>OY821793.1:7303094-7911268 GCA_963682175.1 Triglochin maritima | reverse complement strand
GTGGTGGCTAGGGTTGGTGGGGCTAGGGTTTGCACACATGAACCTCCATCCAATGGGAGGCTCCCCTCCTTATATAGATGGCTCCACCCTAAACCCTAAATGTATAGTCCAATAGGGACGCGCCATGTGTCAGTGCTTTGGGCAAATATCTTATTAATCCTAGATTAATCCAATATCTCCCACTTGCACAATAGCACGATAACAACATGTCATTTGCTTTTGTGTCCCCGACACATATGCATATATCCCTGATACATACAATCACATAATGGCAATATGTCACCTCTCTATGTGTCCCTAACACATATGTATATATCCCTGATATATACAACTATTCCTCTCTCCAAGTACGCATCCACAATACGCAAGTCTCTGATCATGTATCCTCGATACATGACCATATGTGTCCCTGACACATGCACTCTTCCGATCATACGGACAAATGGGTCGTGCGACCGGTGATGCGCCTGCAATTAGGAGTCTCAAACTAGAAACCTTACTAGAAGGCCAGAATGACAACATCCTCACAAAAATAATAATTAAGCAGTCAAATGCACATCACTGTTCCCCAGGTTTACTCAGAAACTCACTTGACATGAACGGTATCTCGATCCCTTGGAGAGAATACCATCTTGTCCTCAAGCTACTTGCTACTGTATCCAATACAGTTGGGCCCAGCAAATACTTTTAGTGCAGTCGAGTCAAACCTTTCCCTTCGCCCCAGACCACCATTACACTCAGAGTTGACTCCTTTACCGAAGATGCCTCTTTAGACCGAATCTCTCATGGTCATAGATAACATCCCAAAGTAGCCACATCAACTCTTTGCTTCATGGTGTCGTCGAAGGTCACTGAGGGTAACTAATGACAATCAAGTCTTGGACTCACACAGTGAAGGAGCAGGGATCCATCCTTTCACTTCCCAATGGTCGCTCAGCACATGTTGTATGACAAACATGTTATGGTGGATCATACTGTACACAATAGTATGTCTGTCTCTCAACACCATACAAGTCTTAGTCCAGTCGCACCCTCTCTGCGCCTGATCCAAGCTTCATCATTGTCGCCTTAACACCATACATGTGCCACCTGGCGCCACATGTGATGCTCGCACTTGGCTTCTACAGGTCACATGAATCGTGGGAACATTCATGTCAATCCTCACCAACATAGAGGATCTCATCTTGATTTCTAATCAAGGCGACTATCCGATCATGAACTTCTCTGGATCTATCGTGCAAGATCTCTTCATGATCAGTCTCATCTCTGCTCGCTATCAAAAGCGCCAGAGGCGAATGCTCGTGTGAGTGAGTATTCTTCAACCTATTGACAGAATAATATTTTATGCTAGAACAACTACATCAACCAAACAAATATAGTCGAAAGAAAAAACACAATCACTCGTAAAAGGAAGTTAGACATGCCAATACATCAAAGTCTGCGTAAGCCTAAGGACTTCACATGAGACACAAACGAGTCCTTAGCTATAGCGTTGGTAAGATGGTCAGCTACGATAAGACTAGTAGACACATGTCTTAACAAAACTTCCTTTCTCGCTATGACGTCCTTCACAAAATGATACCTAACTTGTATATGTTTGGTCTTTCCATGATATTTAGGGTCTTTCACATAACAAAGGGCAGCCACGCTGTCACAATAGACAACAACAGGCTCATCCGATGTCTCTACTAGCCCAGTATGTTGTAAGAACCTCCTTAACCAAACTGCCTCTTGTACTGCTGCAGAGCATGCAACATACTCTGCTTCCATAGTCGACAGGGCTATACAGGTTTGCTTCTTGCTGGACCATGAGATGGCCCCATTAGCCAGTAAGAAAGCATAACCAGAGGTAGACTTCCTTTCATAAATGCCTCCAGCCCAATCGGCATCACTATAGCCAATCAGGCAGAGATCTGATGCTTGGTAACACAACATGTAGTTACTCGTTCCTCTGAGGTATCTCATGATTCTCTTGACCATAGACTGGACTGGTAGCGACTCACCATGCCCACAACATAACAAATGTCTGGCCTAGTACACATCATAGCGTACATAAGGCTTCCCATAGCATTGGAGTATGGAACCTTTCTCATTTTGGCCTTCTCTTCAGGAGTCTCAGGATGCTTATCAAGGCTCAAGTGCAAACCCTTCTCAACAGGAGTGTTGATTGGTTTGCATTTGTCCATATGGTATTTCTTCAAGACGTTGTTTAATATAAGTCTCTTGAGATAATCCCAGAAGTCTCTTGGACCTATCTCTAACAATCTTGACACCAAGGACGTAGCTAGCTTCACCCATGTCCTTCATATCAAACGTGGACGACAACCACTCTTTACTGGATTTCAGAAACTCTTTGCTATTGCCAGCCATGAGTATGTCATCAACATACAAGGTCCGAATGACAAACTTACCATTGGATCTCTTAACGTACACAGTGATCTTCCTCAAGCATAGAGAACGCATTCTCTGATATAGCTTGATGGAAGCGAATGTTCCACTGTCTAGACCCTTGTTTTAAGCCATATAAGGACTTATTGAGCTTGCACACTTTGCGCTCTTGTCCTTTGACTTCAAAACCTTGAGGTTGATCGATATAGATCTCCTCCTCAAGTTCTCCATTGAGAAAAAGCAGTCTTTACATCCATTTGGTAAAGCTCTAAGTCCATGTGAGCTACAATTGCTAGTAGAAGGCGGATGGAGGCAAACCTAACCACGGGTGAAAATGTTTCCTCAAAATCCATGCCTTCTCTTTGGGTGTAGCCTTTAGCTACCAGTCTAGCATTGAATCTATCAATAGATCCATCCGCCTTCCTCTTAATCTTGAGGATCCACTTGGCCCCAATGGCCTTTCGGTTCGGCGGTAAGTCGACCAAGTCCCAGACTCGATTAACTTTCATCGACTCCAACTCTTCCTTTATAGCTTCTAACCACTCTTTCGCATTTGGACCTTCCAAAGCCTCTTTGAAGGTCTCTGGTTCTTGCTCATCGATTACGGTCATCCCAGATGATTCATAATCAATTTCTTCTTGAGCTATCATGAGGGTCTCTTCCTCTAAGCGAAACTACCTACGAGGAATGAGCCCGCGTTTACTTCGACGCAGATGGGTATCTGATGGCTCATCCTCCGTGAGAGCTATCGGATCCTCAGCATTGCTGCTCCCACTAGGATTGACTGGTGCAACCTCATGTTCAACTTCCAGATCCTGATCCCGTGGAGTGGCAGTGTCCTCATCTTGTTGTTCAAAGAAGTCCTCTGACTCTTTGATAGCTCCAGCAAGAGTTGGAAAATCATTTTCCAAGAATGTTGCATACCTAGACTCCAGTTCCGTCCTTCTTTCATTCTCGTCTAACCCAATAAAAACATAACCTTTGGAGAGATCATTGTATTTTACAAAGATACACTTTTTCCCTCTAGGCCCTAGTTTTCCATATCGGTGACTAGTAGAATGAATTTATGTCGCGCATCCCCAAGGACGCAGCAGACTAAAATCAGGCTTCCGTCCTGTCCATAACTCATATGGAGTTGAGGGAACCGATTTTGTTGGAACTCTATTGAGCATATAGGTAGCAGTCATTAGAGCATCTCCCCAAAACGAAATTGGCAAGCTCGCATGCGCCATCATGGATCTAACCATGTCTAGCAACGTTCTATTCCTTCTCTCGGCAACACCATTTTGCTGAGGAGTATAAGGCATAGTGAGTTTTCTAGATATCCCCTTTTCATCACATAACTCCTTGAACATTATGGAGAGATACTCCCCACCTCTGTCCGTTCTGAGAGTTTTTATCTTATTATCCAATTGATTCTCTACCAAGCTCATGAATTTCTTAAAGCATTCTAGAGCTTCTAATTGGTGAGAAATAAGATAAATATGACCATATCTAGTGTAGTCATCAATAAATGTGATGAAGTAACTTTGTCCATGTCTAGTACGCACATTCAAATGTCCACAAATATCCGAGTGAATTAGTTCTAAAGGAGAAGTAGCCCTAATGACTTTTCCGAACGGTTTTCTAGTTGTCTTTCCAGCTAGACAAGATTCACAGGTCGGCAATTCAAATTTGGAGCATTCTCCTAATACCCCCTCCTTTGCCAACTTGTTCATCCGGTCAACACCAATGTGACCTAGTCTTGCATGCCACATAACTGAATCATTATTCATGGAACTTTGACTCATAAAGGCACTAGTGTTATGATTGAAATCATAAATTGCGTCCAACACAATAAAACCGTCTGAAAGAAAGGCACGTCCATAATAAATGGTAGCAAGGTATAAACCCATATTATTGTTCTCAAAAGCAACTTTAAAACCATGTCTCATCAAAACAACAACAGAAATAATATTTCGCCGTATAGCTGGTGCATACAACACGTCGTGAAGTAATAGGATTCGGCCACTTCGCAAAGCCACTTTGCATGTGCCAACTCCAAGAACCTCAATGCTAGTGTTGTTCGCCATGTTTATTCGCGTCCCACTTGGAACACGACGATATTCCACGAAGGCAGAACGATCCTTTGTCACGTGGTCCGTGGCACCTGAATCCACAATCCACACAGGAGAATGATCAGTGAGCATCACAAAACTAGTCACGTTACAATTCGAGGGATTACACACAGTAATTACCTTTTGCTCAGTGCACTCACGAGCAAAATGTCCAGTCTTTCGGCAGTTAAAACAAGTCACATTAGACTTATCTTTCCTACCTCTGGATCCTAGAGGTCGTTTCTTTCCAGCTTTGTTTTCTGTTTTGTTTTTATTTGCACCCTTCTTGCCTTTAAAACCCTGAGCTCTATCTTTTTTGCTCTTAAAACCTGCACTCCTCCGAGGAGCGCCAGCTTCAGCAGTAAACACTTCAGTTAGAGGGGCTTCCGCAAGCATGCGGTCCTCCTCCAGCTCTAGGTCAAATGTCCTGATGTCATCAGCATGGGTCAGATGGACCTTCATATGCTCCCAACTCTTCGAAGGCAATGATCTGATGAGAGCAGACACTTGCTCCTCATCGGTCTTAGCATGACCGGCAGCGCTCAGCTCGCTAATCATGTTTGACATTGCGGTAATATGCTGCCTCATTGTGTGACCTTGGCGCATTTTATACACATCAAACATGAGCCCAAGCTGGCGGGCCCTTGTGACGGAGGTCACTCCGTACTGAAACTTCACAGCTTCCCACAAGGCCTTTGCAGTTCACAATTTTTCGAACCGCGGTAACAGATCATCTCGCATTGAACTCAGAATTGTAATGCGAGCAATACGGTCTTTCTTTTTCCATGCATTATAGACATCCATATTTCTGCGATGCTGCGCAGTGTTCCCCTCCTCGGGGGGAGACATAGTTTGGGTTTTATTTTCTAACATGTCCTGATCCTCTAAGAGATACTCAATTTTACGATGGCACAGATCATAATTTCTTTCATTGAGTTTATCTCCTCGAGTCAGATCAGCGACAATGCTTTTGGAAGAACCCATAAAGAATCTAGGACAAAAACACATAGCGATACATCAGTTCTAGCATAAAATACAACGAGCTACAATAGTCATAAAAAAATAATCTGACTTAATAGCTATAACATTCAGACCAAAGGAAAACATAAAGCATTCGATCTAATCCTCATGCAATAGTTAATAAAGCCATTTTACTAATCTATATATTGAGCTCCATCATGATTTAGAGACCCCAAAAAAACATTTTAAATCATGGAAAATCAGCAAATAAAGAAAGTATTGCGCCGGTTGCAAGATGGTTTACACAAAACACTTCTACCTTGCAACTCCCACTAGGCATGTAGGTTCAAAAAAAGTTTCCTTTCAAAAAAAACCAATCAAGATGACACAGAAATTGATTGCTTCATTACTTCCATATCGAGCTAAGGATCCCCCATAAGGATTTAACCTCTTAGACGGGAACCTTCATGCGCCTTATAGCAATAATATCGCAATAATAAAAATAAAGGAGCCCCTCGTCTCCTTAGGGAAATAAACAGTCCACAGTCCATAATTATTACAGTCCATAAATATTACAACCCATTGCGATATCTATTGCAAATGGAAATGAATGAATGAAATTACGCTCAACTCTCAATAAGGCAGTAAATAAAATCAGCAACCATTCATTCCATACAAGCACAATCTTTCTATACGTTGGCACAATCCGACGTATGAGAAAATACCATAAAGTGTGCACCTCTTTCAATCAAGAAGGAAGTTAAGCATAAGGAAACAATGCATTTATGGTGCACGAATATTGGCAAAAAACGTGTTAGGTAATAACAACCAATCTCCACAATAATCATTCTCAAAACAGATTTTTTTTCTTCTTTCCCTAATCAATATATAATGATAGCACAAAAAAAATTATCCTACTTTGATTAGGAAAGAAAAAATCCGAAATTCTATGGTGGAGAGCAACACATATTTGTGCATCAAAGGAAAGCATTTAAAAATATTTTTAAGGCAATAAAACTCCAGCCCATAATATCCCCTCAAAATTTTTAGAATTAGTCAATATTTCCTTAATCAATATAAGCATTCAATCAACAATAATTATGCTACTTGTATTGCAAAGAAAAATTCGAAATTCTTTGGTGGAGGGTAACACGTATATGCACATATGATGAAAAGGAAATATTTCAAATGAAATGCATGCTATCATTCCAAAAAAAAAACCGAAAAATCCTTAATGAGATTAACATATATGTGCATTCAATCATAAAGGAAATATTTCAAATGAAATGCATGCTATCATTCCAAAAAAAAAATTCCAAATTATACAATATGGTAACTCAATATTCATGTATGTGCATGGTTTGGAAATCAACATCTAATCCTAGATGAATACACATGTGATTAAAAATTACGTATACATGAATAAGGCAACAAGCATCTAACCTTAGATGTATGTACAAGAGTTTAGAAAGAAAAAAATGCACAATCAAATCATACAATCCGAAATGTATGATCACAGTATATGATACATGCAATAATTAACTCTTGTAAAATTATCATCATATTTCAAACATATATGCGCATATCATCAAGAACACACAAACTCTTGCCGCAAGCTTGAAGGATGAAAGAAATATGCGCAACAAACATAGATTAACATGTAACCCTAGGTACATGCATAAAATGAAATCTAAGCTATGCGCAAGAATGAAATAATGATAAAACTTGTAATACAATTTGCATGTAATGAAATGAATCAAGAAAACATGCGCAAGGGTGAGGAAATATGCCATCAAACCCTAGGCGCCTGATGAAGAGAAAAAAACCACACATGTATGTGATTTCTCTCAAAAACTACCGAAATTATTTCAACATATATGAAATAAGAAAGTGCCCAAAAAAAATTCGGAGGTGACCAACCTCGCTCTGATACCAATGTTAGTTTATTACGATCTACAGGTTCAGGAGTACCTTTCTTGGAGAGAACCTGTGGCAGCGGAAGGGATCGGTGATCACCTCACGGAATCCTCTGGAGCACCGGTCGGTCTTCTACTCTCTTGGAGAAGAAGCACGAGTCCACAACCCAAGAGTCCACGGATTGACTTGGTGGAGGTGGAGGGACTAGTGGGAGAGAGAGAGAGGTGGCGGCTAGGGTTGGTGGGGCTAGGGTTTGCACACATGAACCTCCATCCAATGGGAGGCTCCCCTCCTTAAATAGATGGCTCCACGCTAAACACTAAATGTGTAGTCCAATAGGGACGCGCTATGTGTCAGTGCTTTGGGCAAATATCTTATTAATCCTAGATTAATCTAATAAATGTTTGATGAATGTTTGTCATAATCTTTAGACATCTTCCGTGCATTCATGACCCTAATGACACCGCTTATGCTTCATGTCAACTACACACATCATCTTAATCTATGCTTAATCCATAGTCCTCATCTTCTAAGTGTTAGTTAGGTTGCATTTAGTTAATTGTAGTGTAGTGTAGATTAGGATAAATCGATTCCCTTCTCAATCCTCCAGATGATGTGGATTATTCTCAAGATTTGGATTTTATGTTTGTTATCTTAGTATGTCACCAATGATCATGAGTTATTCGATCAAATGTGACATTTCTAGAAATCATGTTGAATCTGAGATGACAAATTGAAGATAGAAAGGAAGATCAATTTGTGTCGTCATATTTTTTTAATTTTCATAGACCGGTCAATTATGATTATTTGAGGTTAATCATAATTGTGGATACAATAAAAAAACAAATGATGAGATTGCGGGATAAGTAAATATGATTGATTGATTTAGGGTTATGCATACAAATATCTACTCTGACCTTTTGGCCCAAATAACAGTTGTTATATATTCTTGATAGATGTATGACAACGAGCTCATAGAGTATACTAGTCGCACAAAGTATTTCCATGTATGAATACTTGATATATGAGAGTCTAAATGTTTAATGTGAACCCACCATGTGCGAGTGGGAGTTAATAGCATTTTGGATTTGGGCGACTCGTGATGGGTTGTCCCAACACGTTTCTTTTTTTGGTTTAATAAATAAAAGATAAAAAGGTGGAGTAACTAAAAAAGCAGTTACTATTCACATATGGAAGATACGTGAATTGGTTTCCACACCTCAGTATTGATTTCCTCTTCCATTCTTAATTTCCATGCCTTTTGCCGCTCGTGTGGGCTAAAAAACACATAGCATGCAGAAAAGCTACGTGGATAAGCATAGACGGGAGTTGAGCTTCGAGGTTGGCGACCACGTGTTTTTCAAGATCTCCCCATCTAGGGAAGTGATGAGGTTCGGGAAGAAGGAAAAGTCGAGTTTGAGGTATGTCAACCCGCTTGAGATCTTAGACCGCATTGGAGAGGTTGTCTACCAGATCGCTCTGCCATCGTAGTTTTCCACGTATCGATGCTAAGGAAGTATGTGTCAGACCCATCACATATTATTATACTATCAAGATAGAGGTTCCATAGCTTCAGCGGGATTTATCACTAAAGGAGAGACATGTTGAGATCGTAGATCGCATAGAGCATCATCTAGAAAGGAGAACCATTCCGATGGAAAGGTGCAATGGCAACACCACAGTGTTCGTGAGGCCACCTGGGAGATTGAGGAGGAAGTCCAGAAGATGTATCCAAAGCTTTTCAGTAAGTCGCTTAATTTAAATTTTGAGGACGAAATTTCTTTAAGGAATGTGGATTGTTAGAACATAAAACCAAATTAATGGACTAAGCAAGGATTAAGGGTGATTGATGGCTAATTGGGTGTTTATGTGATTTTCAGGGAAGTTGAGGTGTGAGTGAAATTTGAACAAACCTTTCCACGTGCCTTGGTTTGGGTGGGAGGCAAATGGCAGTTGCTTGTGTTGGGTATATAAGTGTGGGAAGTATGAGATTTGAGTTGTTTTGCTGAGAATTGAGAGAAAGGATTAAGAATCGAGAGAGGGAGCTAAGAGGAGGAGAAGTCAGAAGAAAGAATCCAAGCTTCTTCAAGTGGGTTGTCGGAGGTGCAAGAAGTCAAGTAGAAGTCGTCGACGACATTTTGAGCTTCGTTGATCGTGAAAAAGGTGTGCCAAGTTCTAATAGAAGTTCACACAAGGTGTGTGAGTGGTGGTGGGAGTCACCGGAGGTCGGAGACCTAGTCAGTGACATGGTGCAGCAAGGTTGCTGCAAGGGAACGCTCAACAGATGTTGTTGTTGGTCGACCAGTCGTAGTGTAAATGTGAGTTTTTCCCTCGCATTGGTCAAATCATGCCTATGGGTGGTCGACCGGTTGTGCATAATTTGGCGAGAGGAAGAAGACTTTGTTATTTTCAGTCGAACGAGGCTCCTTTTGTTGTCCGTCCAGTTGCACCTAAGTAAGCCGGTTCGGGCGTAGACCTTTTAAATGGCCGACCGCCCTAGATCAGTGTTGACCGATAACTTCAGTGAACTTAAATTATGTGACTGGTTTGTAATTTTTGTTCGACCGGTGATGGCTTTTTGAAACATTGGAAGTTCTTGTTATTTTCTGTCGAACGATACCCTCTTGCCGTTCGACCATTGTGTTGAATTATTTAATGTTTTGCTGGCTTAGACCTTCTAACCTGTGGACCGCCCATGACCCTTTGTTCGACCGTTTACCCATAGTTCTTTTCGAACGGTTGGGTGGACGTTTGGACTTTCTTCTTGTTCAACTTTGAAACGGTCGACCACATGACCATTTTCGGTCGACCGTTGATTCACAGATTTGATTTCTTACTTTATTGCATATTTGCACCGTGTTGCATTCCATACCCTATGTAGTAGCCTGTGGGATTCCAGATCCCAATGCATTGCATGCATGTTCCTAGCTCAAGTAAAGTTGGACGTTGTTTGGGGTTTAGTCCGGCAGGTAACTGGCTGAGTCATAGCCTGGCGAGTGTTTCAGCTTGTGTGAGCACCCATACGACCTTAATGGCAACGGAGATTTCTGACCTATGATGTATTCTGGTAGGTAGTTTGTTGTGGCACAACCATGTGAGTTGACCGACCTGAGCAATGACTCTGTCGGTGTGTCGTTGACGACGAGATCGAATCTGTATCTATGACACGGATCTGAATGCGACCTTCACCGAACACTCATGATTAGCGTAGCCGCGTACTTCTGTAAGACCACGTCTGCCCGTGGTAGGTACCCTTGGGGGGACCCGATGTTGTTAAGACTGATGTCCTTCATGACCCCAAGGTGGGGAAGATGTTACTTTTGCATTTCATATGTCATGCTATTATACTAGTATGATAGGTTCATTGTACAATAGTTCATTTGCCTGTAGGTGGACTTGGTATACGGGGTTTCCTTATGGAAACTCAGGAATTGTTATTACATTTGCATTTCAGGATCTCAGTAGGTACTCGGTGGTCTGGAGACCGAGGACGAGCAAGTACCAGGATCGGATCCTCAGTCGACTTTTGTTAGGTTGTTATGATTACTTGTATCTATACATTTTTGTACTCTGATGTAATCATACATTTTAACAACTCATGTATTATAGTGGTGCACCCTTTTCATGTGATTTATGAGTAGTGTTCTCGTGTGATTTGATGCTAATTCTCTTTGAATATTGTTTTAAATTTTTTGTTGTTTTCTAAGACATTAACGTCATGGTCCATGCAAATAGTAGCAAAGTGAAACATTTCTTGTTATGATAAAAAAAGGGAACTACTATTCGTCACCGGAAAACTACTTAAATCGCACCAACAATTACCATTTTGCCCATCAGAATTCATTTAATACCCATTTCGTCCCGCGTGTGTTTTTGCCTTAGATTTCCTCACATTCCCAGTACCAACACCATGAAAATGTCTGACGAAGTGCTTGGATTTGGTGAGGTAAGTGGAACAGAATGTTTTTCGTCTCGGGTGTATGTCTAATCCACCTCCACCAAGGATGGGGCGTCTGGCTGGGACGCCTCCTCCTTGGCGAGGTAGGCTATGCCAGATGCCTCATCCATGGAGGCGACGGCTTAGCTACACGCCCCATCCATGGAGGCGGCGGCTAAGCCAGACGCCGCAACCTTGGGTGAGGCGCCTGGCTTAGCCGCCTTCTCCATGGATGAGGCGTCCCAGCCAGACGGCCCAATTTTTTTTTTGATTTTAAGTTTATTTATTTTGTGTTATTTTAAATTATTTAAGGTTCCGTTGCAAGATTTCGGTGGTGATGGTGTACATTACAATGAGTTTTTTTATAGTAAACAAGTATTTACAACAATCGAGGAAGCGTGTAAATGGACGAAACAAGTTGTCATCGAAGTTGGATTTTTTTTTGTAATATCATCCTACAAATCAAAAGCAAATAATCGGACGGTTTTTTATCTGAGATACGATCGCAGAAATGAAATGGGTTCTCGTGATACGAATATTGCACTACAGAAGAACACGAAAAGAAAAGGTTGCGGTTGTCATTTTTTGGTAAAGGTAGTCGAGCGACAGGATTGTGATGGATGGGTCGTTGTTTCTAATAGTACTCATGGGCAGCACAACCACAAACTTGCAATTTATCCAGAGGGTCACCGACAGATCAATAGTCTTAGTTCTGTGGCAAAGAAAATTGTTCGCGATATGACTGAGGCACAAGCGAGACCACGTAACATCTTGTTGGATGTAAAGAAGAAATTCCCAGAGGATAATCTTAATCAGAGACACATTTATAACTTCAGAGAGTACATGAGGAGGACAAAATTTGAAGACAGGAAACCCGTTCAACAGTTTCTCAGTCAGGCAGTGCAGTATAAGTACTTACATTGGATTATGGAGGATGAAGAAACTAATGTCCTCACTCACGCATTTTTGGCACATCCTACGTCAGTTCAGTTGTTGCGCACGTACCCTTTCGTAATCTGCATGGATTCGACGTATGAGACGAACAAGTATAAGATGCCTTTGTTTGAGATGGTTGGGGTTACTCCAACAAACATGAATTTCCTCGTCGGCTATGCGATTTTGAAGGATGAGACCCAGTCTAGTTACCGGTGGGTGTTGGATAAGTTGCAAGATCTGTTATTGGATACTGTTAGCCCAACTGCAATAATAACAGACCGGGAGTTGGGTCTGATGCGACCAGTAGCAGAGGTTTTTTCTGAGTCTGCTCATTTACTTTGCACCTGGCATATCAGCAAAGACGTGTACAACTACGCATACCATGTATTCAGCAAGGACAAGCAGTTTGTAGAGAGTTTTAGGCGTGAAAAGTGGAGGAAAGTCATGCTCACTAATTCACAGACAAATTATGATAGAGCAGTCCGAAATCTGAAATATTTTTTCCAGTCCTGGTCAGTGCTTACAGAGTATCTGAAAAACACGTGGTTAGTGCATAAAGAAAAGTTTGTCTTGAATTGGACGAATAAAGTCCTTCATTTCGGCAACACTACGAACTATAGGGTGGAAGTGCTCATTCGGCTCTGAAAGAGTGGATTACTACATCGACTGCAGCTTTGGACACTTTTCAACCGCGTGAACTCGGCTATTGAAATGCAGCTGATGAATATTTGGAACTTTCTTGAAGAGTCGAGACGTCGAAATTTGACAAACTATATAGGTCCTTTGTATCAGCATATAAATGGTCGAGTTTCGCATCACTGCTTTTCATTATTGACTCAGGAGTTGAAGAGAATGCAGGACTTAAGCAATCAAGTTGAATATCGTTGCGGGTGTGCTTTTCTGACATCACATGGGATTCCTTGTGCCTATACCATGCACAATTGTATTGAGTCAGATGATGGATTTTATTTAGAGCAAATTCATCCATTCTGGAAAACACTTGTCATTGGAGAAGGAGTCCAGATGTCGGAGTTTGTGGATCAGTCAGCACAAGACGTCGAGCATTTTCGAAAGCTCGTTGATGAGATTTCGGGGAGCGACCCTGCAGTAATTCGTAGTGTCTCTCATATTTTATACACACAGTTACACCCGGAGCAATCAAACTATCAAGAACCCGCACAAAAAACTAAGGTACGAGGTCGACCAATGGGAAAGTCGACACGTCGGACCCGAGTGCCTTTGAGTATATTGAGCGAGGTACTGGTTGGCCTTCCAGTAGTGGGAGTAGGGGTCGTGGTCGGTCTTCCAATTCATCTCGATCATCCGTAACCACGGGCACAGGATCTGGTATGACGATATGTTTGTTGTTACTATTATTACTTAGTTTTTGTTGTTATTAATATATATACTGAATTGCTTTTTCCATCTTTTAGTGTCCAGACAGATTGATGTGGACAACTTCCCATATGTTGATAGACTGCCAGGAATCATTTTACCCTTTCTAGAGAGGTGGAATGACATACGTGGTGATGGCAACTGTGGATTTCGATGTGTTGCCGATATCTTCCATGGTGGTCAAGACAATTGGTTGTACGTCCGTCGTGTGATTTCTAATGAGATAGGTGTGCATCCTATTTATGAGAACGTCTATTACGGCAATGTGGTACAGGCTCGTCAGCGAATTGATTGGCACGGTGGACCTTGTGACGAGGATCATTATATGGAGGTTTTGTCCGACTTGTTCCCGATTGCAAATTTTTACAAGTGTGCAGTTATGTATTTCTCAGTGGGAACGAATGGTTCGTTGTACCCGTGTCTTACTATGCTACCTTGGGAGAGTCTGTCTGCCATGACGAGGCCAGTCAGAGAGTTGGTCTTTGCTTATTTAGGGAGTTACAGACATTTTATTCGCTTGGAATTAGTCGAGGGATTCCCAGTGATTTCAAATGCGAGATAAGAGTGTTGATAGATGGGAGGCAGAGTACGAAGTAGAAGAGTGTATTGGGACCGGTTACATAGTACATTTTGATTGTAATTTGTAATGTATAATATATCGTGTATTTGTACTTCTATCATGTTATTTTTATCAGATTTTAAATTTAAATTACATTACATATACCAAACAGCTCTACAATATGCTCGTGAGAAATAAATAATAAAAGTACAACAGATAAACAAATAAGGAGAAAATATGTAAGTCAGAAATAAATAATAAAAGTACAACAGATAAGCACATACCAACAAATGTAGTAACAGTTCAACATATAATAAAATAAATAATTTGCAAGCCAACTACAACTCGTCATCCAAATCCTGGTCTGAAATGCCCAATTGACTGTTCCACTCCTCAATGAGGCCATCCCAATTTGTACATGCAGCTCTCATCTCCTCGTTCGGCATCCGGTTCCTGTGGTTTAAGAACGGCTGCGTATACCGTATAGCCCTACTCATCCATTGTATGTAACATAAGAATTAGCGTACATTAACAATAAAAACAAAATATACATTACAATTAAAAATTAAATTAGATAAACTTACCACATCGCCACATGTCCTATCCAGTGGTCTCTCCGGTCTCGGAATGGTATCGCGAATAATAACTGGATATGAGCACCTACCGAACCACTGCAAATAATCTGCATCACAAGTGGAGGGGTCGCGACTATGCCTCAGATCGTCCAGGTGAAGTCGACCTACTCTCGGAAATATCCTCCAAACTGATTCCGCGCTCGAAGCGTTGTGCCTGACGTCGTACGTCGTTGTAATCGCAGACCGTACTGCATGCTCTGCTATCGGGATGTCAACCGGAATCACCTGAACGTACCCTAACTGACACAAGACGCGATCAGGTAAATAAGGCTCTGTGATATCCCGATAACGAATAACGCCCATAAATGTAGTCCTCGACACAACTATAGGAGGTTGAGGACCATACGGCAACCACTCCACCTAAACATTTATACGATAATAATAATAAACTTGAAATTTAAATAAACGTGAATGATATTTAAATTTTATACCCACGATGAAGTCATCTGATCTAGCCGTCTACGAATGGAAAGGGGTCGTCCCTCGCTCTTATCCTCGGTCCGGACAACCCACATATTCGAACGAGGATGACCATCCTCAATGATCTTCCGCTCCCAATGCGGGCGGAAAGCAGGAAAGTACTTATATATCCAAGCCTGCAGCAGCGTAAGACAACTCGTAATGCCAGAACAATCAGCACGACTCGTTATCCCCGACTGGCGATACATATATGCCAACGTCGCCGACCCCCATGAGTATTGACCAATGGTATCTAGGTCCCTCGCCTCTAATAGGTCGTGTGGTCTGACTCTCCAACCGCTCTTGTCGACAAACAAGACACAGCCTAGCAGTAAGAAGAGGTACGCAGTCATCTGTGTATCCTCAGTCTGTGGTGGTTGTCCCCGTCTGCAACAGTCGTCCACAGCGTCGATGCTAACACCACTGTTACTCCACAGTGAACTATCCCGCCCACGACCATCGAGGATGACCCTGAGCTACTCTGATACATACATCTTCAGCTCAGACGTCGATGCCTGAGCATTGACCATACGACCCTCAGCAGAAATGCGCAGAATCTGGAAGACATCATGCAACAAGATTTGCATCTCTCCGAAAGGCAAGTGGACAGTGTTGGTGTCAGGCTGCCACCGCTCCACGAAGGCCGAAATCAACGGCATGTCAAGGCAGGAGAACATGATGTACGGCAAGTGACCCAATCCACTATCACTAATGGTCGTTGTCATATCATCAGTCATCACTGGACGTCAAGCCTGCAATGTCGTACAGGCTATGTGCCAATTATGGCATTTCAGAACCTTCCGATCTTTGCCCTCCCAAATGCGTCTAGCGATGTGGCCTCCGAAACTCGGAATGACGCTGGCATCTAGAGGACCACCAGACATCATACGTGTCACGATCCAAGAATCGTCCTCAACCCTCTTCTTCTTCTGAGCTCAGGCGTCTGTAGTGTACGAACTCGAATCACCGGTCACAAACTGGCCACCTCGACCCTTCCTAATGACTCACTCAGTTGAAGGACTACAATGTCGCCCCCATCCTCGACCATACTGCTGTCTCACCTCCTCTTACGGCTCCAAGTCATACCGACCTCCATCGTCAATCTCGTCGTGAGTCCCCACCTCATCTGAATCATCCTCGTCGTAGAAAGAATCCTCATGTGTCTGACGATGATGTAAAATATCTCTCTCCTAACTGAAGCAGAAATACCCCGTCTACGTGGATGACGGGGACCTAACTCATCTGCTAAACTATGTACAACGCGTAAGGGAATTGATTTCCTTTTTCCTTCACGGTAACCCGATGCCTATTAATTCAATTTTAGAAATAAAATTTCGTTAATGGATTTACAAATTGATCATGAAACTAATTATAATCATTAATCAATTTAACTAATTACTAAACTAATTATTAACTTAATAATCATTTTATTTAGCAATTATCACAAATTATAATCAATTTAAATAAATAAATAAATAATTATGAAAAAGGGGAGGGGTGTCTGATGGAGCCTCCTCCTCCAGGGGGGCTCCGGCAAACACCCCTCTATTGGGGTCGGGCGTTTACAGGAGACGCCCTCCCTGGGGGGAGGCGGCTCCGACGGGCGCCCGCCTGTTTGGTCGGCCGTCTCCCACGAACGCCCGAGCTAAAGATTTAAAAATACAAAAACTAAACAAGGCATTTTACCAGATTCGAGTAGACCATGGCGTCCGCTGGCTCTTTTTCGGGCCTCCGAGACATGCTTTTGGGAGAATATGAGTGTAATATGAAGAGATAGTGATGTTAGGAGAGTGAAATGAAGAGTTATATAAGTAGAAATGACAAAATGTCAAAATGGTAATTTGTACGGACGATTTAAGTAGTTTTCCGGCGATGAATTACTACGCACGTCACGATTTAAGTAGTTTTCCGACGATGAAGGGCAAAATGGTCATTCGTACGGACGATTTAAGTAGTTTTCCGGCGATGAGTAATTACGCTAGGCACGATTTAAGTAGTTTTACGACGATGAAGGGCAAAATGGTATTCAGTAAAAAAATTGTCATAACTACACACGTCACATGAGTACGTACATGACCCCACTGTATTTTTTCTTTTTTTGGCATATTAAAGAATCAACCGACGATTCTCCGCTTCATGTATTTTTTTAATAAAAAAAAGGAACATAACATGGACCGTAGTCTCGTAGAGTAACATGATATTTTTTCGACAAAAAATGCATTCACTAGTACATAAAAATCTTGTTCCGATACAATCGTAGGAATTACTCAAAATCCAATTAGAACACAAATTTCTAGCTCAGAATCAAATTTAATACTAATCTATAAGGTCTATCACCAAACTACCGACAAAAAATGGGTATTTAGAACGTACCTTGTTGATTCAGTAACTTGATGGTCCACTCTTTTGTTTGTCCCACACTTGAGGCAAGACACCTGAGAGGTGAAGAATGGAAGAGGAAATGTGTAACATCCCGAAACAGCGGAAAATTTAAAAATTCATAATCAAGACAAAGAGCACAATAATCAAGGCGGGACTGTTACTTCTCATAAACAATAAAGCGGTGCACCATAATACATCAGAGTTTGCTAACGGTGCTCACTGGCGCCTTCCGCGCCTCCTGATTACACTCTCTCTGGTCCTGCTCGATGATCGTAGCATGCTTCACCGCATCTGCAAGGGTCCGCGGCATGCTGTTGATCACCCGAGAACGAAGCGGCTGCCTCAGTCCCTTCACGAACTTCCTCGCCCGCAGCTCTGGGGTCACACAAATCTCAGGGCAGTAACGCTCCAAAGCGTTGAACCTGCTGATGTAGCTCGTCAGTGTCATGTCCTTCTGCTCCAGCGACATGAACTCCTCCCTCTTCTGATCCCTGACATGCTGGGGGAAGTACTGCTCATGAAACACCTCTAAGAACTCCTCCCAGGTGACATCCACACGGTCATCAAACAGAACTGTGGACGTGGACCTCCACCAGTTGGCGGCCTCGCCGTCAAACACATAGGTGGTCAGCTCCACCATCCTCTCAGGTGCTACTCCAATAGCACGGAAGATCTTCTCCATCCGGAAGATCCAGTCCTCTGCAACCTCCGGGGCCCTCCTGCCGTCGAAAGTCGGCGGGTGCTGACGCATGAACCGATCGTGCTCAGCTCCCACTCCGTCCTGGGCGCTCTGAGCTGCCTGACGCTCCAGAAACTCACCCAACCTGTCCCAATGAGCACCAGATGTGTCGTCACTGGAATTACGATCGCGTGTAGAACTCCTCACGCGCTTAGGTGTCATCTGATAAGAGAAACAATCACAACTTCAGCCATGTATGCATGCTAAAAGATAAAATGCATGAATCCTATTACTACAAGGGTGATTTCATTGGGAACCGCGTAGGAATCGACCATTCTGATACCAAGTTGTAACATCCCGAAACAGCGGAAAATTTAAAAATTCATAATCAAGACAAAGAGCACAATAATCAAGGCGGGACTGTTACTTCTCATAAACAATAAAGCGGTGCACCATAATACATCAGAGTTTGCCAAAATGAATACATGATTACAACAAAAGGATAAGGGAAGATAAATGTAATCATGTGGACCTCAGTGGTCTGACTAGAGGATCCGACTCCAAACGCGCGCGCCCGCCGATCACCACCCCACTGGACCTACTGCGGTCCTGAAAATATATAACAACAATGCCTGAGTTTCCAGAAGGAAACCCCGTATGCCAACTCACCTATATATGCATGCATTACACAATGAACCTATCATACTAGTAGCATGTCATGGCATCGACAGAAATGGAAAACAGTTCCCCCGAAGGGTAAAACAGGACATTAGTCCGACAATCAACAACTAGTCTCCCGAGGAGACCTACTGCAGGCACATGCAGTCTTACAGCACGCGACATCGCACCCCCCACACGCAGCGACACTACTCAAGGGTTCGGCAGGGAGCCTCTGTCACGCCTGCGGGCCGATAGAATACAGATCTGCAAATCTCAGTGGTCGGAGCCACAGGGACCAACGGGGCCGTCGCCCGGAAGGTATAACAACAACATCTCGGTAGGTGCCCAGCCGAGGAAAACAACATAGCCGGAACAACCTCGGCCCAACAATCACCATCGCCGGCACAACCTCGGCGGCATCACCGGCACAGCATCGGTGGTCCATCACAACAGTCTGGCACAGCATCGGACAAATCCAGACCGAAGTCTGCCAGGTCATCAGGCTCCTCGAGCCGCAAACACCAACCGCGCCGCTATAAAAGCAGGGCAGCGACCTCCGTAGCCCGTGGGCCGGTAGTCACCTCACCCAACGCCAGTTGCGTGCTCGCACAACATCAACACTGGGATCCGCGATCCCTCATGCCTGCTATACTACAAAGTGCCCAACAATCATCTCAAGTCACGGTCCATACTCGGAGGTGACGCGTCCCGAACACCCACACTCTTCCCAACGGCGGTCCCTGGGCAGGCACGCATCACGCCCCCACCGTCACCTCCCGGCTGACGCACAAGGCGAGGACACGGGTTTCCGTGGCAAAGTTGGCGTTCAAAAAGGGAACCAGGAATTCTGTCCTGGGCCCAAACGGTCGACCGTAAGAGGTGATTCGGTCGACCGTTTCCAGAAAGGAATCGGTCGACCGTCCCTAACACGGTCTACCGCTGCGCACAGAACACAATCCCCCCAACGGTCTACCGAAGGTCTAAAACCGGTCGACCGAACGAGGTCAAAATCCAGAGTTTGGTCAACATTCAAAACATCCTATCGGTCGACCGACTCAGGGGTCCCGGTCGACCGAAAAGTAACAGTACATCATTTTCAATCTTTTAATCCATCGGTCGACCGACTCAGGGGTCTCGGTCGACCGACAACAGTTAGGGTCAACCTATATTTCTACGTCATATAACGGTCGACCGAACTCAAGCCTACGTCCGAACAACATGCAATATAAACAAATAAACTTAAGTTCCGGTCGACCGAACACAAGGCCTCGGTCGACCGAAACGCAACATGCAGTAAAGATATACATGCAATCGGTCGACCGCCCAAGGGCCGGTCGACCGTCCGGTCATCTTCAACCTCGCGCCAGCCGAGGTTTCTTCGCCCAAACGCGACGTCGGAGAGGCCTCCGACCTCCTCCGACCGACCAACACGACCCTCTGATGAGTGTCAACAACAAAACCACACTAGAGAGCGGCATACCTCACGAGAACGACGAACAAAGCCGGAGCACCGCTCGCGCACGCCGCCTCCGGTGATTTCCTCGTGCGCTCAACTCCGCACCTCTCCCGCCTGGACCGCCTCACGCCGACGCAGCCTCCTCCGCCTGAGCTTGAGCGACTGAGGAAGAAGGTGTGTGTTTGGTGAGAATGAAGGAAGAAGAAATGAGGAAGGAGATGAAAGAAGAAGAAGAAGAGAGAAGAGCCTTATTTAAAACTCGGATGCTACAGTAACCCAACCCTTCACCTTCCCATGCAACTCCTGCACACACACTTCCCCATGCAAACCACACTTTAAACATCATTAGTCCACTAACCCTAGGTTAGGGATCTAACAAAATGAATATTGTAGTGTGGAAACTAACTTATCCTCTATACGTGAATAGTAGCTGCTTTTCGGTTACACCACTTTTTTTCCTTTTATTCATTAAAAACAAAAGACAAACAGGTTGAGCCAACCCATCATGGGCCATCCACAGGCCCGGCCCAATAGCAGGAGCAGGATGAGCTCCTGCTCCGGGCCTCATTCCGGGCCTCATTTTGAAGGGGCCTCAAAACAAAACAAAAATTGTACATGGGCTTATTGGGTTGCGAATAAAATTAGTGTTAACACATAAATAACACATAAACATTGATAAATTTGTCTCAAATATTGCTAAGAAAACAAAAAAAATTAATTAATATTGCATTAAGTTAGTGAAATTTTTATTATTTAAACTAGGAGGACAATTATTTTCAAATTTAGGAGTCTCGTTGTTTATTTTCGCACAGGGCCTCAAAAATTCCCGAGACGGCCCTGGCGATCCAAACCCAAAATACTATTACCAACCAATGTTTTGATTTTGTGGTGCAATCGATGGACCGTCTCAAATAATCAGGTGATATGCTGCTCAACAAGAGCGTTAAACGGGCACGCTTGGATTTCATGCAGGTCAACGTACTTCGGTCATTGTACGCTGCAACAGTAGCAATTGGTGTCGGCAAATGTTTCACCCCAACATGTAACGATCACAACAAGCATATATGCCCTTTTTGCCCGGTTTGATCATCCACCTGGTAACCCGATCACTCCTTCAGCTGCCCGGCTTCTTGTGAAGTTAAACACATCAACGAGATTTCGTGGTTGAGGAGGCGGAAAAAGAACATCTCCGCCTACTGTAGGAGCAACGACAGAAGGATGAGAATAGACGTCGTAAATCATTGGCTACAGGAATTATGCGTTGTTCTCCTTCCCGGTTGACACTTAGTCTTGAGGACTGACTCAACGATTTTGTTGTTGTTCAATATGGATAGTATATGGGATGATTGTATGGATGTTATATGGGATGATTGTATCTAGGGGTGAAAGTATAGTCCGGATAATATCCATTCTAACCAACATATTCAAATTTGTTTAGTAGGATATTATCGTTAAATATAGTGTTATTTAAAAGTGGTAACAAATAAGAGGTATGTTGTTATTTAATTTGATTAACATGTTTAGAAAAGGAACTCTTCCTTATGACTTTGTTAGTTATATAACTTTATTAGGATACTTGTTATGAATTTGACATGTAGGAGCCGACAAACGAAAAACACACAAACCAGACAAACGATTTTTAAGTCGAAAACTTTTATGGGAAAAAATCACGGTCACCACACGCTCACAAATCTACTATTCCTCAATATATTACAATCAGGAGAGGGGAGACACAAATATTTATAGAAAAATTTACCAAAACCCTAAACCCAATGTGATCTGCACCGTACATTGAATTACATATAAACTGGTAAATCTGTATATACATTTGGAATATGGAAATCCTACCAAAACCCTAAACCCTTACACGCTCGTTCCCTGCAAGGGATTGCTGCTCCCCTGTCACCCATCATTATCTCTGAGCAGGCTCACCTACTCAACAATTCTTTTTATCATGATATACAAAGCTGTTAGCTATATGTGGGGGAGGAGGGGGAAACGAAAATATGGTTGGAAAACAAAAACAAAGAAAAATGGAATAGTAATTAAAGAAGAATGATTCTGTAACATCTTCATGTTTAACAGATTACTACCGGAAGGAGTAATTCTTGAGTTTCAATTGTTTTCGGGGATAATCCTTGACATCTTTTTTAACGAACTGATTTCTACCGAAGAAGACATTCTTTCAATTCTCGTAACACTCTTTTTGGAAATATTAATAGAATAGTTTGAAATATTATTCTTTCTGATAAGATAGGATGGCATACTCAATATCCAAACGATTTGTTTATCTTTCACAAGCACTAACTTGGCTGAAAAATCATAAACTGTTAAGTTGTTGTAGAGTAATATGGGCTCTTCCTACTTAGGTGGTGTTGTTTTATGTCGTTTGGAAATTGTTGTCTTGGCAAATGTCACAATTACTTGCCCTTTCTGTGTTGGTCAAATATGTTGAGATAAACCCTATTTTGATGCTGCCTAATAACCGTGTTTCATCTGACATGCGCATTATTTTTCTGAAACAATTCCCTATAATCCAAAGTTGAGAAGGATGAAAACTATTCAATGCTCGTAACATCTCTACAAAGTCGGAATAGAATACATGATAGAATTAAGCATCTGAACGGAACTTTACAAATTGAAGTATCTGAAAAATGATTGAAAGCCGAAAAATGGGAGCAACTTCGTTCGCATGAGGAAATATTTCAAACGGCTGTGAACAGTCCCATCACGCACATTTGCAACTTCTCGTCCGGCCTGTACTTCTTGAAGCTTGAGGATTTTCCTTGCAGCACTAGCACTACATCCCTGCTCCTTAAGACTTTGTGCACGTTGGCACGGTGAGCCCTGGGTGAGTCGTAAATGCTCTCCTTGCTCATCAATTCATGTAAAATGCATCCGTAATTATGAATATCAGATGCCTTGACCTTGTCCTCGTCTGCATGATAAATTGTTGATTTAAACAATGTTAGCGCCTAAAAAAAGAAGATACATATTGACAGTAAAAATCAGACCTTATTATTATTAGGAGTTTCAGATTCCACCAAATACATATGATGTAACATCCCGAAACAGGGAAAATTTTGAAAATTCACAATCACGACGATAAAGGACAATAATCAAAGACGGGACTGTTACTCATAAAACAAATAGCGGTGCACCAAAATACATCAGAGTTTGTCAAAATGATACATGATTACGACAGAACAGCAAAAGAGGATAAAACGTGATCATGTTGACCTCAGTGGTCTGAGTAGAGAATCCGACTCCAAAATGCGCGCACCCGCCGATCACCACCCAACTGGACCTACTGTGGTCCTGAAAAATATATAAAAACAATGCCTGAGTTTCCAGAAGGATACCCCGTATGCCAACTCACCTATATGCGTGCATTACAAATGAACATATCATACTAGTAGCATGTCATGCCATCAACAGAAAGGAAAACAGTTCCCCCGAAGGGTAAAACAGGACATCAGTCCCACAGTCAACATCGGGTCTCCCGAGGAGACCTACCACAGGCACATGCGGTCTTCCAGCACGCGACATCGCACCCCCCACACGTAGCTACACTACTCAAGGGTTCGGCAGGGAGCCTCTGTCACGCCTGCGGGCCGATAGAAAACAGATATGCAAATCTCTGTGGTCGGAGCCACTGGGGACCAACAGGGCTGTCGCCCGGAAGGTATAACAACAACATCTCGATAGGTGCCCAGTCAAGGAATTAACATAGCCGGAACAACCTCGGTCCTACAATCATCATCGCCGGCACAACCTCGGCGGCATCACCGACACAACATCGGTGGTCCATCACAAACGTCCGGCACAACATCGGACGGGTCCAGACCGAAGTCTGCCAGGTCATCAGGCTCTACGAGCCGTAAACACCAACTACGCCGCTATAAAAGCAGGGCAGCGACCTCCGTAGCCCCAAAGGCCGGTAGTCACCTCACCCAACGCCAGTTGCGTGCCCGCACAAACATCATACAATGGGATCCGTGATCCCTCAGGCCTGCTATACTACAATGAGTCCAAACAATCCATCATCTTAGTCACGGTCCATACACGAAGGTGACGCGTCCCGAACACCCACACTTTTCCATACGGCGGTCCCTGGGCATGCACGCGGAACGCGCCCACCGTCACCTCCCGGCTCACGCACAAGGCGAGGACACGGGTTTCCGTGGACAAAGTTGGCATTCAAAACGGAACCAGAAATTCAGTTCTGCACACAAACGGTCGACCGAACAAGCCTAACCGGTCGACCGTGCCCAATAGGTCGGTCAACCGAAAGTCTACAACGGTCGAACTATTCTGCGAGTCACTTAAGTCCAAACGGTCGAACAGAAGTCTAAAATCGGTGAACCGAATACGAGGTCAAAATCCGGAGTTGGTCAAAATCACCAAAGACTATTCGGTCGACTGACTCAGGGGTCCCGGTCGACCAAAAACTACCAGGGTCATCCTAATAGTCTACGTCATAAAACGGTCGAACGATACACAGAAAACGGTCGAACAACTTGCATAAAATCTCCAGTACACTTAAGTTTCGGTCGACCCCAAAACAAGGGACGGTCGTCCGAAACACAACAGGAAGCCCCGATTCACCAGCACAAATACACAACCGGTCGACCGCCGCACGGCATCGTTCGACCGGTGATGCCTAAAATCAGGCAAAACACTACATCGGTCGACCGCCCATAGGGACCCGGTCGACCGTTGGTCGTCTTCAACCTCGCGCAAGCCGAGGATTTACGTTGTTCTCGTCGCTGGGGAGGCCTCCGACCTCCCTCGACCGACCAACAAAACCCTCCCATGAGGGTGAGCAACTACAAAACACATTAAAAGTCGACATACCTTGCAAGACGACGAAAACCCGTCGGACCCTCACCCGCGCACGTTGCCTCCGGAGATCTCCTCGCGCTCTAACTCCGCACCTCGAAATCACGACCTCATCGTCTTCCTCGCTAGCTTCTGCAACCACACGTCGGAGCTCTGCTGGGCTGGGTTGCCGGAAAACATGGAGAGGAGTTGTGGCTAAAAAGGGAGAGAGAAAAAAGAAGTGAGGTGAATGCTTCCTTCTACCTTAAATAGCCCAACACCCACACCCCCTCCATCCCTTCATCACACCCTCACCCTACCTCCATCACGTCACCACCACTCCACAACACATCAAGCATACCCTATCACATCACCATCACTTGACATGCACCCAAGCCTCCCATCCCTAACACCATACTTCTCCAAAGCAAAACATTAAATCTTTAAACAAAGATTGAGATTTTACATATGAAGTTTTGAATCAGTCCTTTTTCAACTAAACACCGAGGAACACTCAATCCTTATGTCAATCCTTGAAATATAGAATTAGAAGAAAAAAAACTTAAGAAATTTAAGGTGATGAATAATTACGTAGATGACCCCTGAGCCATGGGATGACTAATAGTTACTCCCTTAACAATAAAATGTCCATCTTAACCCCTTGTTTCCGAGTTCCCCATCGCTTCAGTCTAGTTCATGAACAGTCTAATGTTAGAATGAGTTTTTTTCTTTTTAAAAATCATCTACACAGAATTCTTATAATGATTAATGGAATGAGACACGCTGAAACTTTGACTAATTAGTAAACTACTGTCTACACTGAATATTGTATTGAATGGACAATTAAGTATGCAAAAGACCAGAGATTATAAGAGGGTTAAGATCAATTAGCAATACAACCAAATTTGAATGATTCTTGTCCTTTCGTGTAACCTTATTAACCATCTATACTTGATCAGAAAAGCACAAGTGATTAATTTCATTTTTCTTCTGAAAAGTTTGGATTTTTTGATATTTCTTCTCCTATTGTCACCTTTTCTGTTAGGAAATGAATCATAAATAAACAAACTACTACCAAAAGTGTTGGATCCTGATCCTAATCCTAGTCCTAAATGGGTTTTGTTGATGTTTTAGGTGGAGATTAGGAGGAGATGAGATGGACGGCTGGGATGGAGTGTTGGTGGATGAGGGGTTGAGATGGATTGGAGATGAGATGAGTGGTGGAGACGGATTGGAGATGGAATGGATGGTGAGGATTGAAGGAGTGGTGGATATTTAGGTGAAGTTCTCTATCTCTCACTCTCGCATCTCCCTCACGTCTCTCTCTCCCTCAGTGGTGATCTCCGGCGTGGTGGTGGCGTGCTCCAGCGAAGGCGAGGCTCGGGCGTGGGTTGCGAGTTGAGGTGAGTGTTGGCTTCTTAACCCTTCTGGCTTGTTTTGTTCCCTCCCTCGACCTAACTCGTTTCGGTGGTCTTGGTTTCTCGTGGTTGGGTGGTGGAGGTCGACGGAGGTAGAATTGTGAGTGTGGCTCGTCGAGGAGGTGTGGATCGTGGTTTAGTCGCGAGGATCGTCGACGGATCATGATTTTGGGAGGCGTGCTTATGGAGGCATCGTCGTGGTTCTTCAAAGGTTTCTTCAAACCTTTCGGTATGTCAACTCGCTCACTTAAGTAGTGTGAGTATTTGGAAGTCGACGGTAGGCCTTCCGGCTCGTCGTAAGTAAACGTGCAGCAGATTTAACTGCTTGATCGGTCGACCGGTTGGTGCAAACGGTCGACGTTCATAAAGAGAATTCGGATTCTACCTCACATCGGTCGAACGATGCCCCAGGGGCGGTCGACCGATTGTGCGTCGGAGGCAAGCCTGGTGAGATTCAGTCGAACGGGTCCCCTTTGCCGTTCGGCCGTGTGCACTGTCATAGGTCGGTTGAGGGCGTTGACCATCCAAACGGTCAACCGCTCATTGACTTCATCCGACCGTGACTTAAGTTGGAATAGTGTTTGGTTCGACCGAAGGTGGTTTCGGTCGACCGGACTTGTTGTTGAGCGTGGGGGAACACTCTTGTGGAATTTGGTCGACCGAGAGTGCTCGGTGTTCAACCGGATTCGTGGTGAGAGTGAGGGATTATTCCCTGGTGGGATTCGGTCGACCAAGCGTGCTCGGGGGTTCGGCCGAATTCGTTTTGGAGAATGAGGGATTTTGCCCTGGTGACTTTCGGTCGAACGTGCCTTTGTCGTTCGACCGATTGGTCCTTTTGTTAGTTGAACCTTGGAGTTGACCATCTAAACGGTCGACCGTCCCTTGATTTGGGTTCGACCGAACGAGTGTTGTTTTGGGAATCGGTCGACCGAGGGAGTGCCGGTCGAGGAGATTGCCTTATGTTTGCGTGATTCGGTCGACCAGAACTTTTGGTTCGATCGACCGTTTGTGTCTAGTTTAGCACTATGGAGGTGCGGTTGTGGTGGTCGTCCGTGTGGGGCGAGTTGTGGTGTCGATGTTCTTCCGGGGAGTGTGCTAGGGTGCACGAGTGTTGCAGTGGTTGGGTGAAAGAGCCCTGGAGCCCCGTAATTGTGTGGGACCTTGGGTTGGCTGAAAAAGGCCTGGAGCCCAGCATAGAAATTGTGGCGTTGCGGTGGTTGGGTGAAAAAGCCTTGGAGCCCCGTAATTGTGTGAGAGTTGTGGTTGGGTGAAAGAGACATGGAGCCCAGCTAGTCTGTGCGGGGTTGGTTGAAAAAGACCTCGAGCTCCGTAGTACGTTCAGGTTGGCTGAAAAAGGCCTGGAGCCTGAGGAGGGACCACGTGTTAAGGGTTGGTTGAAAAAGACCTGGAGCCCTTGAACGTTTGGGTTGGTTGAAAAAGACCTGTAGCCCTTGGTCGTGTCGTGGTAGCTGCGGTTGGCTGAAAAAGGCCTGGAGCCCAGCTTGGCAACGAGTGTGTGTTGCGGTGGTTGGGTGAAAAACCCCTGGAGCCTCGTGAAGGTGGTGTGTGCTGTGGTTGGGTGAAAGAGCCCTGGAGCCCAGCCTGTTTGAGATGCTTTTCTTGTTAGTAGAACTACCTGTTAGGGTTTTTTTATTTCATGCATTGTAGAGTTTGGCATACGGGGTTTCCTTCTGGAACTCAGGCATTGTTGCACGTTTACTTTTCATGCCATGATTGGCGATAGGGGGTGGAGACCGAGGAGAGGAGCATCGCTATCGGATCCAGCTTTCTCTCTGTGGAGGTCGGGTGATTACTGTATTCAGTGTATATCCTTTTGATGTAATTACAACTTTTGAAATACTCTGATTTACATATATATTATATATGTGGGTGCACTTGTTTCCCTATTTGCGTAATATCCTCTGTTGATTGTGTGTTATTTAAAACTTTAAATTCTTCTGTTGTTTGAGGATGTTACAACTTGGTATCAGAGCGGTCGGTTCCAGTGTCCTATGACACAGAGAGGCGAATGGGTGTGATGTTGGATCGCCAGTCAGGCAGAGGAGAGCCAGCAGCGGCAGGAGCGATGCTCGACCGCTTTATGAGACAGCACCAGCCTACCTTCGATGGTAGAGGAGAGTCTGAGCTTGCGGAGGACTGGGTCCTGAAGATTCAGGAGATCCTTCAGGCGATTGAGTGCCCGCCTGAGAGGCAGGTACGCTTGGCAGCGTATGTGTTGGGCGGAGACGCGTCCAACTGGTGGAGGATCACATCTGTAGTGGTGTTTAAGGTCAGGACTGAGGTTAACTGGGAGGAATTCCTGTGGGTGTTCAATGAGCAGTATTTCCCAATGCATGTCAGAGATGGGAGAAGAGAGGAGTTCATGACCCTCGAGCAGGGGGATGCGACCCTGGCTGAGTATACCCGGTGGTTCAACGTGCTAGAGCGTTACTGTCCGGAGATCTGTGTAACGCCGCTGCAGAGGGCGAGGAAGTTTATACGGGGGCTCAGGAAGCACCTCCGTACTTAGGTGACATACAGTATACCACAGACGCTGGCCAATGCGGTGAGATCTGCCATGATCATTGATCAGGATTATCAGCAGAATTATGCTAAGGCCAGGAGAGCACTGGGGAAGGTCAGTGGACGTCCAGGTGCTCCGCTAGCAGGGAACCCGGGAAAGAGACCCCAGATTGGAGGAGGTGGATCATGCCAGCCCGAGGCGTGCAGAGGTTGTGGCAGAGTTCACTCCGGTGAGTGTTGGGGCAGTGGGGTTTGTCACGGGTGTGGCAAGCCAGGCCATTTTGTGCGAGACTGTCCGAGTGGACCAGGTGGGTACAACATGCATTCAGGGCTGCCAGCAGCAGGCAGAGGCGGAGGTCACTGACCTTTTGCGCCGCCACAGCAGGGTCAGAGGACTGGACGAGTCTTTACCATCTAGGCGGATGAGGCGAGAGATGCCAACACGGTGGTGGAAGGTACACTCTTTGTTGTTGGGCTGAGTGCGAGAGTGTTGTTTGACTGTGGATCACACACTCATTCATTTCGGAGCGATTTGCGAGCGTGTTGTGTCGTACCCCTGCGATGTTGACTGCCACGTTGGAAGTCAGCACACCCTTGGGTCTTGTGGGCATTGTGGGGAGCTTCCTCCCCAACGCCACGATTGTTTCGGAAGATAAGGAGTTTCCGGCTGACTTGATCTTGTTGCCGATGGAGACATTCGACGTCATACTGGGTATGGATCGGCTATCCCAGTAGGATATGCGAGTGTTGTGCCGAGAGAAGAAGATTCTGATCCTGAGGAAGGGTCTACCTGATGTGTGCTGATCAGGGGGACGAAGGACAGAGGACGCAGAGTAATCGTATCAGCATTGAGGGTACAGAAGTTGTTGCAGCAGGGTTGCAGAGCTTTCGTGGCCACTCTGGTAGTTCCAAATCCAAAGGCGAGGAGATTGGAGGACATTGAGATAGTTCAGGAGTTTCCAAAGGTCTTTGCAGATGATGTCTTCGGGTTGCCGCCTCAGAGAGAGATCGAGTTTGGGATTGATTTGGTAGCTGGGACTACGCCACAGTCGAAGGCGCCGTATCGGATGGCACCTGCCGAGCTGGCAGAGCTGAAGAAGCAGTTGCAGGATCTGATGGATACGGGGTTTATCCGCCCTAGTGTCTCACCTTGGGGAGCGCACTTACTCTTCATTAAGAAGAAGGATGGATCACTGCGGATGTGTATTGACAACAGGATGCTGAACAAGGTTACCGTTAGGAATCGGTATCCCTTGCCCAGGATCGAGGACCTGTTTGACCAGTTGCAATTAGCGAAGGTGTTCTCGAAGATTGATCTGCGATCCGGTTATCATCAGTTGAGGATCAGAGAGGCAGATGTGCAGAAGACAACGTTCAGGACGAGGTACGGGCATTACGAGTTTCTAGTGATGTCGTTCGGGTTGACGAACGCGCATGCAACGTTTATGGATTTGATGAACAGGACATTCAGTCAGTACCTCGACCGGTTTGTGATTGTCTTCGTGGATGACATTTTGGTCTACTCTTCAGATGTGGAGCAGCATCGAGAGCACTTGAGAGTTGTACTTGGAATTTTGAGAGATCATCAGTTGTATGCCAAGTTTTCAAAGTGCGAGTTCTGGCTGAGCAGTGTCGCCTTTCTGGGACACTTCGTATCAGGAGCTGGGATTTCAGTGGATCCAGCGAAGGTCGATGTCGTGGCGCAGTAGAGAGCCCCGATGAGTGTGGCGTAGATCAGGAGTTTCGTGGGTCTGGCAGGGTACTATCGCCGTTTTATTCAGGAATTCTCCAGGTTGGCTTCGCCGTTGACGGCTTTGACTCGGAAGGGCGTCAAGTTCGTGTGGTCCCAGAAGTGCGAAGAAAATTTCCAGGAACTGAAGAGTCGGCCGACGACTGCTCCAGTTCTGACACTTCCCAGTGGTAGAGGTGGATTTGTGATTTATAGTCACGCGTTAGGCATTGGACTGGGATGCGTACTCATGCAGCACAGGCAGGTGGTTGCGTATGCTTCAAGGTAGCTGAAGGTGCACGAGAGGAACTACCCCACTCATGATTTGGAGTTGGCGGCAGTTGTGCATGCTTTGAAGACTTGGAGGCCTTACTTGTATGGCAAGCAGTTCGAGGTTTTCACAGATCATCAGAGCCTGAAGTATCTGTTTTCGCAGAAGAAGCTGAATATGAGGCAGCGTAGATGGCTCGAGCTGATTAAGGATTATGATTTCACCATCTCGTACCATCCGGGGAAGGCGAATTCGGTTGCTGATGCTTTGAGCAGGAAGGTGGAGGTTACCGCAGCAGGTCTTTGTGTCGAGGAGTGGAAGCTGCTTGAGGCGTTGACCGAATGGAGTTCGTTCACTGATGAGTCGCGAGGTGCAGTGATTGTCGGGCTGAGAGTGGAGCCTCTGTTGGTCTCGAGTATTGTTCAGGCTCAGAGTGCTGATGATGAGTTAGCTGGGTTGTTACAGTTAGCTGCCAGAGATGGGTCAGACTTCAGTATTGGAGTTGATGGTAGGCTGAGGTTCAGAGGTCGTGTCTGGGTGCCGAAGGGGGGAGATCTGAGAAATGACATTTTGGAGGAGGCACACAGATCCCGTTATTCGATCCACCCGGGCAGAAAGAAAATGTATAAAGATCTTCAGAGGAATTTCTGGTGGAAGAGGATGAAGACGGAGATCGCAGAGTTCGTTGACAGATGTCTGATTTGTCAGTAGGTGAAGATTGAGCACCAGAGACCTGCTGGGCCGATGCAGAGGATCGAGCTTCCAGAGTGGAAGTGGGAGCACGTGACAATGGATTTTGTCACCGGGCTGCCGAGGACGAGAGGATTCCATAATGACATTTGGGTGATAGTCGATCGACTGACCAAGTCGGCACACTTCTTAGCTATCCGGATCACTTTACCTCTGGAGGGTCTAGCTAAGTTGTATATTGAGAGATCGTCAGACTTCATGGAGTGCCTGTGAGTATTATTTCGGATCGAGATCCGAGGTTCACTTCCAGATTCTAGGGGAGTTTGCAGCAGGCATTGGGGACCCAGTTGAAGTTCAGTACGACATTTCATCCGCAGACAGACGGTCAGTCTGAGAGGACCATCCAGACGCTAGAGGATATGTTGCGAGCTTGTACTCTGGATTGGGCAGGTCATTGGGACAAGCATTTGCCGTTGATCGAGTTCGCCTACAACAACAGCTACCATTCGAACATTGGGATGGCACCGTACGAGGCCCTATACGGAAGACCGTGTAGATCACCGGTATGCTGGAGTGATGTAGGTGAGAGACAACTAGTTGGTCCTGAGATTGTGCAGATGTACGCACAGAAGGTTGATGTGATCAGGCAAAGACAAGCGACAGCTCAGAGAAGGCAGAAGAGCTACGCTGACTGGCGTATGCGAGAGTTGAGGTTTGAGGTAGGCGATCAAGTCTTCCTAAATATTTCACCATCTCGAGGAGTGGTGGGAAGAAGGGGAAACTCAGTCCGCGGTATGTCGGACCGTTTGAGATTCTTGATCGGGTTGGAGAGGTTGCCTACAGGGTTGCGCTGCCGCCACAGTTTTTGGGCCTTCACAACGTCTTCCACTTTTCGATGTTGAGGAAGTACGTAGCAGATCCTTCTCATGTGATTCAGTTGGAGTTTCCAGAGATCCGTCAGGATTTGTCTCTTGAAGAGAGACCGGTGGAGATTGTGGATCGGATGGAACATCAGTTGAGGAGGAGGACCATTCCTATGGTGAAGGTCAGGTGGCAGCACAACAGTGAGTGAGAGGCCACTTGGGAGATCAAGGAGGAGGTCCGAAGGAGTTTCTGGAGTTATTTGGTGAGCTTCGGTCTTAATTTCGAGGACGAAATTCTTTTAGGAGGGTGGATTGTGGGATCCTAATCCTAGTCCTAATTGGGTTTTGTTGATGTTTTTAGGTGGAGATTAGGAGGAAATGAGATGGACGGCTGGGATGGAGTGTTGGTGGATGAGGGGTTGAGATGGATTGGAGATGAGATGAGTGGTGGAGATGGATTGGAGATGGAATGGATGGTGAGGATTGGAGTGGTGGATATTAAGGTGAAGTTCTCTCTCTTTCTCTCTCACTCTCACATCTCCCTTGCCTCTCTCTCCCTCACGTCTCTCTCTCCCTCAGTGGTGATCTCCGGCGTGGTGGTGGCGTGCTCCGGCGAAGGGGAGGCTCGGGCGTGGGTTGCGAGTTGAGGTGAGTGTTGGCTTCTTTACACTTCCGGCTTGTTTTGTTCCCTCCCTCGACCTAACTCGTTTCGGTGGTTGATGCATTGCATACATTGCATCATATGTCTTTCATTTAGATTGCTTTTAATTCAATAAATGCTACTAAGGTATGTGTTTAGTCTTATTTACAGAATACAGGGACCTGAATGCAATTTACCCACATCCCGAGCATAAACGCGTGCAAAAGATTCATTTCTATCATAAAGACAAGTTCAAGTTTATTGAGTTTCAAATGGAAATGCATCCAAGCACAAAAGCATTCAAGGAGCTAATCACAAAAAGGTCAGGGGCTTAAGTGCAAAATGTCAAGGACCTGACTACAAAATAAAAGGGCAAAGTTATTGTGTTGGAGAAGTCAAAAGAAAAGTCAAAAATAAATCCCCAACAATGGAAGGAATTAATCCGGAGCTCAAGAGATTGGAAAGAATCCATCCAACGCGCAAAGGAGGATAAAATCATACCATAAACACATGACAGAAATCCGGGCGCAATATCTTCAACCTGGGCGGCGTTTTAGCCGCATATTGTACATAACAGGCGGCGAATTCGCCGCCCCTCTTAGGGTTTGAAATTTGAAATTCCGGCCTGTGGTGCGATGACGCGTGTACTCTCCTTTTATGTATTGGTATCCCTTGTATCGGCTATAAATAGCCTCGTAGGACGAATGTAACACATCTTTGAACCTTTGGTCTTGGATCATTAGTAATAAATTTCTGTTTTATTTTGTTTTGTTTCTCTTTTCTTTTAATGTCTCTAGGACCCCTTCTTCTTCCTCCCTCCATGAGTTTCTAACTCTTTCCAAAGGGTGGAGGTGACGGATTTAGGGTTAGAGAAGATGGATTGCATGTTATTATTTTAAGTTCATGATTAGTATATTTTGATTACTTGAGTTTATGTTAAGTCATTTATCTTGTAATGCTTCATAACTAACATGATTTACAATAAGTTTCAGTAATTCTCTGATCTAAACCTAAATCTAAACCTCCATCCAACGGATTTCTCTCTTTGTTCTTGTTTTAGTTTATTTGTTCTTGTTCTTGCTTTAGATAATTATAATCCAAAAACCTAAAAAACCAATTGATTCTTCTCTCCTTCTTCCTCTTAATTGAAAATAACATCAACTACGAAATCTCTCCCTCCTTGTGTTCGACCCGTACTTGCCACGTCTTCATAGACGCCGTGCACTTGCGGTATAAATTTAAATCTCCATCAAGTTTTTGGCGCCGTTGCCGGGGAGGCGATGCAGATTTTATGTTTTTGTGTTTTCGATTTTATCCTGTCTACCTTGTGCGCGATCTAAGTATTTGAATTTGTGTAGCAGGAGACAACAGAGCGCGCGGCGAAATCCGGGAGCGTTCTGAGACACTTGGGCGGCGGAATCGCCGCATCTACAAGGTTGCTTGCGGCGGAATCGCCGCACCAGTGTGGGTTCTGGTCTTCAAATTTCTGGGGCATCGTCGGCATCTCTGGGTGGTCGCATTAAGCTACTGGAATCTCCGAGAGCGGGCGGCGAACCCGACTGAGCATTGCGGAGGTAACTTTTCTTGCATTTCTCGTAAAATCTGAATTGTTGAAAAGTTTCCTTTCGTAGAATTGCACGTGTTAGGGCCAAAATTCCATAATTGGCAATAATTCAACTCTGACCTAAAATTGGCAAAATTAGAAGACCTTAGTGCATGCATCATATAATATTTTGCTTGCATTATTCTTGCTAATTTTTTGCAAATTATTTTTTATTGTTGAAGAATGCTGGAGGCAAGGTACGTATCGCGGTTTTAACGATTGCATTTAAGCATATACTTTAGTTTGCATACAACCTTGAAATTGCCCCCATTAAAAAGACCATTGTTTGACTATCTTTGCTAGATCTAAGTTAAACTACTTTAAGGGCAACTCCGTAGGCAAAGATACGGTGGGGATTTCATCACCCTTCCGTGGCCCACAAATCACAATCCTAAAGTGTCACCCAAGCCTTAAAATTTAAAATCAATTAGACATTGGCCCCTAAGGACTCGGACTCAATTAAGGAGAAGAATTGGTTTGACTTGCTATGACCTGAAACCGATCGAATTCAATTTGGTGTCTAGGAAGTGTTTTTGTGTTGACGAAAGTCTTCCAAGCGAAGTGGTTGTCTAATTGGCACCGACTCTGTCGGAAGCGCCCCCACTAGCTATACACTACCTGGCCAATTTGGTTTGATTAGTGAGGGAGGTGAATCAAGCGAATCAATTCGACTCAACCAGTTAGGAGTCGTCTAGATTTAAGTGACACTAGGTCTAGGATTGTTTGAACCGTGCTTTCTTAGGAAATTTCTGACCAACCCTCTTTTCTATCTTTAGAGTTAATTTTCCTTTCTCATCTGAGTCTTCTTTCTCTTCTCACCTAAATTCTCTAGATTAGGATTCCTTTCTCATCTTGCCCCATTCTATTGTTTGTTTCCCTTTTGAAAAAAAAAATTAATTAATTCTTGAAATTAAATTTGGAATTTAAATTTCGAATTTGAATTCAAAAATTGATTCAATCCGGTGCACTCAGATTTGGATTCGGGACTTGAGTAATCGACTCTCACGAGTTCATCTAGATTCCAGTCTAGAGCTTAACCCCAATCCATCTGTTGCACCACCTCACCCGGATCCAATGGGTGAGAATGTTGTGAACCCGCCTATGACTCTGAGGGATCGGTGCTACCCAACGATGGCTGCTCAGCCATCGTGCATCGTCATGCCCACCATACCGGGTCGCGATTTCGAACTTAAGGCACAATACATGAGTATGCTGCCTAAGTTCACCTCTAAGGAAGATCCATATCTCTTCCTTAGAGAATTTGAGGAAATCTGCTCTCTTATGCAATACCAGCATATCCCTGAGGAGGCAGTGCGTCTGAAATTCGTGCCTCTAGCACTGAAGGACGACGCTAAGAAATGGCTATATAGTCTAGCCGAAAGATCTATTAGGAGTTGGGCTGAGTTTGTTCAAGTGTTTCTAAAAAAATATTTCCCCAACCATAAGACTATGAAGATTAGGAATGAAATTGTTGCATTCGTTCAGTCTGAGAGCGAGCCGTTCTATTCCTATCTTTAAAGATTTAAAAGTGTCTTGACTCAATGCCCTCATCACGGAATTCCAAAATGGCAATTATGCCAAATTATTTATGAGGGATTGACACCCACATCTAGAGTTATGCTAGAATCTGTGAGCCAAGGGAATTTCATGTCGAAAAACGAAAATGATGCCTGGACTTTTCTTGAGGATTTAGCTGAAAACAGTATGCAATGGGACAATGCTAGAACACCCATCAACCCGAGTATTGGATCTAGAATAGCAAGTCAACCCCGACCAGGTGTCTTAGCTATAGATGCCAACATAGCGGCTGAGGCAAAACTAGCCACCCTTATGCGCAGAATGGAAAGTTTAGAGCTGCAAAACCAAACCCGACAAGCATCCCCTACCCCTTGCTCTAGATGTGGTCAGACTGGTCATTTAATGGAGGACTGTGTAGACTTGGAACATGTTAATGCCACGTTTAACCATTCTAGAAATGATCCTTATGCATCAACCTACAACCCGGGTTGGCGTAATCATCCCAATTTTTCGTGGAACCAACAAGGTCAACCTCCTAGACAACAACCAAACCCATATAACCAAAATAATACATCATCTGGGGGTAATAACAATGGAAATCATGAAGTTAGGTTGACAAACTTGGAAAATTTAATGAAAACTTTTATACAAACAACCAACCAATCATTCCAAAGGCTAGAGACACAAGTCAGCCAATTAGCGCAAATAGTAGGTGAAAGAGAAAAGGGTCAATTTCCAAGTCAACCTGAGGTGAACCCAAGAACTAATAATCAATATCAATCTTATCAACCACCCTCAGGAAATAACAACCCCAGACCGGTTCAAATGATTAACGAGGAAGGACTGTTCCAACAAATCAATGCAGTAGTGTCATTACGGTCCGGACGACAAGTTGATAACAATGTGGTAAACCCTAGAATGTCTAATCAATCTAGCCATCAAGCAACCACATATGACCTGACCATTGAACCTGACGTCCAAATTGAAAAGCCCAACCCACCTACACAACCTGAACCCATAGCTCAACCTGAACCTGAGCGAGTCTATGTTCCTAAAGCCCCATTTCCCAATAGACTCAAGAAGAGCTCAAGTGCACAAATGGAGAAAATCTTAGAAGTATTTAAGCAAGTTAAGGTGAATATTCCACTCTTAGATATGATTCAACAAATACCTGCTTATGCTAAATTCTTGAAAGATTTGTGCACTAAAAAGAGAAAAACGAATGTACCAAAGAAGGCATTCTTAACTGCAAACATATGCTCTATTCTTTCCAACACATCTCCTATAAAATATAAGGACCCTGGGTGTCCCACAATTTCATGTTCAATATGAGATACCTTTATCAATAAAGCCCTTCTAGACCTAGGTGCAAGCGTTAACTTACTCCCATTTTCTGTCTACGAGCAACTCAACCTTGGTCCACTGAAACCCTCTAAGACAACCCTCCAATTCGCTGATTGTTCTGTTAAGAAACCGAGAGGTATAGTAGAGGACGTTTTGATTAAGGTTGGTGACTTCATTTATCCAGTGGATTTTGTCGTACTTGATACTGAACCTGTTGTAAATCCTAATCGACAAATCCCTGTAATTCTAGGTAGACCCTTTTTAGCCACTTCGGAAGCATTAATAAACTGTCGAAATGGGCTCATGCAATTATCTTTCGGGAACTTAAAAGAAGAATTTAATATCTTCCATATTGATAATGAGCCAGAAATAATATGCAACCCAAGTGATGTTGTGATGAGAGCACGTATTTATCAGAATTCTGAATCAAATAAATCATCACATAAGCAAAAAGGAAGTAAGAAAAAAGGGAGTGATTCATTTACTCAACCACCATCACTCGAGCAAATAAGCGAACCAATTCAAGTGAGAAGAGTGGAATCTTTTCCTCAAGTCAACATGGGGAACAATTCAACTGGATACATGCACCAATATGGTGTCATTCAATCCAGTTCTGATTACGGTTGACTCTGAGCAAACTCAACCCCTCTACCGCAAGCCGACTCAGGTAATAAGTGCATTTATTTTATCTATGCATACATTGAGGACAATGCATGATTTAGGTGTGTGGGGGGGGGGTGTTTATGTATGTATATATATCTATTTGTTTGTTTTCTTCTTCCAAAAAAAAAAATTCAATGTTCCATGACATAGCTTAAGATTGAACTACCAAAATCTGTGTACAAATTGCGTTGAATTTTTGTTCCTTATTATATAGTTCTGCTTGTAGAAACTATGACATAAATCTAAGTTCCAAAGAAATAACACAATACCCTTAAGACATGTATGCACTTAAATTGGATGAATCAAATCTTTGAAGTGGTTGATAAAAAGCAGAGGTTGAGGAAATTATACCGGGAAGTGTGGACTTCTAATAGCAATTAAGCCTTGAGGAAAATAAAAGTAAAAATAAAGGAATAAAGTGAGGAAAGCACATTTTGCAAAATGATTACAAAAGCCCAAGCCTTTGTGTCACTGGTCCGTAGGGGTATCTTGAAACCCGGTAACTTGAGTCTTCCAGCTCGGGATTATCGACCAAACTCGCTACACGAATGCAAAAAAGGTATAAGTGTCAAAAAGAAAAAGCAAATGTGTTGAATCACGGAAAAAGAAAAAATACTTTAAGATACTCAAGGCCCAAAGCTAAAAGAATGATCCATGCCATGGTTGATCCAAATGATACTTCACCACCAGAGGAGGCGTGCAAAATAATTTAAGTGATAACATGTGTAGAAGGGTTAGTGGTGTGAATGTTGGAGGAATAAAGACCAAGTCAAACTTTTTATAAGTTAGAATTGTATAATGAGCATGCAAGAATTCTAAGTGAGATGTATAAGGTTGAGGTAAAAATATTGAGAGCTATTAATAGAATGTTGAATTAAGACTTTGTGGGTGTGTCAGCTGAAAACCCTCACGAGACAAAACTCGTCCTCTAAGGCAACTTGGAGGTTTAAAGGCTTGTTGCACATGCTAAGTGCAACCATGATTCCTACGAAAGTGAGTTAGGATTTCCCTGTTTTCATTCCTTCTTATGTTCTGTTTTGCTAAGGACTAGCAAAATCTAGGTGTGGGGGTATTTGATGCATTGCATACATTGCATCATATGTCTTTCATTTAGATTGCTTTTAATTCAATAAATGCTACTAAGGTATGTGTTTAGTCTTATTTACAGAATACAGGGACCTGAATGCAATTTACCCACATCCCGAGCATAAACGCGTGCAAAAGATTCATTTCTATCATAAAGACAAGTTCAAGTTTATTGAGTTTCAAATGGAAATGCATCCAAGCACAAAAGCATTCAAGGAGCTAATCACAAAAAGGTCAGGGGCTTAAGTGCAAAATGTCAAGGACCTGACTACAAAATAAAAGGGCAAAGTAATTGTGTTGGAGAAGTCAAAAGAAAAGTCAAAAATAAATCCCCAACAATGGAAGGAATTAATCCGGAGCTCAAGAGATTGGAAAGAATCCATCCAACGCGCAAAGGAGGATAAAATCATACCATAAACACATGACAGAAATCCGGGCGCAATATCTTCAACCTGGGCGGCGTTTTAGCCGCATATTGTACATAACAGGCGGCGAATTCGCCGCCCCTCTTAGGGTTTGAAATTTGAAATTCCGGCCTGTGGTGCGATGACGCGTGTACTCTCCTTTTATGTATTGGTATCCCTTGTATCGGCTATAAATAGCCTCGTAGGACGAATGTAACACATCTTTGAACCTTTGGTCTTGGATCATTAGTAATAAATTTCTGTTTTATTTTGTTTTGTTTCTCTTTTCTTTTAATGTCTCTAGGACCCCTTCTTCTTCCTCCCTCCATGAGTTTCTAACTCTTTCCAAAGGGTGGAGGTGACGGATTTAGGGTTAGAGAAGATGGATTGCATGTTATTATTTTAAGTTCATGATTAGTATATTTTGATTACTTGAGTTTATGTTAAGTCATTTATCTTGTAATGCTTCATAACTAACATGATTTACAATAAGTTTCAGTAATTCTCTGATCTAAACCTAAATCTAAACCTCCATCCAACGGATTTCTCTCTTTGTTCTTGTTTTAGTTTATTTGTTCTTGTTCTTGCTTTAGATAATTATAATCCAAAAACCTAAAAAACCAATTGATTCTTCTCTCCTTCTTCCTCTTAATCGAAAATAACATCAACTACGAAATCTCTCCCTCCTTGTGTTCGACCCGTACTTGCCACGTCTTCATAGACGCCGTGCACTTGCGGTATAAATTTAAATCTCCATCAGTGGTCTTGGTTGCTCGTGGTTGGGTGGTGGAGGTCGACGGAGGTGGAATTGTGAGTGTGGATTGTCGAGGAGGTGTGGATCGTTGTTTAGTCGCAAGGATCGTCGACGGATCGTGATTTTGGGAGGCGTGCTTGTGGAGGTGTCGTCGTGGTTCTTCAAAGGTTTCTTCAAACCTTCCGGTATGTCAACTCCCTCACTTAAGTAGTGTGAGTATTTGGAAGTCGACGGTAGGCCTTCCAACTCGTCGCAAGTAAACGTGCAACAGATTTCACTGCCTGATCGGTCGACCGGTTGGTGCAAATGGTCGACCGTTCATAAAGAGAATTCGGGTTCTACCTCACATCGGTCGAACGATGCCCCAGGGGCGGTTGACCGATTGTGCGTGGGAGGCAAGCCTGGTGAGATTCGGTCGATCGGGTCCCCTTTGCCGTTCGACCGTGTGCACTGTCATAGGTCGGTTGAGGTCGTTGACCATCCAAATGTTCAACCACTCATTGACTTCGTCCGACCGTGACTTAAGTTGGAATAGTGGTCGGTTCGACCGAAGGTGGTTTCGGTCGACCAGACTTGTTGTTGAGTGTGGGGGAACGCTCTGGTAAAATTCGGTCGACCGAGAGTGCTCGGCGTTCGACCAGATTCGTGGTGAGAGTGAGGGATTATTCCCTGGTGGGATTCGATCGACCGAGAGGGCTCGGGGGTTCGACCGTATTCGTTGTGGAGATTGAGGGATTTTGCCCTAGGGACTTCCGGTCGAACGGGGGCCTTTGTCGTTCGACCGATTGGTCGTTTTGTTCGTTGAACCTGGGAGTTGACCATCTAAATGGTCGATCGTCCCTTGATTTGGGTTCAACCGAACGAGTGTTGTTTTTGGAATCGGTCAACCGAGGGAGTGTCGGTCGAGGTGATTGCCTTATGTTTGCGTGATTTGGTCGACCGGGACTTTTGGTTCGGTCGACCGTTTTTGTCCAGTTTTGCACTATGGAGGTGCGGTTCTGGTGGTCGTCCGTGTGGGGCGAGTTGTGGTGTCGATGTTCTTCCGGCAAGTGTGCTAGGGTGCACGAGTGTTGCGGTGGTTGGGTGAAAGAGCCCTGGAGCCCCGTAACTGTGTGGGAGCTTGGGTTGGCTGAAAAAGGCCTGGAGCTCAACTTAGAAATTGTGGTGTTGCGGTGGTTGGGTGAAAAAGCCTTGGAGCCCCGTAATTGTGTGAGAGTTGTGGTTGTGTGAAAGAGCCCTGGAGCTCAGCTAGTATGTGCGGGGTTGGTTGAAAAAGACCTCGAGCTCCGTAGAGCGTTCAGGTTGGTTGAAAAAGGCCTAGAGCGTGAGTAGGGACCGCGTGTTAAGGGTTGGTTGAAAAAGACCTGGAGCACTTGGACGTTTGGGTTGGTTAAAAAAGTCTTGGAGTCCTTGGTCGTGTCGTGGTAGCTGCGGTTGGCTGAAAAAGGCCTGGAGCCCAGCTTGGCGACGAGTGTGTGTTGCGGTGGTTTGGTGAAAAAGCCTTGTACCCGCGTGACGGTGGTGTGTGATGTGGTTGGGTGAAAGAGCCCTGGAGCCCAGCCTGTTTGAGAGGCTTTTCTTGTTAGTAGAACTGCATGCTAGGGTGTTTTTATTTCATGCATTGTAGAGTTTGGCATATGGGGTTTGCTTCTGGAAACTCAGGCATTGTTGCACGTTTACTTTTCAGATCGTGATCGGCGATAAGGGGTGGTTGATTGACATCATTTCATTCATATATTTGTATCTTATATCCATTATCTTACACCGAAGCAATGCTATGTTACGAGTTTTATGTTTAGTTTTCAGGAATAATTAGGTTTGAAGAGATGAAGCATAAAAGGACCCAAAAGCTGGGAAAAAGGACTGGATTGTGAGATCTGGGGACCAAGATGCAAGACAGAAGGACCCGAACGCAAGACAGAAGGACCTAAGAGCAAAACAGAATACTTCACACCATCATGGGGAGTATTTTAGCAATTGGATTCGGGTCGGACCTCCAACAAACCAACCAGACGCATCCAAGACCAACAAACACTTCAAGCAAAGCCCACAAAGAAAACCAAACGGATCTAAACCATATAGACCGCCAATTGGCGTTCTGGAACCGCCAATTTGCGGTCCAGATGGCCCAGAATCCGTTTAGTTTTCTGTAGCACGTGTATTAGTGTATGCTTAGTGTATTTTTGGTATTGGTTTAGTCCCACATCGGGGGATTGTCCCGGATTAGCTTTTTCCATGCCTATAAATAGAACTCTTCACCTTCCATTGTAATTACCCATTGTTTGGTGGCATTCTCTCTACTAAGGAGTGAGCCTTGAAGCAATAACTCAAGGTGGAGAAGGATGCTACCTTCAATGTGAGTCATTGTTAATAAAAGTTTATTTGTTTCTTTTAATCTTGCTTTGTTATGTTGTTTGTTTTGTGTGGGTTGCTTTACTTTGTTTAATTTCTTGTTTAGTAATTTTAGTATCTTAGTTAAATGTTTTCTTTACTTAGTCTAATCAGTAGTGTAATGAGTAGTGAGTAGTTCCATCCCCATTTGGGGGGTGGAGAAATATGTGATATAATAATATAGTGTATTAAGTGTGTGTTATTTTTATCCCTTGAGCTTTATATGATTTCCATAACCATCTAATGGGTCTCCACTCTTATCTTTGATATGCTAATGCTCTTGAATGAAGCTTAGCTTATGCTTTGATTAGTGGACCTATTTTATGGGGAATGATAAAGTTAGGATATGGATGAAGTTAATGTTGGAAACACAATTTGTAGTGTATGTACTCTTGTTGCCTTTTCCTTAGCTAATGTCTTGTATGTTTTAATGATGTAGTCATCTTAATTCATGTAGAGGCATAGTAGGGTCTAGTCTTTATACTTGAGTTCATGTAGCTTCATTCCAATCATTGTCTTGTATGTTTTAATGATGTAGTCTTATCTTAATTCATGTAGAGGCAAGATTGGATGTAGTTTTATGATTTCATGCACTACATGTTGTGAAGAGCTTAATTGAACACACACACACACACATCTTTATGTTCACATCATTTCTCTACCCCCTTTGGGGTTTAGTTTTATTGCTTATCTTCATTTCCTTTTGCATTTCATTTCAGCTTTGTAGTTTAGATTAGTGTAATACATCTTTCTCCCTTCTTTTTACCTCTCGCCTTCGAATAAACCAAGTGTCGACACACCTCCCAGTGGACGACCCGTATTTGCCACTGCTTCAACGCGGCCGTGCACTTGCGGTTAAATATAAAACTATCAATCAGTGGTGACCGAGGAGAGGAGCACCGCTACCGGATCCAGCTTTCTCTCAGTTGAGGTCGGGTGATTACTGTATTCGTTGTATAGCCTTTCGATGTAATCACAACTTTTGAAATACTCTGATGTACATATATATTATATATGTGGGTGCACTTCTTTCCATATTTGCGTAATATCCTCTGTTGATTGTGTGTTATTTAAAATTTAAAATCTTCCATTGTTTGAGGATGTTACAAAAAGGATCATTGAAATATAACAGAAAACGAATATCATTCAAAGTCTCAGTGAGTATCTTGGTTTTAGATGATTCTTCAATACCATCTTTTTTTTACTGAAGTTGGCAGTCAAAATTCACATTTCAATTCAAGATTTACTTATAAACCTTGATTGGTTAATAACATGTTAGACAACTTAAGGTGGGCACAATAATAACGAGGACTAGCATTTCTAAGATCTTTATAGAGAGCAGTTAGATCTTTCAGAATTTCTAAAGAAATTACCCCCTTGACTTTGATTGGGACCCATCAGCGGAACTCTTACATATCGCAGCATATCCATCTGGGCCACACCAAAATCACAGATCGTCGCTTCAAAATCCTGAGAAACCAGCAAGAGTAAAACTACAGTTAAAATCAAGATCAAGACAGTAGTATCTTCTGTAAATATCAGTGTACTACGTCTGTAAGAAGAACATTGTCACTTTTAAGATCACGATGTACGATGTTTCACGGAAGACCGTGGAGATATTCCAACCCTTTTGCGATCCCTATCGCAGCTCTAAGCGTACTTCCCCAGTCCAGCTCTATAAAAATATTAACCAAAAAAATGCATTAGTTAATGCAGAACAAATATGCATGATTTGGACAATCTATGACGATTTTTACTGGGCAAATTTGCTCTGAGATTGCCCATAGGCATATACTCAGGAACAAGGAAAAGGGCTTTGTTGGGCTTCGATTGGCTATAGCCAATGAGACGAATTGCCCTTTCCACCTACAATTTTTGCATTAGAACCATGTGAAGACTTCAGTGATTCAACGTGTTCGCATGTTTTTACCTCCCATGTGGTCTTGTGGATCTCATCTAGGCGATAGCTGATCATCTTTATCGCAACAGTCTGAGGAGGTAACCCGTATTGATTGTACTCCGGAATCGCGCCCACAAAAACCCGACCGGAGAACCCTCTTCCAATCATCTTCGCGAAATCTCTGCTGTATGATTCCAAGTCTGCTGGAGTGAATTCAATCACCATTTTGTTGGATTGTGGAACCAAAGAAAAGTAACTCTAGTTTTGTGATGCAATTGTGTCATTTATGTAGTGGTTATGACTTATGAGGCTGCAGTTTTTTGCCGTTGCCTTTTTGGAGCGAATTTTGAAATCTAGTTGGTGATCATAACTAAAATAACGGTGTTGTATTTTCTTTCGCTCATTTGTTGATTATTAGGTCCTTGTATTATTAAGTTGTATAGACCCAAATGTTTTAGAGAATCTTTTCCGAACAGTAAAAAGAATATGGTGTAGATTTAAAAATTCAAAATTTACGAAGAACCAAGTTTCCGAAGGATTACTTTACACATTGACTATACATCGAAATTAGAGTAATGTTTTGTAGAAAACGATTGAGACGAGTGTGGTTTGTATTATTTTATGTATATTAGTTTATTTGAAATTACAAGGTGTTTATATAACACACCCTAATAGGAACGTTGAGATTAGTCTATTACAGTTGCCTAATATGCTTGATTACACAGATTTGTCTGAGATTCGTTTCCTTACAAGACTTGATGCGTATAGATACCCCCCCCATATGAGGTGATGATGGCAAGGATGCCAAACTGAGAAAGAGCCTCAATAGGTAAGTCATCTATGAAAGTTTATTTTCAACACTCTCCCTCAAGTTGATTGCGAAAAAGATTGAAAGAACCTAACTTGGGAAGGATATCATGAAAATGTCTTTGATCTCATGGGGTGTGTTGGCTGGTTTAGATCCTACTTTCCAGTTTCTTTTAGTAAATCTAGAATATACTTTCTTAGAGACAAAAATAATCCTTTAGATGAATATGCAAATTCTATATCCAAAAAATATTTCAAGTGACCGAGGTCTTTAATATCAAATTCGGATTTTAAAAATTGCTTAAATTTATATGCATAACACTATCTCCTATAATAATGACGTCGTCAACATAAATAAGTATTATGGTGGTGATATGATTATGATGTTTTATAAATATGGATTCATCAACGGAGCATTTCGAGAAACCATAAAGAATAAGAGAATGACTAATCTTAGCATGTCATGTTCGGGGTGACTGTTTCAATCCATTAATAGATTTATGGAGTTTACAAACCTAATTTTTACCAGTGATGATACCAGGAGGGGGAGTCATATAGACTTCTTCCACAAGAGTTCTTTGGAGGAATGCATTTTTTACATCCATTTGATAAAGGTTCCAGTCTTAATTGAAAGCTATGGAAAGGAGAACACGAACAATGTTCATTTTTTCCACAAGCACAAAAGTTGCTTGATAGTCTATACCAAAGGTTTGGGTATACCCCTTGGCCAGAAGACAAGCCATGTATCTTTCAATAAAGTCATTGCTATTATATTTTGTCTTATAAACCCATTTGCATCCTACCGGTTTAATTCCTTATTCTATTGGTACAATAGTCCATGTTTTATTAGCTTCTAAGGCGTGTGTGTAGTTCATCCTGCATGGCTTTTGAACATTTTGGATGACTAATAGCTTCATGTGATACGAACTAGGTTCTTTATGACTATCTAGTTGGTTTAAAAGGGCATGATGAGATGGATTAATGGACTTATAAGAGAGAGTTTTGAATAGGATATGCGACTTCGTAAGTCACATAGTCTCGAAGTCAACTAGAGGCCTGAGTGGGCCTGCTAGACTTCGTATAGGAGGTTCTTAATCATTACCCAAGTTGTGATTATCTTCGTCTTCGTCTCCCCCCCCCCCCCCTAGAGGAATGTTAATTCTCTCAGGAGGAAAGAAGGCTTCTGGAAGGACCCCATTGGGACCTGGATTTTCTTGATCTTCATTTTCTTGAAATAAGGCTTGGTCTCAAGAAAAGATCCTTGGAAATATATATATTACAGTTGTTTTGATCATAACACTGGTATCCTTTTTTTAACAGAATATCTGAGAAATATTGCTTTAACAAAGTTACAATCTAATTTATAGTCTGATGTTTATGAACAAAGCAAATACATCCAAAACCTCTAAGATGATCAACATGCATTTTGCGATTGTGAAGTATTTCTAAGGGTTGTTTCTTTCCAATAACATGGCTAAGAAGACAATTAATAAGGTAGGTAGCAGTTACAACAGCATCCGACCAAAAAAAATATTGGAACATTATTTTGAAACAGCAAAGATCTTGTTATGGTCAGAAGATGACGATTTGTTCTCTCAGAAATACCATTTTGTTCAAGATTATTAATGCATGTGGTTTGATGAAAAATTCCATTTTGTTTTAAATTTTTTTGAAAAACATTGCTAGTGTATTCCGAACCATTATCAGACCTAAGACTTTTTATTCTAGCATTATGCATATTCTCAACAGATACAAATTCACAAAAAAATCTAAAAGCTTCGGATTTGGTTTTAAGCAAGTATAACCATGTAGTACAAGAAAAATCATCAATAAATATAATAAGTATTTAAAACCGTTGTGGGACTCACTTAGGGCAGGTCCCCAAATATCAGTATGTATCATTGCTAGGGGCCGAGCTTTTTATTCTTAGAATTATAGAACGGAAGTCGAGTTTGTTTCGAAAAATGACAAATATCACATAATAAATTATTTCTAGGGGAATTTGCTACAGTACACCTCGTAAGTGTCCAAATTGGCCATATGCACCTGCTTTTTTGGTATTGTCGCATATACACCTACAAGTCAACATATTTGTGCGTATGCACCTCTGCCGTTAGAGGACCCCACTCTGTCACCGTTACCGTCCAACGGTGTTAGACAAGTTGCAAATTAAACCTCGTAAAATCCAAATGTTCTTAATTGTAAAAACAAAAAACCCCATGAAAAATCAAATTGTCTCACACTCTCCGCTCTTTAACTTTCACTCTCTCTTTCTCTCTCTCTCTCTCCTTTCTCCCTCTCCACTCTTTCACTCTCACTCACTCTCATCCCTCCTTCCTTATCTCTCTTGAATCTATCTTTCTCTCTCTTGAATCTTTCTTTCTTTCTCTGGACAAAAGTCTGGACAATTCTAGAACAATTCTGGAACAACTCTGGACAAATTCTGGAATTCTGTAACTCTGGACAAATTCTGGACGAATACTGAACAATTCTGGACAATTCTGGAACAACTCTGGACGAATTCTGGAATTCTGTAACTCTGGACGAATTCTGGAACTCTGGACGAATTCTGGAACTCTGGACGAATTCTGGACAAAGTCTGGACAATTCTGGATGAATTCTGGACAATTCCGGAACAATTCTGGACGAATTCTGGAATTGTTCCACTCTTTCACTCTCTCTCTCTTTCATCCATTTTTTCTCTTTCTCCCTTGAATCTTTCACTCTCTCCTTTTTCCCTCTCCACTCTATCACTCTCTCTTTCTCACTCTCACTCCTCCTTTTCTCTCCTCTCTCTCTCATCCCTCTTTCTCTCTCTCCTCATTCTTTCTCTTTCTTTCTCTCTCCTCCCTCGTTCTCTCTCTCTTTCTCTCTTTCCTCCCTCTCTTTCTCCTCTCTCTCTCATCCCTCTTTCTCTCTCCTCCATCTTTCTCTTTCTTGAATCTTTCTCTCTCTCCTTTCTCGCTCTCCAATCTTTCACACACTCTCTCTCTCATCTCACTTTCTCTCTCCTCTCAATCACTCTCTCTCATCCTTCTTTCTCTCTCTCTCTCTCTTCCGTTCTCTCTTTTGAATCTCTCTCTCCTTTCTCTCTCTCCACGAAACACAATCCGTCACTCTCTCTCTCATGAATCTCTCTCTCTCATCCCTTTTTTCTATCTCTCTTGAATATTCTCTCTCCACTCTTTCACTCTCTCTCTTGAATCTTTTTTTCTCATTTCTACCTCCACTCTTTCACACTCTCTTCCATTTCTCCATCTCCAAACTTTCACTCTCTCTCTCATTCCCATCTCTCTATCTTGAATCTCTCTCCACAAAATGCAACATCTTTCTCTCTTTCTCTCTCCCTTTCCTCTCTCCCTCTCCACTCTCTCACTCTCTCTCTTGAATCTCTCTTTCTCTCATTTCTCCCTCTCCACTCCTTCACTCTCCCTCTTTCTCTCTCTCTCTCTCGAAAAGAGAGAAAAAAAGGTGGGATGAGAGAGAATGAATGATTGGAGAAGGGAAAGGAGAGAGAGAAAAAGAAGTATGAGAGAGAGTAAAAGAGTGGAGAGGGAGAAAGGAGAGAGAGAAAGAAGGATGAGAGAGAGTGATTGAGTGGAGAGAGGGAAAGTGGAGTGACAGAGAGAGAGTGAAAGATTGGAGAGCGAGAAAGAAGAGAGAGAGAAAGAGAAAGATTCAAGAGAGAGAAAAATGGAAGAGAGAGAAAGAGAAAGAAAGAGAAAGATTCAAGAAAAAGAAAGACGGAGGAGAGAGAGAAAGAGGGATGAGAGAGAGAGGAGAGAGAGGGATGAGAGAGAGAGTGAAAGATTGGAGAGAGATGAAAGAGAGAGAGAGTGAAAGAGTGGAGACTGTTAGACAATTTGATCGACTTGTAGGTGTCAAAATTGGAACAATTCTAGAATTCGTCCAGAATTGTTCCATAATTGTCTAGACTTTGTCCAGAATTCGTCCAGAATTGTTCCAGAATTCCAGAATTCGTCCAGAGTTACAGAATTCCAGAATTCATCCAGAGTTGTTCCAGAATTGTCCAGAATTGTTCCAGAATTCGTCCAGAATTATTTCAGAATTCATACAGAATTGTTCCAGAATTCGTCCAGAATTCGTCCAGAATTGTCCAAACTTTTGTCCAGAGAGAGAAAGAAAGATTCAAGAGAGAGAGAAAGATAGATTCAAGAGAGATAGGGAATGAGGGATGAGAGTGAGTAAGAGTGAAAGAGTGGAGAGGGAGAAATGATAGAGAGAGATTCAAGAGAGAGAAAGAGAGAGTGAAAGTTAAAGAGCGGAGAGTGTTAGACAATTTGATTTTTCATGGGGTTTTTTTTGTTTTTACAATTAAGGACATTTGGATTTTACGAGGTTTAATTTGCAACTTGTCTAACACCGTTGGACGGTAGCGGTGACAGAGTGGGGTTCACTAACAGCAAAGGTGCATATGCGCAAATATGTCGACTTGTAGGTGTATATGCGGCAATACCGAAAAAGTAGGTGCATATGACCAATTTGGACACTTGCGAGGTGTACTGTAGTAAATTCCCCTTATTTCTAATGGTAGAAAAAAGATTTTTTAAGACCATGCAGGACAGCTGCCACATGCGCCGGTGCAAAAGAATCTGTTTGGATGAGTTTCTTGTAAGGAATCCCATTTTTGAGGTATCGAACACATAGAGTCCATTGGTTAGAACTCCTCTACAAATCATCCTCCTTGTGGTACGGTCCTGAAATGTCACATCAAAAGGTGAGGAAATAACATTACAGTTTAAACTTTTAGTAATCTTGCAACTGATAGGGGATTGGTGTCCAAATTAGGCATATACAAGACCTATTCAACGTTATTTAATAAGTTTATTTCTCATTCCCTTAATTTCTACTTGATTTCCATTTGCAACAGTGACAAATTTATTCAATGATCTATATGGGATTTAATATTTCCAAGCATGTTGGGGTTACCAGTCATATGATCAAGGGAGCAGAATTAATAATCCAATCAGGATTAAAAATGTTGTCTTGAGACTGGACAGAAAAATAGTTTTTTATATATTTAACCATACCTTTGAGATTACTGATTGACATCATATCATGCATACATTTGTGGCTTATATCTGTTATCTTTCACCTAAGCAATGCTACGTAACGAGTTTTATGTTTAAGTTTCAGGAATAAACAGGTTTGAGGAGAAGAGCCACAAAAAGGACCTAAAAGCAAGAAAAAAGACTTAGTTGTAAGTCTTATGGACTGAGATGCAAGAGAGGACCCAGATCTAAACCAAAAGGACCAACGAGCAAATCAAGAAACTCCACACCATCATGCGGAGTATTTTTGCAATTCGATTCGGGACTAAACTCCAAAACCAACTATGGTGCATCACACACGAAGAAATCAAGTCAGACAAGCACACTCCAAATCCAGAACCGATCTAGAGTCTGTAGACCGCCAATTGGTGGTTTCAGACCGCTGATTGGCGTTCGGGTCGTCTCTAGATCCGATAAGATTTTGGCGGGTCATGTATTAGAGTGTTTTATGTCTACTTTTAGTAGTGCATTAGTCCCACATCGGGGGATTGTCCTTGATCACCTTTTTCTATGACTATAAATAGAACTCTTCATCTTCCCTTGTATTTACACTACATGTTGGCTTTTTGGCCTTAATCTATATTAATTTTGATGATTAATTGAACTAATCTTAATCAATCAACCTAATCAATCAAAGTGAACAAACACGATTACATGCATTGAATATATATTTGTATACTTGCAATCATCTTAATAGGTTGATCAAGACAATCAAGGAAATGAGCATTGGAACAAAGAAATCAAGACTCAAGACTTGTAATCAAAGCTTTGGATCAAGACATGTAACTTTATATTTATTGCGTCCATAAGGTTTCATGTAAACTTGAGCACTAGGATTCTGTCCCGTCATTTATCGGTAAACCGAACCTATTTCGGTCAACCGAATCCTGCCTAGTTCGGTCCACCGAACACCTGTCGGATACCCAAATACTTCCCACCAGTAAAACTTAGGTGTTCTCTGGAAGTGCCCCAATGGAAGAACGAACTACCTTCGGTCGATCGAATAGCCATGGACCGGTTTCAGACTTTGCTCCAACGGCCGCTTTTGAATTAAGTCCCTAGAGCCCAATTGACTTATCCCAGTTCGGACGACCGAATGCCTATCAGTCAACCGATTCCTTATTGGCTTTAGGAGCCCAACGACTATTTTACACGTGGCACTTGACCGTTAGTGATAAACCAACTTCCCACTCACTGTCAGCGCAAAACCCACGCTACTTCGGTCTACCGAAGTATACACGGTAAGCCGAACTTGACATGATCAGAGCCCAATCAATTCTACTGTCCACCTTGGAACGGTGAACCGAATGGACTTCGGTTAACCGAACTTAATTAGGGCTAAATAGATAAAAGCTACTAGAGGTTGGTGAACGATGATCTGACACATAATCGGTCAACCGAGTTCTTCATTCAGACCAATTCTTCGGACTACCGTTTAAACAACGGTTGACCTAATATGCCACGATTTCTGTCCGAGCTTAAGTCACATATTGCATTCCTATTGGTCCATTTCCCCACTAACTCCCAAATGGCTAGTTGAGCTTGAAGGCTTATAAATAGGACCTCATTTGGTTGTTTTGCATATCTTGAACATTTCCTATCTATCCAATACTCCAAGACAAATCCTCTCCATCTTCAAGCTCTCAATCCACAACACTCAAGCCTAAACTTCACCACTTGCATATCCAATTCCTTATCAATATCCAAGTGTGCTCAAGTGTAGAGTGTTAGTTAGATTGTGATTCCAATTCCTTATTCAAGAATCACCAAGTTGTAAAGCTTCGAGGAAGTTCCCTCTCGGGTTGTGAGAGGAGACACGAGTGAGGCGAGGTTGTTTGCGAGGCTCGGAGTTGTAAACAGCGTTGGTGTCGGCCCGGAACGGAGATCGGTTAATGGAACCGTAAGCGAGGCTCGGGGGATCGAGCGAGGCTTGCGAGGAGGACTAGGACCCGGGTGTGGGTGTCGAACCTCTCTAAACTCCGGTGTCTTCCTTAATCCTTCGATTATTATTTTTAATTCCGCATTTATCCATCGATTATATGGCCATAGATCCTAACACTACATGCTTGGTGGCTAATCCCTCTACTTAGAGTCAAGCATTGGAGTAAAAACTCAAGTGGAGAGATGCTACTTGTATTGTGAGTCTGAAATTAAATAAAAAATTCTTTGTTATGTTGTCTCTTTTGTGTTTATTGCATGCTTAGCTTAGTTTCCTTTCATTAAATTTAGTAGGCTTAGTTAACATGTTTTTACCTCTAAATATAATAGTTAGCTTAATGAATATTGAGTAGTTCCATCCCCCTTTGGGGGTGGAGATGATGTTCATACATGCATTAAAGAATGGAAATGAATGCTTTATTTTGAAATGTGTTGATAAATGTGAATGTATGTTTGCTTGTTTAAAGTAGAACACTTCACTTGATGGGTTTTGCCACAACTATTAGACACCTCACATACTTGTTTAGGTTCTGAAATAACCAACTTGTCTATGTGAATGTTAATCAACTAGGTACTGATTGGATTGATAGGTTTTGCCATAAGCATTAGACACTTCCTATACATGAAAACACTACTTACATTTGTGCCTATTGATTGCATTCTTTCCCATCTTATTGCATGTGTGCACTCACTCCACCCCTTAGGGGTCTCTCTTCCTGATTTGTAGCTTTGCATTAAGTTCTCTTAGTTTAGTTTGAATCACTCGTTGTTGCTTTCTTTCACATTTCTACTTACTAGTTTAGTGTAGCTTAGATTAGCATAATGAAAGCTCTTTACCTCTTTTTCCGCCACTTGATTTCGTTAAAACTAGAAGCTACTCACCTCCCTGTGGATCGACCTGTATTTGCCGCGTCTTGGCCGACGTCGTGCACTTGCGGTATTTTAAACCATTAAACAAGTTTTTGGCATCGTTGCCGGAGAGGTGCACAGTTCAGACTCTGGTTTGTACTTCGAGGGAATTTAATCTTTCTTTGTAGTTTGTCTTTATTGGAGGAGGCTCTAAATATCAAGGGAAGTCATCAGGAGAAGTTTGGAGGCAAACAGAGCAATACTAATCGCCAATCAGCGGCCTGAGACAGCGAAATGGCGGTCTGGTGAGCTCCATTTTCCTTCTTCTTTCTCTGTTTTACTTATACATTTGATATAGTTTTCTAGGGCTCAATTTGGCATGTTTTGACTTGTAGTTTGTCCCTAGATCAATAATCAAAGCTCTTTACCTCTTTTCTGCCACTTGATTTCGTTCAAACCAGAAGCTACTCATCTCCCCGCGGATCAAATCATATTTGCCGTGTCTTCACCGACGTCGTGCACTTCAGGTATTTTAAACGATTAAACAATTACTATAAGGATCGATGTGGGTCACTAAATCTAATCAAATTTAAGTGTTAATCTCTACCTAAACAATCAAAGATGCAACGGAAACAACAAGGACAAGTACAGACTAGAAATATGCAAACCACAATGGCATCGGAAGATTTTTATAGAGGTTCGACCTCCCGCCTACTTCCTCTCTTGCAAGCCCCGCTCACGATTTCACTATCACTCTTGTTCTGGATCGAGATAGAGCCTTTACACAGCAAGCTAGCAAACAAACCTTGACTAGCTTGGTCTCCTCTTCTCACAATCCGAGAAGATACACTTCGAGCTCTCACTGAAGTCTATACTCTTTGTAAGAGATGTCTAAGATTGATCTACCGAAACTAGGTCCACGGTCGACCGGTGGTCAAATGTATTTCTAGGGTATGGGTAAAAATATGAATACGATTGTTGGTATAATACGACAAGTCTAATGGTCAAATGATACGTGTAGACGGTTGATCGAAAAAGGTCATAGTCGAGAAGTTAAAATCACTATTGGTAAAAAGATCAATTGTTCGGACGAAGGTCGTTCGGTTGACCGAATTGGCAAAGGCAGTTCAGGTTTGGTTTAGTGATTTTCGGTCTAGGTTTGGGTGACCTATTGAAGTCCAAATGATCTGAGATTTTATGTGTGACTTCTATAAGTAACCTAGTGTCTATGTGAATGGATTTTAACTCTTATTTGTTCAATATTACATAGATTCCTAAGACTCAAAATAAATACAAAATTACATGTCTTCAATAGCTTGATTACATGTCTTGACTTGAGTTCCTTTCTTTATTGAGTCTTGATCACCTGTAGATGTTAGTACAAAACGATATATATGATATGCAATATGTGTGCTACTCTACATTGATTATTATTAAGATAGGTTGATTAAATCATCAAAACATGGATTAAGGCCTAAAAGCCAACAATTACCTGTTATTGGGGGTTGAAGTTGCAAAACTTCATTCTGGTGGGCCAATAAAGAATGCAACTGGGTCGGATCCGGAGCTCTGCCCGTTTGTGTAGAAGATTTGGTGTTATAATCGGATGTCGGATTCGGGTGCTGGTCTGAGGTATAAAGGTCTCGCGATCCGACTCTAGGGTTTCCATATTCATCATTTTGGTTGTCTCCTGAAAAGTTAGAGTTTCCTCCGAGGGAGGCCGAGTGGCTGCCGCCAAACCCATTCAGATTTTGGCTGGTGAAGTCACCACCCTTGTTAGGATTTTGGCCGGCAAAGTCGCCACCTCTGTTGTATTGTCCGTCCCTTTTACCATCTCCTCCCCCTCCTTTCTCTATCTCTACGTGGTCGGAGGTTGGGGAATAGGAATCAACAGTTGTTCCTTGTATGTCGTGCTTTTTTTAAAGTTATCGCAACTTTTATTTGGTTTATTTCCGTATGCCATTGTTTTCCATCTCGATTCTTTGTTTTGTATGGTTGTGATGATTGTTGCGAGAGGAGGCAACTCTGGCGACATGAGGATTTTGCTTCGTATTTGTTCGAAACTTGGATCGAGTCCAAATAAGAACCGGTACACACGATTTTGATCTTGCCTTGCCTGAATGGTTTCTGGATTCGAGCTAGGTGGTTCATAGACCAAGAGAGGTCATTTTGTGGTGGTTGGGGTTTTGAACAGGGTCTGTGATGGGCTTGAGGCTTCTGAGTCCAACGTCTGATCTATGATGAGCTTGAAGCTTCTGAGATCGATGATCGATGCTCTGATACCATGTAGAAAATGATTGAGACGAGTTTGGTTTGTATTATTTTGTGTATATTAGTTTTTTTGAAAAACGTTGGGATTAGTTCGTTACAGTTGCCTAATATGCTTGATAACTCAGATTTGTCTGAGATTGGTTTGTGCTTGAATGATTTCCTTGTGAGGCTTGATACGTATAGATACTCCCCTTGATTTGAGGTGATGATGGCAAGGATGCCAAACTGAGCCAGAGCCTCAATAAGTAAGTGATGTATGGAAGTTTATTTTCAACATGTGTGTTGGGAAAGTAGCTGATTAATTAAACAAGATGATCTTTGATTTAATGATGCGGTTGGTTTGTCATGTAACACGAGTAATGTTTACTTAAATGTTCTGAAATTGAATTTGTAATGACACACAAGCCATATTAGATTGTGGTAATCAAAAGTATTATAAGATACATTATAATCTAACACTCCTTGTTACAGTCCGTTGGTAATGAAAATTGAACTTCTAACTCTTTCGTAATCAAGTTAGAATTGTAATCCAATTTCACCATTTCTACATAATTAGATTACCTCAATAGAGGTATTAATTGCATGGTTAAGAGCCTTGGTAGTATTTATCTCAGAACAAATGCTTCAATAAAGGGAGATTAAGGTCACTTGGACCATGTAACACCCCTAATCCACACTTGGGACAGAGCAGTCAATAATAAACTATAAACAAGAGAAAAAAGAACATTAACAAAAATAGTCAAGATGATGCCTCAATTTAAAACATAATGTAAATATCAGGGTACAAGCGTAAAGGAATACAACATGAGCTGAAATCCTGATACATCAATATTAAGAGATGGAAGGAATACATCAAATGAACTCACGATCCAGTACTCGCATCCCAAGTCCAAGTCGCCTCCAGCCACCTACCGCGTCTCATCTGCAAACACATGCCACACATGAGTCTCAAATCAAAAGTGTGTACACAACCCCAACCCGACACTATACGAGACTAGGCTGACCATACGGTTCACACTGGTCTCGTGTCCCAAGGAGATCACGTGTCTCTGCATGGCCGAATGTGCACCTCTAGCAAACCACGCATTCGATCCAAAAGGCAACACAAACTCGCTTTCACGGCAAAACCGTCACACATCCCAAGGGGATCATGCGTCCGAGCAAGGCTGAGCGTGCACCTCGACCAAACCACGCATCTGATCCACAACGCAATGCCTTACTCCAACCACATGCCCGAGCTCGCAAGCCCAGCTCCAACGACCACTCGACACAATGTGGGTGAGATGACCAGTTCCACATCCGGCTCCGGAAATCCGACCACATGTTCGAATCCACGAGCAACGCTCATAAACGGTCACTCGTCACAACATGGGTGGACCTTCCCAGACCGCCACAATACAGGGGGAAAGCCCAAGCAGTTAGTCATACATGCCTTACACCTCATCCCACTACCACCACACGCCCGAGCCTAGCTCCAACGACCACTCGTCACGATGTGGGTCAACAACCAGTTTCACGAACCTCTCACAATTTAACATAAGGCAAGAGGTAAATGTAATTTACCCAAAAGTATGGGTCATACAACCACAACAATCATATCTCATAATATCATCAGTTTCACTAAGGCAACAACGAATTATAGAGCAATACCAATAAACATGACTAGAGAATCATAAAGGCAGCATAATAAAACTATAGCTCGAAAACACACAATTTAAAGGGGTACATGGGTCTAAGCGTAATTCCATTAAAGTTTTCTTACTAATCACAAATTCCATAAGTTCAGGGGAAAAATAGTAAATTTCACAATTAATATAGTTTACTATAATATCTGGAAATCGAAGGACAAATATGCAATTTTCCATAAATTAAGTTGTTTCTTACAATTCTGCAAAGTCCAGGGTGATTCTGAAATTATCCCAATTATTTATTTTTTATACAAAACATAAGAGTCCAAGGTTTTTCCATGAATTATTCCAGTTAAATTGTTTTTCATAATACTAAGGAAACCAGGGTCTCATTGCAAAAACTCAACCTAACCCTAACCCTAACCATCGACTGCTGGCCAACTGTCGCCTCCACTAGCGGCCCAGCCGCTAGGTAGTTCAGCCACCACCACTACCATAGTGTGCGGTTCCACGGGGCTGCACGCGGCCGCGTGTGTGCGATCGGCCTGACCACAACCCCCACTCCCTTTCCCAAAACACCCCCAACACACACCGACCACATAGAGCCAGAACAATGTGGTGGGTGGCGTACCTAGACTCAAATGAGTCGAGAAGAAACGACCGGAGAAGGGGACTATGCCTTCCCTTCCGCACCTATGTGTAGAGTACGCCTTCGCTGGAGATGGAGAAAGAAGAAGGTGAAGAAGAGGAAGAGGGGTTTTGACAGACCATCTACCCTACATATCCATTTGCCTAATAATGTACGGTTAAAAGGTTTAATTCCCCTAATGCCTATACCGCCAATTTGTTGGACTATTGAATATTGAGCTCATGTCATATTCAATTGGAAATCCAATGTTGAGTTGTAAAGTTAAAACATGTGTGATTCTCTCACACTCTTTAGTCCAACATTGGAGGATTTAGAAAGTAGAGAAAATTTTGTGTAAATTGGCTTCCCATTCCCTTTGCGGACGAGGGAGAGAAAGGAGAGAATCAAACACACACATGTCAGTCTGATCCAGTTCGTTTGGTGCGGCCTTTCTGATGTACAATCAATTTTTTGGGGCTTATCTTATATTGCCTTTGACAAAGGATTTATTTAAAAGGAAAATTTTCTTTTGGTTTCGGCAGTTACAAATTTTCCGGTTTTGAAAAACCACGTTCTCAAATGCAAACAATTTCTTTTTGTTGTAACCACTATCTCTTCCTTTCGTTCTCGAAGTGATCTTCCTTGAGGGTCTTGATATGCTCTCATGGTTCGTCAACCTCGTAGTGCGCCACCATTGTTGTTGCGACCTTCTATCATAGGATAAAATGCCAACATCGAATGCCCGGTACGTGTGAGCGATAATTTCTCTAAGGGGAGTCTATTAACAAAAGTCTTAGAGAAATTATTCGTTATATCAAGTAACAGATTGTTTGCCCCTAAAAATACATGTTAGGGATGCCTGAAAAATTTGTCGAGTAGAACTTCAAACATTGTGTGAATGGATTCATAGGTCTTGCCAAATGTTTAGACACTTCTTATGCATGAAGACACACATGACACACACATACATGCTTTCACGTGTCATTTGTTGGCTTTTTGGCCTTAATCCTTGTTTTGATGATTTAATCAACCTAATCTTAATCATAAGTAATGTATAGTAGCACACATATTGCATTGCATATATATTGCATGTGCTAACCTCTACAGGTTATCAAGACTCATGGAAGGAAGGAAATAAAGTCAAGATTTGTAATAAAGCTATATGAAGATTTGTAATCTTCATTTTATTTTGAGTCTTAGGAACATGTGTAAATTGAGCATATAAGAGCTAAAAAACTTATCACATTCACACTAGGTTTCCTGTAGGAGTCACACACAAAATCTCATATCATTTGGACTCTATTAGTTTACCCAAACCTTAGTCGGAAATCACTTTAAACCTAAACCCAGTATTCCTGTGTGAACCGGACGACCGAACAAGTTCTCAGTTCGACCGGTTTATAACAGGCTCTTTACAGTGATTTTTTCGAACTCTACCGGTGGACCGGTTCTACCGTTTCGGTCGACCGATCCCGGATTTTAATATGGCCGTTATTTTTGTCGTATTCCTTCAACGGTCGTATTCGTATTAAAACAAAATACACCCCCATATACTTTACCAACGGTCGAACCATATGCCCTGTCCGGTCGACCGTTTAATCTTGTCAAAAAATCCCTACTATCGGTCGATACTATTTCGTTCAACCGATCCAAATTTCCTTCTACCGAACCTTAAGTTCGGTCGACCGGTAACCCTGTTCGGTCGACCGTTTATTTAATAGACTTAAGAGTTCGGTCGACCATTCCATATTTCGGTCGACCGTGTCTTTAACGAACCTAAGAGTTCGGTCGACCGTTTCTGGACAAATTTGCAGCCCGATTTTCTACTTTGTGTGCTTTGCACAAAACCCAATCAAATCTTGTCCAAACGGCTAGAAATCTTTAGGAGCTTATAAATAGAGGATCAAACTTAGTTTTACACACAACTCTCCAACTCCAATTGTCCCAATACATTAGAGAGAAACCTCAATCCCAAAGCTCCCATTTCTACACTCCATAAGCCTAAACTACACACACTTGTTCAATCACTCATCCTACTCAAAGTTTGCTCAATTAGATAGTGAATCCCACTCAGTTACATTTGTTGTCAAGAGAGCAAGGGTCTTGGTGAAAGCCCAACACACAAGTATAAACTTCGGTGAGAGCCCAAAGTGATCCTTCTCGGATTGTGAGAAGAGGATTCCAAGCTCGGCGAGGGTTGTTCGCGAGTTGGACGGTTGTAAGGCGTTGTCTCCCGGCCCGGAACGAGGAGCGGAAAGTGAAGTCATAGGCGGAGCTCGCGGAGTCGAACGGAGCTTGCAAGAGAGGACTAGGACCCGGGTGGGGTGCCGAACCTCTATAAAATCCCCCGTGTCATTGTGGTTTGCGTTTCTTTTCCTCTACTTTCTTGTTTAGTTTTAATTTCCGCTGCATTTCTTTGATTGTCTAAACAAGTAGGTAATTCTAATTAAATTGTTAATTAGAGTTTGTGGATCCATAACCCACACGATCCAACATTTGGTATCAGAGCTTCGTTCGTTAATTTTGTTCTTAACCGATAAATTAACATGGCTATTAATGCATCCACACCTAGTGAATCATGTAAACCACCATATTTTGATGGAAATAATTTTGTTTCATGGAAAAGTAAAATGATGTCATTCATTAAATCCATAAACATTAACATGTGGTTTATGATTCAAACTCCATATGAATCACCTAGATGTCATATTAGTAAATGGAGTTTAGAAGATGAGAAAAATGCATCCCTAAATGCTAAGGCTATGAATGTCATATTTTGTGCATTAGGAGATGAACTTTTTAATCTTGTTTGCTCATGTGATAGTGCTCATTCTATATGGCAAACATTAGAAAAGAATCTTGGTGAAGGAGATTCACCAACCGGGAAGAAGGGAGAAGCAAATCCGAAGGATGTAGCTCAAGCAAAGAAAATGGAGATTAACTCAACATCTTCATCATCATCAAGCTCATCCGATGGAGAAAGTGAAGATGAGGTATCTTCTAGCTCTTCTTCAAGTAGTAGTTCAAAAGATAATGCCTATGATGTTAATGAACTACAAAATGCATTTCAAAGATTATTTGAAAAATATAGAGAACTTCACAAGACTAATCAATTAGCAAATAAGCAAATCCATGATCTTGAATGTCAAAATGCATCTATCTTAGATGATAAAAATGATTTGCTTGCTAAAATTGAAGTTCTAACTTTAGAGAATGCATGCTTGAAGGAAGAAAATTTAAATGATAAAACTACCTCATCTCATGCAATTGATAGTCATATGCTAGAAATTGATACTAATGACTTGCTTATTAAACTTGATAAATCTCATTTAGAAAGCAAGCAATTATTACATGACTTGAATTGCATGAATGAAAAGGTTGCAAATTTAGAGATTCACATGCTTAACATGGATGAGAAGCATAATTCTATGATCAAAATCTAAATTGCTTAAATGAATCTCTAGCAACTAAAAACAGTGAACTTAATGCATTAAACAAAAAATTGTCAAATAAATTGCATAAGTTCACACATGGCAACACAAGTAATTCTTATGTTAAGAACTTTCCTGTTCAAAACAATTATTATCATCATAATGCCATGAAGAGAAAAACTAGGGTAGAGGTACCAAAATCAACTTGGATTTGGGTACCAAAAGCTAAACTTAATGGACCCAAGCAAAAATGGGTACCAAAGTCTACACTTGTAGGAGCTTGAGGAGGAGATTGGTGGTGATCGGGTGAGCCAAAGCGTCGAAATTCGAAGCTGGTTGCATCACCAAGTCAAGATTGGAGCTAATTAAAGACTCAAGTTGGTATAAATTTCTATCATCTACAATTCATGTTAAATTAGCTCTAGTCTAGTTTATGTGCTTAAATGTCATACATTTAGACTTTAATTCATTGCAAATCATTAACCCTATTCATTGCAAATCATATATCACATCCATTGATTATAAATGTCAAATTTTGAATGGATGTTAGAATAAGGCTTGAGTAGAAACTTAAATGAACTTAACTTGAATCATACTCTTAGTTTCCATATAGCCTTACTGATAGGGGGAGCTTAAATGTTATATCTTTTATTAGTGTAATGAAGTGCAAAATTTAGGGGGAGCAACTTCATTACAAGACATCCAAATTCTATGCTTAAAGTCATAATTATTTTTGTTTTTGATGGATGTCAAAGGGGGAGAGATAATTAAAGGGGAGCTACTAGAAAATTGGTTAAAATTGAACAAAAACTATGCACATCCATAGGGGGAGCATTTATATGCATAGTTTACACTTAAAAGTTTCAAGTATTAAGATATAGGTTGCCATCATCAAAAAAGGGGAGATTGTTGGCTTTTTGGCCTTAATCCTTGTTTTGATGATTTAATCAACCTAATCTTAATCATAAGTAATATAGAGTAGCACACATATTGCATTTCATATATATTGCATGTGCTAACCTCTACAGGTGATCAAGACTCATGGAAGGAATGAAATCAAATCAAGATTTGTAATAAAGCTATATGAAGATTGTAATCTTCATTTTATTTTGAGTCTTAGGAACATGTGTAAATTGAGAATACAAGAGCTAAAAAACTTATCACATTCACACTAGGTTCCCTGTAGGAGTCACACACAAAATCTCATATCATTTGGACTCCATTAGATCACCTAAACCTTAGTCGGAAATCACTTTAAACCTAAACCCAGTATTCCTGTGTAAACCGGTCGACCGAACCAGTTCTCAGTTCGACCGGTTTATAACAGACTCTCCATAGTGATTTTTCCGAACTCTACCGGTTGACCGGTTCTACCGTTTCGGTCGACCGATCCCGGATTTTAATATGGCCGTTAATTTTGTCGTATTTCTTTAACGGTCGTATTTGTATTAAAACAAAATACACCCCCATATACTTTACAACGATCGAACCATCTGCCCTGTCCGGTCGACCGTTTCATCTTGTCAAAAAATCCCTGCTATCGGTCGATATTATTTTGTTCAACCGATCCAAATTTCCTTCTACCGAACCTTAAGTTCGGTCGACCGTTTATTTAATAGACTTAAGAGTTCGGTCGACCATTCCATATTTCGGTCGACCATGTCTTTAACGAACCTAAGAGTTCGGTCGACCGTTTCTGGACAGATTTGCAGCCCGATTTTTTGCTTTGTGTGCTTTGCACAAAACCCAATCAAATCTTGTCCAAACGGCTAGAAATCTTTAGGAGCTTATAAATAGAGGATCAAACTTAGTTTTACACACAACTCTCCAACTCCAATTGTCCCAATACATTAGAGAAAAACCTCAATCCTCAAAGCTCCCATTTCTACACTCCATAAGCCTAAACTACACACACTTGTTCAATCATTCATCCTACTCAAAGTGTGCTCAATTAGAGAGTGAATCCCACTCAGTTACATTTGTTGTCAAGAGAGCAAGGGTCTTGGCGAAAGCCCAAGACACAAGTATAGACTTCGGTGAGAGCCCAAAGTGATCCTTCTCGGATTGTGAGAAGAGGATTCCAAGCTCGGCGAGGGTTGTTCGCGAGTTGGACGGTTGTAAGGCGTTGTCTCCCGGCCCGGAACGGGGAGCGGATAGTGAAGTCGTAGATGGAGCTCGTGAAGTCGAACGGAGCTTGCAAGAGAGCACTAGGACCCGGGTGGGGTGCCGAACCTCTATAAAATCCCCCGTGTCCTTGTGGTTTGCGTTTCTTTTCCTCTACTTACTTGTTTAGTTTTAATTTCTGCTGCATTTCTTTGATTGTCTAAACAAGTAGGTAATTCTAATTAAATTGTTAATTAGAGTTTGTGGACCCATAACCCACACGATCCAACATCATTCACCATTTCTCTCACCTTATATGTGGACAAACTCCACCCCTCAGGGGATTCATCCATATTTCGTTCCACGTCGTTTGCTGCATTTTTTAGTTTTCATTTGCATCGTAATCTAGTTTGTTTTGCATCCTTAATGTAGTCGTCTTTTTAGTAGTAGCGTAATAATCTCTTCTTCCATCGTTATTTCCCACTTGATTTCTTGCACTCAAAGGCTGGCAACGCTCCCTGCGGATCGACCCGTACTTGGCCCATCTTCCCCGGCAACGGTGACAAAAAGATTCATATTTTTTGAAGATTAGAAGCAATCGTTGAGGGGAATTTGAAAATTAACTCTTTGAAAAGTTTTGTGAAAAACATGGTATTGTTCATAACTTCTCATTTCCTCACACACCTCATCAAATGGGGTTGTTCAGGGGAAATAAAGGACTCTACCACAGAAGACAAAACCATGCTTTCTGGAAAAAAGATTTCCAAAATACTTTTGGTGTGGGACGATTTATACCGCTTGCTATGTTTTGAATAGTGTCATTATTTAACCAATTTAAGGAAAACACCTTTCAAATTATAGCATGGAAAAGTTCCAAAGCTTTCCTATCTTAAAGCATTTGGCTCAAAATATTTTATCCTTAACACTAACGATAATTTACACAGATTTGATTGTAATAGGCACAATCATGAATTCTTTGAATATGTTTGAAATTCATAGCAGAAGTCAAAATAGGTAGTCAACTGAACCACACAAAGTATGCAGTTAACAAGATCTGAATTAGATGATTATATAATTGGGGTCAAAGATCTATTTGAGAAATAAACCATATTTATATTCAAATAATTCTCCATCAAATAATTGACTATACATTACCAAAAAAATGAAGATATTGTTAAGCAGTTTAACAAAATATACCTCAGAGTTGAATATCACCCACAAACCAATAAACCATTTTTCATGTTTCTGTACGAATTAGTGAATTACAATAAATAAACAAACAACAACAACCAACCATTGAAGGTAAAAAAGCAGAAAGGTGGAATCAAGCATTGCCATCATCACAACACAATTTTTGGTTCACAATCCTCTTCAACTCTAACTGGTGACTAGGTGATTGATCATTTTATTTAAACCGCAAGTGCACGGCCGCGTTGAAGTGGTGGCAAATACGGGTCGTCCACTGGGAGGTGTGTCGACGATTGGTTTGTTCGAAGGCGAGAGGTAAAAAGAAGGAGAGAAAGGTTGGTTACACTAAACTACACTAAGATGCAAAAAGGAAATGAAGATAAGCAATAAAACTAAGCCCCATAGGGGGTAGAGAAATAATGTAAATTTGAAGATGTGTGTGTGTGTGTTCAATTAAGCTCCTCACAACATGTAGTGCATGAAATCATAAAACTACATCCAACTTTGCCTCCACATGAATTAAGATAAGACTACATCATTAAAACATACAAGACAATAATTGGAATGAAGCTAAATGAACTCAAGTATAAAGACTAGACCCTACTATGCCTCCACATGAATTAAGATAAGACTACATCATTAAAACATACAAGACATTAGCTAAGGTAAAGGCAACAAGAGCACATACACTACAAATTGTGTTTCCAATATTAACTTCATCCATATCCTAACCTTATCATTCCCCATAAAATAGGTCCACTAATCAAAGCATAAACTAAGCTTCATTCAAGAGCATTAGCATATCAAAGATAAGAGTGAAAACTCATTAGATGGTTATGGAAATCATATAAAGCTCAAGGGATAAAGATAACACACACTTAATACACTACATGATTATATCACATATTTCTCCACCCCCCAAATGGGGATGGAACTACTCACTACTCATTACACTTACTATATTAACAAAAGAAAGCATAATACTGAAATGAAAGTTAACTAGGAAAGCAAGAAGTATTAAAGAAGCATAAAAGGAAAGGAAAGACTAAACAAACATGCACAAATTAAAAGACAAGATTAAAAGAAACTAGAAGAATTATTTTATTAACAAATGACTCACATTGAAGGTAGCATTCTTCTCCACCTTGAGTTTTTGCTTCAAGGCTCACTCCTTAGTAGAGAGAATGCCACCAAGCAATGGGTGATTACAATAGAAGGTGAAGAGTTCTATTTATAGGCATGGAAAAAGCTAATACGGGACAATCCATCGATGTGGGACTAAACCAATACCAAAAATAGACTAAGAATACACTAATACACGTTATCCACAAATCTTAGCGGATCCAGAGCAATATGGATCGCCATTCGCCAATTAGCGGTCTAAGACCGCCAATTGGCGGTCTATATGATCCAGATCGAGTTGGTTTTGGTTGTGGGCTTTTCTTGATGGATATGTTGGTCTTGGATGCATCTACTTTGCTTGTTGGAGCTCCGACCCGAATCGAATTGCCAAAATACTCCCCATGATGGTGTGGAGTTTTCTGTTTTTCTCTTAGGTACTTCGGTCTTACGTTCAGGTCCTTCTCCCTTACATCTCAGTCCCCAGGTCTCACAATTAAGTCTTTTTTCCTGCTTTTGGGTCCTTTCATGGCTCTTCTCTTCAAACCTCTTTATTTCAGAAATTCAAACAAAAAACTCGTCACGTAGCATTGCTTAGGTGTAAGATAATGGATATAAGATACAAATATGAGAATGAAATGATGTCAATCACTAGGCTTCCCAACAACATTTCACACGATTAACTGCAACTTTCACTTCCTTCAACAATAGAATTCTACCTTACCCAAGTGATAAGCTTGGCCACTACTGGCTGTATATTCGGCTTTTTAGTAAGAGTATATCAGTCTTGAACGACGAAAAAGGCAGTGGAAACATGTGATTGGAGGTAGTTGTGATTTTAATCCAAGACAGTAGACATACTAAAAGTTTTCATGTTGGGTTGGATAATTTTTTTAGAACAATGACATTTTCCTTTGTCCTAGATGACAGAAATTAGATATTTTCTAGGTATATGTTGATCCATAAGTAGAACATAATTGCTATGATTGTATGTAACTGTCACCAACTTTTGAATGTAATACATAATTACCTGCATATCAAATACAACTGCAAACGTTCTAATATTGTTATGTTCTTCCATTTCAGGATCATGTTTTGTCAAACAACACGATTTCACATGATTCAGAACAAGAAACGAAACCAATGACAAATTTTGTGACGAAGATCAAAAGATCGATGATTAGGAAATTTAATACAAAAGAAGTTATGAAATAACCAGACAAATCACTTAGAGTTTCCAAACAAAATGGAAATCAATGTGGACAAGAACAAAATAACTACAAATTTTATTATAGGATGGTAAGAGTTTCCATCAAAAGATAGAGAAGAATTGTTGCAAAATCTAATGAGGCAATTTTCTTTGGATATTCAAGTAGAAGTAAAACATATAAAGTATATAACAAAAAAACCATTGTGTGGAGGAGTCCCTTCATTGCAAGGAAGATCACTTCGAGAAAGGAGGGGAGAAATGGTGGTTACATAGGGGAAAAAGAAAGTGTCTTTGTAAGTTGAGAACGTGGTCCATTAATCAATTCTTTGTCAAAGGCAATATAATATAAGCCCCAAAAATTGAACGCACATGAGAAAGACCGCAACTACCAAATCGGACCTGACGAGCATGTGCACATGAGTGTGCCTCATTCTCTCCTCCTCTCCTCTACAATGGGTATGGGAAACCAAGGTACAACCTTTCTCTATTGTGAGAAAATCACACATGTTCCAACTTTACAACTCAACATTAGATTTCTAATTGAATATAACATGGGCCCAATATTCAACAGTCCAACAACCCCCACAAATCCATTGTTGATCGAGTAACCAAACCTTGCAACTTATAGTGCTTTCAATGATGGTATATACCTTTTAGTTTTCAAACACGGCCTGAGTTATTCAACTTTACCCCTTACAGAGTTTAGTCTGACTTGGATGTGACGTCTTTACTTTCAATTATACTTTGAGCTTCTCAACCTTGCAATGATAGTCATCCTATCACAATACAAAGAAATTGTAGGAATTGATTTGCTGGTCATTGGCAATTTAGAAAGGAGTCCTTTCAATGGTTCAACTTCTATTTCACATGTGTCCAAAGCACAAACTTCAACCTCAAACGTAGATCAAGAAAATATGATTTGTTTTGTAGACCTCCAAGAGATTATACCTCCACCCTATAACACTGTTAGTCCCAAAGTTTTTGGCTATCCAACTTGCATCACTATACCTTTCTAGTACAACTGAGAATTTCCTATAATGCAGCCCAATGGTAGAAGTATCATTCAAGTACCTTAGTACTCTATCCAAAGTACCAGGACAACTTGTGTATCTACTTAGCTTGCTCACCTAGAAAGAAATATATGGGCATGTGCAATTGGCAAAAGACATCAAGCTACCTATAATCTATGAATATCTCAACTTTGAAACTGGTACACCACTCTTATTTTTGTACAAAGGTTTAGAAGAATCATATGGGATTTTGACAGATTTACAGTTTGTAAGTCAAATCTCTCAAGAACCTTCTCAACATAGTGATATTGAGATATTGAAATATTCTCACATGACCTAGTCAGTATGAAGCCCAAGATCACATTTGGAATAATCATATCCTTCATTTCAAACTTAGTACACAATAACTTGTTTCATTTATTATATCATGGTTTGAGCCAAACAGTAATATGTCATTGACATGTAAACACGATGCAATGAATCCATCACCTTTAACTTTGCAATAGACACACCTTTTAGAATCGATGACTGGAAACCAAATGATAGGATGACTTTGTCAAAAATTTGCATGTCATGCTTTGGGGCTTGTTTAAGTCCATAAAGTGACTTAACAAGTTAACAAACTTTGTTCTCGCTTCCAGAAGCTACAAATCTCTCAGACTGGTCCATAAATATATCTTCTTCGATATCACCATGAAGAAAAGCAAATTTCAAATCCATTTGATGGATCGTAAAATCATATATATAGGCCAATGCTAAAAGCATTCAAACAGTAATCATGCGAGACATATTCCTATAAAAATAATATATTCCTTCCTTTTGTTTTAAGCTCATGGCAAGTATATGGCCTTTTACTTATCAGTGTATCCATCTAGTTTCAATCTCTTCTTGAATATCCATTTACAACCGATTATTGAACAACCCAGAGGAATATCCACCAACTCCCATGTCCCATTTGAGACAATCGAGTCCATTTCGGTGTCAATTGCATTTTTCCAATGCTTTGCTTCAGATGAAGTCATAACATCCTTGAAAGTATTTTGATCATCCTTAATATGGTACATGATGAAATTACTTCCCAAATCCTTGGCAATCATACACTGTTTGCTTCTTCTATGTTCATTTTCAGCTTGAGTTTGTGAAATCTCAGGTTCAGTAATGGTCGGATTTTGCCCTACATTTGTCATCCTTTCTACATGTTCGTGGATGGAACCATACGTAAATTGATAATCCAAAGGTGAAACTTGTTGAGGAACTCCATATTTTATGGTAAATACATCCTCAAAGAATGTTGCATCACGAATTTCCACAATAGTGTTAACATCTATGCAAGATATCTCAGATTTGATTACTAAGAATCTATACGCATAATTGTTAGTCACGTATTCGAGGAATATTGCATCAACGGTCTTGGGATCAAGCCTTTTCTTCTTATGTTTAAGGACTAACAATTTTGCAAGACAACACCAAACTCTAAGATATTTAAGACTTGATTTTTGACCATGCCAAAGTTCAAATGGATTAACCTCCTTATGTTTTTGGGGAACTTTATTTAGAAAATGACAAGTCTTATTCAAAGCTTCCCCCAACATATATTTGAGTAATCCTGAACTTTCCAACAATGCATTAATCATATGGCATAATGCTCTTTTTTTCGTTCAACAATCTCATTAAATTGTGGAGAATATGATGTTGTTACCTCATAAACTATGCCAAAACTCTTACAAACTTGTTCAAACAGGTTTGACATATATTCGCCACCTCTCTCGGATCTCAACCTCTTAAGTTTTTTTCAGTTTAATTCTCTGCTTCGTTCTTGAAAATAAGGAATTTAGACAATGCTTCATCCTTTATTTTCAAAATGTAAACATAACAATAATTAGTACTACCATCTATGAAAGTGACATAATATATCTTAGGATCCTTAGTTAACATGTCAGTAAACTCTCAATTATTAGTATGTAACAACTCTAAATACCAGTTTCCCTAGACACAACATGTAAAGGTTTCTTAGGGCCCATTTGGATTGGATTAGTTAAGATGTCAGTAAACTCACAAGTATTAGTATCCACAAGGAATCCTACTCCGAAAATTGACCATAGAAACTGCTTCCTCACCACCACCCGCTAGAGCTGTTTGGATGGGAGAAGTTGGGGTGGAGAAGCCAATGGCACATCCTGTATGCCCTCCACTACCTCACCCTAACCCCGCCACCCCCTTTCTTTGCTTCCACCCTAAGGCAACCTCAGGATGTCCCTTCCCCCCTTGAATTGTGCCCTAATCGACCAACTCGCAACCACCAAATGGTTGGCCCAACGTGCATGGAACCAACATTGCCAATCCCATCTTGCTTCTGTGGAGTGCTGGCGAAGGTGTGGGAAAGAGTGGAAGTGGGTGTTCCAACTAGGATTTTTTTAATGCAACCGAGATTTGGTGACTTTTTTTGTTAAGCAAGATTTGGTGAGTTTATACTTGATTCAAAGGCGGATTCCATATGTTATTCCAATTTATTTCATCGTGATGAGTATGGGTGGAGTTATTGTTGTGATATTTTGTTTCAGCTGGATGACCCTCGTTGTCATTACATGTGTGAAGAGTCTGTCGTCACCACGATCGGTGGTGTCATAGCTAACCTTGATGATCACCCTTCAAAAGTTGGAGAAGGTACTCCTAGGAACATTGGAGGGTGTTATGGAGGGCATGGTTGAGAGGGTTCTGAGATGTGTGAAAGAGGAGGCCGCAACCCCCCCCCCCCCCAAACTAGGTCGTAGTGGTAAGCATTTCACCAACACTTGAGTTACAAGTTATGTTGCAACTTCAGCAGTCGTCGAATGCGTGTTTGGTTTTGGTCGACATCGTATACAATATATTTAGATGATGTAGTTCACAAATGGATGGGTTTACAAACACATTTTCGAGTTGGTTTTTAATTGGGTTGACAACTTGAGAATTTATAACTAATTTAAAGTAAGATATATAAGATGACACTACAACACATGTTGCTTCATATATAAGATGTTACTACAACACATGTTGCTTCATATATAAATTGTTTCATTTGATGAAACAATATTGTGGGTCTGTAATAGCTTAGGCAGTTCTTACACAACCACATTGGGGATCATGGGATTGTGACCAAGATTTCCTCTTGATGGGTGTGAAGGTTGTGGTTCTGATTGTTCCTCTGTTTTTATTTAAAATAGCTTGCTTGATATTGGAGTATTTAAGATATTTGTGCTTTTAAGTCGTCAATATCAGATGGCCAAATATAAATTTTTCATCAAATATTCTAAGGAGGAAGATGGTGATGTTTCTGAATAAGGAGAAAAAAAAACATGGTTTTGAGATCAGAAATATTGAAACTACTAGGAGTTGGTAGTATTTATCTTATTTATTCAAACTTTGATGGTTGTAATTCTAAATGGGTTGCTAAGAGTAGGGTATGTTCCCTAAGAAGGGAGAAAGGAGGGAGGGGAATAGGAAATTGGGATATGTAAGGAAAGTAAAAGGTTAATACACGAAGAAAAGGACAGTTTAACTTAAACTTCACAGTAAGTTTAAGTTAAACTAAAACATTTTGTTTGTGTTGTTTCATTTATTAATTGTTCAGATGAGATTTAAGTTGCTCAGTTATTGGGTTTAGGATTTCACTCTTGCTTAGTTATTGCATTTTCAACTTCAATTTAGATGATAGAGTTTATAAATGGATTGTATAAACCTATACGATGAAGTGTCTTTGTACATTAAAATTAAGAATGTATTATGAACAAGAATGTTGTGATTATTCTATTTAGGGTTGCCAATATTCGTGCTCTGTTTTCTTCTATAAGAGCTTGCTTGGTATTGGAGTATTTCAGAGATTTGAAGTTTGAAATGTTCAACACTAGATGGCCAAAGATGACCTCTTCATTTGTCATCTAAGGAGGAAGATGGTGATGTTTGGGATTAGGAAGAAAAAAATATTAGTTTCAGATCATAAATATTGGAACTGCTAGGTGTCTTGAGTCTTTCTCTTATTTTTTTCAAACATTGACGATTATAATTCTGAGGCCTTGCTAAGAGTAGGGTATGTTCCCTGATAAGGGAGGAAGGAGGGGGGGGAGAGGAAATTGGAATATATTAGTCAAAGTAAAAGGTCAATACAGATAGAGGTCAGTGGAAGGAAACAAGAGTATTGTTGTAAGACCCGCTTTCCTGATTTTATAATAAAGCTCTCTTCATCTTTCATGCTTGTGTGACATTTAGTTATGTGTGTTTGCTAGCTAGTGGTGTGTGTGTGCTTATTCGCGTTTCGTGAAAGTTTCCTTTTTGGTCGTGCAAGGTGCAGCCCAGCAGACGCATGCACGCCAAGCTCAGTTGGCTTTGTGTTGGTTGAGAGTGGCATTGGAACCCAAAACCTTCATGCCACATGGGCTCGTATTTAGGGCCTGGTTGAGTCAGCATGTGAGGTGGCCACCATGTCAGCAAATAATTATAATAAGCAGGGAAAATGAAGGAAAATCTTGGGAGATATTGTGCAATCAGCTAAATTTGGAAGTGGGGGAGGGAGGGGGAGGCTTGACTATGGCAGAAAACCCTAGCCGCCTCTCACTTCCTACTTCTAGAACGTTTTAATTAAACCGCAAGTGCACGGCCGCGTTGAAGCGGTGGCAAATAGGGGTCGTCCTCAGGGAGGTGAGCAGCCTCTCGTTTGCACGAAATCAAGTGGCAAAAATATGAAGAAGAGAGTTGATTATGCTACACTACGCTACACTACAAAGTATGAAGTATGAAATGCGAAAGAAAGCAACAAACGATTAACTAAAACTAAACTAAGAACGAAAGTCGAGTGCTGGAATTCAGAAAAGGAGAAACCCCTAAGGGGTGGAGTGAGTGCACACATGCAAAGAGGTGGGTGTTGAACACATTCTTTAAGGACAAATGAAGGTGGTGTTATCATGCATAGGAAGTGTCTAAATGTTATGGCAAAACCTATCAATCCATTCACCAATCTAGTTGATTAACATTTACATATATAAGTTGTTTATTTCAGAACCTAAACAAGCATGAGAGGTGTCTAATCATTTTGGCAAAACTCATCAAGTTATAAATTCTATTCTAAACAAGCAAGCATACATTCATGTTTTATCAACACATTGTAAATAAAGCATTCATTCCATTCCCTAATGCATATATGAACATCTACACCACCCCCCAAAGGGGATGAAACCACTCACTACACATTACACTAATTATTAAACTAAGCAAAGAAAGCATATTAACTAAGCTACTAAAACTAATGAAATGAAATTAAACAAAGTAAAGCACGAAATATGAAACAAACAACATAATAAAGAAACTTTTATTAACAAATGACTCACATTTCAAGTAGCATCCTCCTACTTTAGTGTGTGCTTCAAGGCCGCACTTCAAGTAGGAAGAATAGCCACTTAAAATATGGAGTGATCACAATAGAATGTGAAGAGTTCCATTTATAGCCAAAGAAAAAGGCAATCTGGGACAATCCCCCGATGTGGGACTAAACAAATACCAGAAATGCACTAAATACACACTAATACGCAACCTACCAAAATCTGAGAGGATTTGGGCCAAAACAGACCGCCAATTAGCTGTCTTGGACCGCCAATTGGAGGTCTATATAGTCTGGATCTGTCTGGAATTTATTCTGGGCTTTTCTGGATTTCTTTGTCGGTCTTTGATGCATCTACTTTGTTTATTGGAGCTCCGACCCGAATCTAATTGCCAAAATACTCCCCAAGATGGTGTGGAGTTTTCTGTTTTGCTCTTTGGTCCTTCGGTCTTACGTTCAGGTCCTTCTCCCTTGCATCTTAGTCCCCAGGTCTCACAATTCAGTCTTTTTCCCTGCTTTTGGGTCCTTTTATGCTTCATCTCTTCAAACCTATTTATTCCTGAAAACTAAACATAAAACTCGTAACATAGCATTGTTTAGGTTAAAGATAATGGATATAAGATACAAATATAAGCATAAAATGATGTCAATCACTAACTACAGGTCATGCGATACAGTTTATAACACAAGTAAACAAACACATTCATGCTCCACATGAGGAATCAACTGTCGTCCAAGCACACGCTTGGTCAACTAGCCTTCTCTGGAGCACTTGGTCAATAGCATTCACCAACCTAGTTGATTAACATTTACATATACAAGTTGTTTATTTCAGAACCTAAACAAGCATGAGAGGTGTCTAATCATTTTGGCAAAACTCATCAAGTTATAAATTCTATCCTAAACAAGCAAGCATACATTCATGTTTTATCAACACATTGTAAATAAAGCATTCATTCCATTCTCTAATGCATGTATGAGCATCTACTCCACCCCCCTAAGGGGATGGAACTACTCACTACACATTATACTAATTATTAAACTAAGCAAAGAAAGCATATTAACTAAGCTATTAAAACTAATGAAATGAAATTAAGCAAAGTAAAACAAACAACATGAAACAAACAACATAAAGAAGAAACTTTTACTAAGATGACTCACAATTTAAGTAGCATCCTCCTACTTTAGTGTGTGCTTCAAGACCTCACTTCTAGTAGGAAGAATAGCTACTCAAAATGTGAAGTGATTACATTAGAAGGTGAAGAGTTCTATTTATAGCCATAGAAAAAGGCAATCCGGGACAATCCCCCGATTTGGGACTAAACAAATACCAGAAATGGACTAACTACACACTAATACGCGACCCACCAAAATCTTAGCGGATTTGGGCCAAAACAGACCGCCAATTAGCGGTCTTGGACCGGGAATTGGCGGTCTATATGGTCTGGATCACGCTGGATTTTATTGTGGGCTTTTCTCGATGTCTTTGTTGGTCTTTGATGCATTTACTTCACTTGTTGGAGCTCCGACCCGAATAGAATTGCCAAAATACTCCCCATGATGGTGTGGAGTTTTCTATTTTGCTCTTTGGTCCTTTGGTCTTACGTTCAGGTCCTTCTCCCTTGCATCTTAGTCCCCAGGTCTCACAATTCAGTCCTTTTCCCTGCTTTTGGGTCCTTTTATGCTTCATCTCTTCAAACCTATTTATTCCTGAAAACTAAACATAAAACTTGTAACATAGCATTGTTTAGGTGAAAGATAATGGATATAAGATACAAATATAAGCATGAAATGATGTCAATCACTAACTACAGGTCATGCGATATAGTTTAAACAAAGTAAAGCACGAAACATGAAACAAACAACATAATAAAGAAACTTTTATTAACAAATGACTCACATTTCAAGTAGCATCCTCCTACTTTAGTGTGTGCTTCAAGCCTCACTTCTAGTAGGAAGAATAGCCACTTAAAATATGGAGTGATCACAATAGAAGGTGAAGAGTTCTATTTATAGCCAAAGAAAAAGGTAATCCGGGACAATCCCCCGATGCGGGACTAAACAAATACCAGAAATGCACTAAATACACACTAATACGCGACCCACCAAAATCTGAGAGGATTTTGGCCAAAACAGACCGCCAATTAGCGGTCTTGGCCGCCAATTGGAGGTCTATATAGTCTGGATCTGTCTGGAATTTATTCTGGGCTTTTCTGGATTTCTTTGTCGGTCTTTGATGCATCTACTTTGTTTATTGGAGCTCCGACCCGAATCTAATTGCCAAAATACTCCCCAAGATGGTGTGGAGTTTTCTGTTTTGCTCTTTGGTCCTTCGGTCTTACGTTCAGGTCCTTCTCCCTTGCATCTTAGTCCCCAGATCTCACAATTCAGTCCTTTTTCCCAGCTTTTGGGTCCTTTTATGCTTCATCTCTTCAAACCTATTTATTCCTGAAAACTAAACATAAAACTCGTTACATAGCATTGTTTAGGTGAGAGATAATGGATATAAGATGCAAATATGAGCATGAAATGATGTCAATCACTACTCCTCTCCCACGCACCATCCCCCTTCCTCTCCGGTGGTAGTGATTGATATGTTTTAATTAACCGCAAGTACACGACCGCGTTGAAGCGGTGGCAAATACGGGTCGATCCACAGGGAGGTGTGTCGACTTTAGTTGGTGCGAAGGTAAGTGGGAAAGGAAGGAGAGAAAGGAGTTATGATCTACCCTACACTACAATGCGAAAGTAAATGGAAAATAAGCAATAAAACTAAACCCCAAATGGGGTAGAGAAAAGAGTGTGAATACAAAGATATGTGTATGTGTGTGTGTTCAATTAAGCTCATCACAATATGTAGTGCATGAAAATCATAAAACTACATCCAACTTTGCCTCCACATGAATTAAGATAACATAATATCATTAAAACATACAAGACAATAATTGGAATGAAGCTAAATGAACTCATGTATAAAGACTAGACTCTACTATGCCTCTACATGAAATAAGATAGCATATTATCATTAAAACATACAAGGCATTAACCAAGGTAAAGGCAACAAGAGTACATGCAACTACAAATCAGGTTTCCTTCATCAATTCCATCCATATCCTCACATTATCATTCTCCATAAAATAGGTCCACTAATCTAAGCATAACTAAGCTTCATTCAAGAGCATTAGCATATCAAAGACAATATTGAAATCTCATTAGATGGTTATGGAAATCATATAAGGCTCAATGGATTAAGATAACACACACCTAATATACCACATGATCATATCACACATTTCTCCATCCCCAAAATGGGGATGGAACTACTCACTTATCATTACACTTCAACCTACATTAAATGAAACATTCTACTGAAATAAAACTAAACTAAGCAAGCAAGAAATATTAAAGAAACTAAAAGGACATAAAACAAAAGAAGCATGCAAGCATATGAAAGGAAATTAAACTAAGAAAGAAACAACATAACTAAAGAAAAACATCTATTATTACTCACTCAATTACAAGTAGCCTCTCTCCACCAGGGGTTTTTGCTTCAAGGCTTTTAGTCCTAGTAGAGAGGATGGCCACCAAGAGAGAGATGGGGTACAAGAAGAGGAGGGAAAGTTCTATTTATAGCCATATAAAAAGGTAATCTGGGACAATCCCTCGGTATAGGACTAAACAAATACAAATAATAGACTAAACACACTCTAATACATGCCCCACATAAATCTTAGCGGATCCAGACCAAAAGAGACCGCCAATTAGCGGTCTTGGACCGCTAATTAACGGTCTACAATGTTCGTATCGCTCTAGATTTTCTTCAGGGCTTTTCTGAATGTATTTGTTGGTCTTTGATGCATCTAATTCGCTTGTTGGAGCTCCGACCCGAATAGAATTGTCAAAACACTCCCCATGATGGTGTGGAGTATTCTTGTTTGCTCATTGGTCCTTCTATCTTGCATTCAGGTCCTTCGATCTTGCATCTTAGTCCTCGAGTCTCTCAACTCAGTCATTTTTCCTCCTTTTAGGACCTTTTAGAGTCTCTCCTTCTCAAACCTACTTATTCCTGAAAACTAAACATTAAACTCGTTACATAGCATTGTTTGGGTGAAAGATAATAGATATAAGACACAAAGATATGCATGAAATGATGTCAATCAGGCAGCAACTAGGTGGTGTTCAGGCACCAACACCGGTGACTGCAGTAAATTCCGACGAGCTAGTGCAACACGATCCAACTTGTGTGAGGGTCTGTTTTCAGCGATGTCGGAGCGTGTTGTTGGCTCTAAATCAGGTATGATTTTGTGCCAAGAGTGGGTGAGGGAGTTACCGTTGTTGGCCGGAGGGCTGGTCAACACCAGCATGGCGGCCATGCGCTGGCCATACACACGGGTTGTTGCACGCATGCTATGGTTGTATGGTATTGACCACTGGTTGGTGGCTCCAAATTTTGGTGAGGTTTCAAGTTCTCAGCATGGTTGGGGCTGGCAGTCGGTGAAGCTAGGGTAGCCTTGGGTCGGGGATGCGCCTAGCACAATCAGGTATATCTCTTTTTAAGTGAGTTCCTTGGGGTTTGGACTTGGATATGACGGTTTGACGGAGGCGGGGCTGGTGCCCTCTTACCTGAGTGGGTGGCTCAGAGGTGGTACACGGGGTGAACCCCATATGTGCCTTCGACTGACCCAACCAGCGAACAGTCAAACAACAGAAGTCCCTATGTGCACGACTTGCAAGGGATGCTCCTACTGGCACGCTCGACTTGACGAGTCAGGGTTGGTGGGGACTTGTGCACATTGTATGCAAAATGGAGGCGTGTTGGTTGTGGGCCAGATCGGGACTTCCCTTGCTATTGACCAAGTGCTCCAGAGAAGGATAGCTGACCAAGTGTGTGCTTGGACGACAGTTGATTCCTCGTGTGGAGCATGCATGTGTTTGTTTACTTGTGTTATAAACTATATCGCATGACCTGTAGTTAGTGATTGACATCATTTCATGCTTATATTTGTATCTTATATCCATTATCTTTCACCTAAACAATGCTATGTTACGAGTTTTATGTTTAGTTTTCAGGAATAAATAGGTTTGAAGAGATGAAGCATAAAAGGACCCAAAAGCAGGGAAAAGGACTGAATTGTGAGACCTGGGGACTAAGATGCAAGGGAGAAGGACTTGAACGTAAGACCGAAGGACCAAAGAGCAAAACAGAAAACTCCACACCATCTTGGGGAGTATTTTGGCAAATAGATTCGGGTCGGAGCTCCAATAAACAAAGTAGATGCATCAAAGACCGACAAAGAAATCCAGAAAAGCCCAGAATAAATTCCAGCCAGATCCAGACTATATAGACCTCCAATTGGCGGACAAGACCGCTAATTGGCGGTCTGTTTTGGCTAAAATCCTCTCAGATTTTGGTGGGTCGCGTATTAATGTGTATTTAGTGCATTTTTGGTATTTGTTTAGTCCCACATCGGGGGATTGTCCCGGATTACCTTTTTCTTTGGCTATAAATAGAACTCTTCACCTTCTATTGTGATCACTCCATATTTTAAGTGGCTATTCTTCCTACTAGAAGTGAGGCTTGAAGCACACACTAAAGTAGGAGGATGCTACTTGAAATGTGAGTCATTTGTTAATAAAAGTTTCTTTATTATGTTGTTTGTTTCATGTTTCGTGCTTTACTTTGTTTAATTTCATTTCATTAGTTTTAGTAGCTTAGTTAATATGCTTTCTTTGCTTAGTTTAATAATTAGTGTAATGTGTAGTGAGTGGTTCCATCCCCTTTGGGGGGTGGAGTAGATGTTCATACATGCATTAGAGAATGGAATGAATGCTTTATTTACAATGTGTTGATAAAACATGAATGTATGCTTGCTTGTTTAGGATAGAATTTATAACTTGATGAGTTTTGCCAAAATGATTAGACACCTCTCATGCTTGTTTAGGTTCTGAAATAAACAACTTGTATATGTAAATGTTAATCAACTAGGTTGGTGAATGGATTGATAGGTTTTGCCATAACATTTAGACACTTCCTATGCATGATAACACCACCTTCATTTGTCCTTAAAGAATGTGTTCAATACCCACCTCTTTGCATGTGTGCACTCACTCCACCCCTTAGGGGTTTTTCCATTTCTGAATTCCAGTACTCGTCTTTCGTTTTTAGGTTAGTTTTAGTTAATCGTTTGTTGCTTTCTTTCGCATTTCATACTTCATACTTTGTAGTGTAGCGTAGCGTAGCATAATCAACTCTCTTCTCCATATTTTTTCCACTTGATTTCGTGCAAACGAGAGGCTGCTCACTTCCCTGGGGACGACCCGTATTTGCCACCGCTTCAACGCGGCTATGCACTTGTGGTTTAAATTAAAATGTTCAACAGTTAGTTACATTGTTAATATTATGCCGTGGAATATATCTATTGATTAATGAGTGGCTAAGTCTTGGGTGCATGCATGTGTTTTATTGCTATGTGTTATGATACTTTATGACTATATCGCATGACCCGTAGCTAGTTATATTATTGATATTTTGCCTAGTATGGTTGCTATATGTGTCCATGTCATTACTCATATTGTCATTTAGTTGCTCATTCATAATGTATTATGTTGATGTTATGATGCGTATGAGTTATGGTGGACGCTCATAGTATGGTCATCGCATTAGATGTAATCATGAATATCTATATATATGTATTGCATGAGATGACTTGCATGTGCATTACTTAATGTGATTGAATTTGGGCACTCTTGTTGTGGGGCTGACGAGATTATTTGTTAATACCTCTATGTAGAGAGGTCAGACGTGAGATAAGACCTTGATGTGTACACTGTCATTTTCTACATGACGAGCATACCCAACTTGCAATGGAATCATGTAGGTCATTTCCGTGAGTTGGGGTGTCAAAATCTGGAAGACCACTTTGTGCCAAGCGGTGGGTCACACTTTTGGGTGACCTGCTTGTGGATTAGACCAACATGACTAGTGGTTGAGTTCCTATGTAGAGGAAGCATGTCGGGCCAAGCCCGGGCGTCACGTCTACGTAGAGTCGTGGCCTCATAGTGTTTTACGTGTGTCGCATATAAGCTTTTCATGCTAGACTCTTTATCCTACTTTTGGGCCGAGGGCATACAAGGTTTTCTTGTTGAAAACTCACGCATATTTGTTGATTGTTTTGCCTCAGGTGCTTAGGTTTTCGGCAAGGGTCAGACTGGTGATGTTTCGGAGGATTCTGTACACGAAGGATACGTCAGCCAGTTTCCTTTAGTTATCTTATTGCTTCCGCATTTATGTTGTTTTCCTTGAGTTAAACCTTGGTGTAATAAATTCTGAGTTTATTCCTATATATGGATACTTTCCTTTTCGGCATTATGTCTGGTATCTTATATCCATGTATGCTTATATTCGTGTATGTTCCATTTTATTGTAATTCTCAAGGTCATCGCGGAGACATTGATCGCGACCTTTGCTTGCACTTTCCAGCGTGTGCACCGCGACATCGGGGGCGTTACAATTGTCATTATTCTATTTAAGGTTGCCAATATTGTCTCTGTTGTACACATATATGAATGAAGTTTTTTGTAGAGTGATTAGTAGCATATCATACATTGCATTCATGCTATATATCCTTTATTTTACCGTAATTTTGTGCTACTCGAGTGTTTGTTTGATGTGTTTCAGGTTTTAGGTACTAAAGAGGAGGAAGGAACCAAAAATGACCTACATGCATGAAACAATGACCTTATTGAAGCATCTTGGACCTGTTTTCATACTCAAGGACTAATCCACAATTCAAGAAAGACCCAAATGAAACCTGGAGGGACCTCAACGAAAGAAAAACATTTCGGGAGCAAAAATCCATCAATATCATGATCGTGAAGAGTATTTGGGAAATTAAGACGAAACAAGCTTGAACCAGCAGACCAGGAGTTCACCCCACATGCAAAATAGAGTACTTAAGTTGCCGAATAAAATTGGGGTGGATCGGACATAAAATATCCACCGATGTCGGATTTTAATCCACCACTGGCATATCATTTTGGCCCAAAAGTGCCCAAATTTCTCTCATGGCTCGAGTGTGTGTATTTGGATGCACCAGACCATAGAGAAAGTGATTACAGCCGTTGGATTGCTCGCAGATTCATCTATACCACTCTTTCTTCGATATATAGCAATGTTTAACCTACCTTTCTTCTACTTCTCAGCCTCCACCATTAGAATAACTTAGGTTTTACCCAATTTGTGCAGTAGAGAAAGGTGGGCTTTGAAACTTGTAATGTTACTCTTTTGCTAATCTATTGGTTGATTTGGATTCCTCTTGTCATTAGTTTTCTTTCTATCTAATTAGTTTTTGATTTGTCGGTTAGTTTTCTAGTTAGAGTTTTATGCCATGTTTAGTCTTAATTTCTTGCTTTCCATGTTTTTTATTATGATTAGGGACTAGATCCACCCCATTTAGGGTGAAGGTGATGTAGATTATGTGATGTGTTAGTGATGGGTTCCTCTTATCTTATGTCATTTCATGTGCTTAATGTATATCTATACTTGTAACTTGCTAAAACTTATATTAGATGAGATAATGGGCACACTAGGTACTTGTCTCATGCTAGATCTAGAGTTTATCTTGTTGCCTATAAATGATCATCTTGTTATGATAAATGACTTGTTATGTATGGATGCTTAGTAGTAGAGACTGCATGAATGTATTGAGTTGTATGGATGATTAATTTATGTCCTAATGTCCACACTAGGTACCTAGTTCATTCTTAAGAACCCAAAGTGCATATTAACTTCATGTCTAACTATCACTGCTCGAAAAAAAACTATAACGTTGGCATTTGACGTCGAATTTAAAAAACCACGTAAAATGACCTTATCACGTCAATTTTTAAAAACTGATGTGATATATACAAGAAACCAACTTCGGTTTTAAAAACTGAGTGATATATTCAAGAAAGCACATCAGTTTTTAAAAAACCGACGTGTTTTCCTTTTTTTTAAATATCCACTTAACCCTAGCCGACATCTACTTCTCACTCCCATCTCAAAACAACGCAAATCCCATTCCGAAAACTCCTCCCAACGTCCTCTCCCTCAACTCCGCCCAATCCAGCCCTCGTGTGACCACGCCCGCCGATCCAAACTCCCACACCTTCTTCTCCTCTTCCTCCGCTCGATCCTCGATTCCAGCGTCTGGATTGCTACTGATTTTGTCTCGGTTCGTGGGATTTGGTGAGCTTTCTGATGAACTTGAGGAATATGGCTTTGGTTGTTGTTTTTTACGCGTTCGATAGGTGTTGTGGGGTTCGTGGTGATGAGGCGGATCATATTTGCGAAGTGTTTCAATGATTGGGAGCAAGAGCATTTGAGGAATAACAAGTTCTCGTATACATATTTGTATAGAGCCACGAAAGGGTTTAGGAAGAAAGAGTTGCTTGGAGTTGGAGGGTTTGGAAGGGTCTACAGAGGTGTGCTTCCTTGTTCATTGAAGAGGTCGCCGTCAATAGAATCCCACATGGTTTGTTTTCACACTAACTTAACTTTATTTTCGAGCTTAAGATTATTTTTTGTAATATATGTTTTTCATGTGAGAAAGTTGCAAATTATGATTCTCATTATAAAGACTATCAATGAGCATAGTGATAAAAGCAATAGTTGGTTGAGCTCGACTTGTGCTGGAAAAGATAGCTAGTCAAAAGATTATCATTACCCCTCTTAATTTGAGTAATGATATTAGTGGGACCCTTGATAAAGCAAAATTATAATGTGCATAAATTGAGTTGAGTTGAGTTAAGTTACATATTTATAATTTGCTTAAGAGATCAAGAAATGAATATATAATACAAAAGTAACACATTTCTACTTTGTATATATTCTTAATATCATGAGGCAAGAGATAGACACAAGTGATGTCTTCACATCACTAAATGGATCGTGTTTAGTTCGAGTGAACAAGACATCTATGTTGATTGAGTAATTATAATGTGTAGCTAGATACCGCTTATAGTTTGTGATATTAAATGTTTAATATCACTGCCAATATTATGTGAAGCTAGATACTGCTTAGATCCTCCTATAGGTCACACCACAAAACTGGGAAACAAGAAGTTTGATTTTGTATTCATATGGTGTATCGGGTTTCAAGTGAAATGGGATACATGTGGTGAATCGATTAAATCAATATGTCATGAAAATTGACATAACTAGAATCATGAATAAATTCATATGAGATGTATGTATTATGGGGTGTAATAGTTTGACATTGCATAAGATAATATGTTGCATGATATATGAATTTGCTAAAACCCCAAAGCTCAAATTTTGTTGGATATTAATCCAAAATTTAATAAAGGCAAAAATCTGGCAAAACGGTCAAACGTTTCGGGAACCGGTCGACTGAATATTTACAGTAACTTTTGAGTTCGTAAATGGTCGACCGGATGGATGCGTGGGTCGACTGAACGTTCCGAGGAACTTTTTTTGGTTGTGAACGGTCGACCGACTTTTAGCACCGTCTGACCAGAAATTACAGTAAGTGTTATTGTGTTGAATCGGTCGACCGTTTTGGCATGTTTGTTCCACCGAAAAATCCCAGTATTTTGGTAGCAAGTGATGGGTCGACCGCCCAGTTTCATGGTCCAACCGAAACCACAATTAACTGCCTATTGGTCGACTGGTGGGCAAGTTTCTGTCGACCGGTGAACATGATTTTGATGGAATTAATTAAGGGATTAATATTGATCATGGGCTGGATTTATTCCAATTATGGTCAAACATTTTAAGGATGATTATGTGTCAAATTGTGATTGGTTTAAGGAAGAGAAGAGCAAGACATCATGGGTTAGTGGATAACCCATGATGTGGTTGTTGGGAGAGCCTATAAATAAGTCTCCTCTCCCTACTTGTTTCATTGAATGCAAAATTCTCTCTCTCTCTCCCTAACCTCTCTACTAATCCATCCGAATTTCTCTTAATTATTTCAAGCTTTTGGAGATTAAATCTCAAGGAGCTTTAGAAGGGTTATTAGCTAGATTCTAAGCATAATTAGAGATTGATTGACTAGCTCATTTCTCTCTAATCTTGTTTAGAGTTTGGTGAACACTTGGAGACGAATCAACCGGCGATTCGACGTGCGACGCAACTCCGGATCTTCATAAAGGTTTTAGAGAACGTTTGGGTATGATCATATTACATTTGTTTTAATAAATATATATAGATTATATGATATTAGAATAAATGTAAAACAATGTGCATGAAATTGTTGAAAATATGGAAATCGATCTTGTGTGCATGTATAATTCTTTTAAAATATACACATACATAGGGCCACGAAATTCTACAATTTGTTGGGTGGCCAAGGAGCAGGAATATTATTGTCATGGGTTTTGATTTGGTAGTGGCTACCAAATCAAGTTTTGGTTTTTTGGTTGTTATTAGTCTTACCCTGTCAACGAACAAGTAATGTAATCACAAACTCAATGCAACTATTGTTGAAGATGTAAATTGTTAAGTAGTAATGGTTGCGTACAACAATTAATTGCATTCCTATTGTGACTACTTGGTGTGTCGATTTTTGTGATTATATTAGTGTTAGTCGGTGCTTGTTTTTGTTGGTGTGGTTGCATACGACTGCTTCAAATGGTGTGGTACGTTTTATATTTAGACCGCAAGTGTACACCGTCGGTGAAGACGGGGCAAGTACGGGTCGTCCGCAGGGAGGTGAGCAGATTCTAGCTTGATCGAAATCAGGTGGCGAAAAGGGGAGAAGATTTGTGGATATGCTAATCTAGGTTATGCTAAACTTGTAACAAGAGATGTAAAGGCGACAAACAACTAATGAAGCAAACTAAATCGAAAGAACCTAAGTGGAAGTGCAAATCAGGAAGAGGGACCCCTGAGGGGTGGAGTGAGTGTACACAAACAAAGAGATGGAGAAGAATGCAATCATTAAGCACAGATGTAGGTTGTCTTTTCATGTATAAGAAGTGCCTAATATTTTTGGCAAAACCTATCAATCCCATTACTAACCTAGTTGATTAACATTCACATATACAAGTTGTTTATTTTAGAACCTAAACAAGCATGAGAGGTGTCTAATATTTGTGGCAAAACTCATCAAGTTACAAGTTCTATCCTAAACAAGCAAGCATACATTTATGTTTATCAACACATTTCATACAAAGCATTCAATTTCATTCTCTTTTGCATGTATAAAACATCAACTCCACCCCCCAAAGGGGATGGAACTAGTCACTACCCATTACACTAATTATTATTCTAAGAAAGGAAAACATATTAACTAAGTCTACTAAAATTAAAATTATTATTCTAATTAAGGAAAACATATTCCATGTACGTTGGAGGGCCAACCATTTGGTGGTTGCGAGTTGGTCGATTAGGGCACAGTTGAAGGGGGAAAGGGACATCATGAGGTTGCCTCAAGGTCGAAGCAAAGAAAGGGGGTGGCGGGGTTAGGGTGAGGTAGTAAAGGGCATACAGGATGTGCCATTGGCTTCTCCACCCCCAACTTCTCCTATCCAAACAACTCTAGCGGGTGGTGGTGAGGAAGCAGTTTCTATGGTCAATTTTCGGAGTGGGATTCCGTGTTGATACTAATACTTGTGAGTTTACTGACATCTTAACTAATCCAATCCAAACGGGCCCTAAGAAACCTTTGCATGTTGCGTCTAAAAGAAGAGATTATTACGCTACTACTAAAAAGAAGACTACATTAAGAATGCAAAACAAACTAGATTACGACGCAAATGAAAACTAAGAAATGCAGCAAACGATGTGGAACGAAATTTGGATGAATCCCCTGAGGGGTGGAGTGTGTGCACATATAAGGTGAGAGAAATGGTGAATGACACGTGAAAACATGTATGTGTGTGTCTTCATGCATAGGAAGTTTCTAAAGATTTGGCAAGACCTATCAATCCATTCACACAACATATTAGCAATTACTACTTGATTATCACTAGATGAGGATCAGCATGAGAAGTGTTTATAATTATGGCAAGACTCAACAAAAACCAGGAACTCAAGTGAAGAACAAAGCTAAGCATGGGAGGTGTCTGAATTTCATGGCAAAATACCTCAAAACAAAGTTTTTTCAATCAATCAAGCGAGTAAACACTAATACAAACACACAATTAATATGTAGCATATCCAACATGAAATTTCAGCCAATAAACATGTGGAAACCAAGCATGGAAAGTGTCTAAATCTTATGGCAACACCCATAAAAAGTCCCCCAACATGTAATTGATTAAAACAAACCTTATGAACATACAAACATTCAAGTCTACCCAATCAAAATTTGTCAAACATCAAAACCTCAAAACATAAATGTCACTGTTTTAAAAACCGGACCGGCCGGTTCAACCGTGAACCGGTGGCTGGTCCGGTCCGATAAAGCCCAAAAACCGGAAATTGCATTGAACCGGCTTGAACCGGCGGTTCGACCGGTCGAACCGGTTGAACCGGCCGGTTCAACCCGGTTCAGACCGGTTCAACCTCAAATTTTGTGTATTTTTAATTTTAATTTACCTAAACTCCTTCTTATGTACCTAAATTTCTTATTTGGATATTTATATATATTTATTTAATTATTTATGACGTCACCGGTTCAACCGGTTCAACCCCAGTTCAACCTTTGAACCTTTGAACCTTTAAGAATTCTGGTTCGACGTCCGGTTCGGTTCTGAAACCCATGATAAATGTACATCACTTCCACCCCCCAAAGGGGGATGGAACTATTCACTACTCATTATGCTAAAATTCATATTAAGAAGAGAAAACATTCTAGTTAAACTAAGATTACTAAAACACAATTGAGCTAAGCTTGCAAGAATTAAAAGAGACAACATGAAACTAACAAAGATTTATTTTATCCATAACTCACATGACAAGTAGCATCTCTCCACTTGAGTTTTTGCTCCAAGGCTTCACTCCAAGTAGAGATAATGGCTACTAAGCAAGGAGTTGATTACAAAGGAGGAAGAAGAGTTCTATTTATGGGCGTGAAAAAAGGAAATTGGGGACAATCCCCTGATGTGGGATTAATGAAACAGTCCCAGAATAGACATAAACACGTAATACATATCCACGCGAAACCGGGTTGGATTCTGGAAACAACGAACTGCTAAATGGTGGTCTTGGGTCGTCAATTGGCGGTCACTTTTCTCGGATCGGACCCATTTTCAGATATCGTCTTTAGTACTTCAATTCTTTACGTGAGATGCACTCAGATTAATTGTTTGAGTTTAGTCCCGAATCTAATTGTCAAAATACACCTCATGATGGTGTGGAGTTTCTCAGTTTGCTAATTGGTCCTTTGGCTTACATCTGGGTCCTCCCCTCTTGCAAATAGGTCCATAAGTCTCACCGATCAGTCATTTCTCATGTTTTGGTCCTTTTTGTGTCTTTTCTTCTCAAACATGTTTATTCCTGAAACATAAACATAAAACTCGTTACACAACATTGCTTAGATTAAAAATAGAGGATATAAGACACAAATATATGCATGATATGATGTCATTCACCATGTTTTTTGCAAAACTTTTCAAAGAGTTCATTTTCAAATTCACCTCCAAGATCACTTCTAATCTTCAAAATATATGAAACTTTTTCTCTTTGTGCACGTTTACAAAATATTTTGAAGTTCTCGAAAGCATCAAAATTGTTTTGCAAGAACGATAATGTGTGAAATGTGTGAAACAATCGATAATCACAAAACATATTGATTGATGTTTTATTGCAAGTGCATGTTGTTAGTGAAGATGCAATAAGTATGTATTTTGTCCACCAGGAGTTGTGTGTGGATTGTTGTTTATCCCATACTCGAATGGGGAGAAAGAGAGGGAAAGATTTTATGCTACAAAAACTAGTAAATGAAACTCCATTATGTAGGATCGTTATGGTCGCTAATTCTAATCACTATTAACCTTAATCTCTACTTGATTGTACAATCAAAGATGCAGCGGAATAAACAAACAACCAAGTAGAGAAAATGCAAACCACAAGTAGACAAAGGGATTTTTATAGAGGTTTGACCTCCTTCCTACTTCCTCTCTTGCAAGCTTCGCTCGACTTCGCGAGCTATGCCTACGTCTTCACTATCAATCTCAATCCGGGACAAGATTAAGCCTTTACACCACAAGTCTCGCGAACAATCCTTGCCAAGCTTGATTTCTTCCTCTCACAACCCGAGAGGGAACACTTCGGGCTTTCACCTAAATTCTTGCTTCTTAACAGATAATTGTTGAGTGGAACAACACTCTCTAAATTGAGCACACTTTGAGTGAATTTCGATATGATCAAAGGTGTGGAATTTAGGCTTAGAGTGTAGTGTAGGAGCTTTTGGGATTGGGAGACTTCTCTCTAATGTATGAGACAATTGGAAGTGAGTAAGTTATTTAAACAAGGTGTTCAATCCTCTATTTATAAGCTCCTAAGGTATTATAACCATTATGACAAAAGTGGTAGATGAATGTGTGAGAAACACAAAATAGAAAAACACAGGTCATTGTTCGGGTTAAGTTCGGTCGAGCAAATGGGTCAAACGGTTGACCGTATTATATCCCGAAATGGCATCCAGACAGTTCTAGAAACAAACGGTCGACCGTAGAAGAGGCGATCGAACCAATAGTGGGATGGTCGACCGATTAGGCAGTCCAGAATTATTGTCCAGGAAAGTCCAGGGACAAACAATCAAACAAAATGGTTGATTCGATCAACCAATAAAAACTGGCACTACGGGGTTCAAGAGGCGTCTATGTTCGGTCGACCGAAACTAGGGCCACGGTCAACTAGTGGTTAAAGGTATTTTTGGGGTATGGATAAAAATGCGAATACGACCGTTGGTATAATACGACAAGTCTAACAGTCAAATGACACGTATAGACGGTCGAAGAAAATGCTCAAAATGGTCGACTGGTTTAACACTATTGGCTAACATATTAACTGATCCAATCGGTCAAACAGAGAACTCGTTCGGTCGACCGATTTTGCTCAGACAGTCCAAGTTTAGGTTTAAGTGTTTCCGATTTAAGTTTGGGTGACCTACTGAAGTCCAAATGATTTGAGATTTTCTGTGTGACTTCTACAATGAACCTAGTGTGTATGTGATTAGTTATATACTCTAGTATACTCAAGTATACACAAGTTCCCAAGACTCAAAAGAACTACATAATTACATGTCTTCAAAAGTTGATTACATGTCTTGACTTGAATTCATTTCTTCCTTGCGTCTTGATCACTTGTAGATGTTAGCACAATACAATATGTATGCCATACATAATGTGTGCTACTCTACATCTGATTGTTATTAAGATTAGGTTGATTAAATCATCAAAACATGGATTAAGGACTAAAAGCCAACACATTAGTCACTACACTGACTAATAAGTGAAGGTGAATAAGTGAGGTGTGTGTGATTTCATGCACATTCTTTCAAGCAGAAGTGTAAAGTGTGTGATATACAAGTAGATGCTAGTACGGAATCCAAGTGTAGAACACACAAATACGTGGCATACGTGGAAAGATGTGTGTTAGCATGATTTGTAACGATAATTTCATATTTCCAAGCATGCACTAAGTACCAAGTTCATTCATGTAAACATGCATTAAATCATGAACCCATTCATATCACAACAGATCTATTATCACATAAAACAACTAGATTTAAGCAAGAATTAAGATCCTAGTATGGTCATTAACTCATCGACACTACATCTAAGCATGATACAAGTATAGATATATCATTAAGCCCATGTAAATGACAACAAGAGATGCAGACCCATCAACACAAAACCATTACCTACATAATCCTCCACCCCCAAGGGGTGGAACTACTCACCTATCATAAAAATAACATGTAAGCAAACATACACATAGAACCCATCACTTAACTATAAGAAATTAGGAAAGAAATGACAAATTAAAACTAAACTACAAACTAACGTAACAACATAAATAAACTCCAAGCTAAAGCAAATAAAACATCACAAAAAACTTCATTCCATTATCCAAACCAAGCTTTTCTCCATTACAAATGGTTTCCAAATGGAGGCTAAACCTGGATTTGAGAAGAAGAAGGAAATGTGGGAGAAGAGTTTCCTTTTATAGAACACAAGGTTCCCTTTCCTCCGCAGGACCACGTATTACAATGGACAGTTGGGATCAAGAAAACTAGATTTAGCAGACGCAGTAGATTCGCCACTGAGACATTTGGATCCACCACTAGCTGGTCTGGTGTATCTGATTCGACCCGGATTTACGCAGACAACTTAAATCTTCATAAAGGAGAGTGGGGCGCACTCGGACAACTTGATTCGTCCTATATTGAATTGAATTATAAAAGGTAGATTTAGTTTGGGTTTGTGACCGAAATTAAGTGGACTTTAATGTTTTTTACATATAGGTCTCTTCGAGTTTGCAAACAGGTCGCTAACCCTTGCAAATACGTCCAAAATCCTTGCAGAAAGGTCCTTATGTGTTGAAATTAGGTCTAATCGCTCTCATTCATTTATTTAGTACCTAAAATCCAAAATGGACACAATGAAAAACCGAGTAGCACAAATATGAGGTAAAATAAAGGATATATAGCATGAATGCAATGTATACTATGCTACTAATCACATATCTTTTGCCACAAAGTCTAACGGTCATTGATGGGCCAAAAAGGTCTAAATGCAAAAGCTCAAGAGGTTTTATAGTATAAACAACATTTACAAATTTGAAGGAACTCTTAATTTTTTCCCTAAATTGACAAACATCACAAAGTTTTTTCTTTTTGAAATCAAGTTTCAGAAGTCCTCTCTTACTCAGTCATATTTTGACAAATTATGTAATTGGTTCAAACTGATGTCCCAAACATGTTTCATGTAAAAATGAGTTTCATGTGAATATGTTTCATGTTTCTTAATGACTTTTATATGCCACAACCAAGTTTCGTCATTTTAAGGCAATCAAATATGTTTAATGCAAAAATGAGTTTATATCATCAACATGCACTACCTAGAAATTTCCTTACCTAGTTCCTTTGAATGTGGTTTTCGAATTGCTTTTAGAAATGATGTAGCATATTAATTGGTTGATAAAAAACAACAAGATATTTCTTATCGGTGAGTTGACTAACACTTAACACACTATGTTTCAAACCATATACTAGAAACACATTCGCCATTTGAGGAGTAAAATGTTGTCAACATTGCGAATCCCGACAATGCACCATTTTGTGCTATCCCAAAATGTCATGGTCCCCCTTTTCTTTGATTCCAAACATGAAAACATTGAGAGGTCTCCCATCATGTGCCTTCAGCACCTGCTATTCAAGTCCAATGTCATTTGTGTTTGCATTTCTAATCGTCATCGTGATGTAATTCTCTCCTCAAGTCCCACTTGATCTCTCGAGTTTCACTTGAGTATTTTCTATTGAGTAGAGATGAAACCACTTTACACACCACGAGGAAATTGATGAACACCCTCGCCTTCCTTGAATCTTCCTTCACAATCTGAAGGAGAGCTTCCTTGACGCTTTATAACTCTTGATTTGATTAATGTTTTTGAAGTCTAAACTTGAATGCACTCAAAGGATGTGGATTGGAGCTTTGGAGTGTATTGAATGAAGTGTTGGGAGTTTAGTGGTGCTTTGCAGGCTAGAAAAGGAGAGTAGAAGTGTATGTATCGAATGAAGCTTGTAAAAAGTAAATTTTTGCCTCCTCAATGGGGTATTTATAAGCTTCAAGAAAATGATCTGTTTAAAGATTTGATGATAGTTGGTGAAAAAATGGGGTCAAAATATTTAAATCTTGGGCATCAAATATGCCAGAATCAGTCGACCGATAAAGGATCGATCATCCTATTTTCTAGGGGCAAAATAAGAATTTGTTTATCTGATTAAGGAGCAAATAAGCAATCACAAACTTACATTGAAAATCAGAATTACAACAAAGGTAAGAATCGGTTGACCAAATAAGGGTTAGTCATTCAATTTGAAGATGTCAATGAGGGTGAGTGAAGTTTGTCCAAGTTCAAATAATCATTTAGGGAACAATCTGTCGACTGGACTTTCAAGGGGTACCTTGGTGTCAACAACTATAAAATATATATGTTGAGAATTCTTAACGACTATATGCCATATGGATCAATTATAAAGGGGTGCAAACAATTCAAGTCAAGGAGAAAATCGATCGACCGAACATGGACCAGTCTGATTTGAATGTTTTAGTCAGATTTGAACAAGTATTGGTAAAGATGGAATCAGACGTCAGAATGAGCATGGGTCATCAGATTTTGATTGTTATTCCTTTTGTGTATCAAATGTACCTTTTTTATCTAAGACTCAATTAAAAGGAAAACTACAAGTCTTTTTCCTTAGCTTTGTTACAATTCTTAAGTCTTGATATTTGTCCTTGAATCTTCTTCAATTTGAGAACCTACGTAAGATATAGATGTATAAAATATACAATTTGATTATATGATCTAAGTGATGTAGAATTTTGAGAGCAATTCATATGAGTTTGTTAATCATCAAAATTAGGATTAATGAGACCAAAAAAGACAACAATATGTAGTTTCAGTAGTTTATCAAAAGCAATGGTTATTGATCATTTTAATAACCGCAAATACACGGAATTGGTGAAGACATGACAAATACGGGCCGGACATCAAGGAGTTATGAGTGTTGTTCTAACTACCATACTCAAGTGGGAAATGAGAGGAGAATGATGGGATTATGCTAAACTAACTACATGACAAATGCGATGGAAATCAAAAACAACTAATAAAAAAGAGTCTCGTAGGAGGTGGAGAATGAATGTGAACGTGTATGTGTATTGGTGTGCATGTGTGTGTAATATTTAGTGCTCATGACATGCATAAATGGAAATCTTATAATGCCACAATCCTAAGTGCATCTCTACATGGATTAAAATTTATCACCATCATTAAAACATACAAAATATTACTCAAGATAAGGGCAAAGACGAACACATGATAACATGTTTAACAACATAAAGAATATGGAATTCATAATGACCAAAACCCAACTATGTCTCCACATGAATTAAGATTTAACATTATTGTTAAAAGATACAAGACATTAATTAAGATGACGCCATCAATAGCACGCGCTCCCACATGCCATCATTATCTCTTTACTACTCCAACCTTATCCTCACCTCGCCAATCCCCATAAAGTGGGTCCACTAGCTAAAGCATGTGCTAAGCATCAATTAAGATCGTTAACACATCAAAGGCAAGAGTGAGGAACCCAGCAAAATGACTATGGAATTCATATGATGCTCCAAGATTAGGATTTAACACACTTACGAATACAACATATCAACACTTTACATCATTCTCCAACCCCCAATGGGATGGATTGCTAACTAATCAACATATAAACCAACGAAACAACAACATGAAAATAACACATGAAAACCTAAAGAAAACTAGATCTAACCAAAGCAATGGAATATAAATTGCATCAAATTAAAGACAAGGAACATAAAGAACAAGAAACTAAAACTTAATTAAGAAAAAAAGATTACAAAATGTGTTTCTCCTCTCCTCCCACTACTCTACTAAACATGAAATAAAACCTACTCTACTAAACATGAAATAAAACATACTCTACTAAACAAGAAATAAACCTAACCTAAGGAGGAGAAGAAAGAAGAAGAGAAGAGGGGGGAGGAGGTTTCCAAGTGTATTTATAGAAAATTAGAGGGTCTCGATGAATCTGGGCGCAATCAAACGGTTGTAAATCAGATCTAGATGTCGCATAATTCTCTCACCCGAAAACCCGACATTCCAAAGAAATTTGGGGTCAATCCAACAAACTGGATCCGCCAATGGCGGATTTTATTCCGCCATTGGTGGATCATTTGGGTCTCTAATTTCACCAGTAGCTTTAACAAACCATTTCACCAGTAGCTTTAACATACCATTTGGGTCAGAGTCATTGATTCGAACCCATTATGTTTTAGTTGTTGAATTACTCCTTAAGTTCAGGAGATCATAGACTTTGCAACCAACATATGTTTCTTTACAGTTAGGACCCTTCGGGTTTTCACTTGGATCCTTCCTGACTTACAATTCGGTCCTTGGGCATTACAAATAGGTCCAAAAAGCTTCCAAATCAGTCATTTCTTCTTGCATTTAGGTCTTTTTCGCTTCCTTTCTCTTCTTTATTACCTAAATCCTGAAACGCATTAAACAAACACTCAAGTAACACAAAATTGGGGTAAAATAACGGATATATAGCATGAATACAATGTATGATATGTTACTAATCAAATGTATTAGAACTTTTGTTTAGTTTAATATGAATACTTTTGTTGGTTTGATTTATAGTGGTGATGTTTGAGCATCCCTCAACAAATTTAGTATAATAGTATCCTTGTTCCGATCAACGTGTTTGTTCATTAATAGCTTGATAAAGGTCCATCTATTTCCAAATGAGAGCCTAGAAGTTATGAAATCTCAATTGATGATGTTTTCACTTTTCGTGCCATTACAAGACTCCATTTAGGGTGATGATGTTTTCAGATTTCTACCCCTTACCCTTTTGCCTTTATCTTCCAGCACGTTCAAGAATCATATGGAAAGGCTCTTATCTATTTAATATCTAAGTTTAGAACAAATGACATTTGAAAGGCATGGACCTAATAGTTTGTGCAATCACAACTATTCTCACTCTTCTAATCCCTTCAATCAATACATCTAACACCTGCAATGGTTGGAATTCTCACAACATCAAACAAGAAATACTACCATCAACCAAAAATTTCATAATAAGAGCAAGATAAACACAACCAATACAAACAGACATGCAACACAGGCGCATGAATGACAAACACAACCGAACTTCTCAAATTCAATCTATAATTACATTAAGAATACAACTGCAATGTTTCAAAATGAACATAATTAAATTGGTTTTATGGCCTGCAAAGGGAAAAGCTGCATCAATGGGAACACAAAATTGTCGAGTCCAGCATAGTTAAATAAATAGAAATTCCATAAACTTCCATTATTCCAACAGTTAACCTACTTCAGCTTCCTCAACTCCACAACAAGCCACAGTCGATGACACTCGACATCCCCAAGAGCCACGAACACCTTTCTTCTATTGAATAATTCGAATAAGCGACCAACATTGATATATTTTGTATTATCAAGAGCAATCCCATTCTAGTTGTATGCATACTCAAACGAAATGCTCTCTCCACTTCCATAATGGAGATAATTCTTCTCGTTTAGCACCTCGAAACACATTCGTCATGCATTCCCTAAAGTACCATAGGATCGGTTGCCTTATCTAGAGGGGTGAATAGTGTAGGATTCTATCCTAATCTTAATCCTAATTGTGTTTTTGTTGTTGTTTAGGGGGTGATTAGGGGAGATGGAGATGGACGGCTGGGATGGAAGATGGTTGGATGAGGGGTTGAGATGGTTTGGGGATGAGATGAGTGGTGGAGATGGATGGATTGGAATGGATGGTGGAGATTGAAGGTTGGGGAGATATTTAGAGGTGAGTTTCTCTCTCTCTCTCACATCTCTCTCACACTCTCGTTGCTCACTCTCTCTCTCTACCTCAGTGGTGATCTCCGGCGTGGTGGTGGTGACCTCCGGCGAAGTGAAGATCGGCTCCGGTTGGTTGGTGAAGGTGAGAAGCATAGGGTGTGTTTTCATCCCTTTTGTGTTGGTTTTCTCTCCCTCAACCTAACTCGTGTTGCTGTGTTCGTGGTTGGTTGGGTGTTGGAGATTGACGGAGGTGGATTCGTGAGTGTGGATCGTCGAGGAGGTGTTGATCGTCGTTTGGACGCGAGGTTCGTCGACGGATCGTGTTTTGGGGAGACGTGCTCGTGGAGGCGTCGTCACGGTTCTTCAAAGGCTTCTTCAAGCCTTCCGATATGTCATCTCGCTCACTTAAGTAGTGTGAGTATTTGGAAGTCGACGGTAGGCCTTCCGGCTCGTCGCAAGTAAACGTGCAGCAGATTTCACTGCCTGATCGGTCGACCGGTTGGTGCAAACGGTCGACCGTTTGTGAAGAGAATTCGGGTTCTGCCTCAAATCGGTCGAACGATGCCCCAGGGGTGGTCGACCGATTATGCATGGGAGGCAAGCCTGGTGAGATTCGGTCGAACGAGTCCCATTTGTCATTCGACCGTGTGCACTGTCTTAAGTCGGTTTAGAGCGTTGACCATCTAAACGGTCGACCGCTCATTGACTTCGTCCGACTGTGACTTAAGTGAGAATAGTGGTCGGTTCGACCGAAGGTAGTTTCGGTCGACCGTTTGTGTCCAGTTTTGCACTATGGAGGTGCTGTTGTGGTGGTCGTTTGTGTGGGGCGAGTTGAGGTCAATCACGTAAGGACTTAGAGTACATGAAGGATGTCCCTTATGCTTCGGCAATTGGGTCGATCATGTACGCGATGACTTGCACAAGACCCGATGTCTCGTATGCTCTAAGTGTGACAAGTCGTCACCAATCCAACGCAGGTCCTGAGCATTGGACTGCGGTCAAGAATATCCTGAAGTACCTTAACCGGACTAAGGATAAGATTCTTGTTTATGGAGGACAAAGGGAATTGATAGCTGAAGGTTACTCGGATGCGAGTTTCATGAGTGATCCAGACGATAGAAGGTCACAATCAGGATACGTCTTCCTTCTGAATGGTGGAGCTGTGAGTTGGCGTAGTTGGAAGCAAAGCACTACGGCCGACTCAACCAATGCTTTCGAAGTGATGGTTGTCGCTGAAGCGAGCAAGGAAGGAGTGTGGATTAAGAAGTTCCTTGAAGAGCTTGGAGTAGTTCCCTCGAGCGAGGGACCAATAGAGCTATTTTGCGACAATAGTGCATCTATCTCGCAAATCAAGGATCCCAAATCACACCACAAAGTGAAGTACATGGATCGTAAGTACTTCGTGACGCGTGACCTCATCGACGAAGGCAAAATAAATCTGTTATGGGTGGACACCAACAGCAACACAGCTGATCCATTCACAAAACATTTATCCCAAGCCAAGGGCGAAATGCATTTCGAGTCCATGGGATTAAGGAACCATGTAGATTGGCTTGATGATTGATATGTAATGGGGTTTACCCTAGTTATTATTGTTTTATGCATTGAGTATGTATTAGAAAGAAAACTTTAATAACAAGTGGGAGATTGAAGGGAATGTGTTCTAAAAGTTTTACTTTTAAATATCAATTATTATGAATTGAATGAGAAATCATTTTGTTCCTTGTTATGTTATTCGTCTTTTATAAGTGTTAAGGAAGAGGCTCTTGGTCCTTAACCGTAGAGCTCTAAAAGATATTGGTTTACATAAAACAAAAGATATTCGCAATCATGGTAATTAACATGGGACATTAATTACCGAGTTAAGATTGTCGTGTTGGTCATAGATCATTGTAGCTCTACAAGTGAGTGACAACACGGGTACACAAAAGAGGAAAATAGTACTTTTGTATACCGAATTGACCTAACAAGTAAAATATTATAGGAATGTGTTTCTGTGTCATTAATATTTTACTGTGTCCTTGGTCCTTTGATATGAGACTTATATCCGATCGCTTAAGGAGTTCTTAATTAGACTAGTGTCTTGAGCTATCGATGAGTGTAGTGTAAAGGCATTAGTTGGTTAAGTATAACTTTCGTTGGAGAAGATAGTTAGTCAAAAGATTATCATTGCCCCTCTTAATTGAGTGATGATATTAGTGGGTCTCTTGATAAAGCAAAGTTGTAATGTGCACAATGTGATTTGAGTTAAGTCACATATTTATAACTAGCTTAAAGAGATCAAGAAATGAATACTAATACAAAGATGACACAATACTACTTTGTGTGTATTCTTAATATCATGAGGCAAGGAACGGACACAAGTGGTGCACTCCATCACTAATTGGATCGGGTTTTGGTTCGAGTGGAATTAAGATATCTAACTAATTGGGAGCTATAATGTGTAGCTAGATGCCGCCTATAGCTTGTGATATTAAGCTCTTAATATCACTGCCAACTTAGTTTAGATCCTCCCATAGGTCACACCACAAAACTGGGAAACAAGAAACGGGTATTTTGAGTTCATAAGATGTGTCGGGTTTCATGTAGAAAATATGACACATGGGGTGAACAAGCAAAATCAAAATTATGTTGTGATTAATAACATAATTAGAATCTAAATTAAATTCATATGTGATGTAAATATTATGGGGTGTAATGATTGATCATTACATAGGATAATATGTTACATAAGTTGTGAATTTACTACTAATCCCGAAATGTCAAATTTTGTAGGGGTTAAACCGAAATTTGACAAGTCTGCAGAACAGTGCTCAAACGGTCGACCGGTTAGCAGTAAACGGTCGACCGGACGTGTCTCGACCGATAACAGGGAATTTTCATCTGTTCGAACGGTCGACCGAATGTGATCGGTCGGTCGACCGAACATTGCGATGGAATAATTCCTGTTACGAACGGTCGACCGAGTTATAGAACGGTCGACCGAAACTTGGTTCGAGCGGTCGACCGAACCTTGAAACGGTCGACCGGTCCAGACGGTTTTGTGCAGAATTAATTTTAGAATTAATTAGATCATGCATGGAATTGGTCCATAATTGATTTCATTCGTGACTAATATTATTTATTATTAAATAATGGATGGTTAGATGGAATTTTGCATGAGATCATGGGCAAGGGGTTGCACATGAATAGGTAATTTGGAGAGAGCTTATAAATACAAGCTTATTTCATTACCCAATTAATCTAATTCATTTTTCTTGTGCAAAAATTCTCTCTCCATAATTCTCCACGAAAATCCCTTAATTCTTAAGTTAGTTTTAGTTCTTAAGAGATCATCTTCTCAAGAGAATTAAAGAGGGGTTAGTAATTGGATTCTAAACCCTATCGGAGATTGAGAGACTAGCTTCCCTCTCTCCGATCTTGTTTAGAGTTTGGTGAATACTCGGAGGCATCCGGCGCAGCGAGGAGCATCCCCAACGTCTCCGAATCTTCAAGAAATTTTAGAGAACTTCTAGGTATGAATTTCGGAGCCCATATTTGTTTTAATAAAGTTTTGAAACTAGATATTGAAACAAATTGATGCATGCATGAAATAAATTATAGAAAATTGAAAATTGATCCTTATTATACATAAAAAATTCGAAAATATATATGTATAATTAAACACGAAATCCTACAGTGGTATCAGAGCATTAGGGTTCAATTTTCTTATGATTTAAGGCTGTAAACGAATTTAGTTGTCATCTAGGATTTAAACAATTCGGTTTACCGGTTTTTCGGTGTATGGATGTTTTGTTGATATAATTCTCTGTAATAATTCGTCTGAATGTTTTAAGAGTTTTAAAACATGCCATGTAATTATTAGAATTAAGATTACGACATTAGTCTAACTTACAATAATTTCGTTTTATTTAAAAATGATTATTTTCTAAGAGAATCAACAAAACCGAAAAACTGCAGTTCATCTTTCCATTGGAAATTGGATGGACAGCGGTTCAAAATTAATTTTTGAACTATGGATGAATGAAAAATGTTTTTAATGGATTTCAAAATATTTTTCAAAGAATTGTTTAGGATTCTAGATGATTGATAAATTAGATTCTGTAGTTTATAGCAATTGCGTGCATGGATGCTTGAGTTGCTTTGCAGGATTGTGAGTTTATATGTTCCAAATCAGCAATTATGAATGTATGTGATCATTATTATACAGGGGCTTATGTATGTAAAAGCCAAAATTCTCTCTCTTTCCGTCTTTTAGATAGTTGCATTTGCATATGACAGGTTTTTTTACATAGGACTTGCACTAGTCGGTTTTTTATCGAATGTGAGGAGCATGTTTATTTTCTGTAAAATCTACATCTCCGGTGCAAGAGGAAGTCACCGCTGTAGCGCATCGATCGAATAGCGAAGATCAGGGATCGAGGATCGAGGATCGAAGGGAACATATAAACTCACACGATGTGGATTGTGTGAATGTTTAATTTCTGTTTTTTTATCTTGCTATGCATGTGATAAATGTGTTGAATGTTAGGATGTGTATGATTAATAATATGCATGATAACCTAAAATTCTAAATCACATGTTAAATTGTCCAAACAAAAATTAAGAATAAATTTCCTTCTTATTTCATCCACTAGCAGCCATTGATCGAGGGATACTCTGCTCGCCCTTAGCGGGAGATAGCTCCCTCCATTTTTGGGAATAGTGGGAGATATAATGGTTGTCTGTTGTTGTGCCACAATTAGATATATGAGGTGTGTTTCACCCTAGTGAACCCCAAGTATGTTTAGTTGTGAATACAATGGATAAACGTATCTCGTATCAAATGAAAATAAGTTTTCTTAACATTACCTAGAGCCCTCGCTCGGTTTTGGGAAAAAGTTTTTCTTACGAGGATAGGTCGTATTCCCTCATAATTAAAACGACAAGAGTCACAAGAGTTTGAAGATGCTAAATGTTGCTAAAATTCAAAAAGGTTGTGATTAGAAAATGTTTTCTTACCTTGATATTGTAATATATTCGATAGCCCTTAGCTAGTCTATATTACAATTGATGGGATCTTGGATTGTTGCATTTATGGGCAAAATTTTTTATTTGCAACATTTACATTTATATTCAATATATGTATGCATGTGTATTAAAACATAAAATTGGCATTAAAATCCTATATGATTTATTTTGTAGAAAAATGTCGAACATCCAACCTATCGTACGATCCATGATAGAAAAACACCCTTTAGCAAATGATGGCTCAAACTTCATTAGTTGGCAACTCAAACTCAACATCGTGTTAAAGTTTGAGAAACTATCTCACATTTTGGAAGGTCCAATCCCAAAGTGGAATAAGAGATTAACCGATGAAGAGAAAGAGGCAAAAGCCAAGTGGGAAGACCAAGAGAACCAAGTTCACGGTCTTATGCTAGCATTCATGGGTGACTCGCTTCAGGCGAAATACTTGGATTCAAAACCCAATAAGACCATGGAGGCTTTATCCAAGATGTTCATGGATAGTGCCCGAAAGGAGCGCTATAAGACCACCATCGCACTCACTAGGTGCCATATGGCGGAGGGAACATCGGTATCTATGCATTTTCTCACGATGCAAGGATACCTTGAGAAGTTGGCAAAGCTCTCTTCACCAATGCCCGAGGACATTGCTGAAGATATGATTCTTGGCTCTCTAGCCCCGTCCTTTAAGGACTTTGTGATGCACTACCACGTGCGTGAAAAGGGGTGAGTCTTGAGGAGCTGCACAACGCTCTCAAAACTGCTGAAGTTGACATGGGCAAGGGTAGGGACAAGCATTTCCTTGCCGTCCATGGGATGAGCCAAAAGATTGGTAAAGGAAAGGGCAAATCTACCAAAAGTGGTTCAATCAAGAGCAAGGGAGTAGGAGGTGCTCGTGCGAGTGCCTCGAGGGGGAAATCTCAGAAATCTCCAACTCCCAATACGGAGTGCTTTCACTGCGGTGAAAAAGGACACATCCGGCCAAATTGCCCCAAGTACAAGGAAGACCTTGACAACAGAGTGATTGAACGTCGGCGCCCTAAAAAGGCCAAAGGTATATTTGTTATTGAAATAAATTTAGCCACCTCTGTCCAGGATTGGGTAATAGATACCGGATCTTGTGCTCACATAGTTTCTAATGTGCAGCTACTCATGGATAGGAAGGAACTCGTAAGGAACGAGGTAGAATTGAAGGTCGGAAATGGTGCAAACGTGTCTGCGGTTCCACAAGGTTCTTTGGTGCTTCAATTGTGTAGTGGTTTAAATTTATGTCTAAAGAATGTTTATTATGTACCTTCGATTAGCAAGAATATTATTTCTATATCATGTCTGGATATGGATAATTTTAATATAAATATTTCAAATTCTTGTTTGTCTATATCGAAGAATGGTGTGTTCTATGCAAATGCGTTAATAAGGAATGGTCTCTATTTGCTTGAATTGGATAATAAACAAATCTTTAATATCAATAACAAAAGACTTAAGACCACTCACGAGAATGATACTCTCTTGTGGCACTATCGTCTTGGTCACATAAATGAAAAGCGCATCAAGAAATTGCAAGAAGCTAACCTTCTTGGTCTACTTGATTTTAAATCATTGGAGACGTGCCAACCATGTCTAATGGGAAAAATGACCAAAAGGCCTTTCAAGAAGAAAGGCCCAAGGGCGAGTGTCTTGTTGGATTTGATACATTCCGATGTATGTGGTCCAATGAGTACTAGTGCACGAGATGGTTTCAGGTACTTCATTACGTTCACGGATGATTATAGTCGTTATGGCTATGTTTATCTAATGAGAAACAAAAGTGAATCCTTTGACAAGTTCAAAGAATTCAAGAATGAAGTAGAGAACCAACTCGACAAGAAAATCAAGTCTCTACGAACGGATCGTGGAGGTGAGTACTTAAGTGCCGAATTTGACTCATACCTAAAGGAGTTTGGTATTGTACCTCAACTCACCCCTCCCGGTACACCTTAGTGGAATGGGGTATCCGAAAGGAGGAATAGGACATTGCTCGACATGGTTCGGTCAATGATGAGTCATGCGGAATTACCTCTTTACTTTTGGAGTTATGCACTACAAACTGCGGCTTACACACTAAATAATGTTCCATCCAAATCCGTGGAGAAGACTCCTTATGAGCTATGGAGTGGTAAAACACCAAAGCTCAGTTTTCTCAAGATTTGGGGTTGTGAGGCTTACGTCAAGAAATTGATGTCGACCAAACTTCAACCAAAAGCGGATAAGTGCTTCTTCATTGGTTATCCTCGTGAGACAAGAGGATACTACTTTTGGCATATCACCTCCAATCGAGTGATTGTAGAGAGGGATGCCACATTTCTGGAAAAGGAATTTCTAGAAAGAGTAAAAAGTAGTGGGAGTAGGGTTGTGCTTGAGGAAACTCAAGATACACTACAAGATCATGACATGAATGATGACATTCAAGATCATGAAGGCCCAACCGAGATTCCCTTGGTTAGTGGGAGCGTGAGCGAGAGACCATCACAAGAAATTGTGAGAGAATCTCAATCATCCCCACCAAGTGTACGTTCAAGAGTTGAACGTGAACCCATTCCTCAAGAAATTGTGGAAGAAGTTCGAGAGACACGAGAAGAACCAAAAGAACTTAGAAGGTCAACAAGGGAAAGGAAGAAACCCGATTTGTATCTGGGACTTCATGAAATCATGGTACTAGATACCAATGATCCCTTGACCTTCCAAGAAGCAATGGAAAGGGAAGACTCCAAACTATGGCTTAAGGCCATGGAATCCGAAATAGAATCCATGTATAATAATCAAGTATGGGACTTGGTTGACCTTCCTCAAGGGAAAAAGGCCATTCATAATAAATGGGTTTTTAAGAGGAAGATGGACATGGATGGGAACTTGACAACCTACAAAGCGAGGCTTGTAGCGAGGGGTTTCACTCAAGTTCAAGGAATTGACTATGATGAAACTTTTTCACCGGTTGCCATGTTCAAGTCTATTCGGATCATGCTCGCTATTCCCGCATTTCACGATTATGAAATATGGCAAATGGATGTCAAAACGGCGTTTCTGAATGGGAACTTGGAAGAGGATGTGTACATGGTACAACCTCAAGGTTTTGAAGATCCAAAGCATAGCGAGAAGGTATGCAAGCATCAAAGATCCATCTATGGATTGAAGCAAGCATCAAGGAGTTGGAACAAACGCTTTGACGAGGAAGTGAAGAAGCTTCACTTCTTTCAAAGTAAGGAAGAGCCTTGTATATACAAGAAGGTTAGTGGGAGCCATGTAGTATTCCTAATCTTATATGTCGATGACATATTGCTTATGGGCAATCATATTCCTTTGCTTGAGCAAACGAGAAGTTCATTGAAATCTGCATTTTCAATGAAAGATATGGGTGAGGCTCAATACATCTTGGGAATCAAGATATATCGAGATAGATCTCGTAGACTCATTGGCCTCAGTCAACGTACATACATTGACAAGGTCTTGGAAAGGTTCAAGATGAACAACTCCAAAAAGGGCAGTGTGCCAATGAGTATGGGTGTGCAACTCAAGAAGTCTCAACGTGCTCAATCACGTAAGGACTTAGAGTACATGAAGGATGTCCCTTATGCTTCGGCAATTGGGTCGATCATGTACGCGATGACTTGCACAAGACCCGATGCCTCGTATGCTCTAAGCGTGACAAGTCGTCACCAATCCAACGCAGGTCCTGAGCATTGGACTGCGGTCAAGAATATCCTGAAGTACCTTAACCGGACTAAGGATAAGATTCTTGTTTATGGAGGACAAAGGGAATTGATAGCTGAAGGTTACTCGGATGCGAGTTTCATGAGTGATCCAGACGATAGAAGGTCGCAATCAGGATACGTCTTCCTTCTGAATGGTGGAGCTGTGAGTTGGCGTAGTTGGAAGCAAAGCACTACGGCCGACTCAACCAATGCTTCCGAAGTGATGGTTGTCGCTGAAGCGAGCAAGGAAGGAGTGTGGATTAAGAAGTTCCTTGAAGAGCTTGGAGTAGTTCCCTCGAGCGAGGGACCAATAGAGCTATTTTGAGACAATAGTGCATCTATCTCGCAAATCAAGGATCCCAAATCACACCACAAAGTGAAGTACATGGATCGTAAGTACTTCGTGACGCGTGACCTCATCGACGAAGGCAAAATAAATCTGTTATGGGTGGACACCAACAGCAACACAACTGATCCATTCACAAAACCTTTATCCCACGCCAAGGGCGAAATGCATTTCGAGTCCATGGGATTGAGGAACCATGTAGATTGGCTTGATGATTGATATGTAATGGGGTTTACCCTAGTTATTATTGTTTTATGCATTGAGTATGTATGAGAAAGAAAACTTTAATAACAAGTGGGAGATTGAAGGGAATGTGTTCTAAAAGTTTTACTTTTAAATATCAATTATTATGAATTGAATGAGAAATCATTTTGTTCCTTGTTATGTTATTCGTCTTTTATAAGTGTTAAGGAAGAGGCTCTTGGTCCTTAACCGTAGAGCTCTAAAAGATATTGGTTTACATAAAACAAAAGATATTCGCAATCATGGTAATTAACATGGGACATTAATTACCGAGTTAAGATTGTCGTGTTGGTCATAGATCATTGTAGCTCTACAAGTGAGTGACAACACGGGTACACAAAAGAAGAAAATAGTACTTTTGTATACCGAATTGACCTAACAAGTAAAATATTATAGGAATGTGTTTCTGTGTCATTAATATTTTACTGTGTCCTTGGTCCTTTGATATGAGACTTATATCCGATCGCTTAAGGAGTTCTTAATTAGACTAGTGTCTTGAGCTATCGATGAGTGTAGTGTAAAGGCATTAGTTGGTTAAGTATAACTTTCGTTGGAGAAGATAGTTAGTCAAAAGATTATCATTGCCCCTCTTAATTGAGTGATGATATTAGTGGGCCCCTTGATAAAGCAAAGTTGTAATGTGCACAATGTGATTTGAGTTAAGTCACATATTTATAACTAGCTTAAAGAGATCAAGAAATGAATACTAATACAAAGATGACACAATACTACTTTGTGTGTATTCTTAATATCATGAGGCAAGGGACGGACACAAGTGGTGCACTCCATCACTAATTGGATCGGGTTTTGGTTCGAGTGGAATTAAGACATCTAACTAATTGGGAGCTATAATGTGTAGCTAGATACCGCCTATAGCTTGTGATATTAAGCTCTTAATATCACTGTCAACTTAGTTTAGATCCTCCCATAGGTCACACCACAAAACTGGGAAACAAGAAATGGGGATTTTGAGTTCATAAGATGTGTCGGGTTTCATGTAGAAAATATGACACATGGGGTGAACAAGCAAAATCAAAATTAGTTGTGATTAATAACATAATTAGAATCTAAATTAAATTCATATGTGATGTAAATATTATGGGGTGTAATGATTGATCATTACATAGGATAATATGTTACATCAATTGTGAATTTACTACTAATCCCGAAATGTCAAATTTTGTAGGGGTTAAACCGATATTTGACAAGTCTGCAGAACAGTGCTCAAACGGTCGACCGGTTAGCAGTAAACGGTCGATCGATCAGGCACGGTTGACCGGACGTGTCTCGACCGATAACAGGGAATTTTCATCTGTTCGAACGGTCGACCGAATGTGATCGGTCGGTCGACCGAACCTTGCGATGGAATAATTCCTCTTACGAACGGTAAACCGAGTTATAGAACAGTCGACCGAAACTATGTTCGAGCGGTCGACCGAAACTAGGTTCGAGCGGTCGACCGAACCTTGAAACGGTCGACCGGTCCAGACGGTTTTGTGCAGAATTAATTTAAGAATTAATTAGATCATGCATGGAATTGGTCCATAATTGATTTAATTCGTGGCTAATATTATTTATTATTAAATAATGGATGGTTAGATGGAATTTTGCATGAGATCATGGGCAAGGGGTTGCACATGAATAGGTAATTTGGAGAGAGCTTATAAATACAAGCTTATTTCATTACCCAATTAATCTAATTCATTTTTCTTGTGCAAAAATTCTCTCTCCATAATTCTCCACGAAAATCCCTTAATTCTTAAGTTTAGTTTTAGTTCTTAAGAGATCATTTTCTCAAGAGAATTAAAGAAGGGTTAGTAATTGGATTCTAAACCCTATCGGAGATTGAGAGACTAGCTTCCCTCTCTCCGATCTTGTTTAGAGTTTGGTGAATACTCGGAGGCATCCGGCGCAACGAGGAGCATCCCCAACGTCTCCGAATCTTCAAGAAGTTTTAGAGAACTTCTAGGTATGAATTTCGGAGCCCATATTTGTTTTAATAAAGTTTTGAAACTAGATATTGAAACAAATTGATGCATGCATGAAATAAATTATAGAAAATTGAAAATTGATCCTTATTATACATAAAAAATTCGAAAATATATATGTATAATTAAACACGAAATTCTACAGTGACTGTGTGAGAGCTGGGGTTGGTTGAAAAAGACCTGGAGCCCAGCTAGTCTGTGCGGGGTTGGTTGAAAAAGACCTGGAGCTCCGTAGTGCGTTCAGGTTGGCTGAAAAAGGCCTGGAGCCTGAGCAGGGACCGCGTGTAGGGGTTGGTTGAAAAGGACCTGGATCCCTTAGACGTTTGGGTTGGTTGAAAAAGACCTGGAGCCCTTGGTCGTGTCGTGGTATCTGCGGTTGGTTGAAAAAGACCTGGAGCCCAGCTTGGCGACGAGTGTGTGGTACGGTGGTTGGTTGAGATTAGACCTGGAGCCCCGTGACCGTGGTGTGTGCTGTGGTTGGGTGAAAGAGCCATGGAGCCCAGCTGTTTATTTTGATAATTTTCTTGTTTAGTAGAATTGCATGCTAGGGCATCTTTCAGTTCATGTATTTCGAGTTTGGCATACGGGGTTTCCTCAGGAAACTCAGGCATTGTTGCCTGTTTACTTTCAGGCCGTGAGCGGCGATAGGGGGTGGTGACCGAGGAGAGGAGCACCGCTACCGGATCCAGCTTTCTCTCCAACCTTGTTTAGGGTTTCGGTGAACACTCGGAGGCATCTGGCGCAACGAGAAGCGACGATTGGCTTCCTCAACGTCTCTGAAATGTCAAGAAGTTTTTGAGAACTTCTAGGTATGAATTTCGGAGTCCCTTTGTGTTTGTTTTAATAAGTCTTTGAAACTAGTTGTTAAAACAAACTGATGCATGCATAAATAAATCGAAGAAAATTGTAATAGATCCTTATTATACATGAAAATTCGAAAAATATATATGTATAATTAAACATGAAATCCTACAGTGGTATCAGAGCTTAGGGTTCAATTTTCTCATGATTTATGGCTGTAAACGAATTTAGTTTACCATCTAGGATTTAAACAATTCGATTTACCATTTTTTCGGTCTATGGATGTTTGTTGATGTAATTCTCCATAATAATTCGTTCTGAATGTTTTAAGTGTTTAAAACATGCCATGTAATTATTAGAATTAAGATTTAGACATTTGTCTAACTTGCAATAATTTCGTTTTAAGTAAGTATAAACGATTATTTTGTAAGAGAATCAACAAAACCGAAAAACTGCGATTCATCTTTCAATTGGAAATCGGATGGACAGCGATTCATAATTAATTTTTGAACTATGGATGCATGAAAAACGTTTTTAATGGATTTCAAAATGTTTTTCAAAGAATTGTTTGAGATTCTAGATGATTGATAAACTAGATTGCATAGTTTATAGCAATATTGCGTGCATGGATGCTCGAGTTGTCTTTGTAGGAATTGTGGGTTTATATGTTCCAAATCAGAAATTATGAATGTATGTAATTATTATTATACAGGGGCTTATGTATGTAAAAGCCAAAATTCTCTCTCTTTCCGTCTTTTAGATAGTTGCATTTGCATATGAGAGGTTTTACATAGGACTTGCACTAGTCGGTTTTTTATCGAATGTGAGGAGCATGTTTATTTTCTGTAAAATCTACATCTCCGGTGCAAGAGGAAGTCGCCGCTGTAGCGCATCGATCGAGGATCGAAGATGAGGGATCGAGGATCGAAGGGAACATATAAACTCACACGATGTGGATTGTGTGAATGTTTAATTTCTGTTTTTTTTATCTTGCTATGCATGTGATGAATGTGTTGAATGTTAGGATGTGTATGATTAATAATATGCATGATAACCTAAAATTCTAAATCACATGTTAAATTGTCCAAACAAAAATTAAGAATAAATTTCCTTCTTATTTCAGCCACTAGCAGTCATTGATCGAGGGATACTCTGCTCGCCCTTAGCGGGAGATAGCTCCCTCCATCTTTGGGAATAGTGGGAGATATAATGGTTGTCTGTTGTTGTTCCACAATTAGATATATGAGGTGTGTTTCACCCTAGTGAACCCCAAGTATGTTTAGTTGTGAATACAATGGATAAACGTATCTCGTATCAAATGAAAATAAGTTTTCTTAACATTACCTAGAGCCCTCGCTCGGTTTTGGGAAAAAGTTTTTCTTACGAGGATAGGTCGTATTCCCTCATAATTAAAACGACAAGAGTCACAAGAGTTTGAAGATGCTAAATGTTGCTAAAATTCAAAAAGGTTGTGATTAGAAAATGTTTTCTTACCTTGATATTGTAATGTATACGATAGCCCTTAGCTAGTCTATATTACGATTGATGGGATCTTGGATTGTTGCATTTATGGGCAAAATTTTTATTTGCAACATTTACATTTATATTCGATATATGTATGCATGTGTATTAAAACATAAAATTGGCATTAAAATCCTATATGATTTATTTTGTAGAAAAATGTCGAACATCCAACCTATCGTACGATCCATGATAGAAAAACACCCTTTAGCAAATGATGGCTCAAACTTCATTAGTTGGCAACTCAAACTCAACATCGTGTTAAAGTTTGAGAAACTATCTCACATTTTGGAAGGTCCAATCCCAAAGTGGAATGAGAGATTAACCGATGAAGAGAAAGAGGCAAAAGACAAGTGGGAAGACCAAGAGAACTAAGTTCACGGTCTTATGCTAGCATCCATTGGTGACTCGCTTCAGGCGAAATACTTGGATTCAAAACCCAATAAGACCATGGAGGCTTTATCCAAGATGTTCATGGATAGTGCCCGAAAGGAGCGCTATAAGACCACCATCGCACTCACAAGGTGCCATATGGCGGAGGGAACATCGGTATCCATGCATTTTCTCACGATGCAAGGGTACCTTGAGAAGTTGGCAAAGCACTCTTCACCAATGCCCGAGGACATTGCTGAAGATATGATTCTTGGCTCTCTAGCCCCGTCCTTTAAGGACTTTGTGATGCACTACCACGTGCGTGAAAATGGGGTGAGTCTTGAGGAGCTGCAGAACGCTCTCAAAACTGCTGAAGTTGACATGGGCAAGGGTAGGGACAAGCATGTCCTTGCCGTCCATGGGAGGAGCCAAAAGATTGGTAAATGAAAGGGCAAATCTACCAAAAGTAGTTTAATCAAGAGCAAGGGAGTAGGAGGTGCTCGTGCGAGTGCCTCGAGGAGGAAATCTCAGAAATCTCCAACTCCCAATACGGAGTGCTTTCACTGCGGTGAAAAGGACACATCCGGCCAAATTGCCCCAAGTACAAGGAAGACCTTGACAACGGAGTGATTGAACGTCGGCGCCCCAAAAAGGCCAAAGGTATATTTGTTATTGAAATAAATTTAGCCACCTCTGTCCAGGATTGGGTAATTGATACCGGATCTTGTGCTCACATAGTTTCTAATGTGCAGCTACTCATGGATAGGAAGGAACTCGTAAGGAACGAGGTAGAATTGAAGGTCGGAAATGGTGTGAACGTGTCTGCGGTTGCACAAGGTTCTGTGGTGCTTCAATTATGTAGTGGTTTAAATTTATGTCTAAAGAATGTTTATTATGTACCTTCGATTAGCAAGAACATTATTTTTGTATCATGTTTAGATATGGATAATTTTAATATAAATATTTCAAATTCTTGCTTGTCTATATCGAAGAATGGTGTTTTCTATGCAAATGCATTCATAAGGAATGGTCTCTATTTGCTTGAATTGAATGATAAACAAATCTTTAATATCAATAACAAAAGACTTAAAACCACTCACGAGAATGATACTCTCTTGTGGCACTATCGTCTTGGTCACATAAATGAAAAGCGCATCAAGAAATTGCAAGAAGCTAACCTTCGTGGTCTACTTGATTTTAAATCATTGAAGACGTGCCAACCATGTATAATGGGAAAAATGACCAAAAAGCCTTTCAAGAAGAAAGGACCAAGGGCGAGTGGCTTGTTGGATTTGATACATTCCGATGTATGTGGTCCAATGAGTACTAGTGCACGGGATGGTTTCAGGTACTTCATTACGTTCACGGATGATTATAGTCGTTATGGCTATGTTTATCTAATGAGAAACAAAAGTGAGTCCTTTGACAAGTTCAAAGAATTCAAGAATGAAGTAGAGAACCAACTCGACAAGAAAATCAAGTCTCTACGAACGGATCGTGGAGGTGAGTACTTAAGTGCCGAATTTGACTCATACCTAAAGGAGTTTGGTATTGTACCTCAACTCACCCCTCCCGGTACACCTCAGTGGAATGGGGTATCCGAAAGGAGGAATAGGACATTGCTCGACATGGTTCGGTCAATGATGAGTCATGCGGAATTACCTCTTTACTTTTGGAGTTATGCACAACAAACTGCGGCTTACACACTAAATAATGTTCTATCCAAATCCGTGGAGAAAACTCCTTATGAGCTATGGAGTGGTAAAACACATAAGCTCAGTTTTCTCAAGATTTGGGGTTGTGAAGCTTACGTCAAGAAATTGATGTCGACCAAACTTCAACCAAAAGCGGATAAGTGCTTCTTCATTGGTTATCCTCGTGAGACAAGAGGATACTACTTTTGGCATATCACCTCCAATCGAGTGATTGTAGAGAGGGATGCCACATTTCTGGAAAAGAAATTTCTAGAAAGAGTAAAAAGTAGTGGGAGTAGGGTTGTGCTTGAGGAAACTCAAGATACTCTACAAGATCATGACACGAATGATGACGTTCAAGATCATGAAGGCCCAACCAAGATTCCTTTGGTTAGTGGGAGCGTGAGTGAGAGACCATCACAAGAAATTGTGAGAGAATCTCAATCATCCCCACCAAGTGTACTTTCAAGAGTTGAACGTGAACCAACTCCTCAAGAAATTGTGGAAGAAGTTCGAGAGACACGAGAAGAACCAAAAGAACTAAGAAGGTCAACAAGGGAAAGGAAGAAACCCGACTTATATCCGGGACTTCATGAAATCATGGTACTAGATACCAATGATCCCTTGACCTTCCAAGAAGCAATGGAAAGGGAAGACTCCAAACTATGGCTTAAGGCCATGGAATCCAAAATAGAATCCATGTATGATAATCAGTGTGGAACTTGGTTGACCTTCCTCAAGGGAAAAAGGCCATTCAAAATAAATGGGTTTTCAAGAGGAAGATGGACATGGATGGGAACTTAAAAACCTACAAAGCGAGGCTTGTAGCGAGGGGTTTCACGCAAGTTCAAGGAATTGACTATGATGAAACTTTTTCACCGGTTGCCATGTTCAAGTCTATTCGGATCATGCTCGCTATTCCCGCATTTCACGATTATGAAATATGGCAAATGGATGTCAAAACGGCGTTTCTGAATGGGAACTTGGAAGAGGATGTGTACATGGTACAACCTCAAGGTTTTGAAGATCCAAAGCATAGCGAGAAGGTATGCAAGCATCAAAGATCCATCTATGGATTGAAGCAAGCATCAAGGAGTTGGAACAAACGCTTTGACGAGGAAGTGAAGAAGCTTCACTTCATTCAAAGTAAGGAAGAGCCTTGTATATACAAGAAGGTTAGTGGGAGCCATGTAGTATTCCTAATCTTATATGTCGATGACATATTGCTTATGGGCAATCATATTCCTTTGCTTGAGCAAACGAGAAGTTCATTGAAATCTGCATTTTCAATGAAAGATATGGGTGAGGCTCAATACATCTTGGGAATCAAGATATATCGAGATAGATCTCGTAGACTCATTGGCCTCAGTCAACGTACATACATTGACAAGGTCTTGGAAAGGTTCAAGATGAACAACTCCAAAAAGGGCAGTGTGCCAATGAGTATGGGTGTGCAACTCAAGAAGTCTCAACGTGCTCAATCACGTAAGGACTTAGAGTACATGAAGGATGTCCCTTATGCTTCAGCAATTGGGTCGATCATGTACGCGATGACTTGCACAAGACCCGATGCCTCGTATGCTCTAAGCGTGACAAGTCGTCACCAATCCAACGCAGGTCCTGAGCATTGGACTGCGGTCAAGAATATCCTGAAGTACCTTAACCGGACTAAGGATAAGATTCTTGTTTATGGAGGACAAAGGGAATTGATAGCTGAAGGTTACTCGGATGCGAGTTTCATGAGTGATCCAGACGATAGAAGGTCGCAATCAGGATACGTCTTCCTTCTGAATGGTGGAGCTGTGAGTTGGCGTAGTTGGAAGCAAAGCACTACGGCCGACTCAACCAATGCTTCCGAAGTGATGGTTGTCGCTGAAGCGAGCAAGGAAGGAGTGTGGATTAAGAAGTTCCTTGAAGAGCTTGGAGTAGTTCCCTCGAGCGAGGGACCAATAGAGCTATTTTGCGACAATAGTGCATCTATCTCGCAAATCAAGGATCCCAAATCACACCACAAAGTGAAGTACATGGATCGTAAGTACTTCGTGACGCGTGACCTCATCGACGAAGGCAAAATAAATCTGTTATGGGTGGACACCAACAGCAACACAGTTGATCCATTCACAAAACCCTTATCCCAAGCCAAGGGCGAAATGCATTTCGAGTCCATGGGATTGAGGAACCATGTAGATTGGCTTGATGATTGATATGTAATGGGGTTTACCCTAGTTATTATTGTTTTATACGTTGAGTATGTATGTGAAAGAAAACTTTAATAACAAGTGGGAGATTGAAGGGAATGTGTTCTAAAAGTTTACTTTTAAATGTCAATTACTATGAATTGAATGAGAAATCATTTTGTTCCTTGTTTATGTTATTCGTCTTTTAGAAGTGTTAAGGAAGAGGCTCTTGGTCCTTAACCGTAGAGCTCTAAAAGATATTGGTTTACATAAAACAAAAGATATTCGCAATAATGGTAATTAACATGGGACATTAATTACCGGGTTAAGATTGTCGTGTTTGGTCATAGATCATTGTAGCTCTACAAGTGAGTGACAATACGGGTACACAAAAGAGGAAAATAGTACTTTTGTATACCGAATTGACCTAACAAGTAAAATATTATAGGAATGTGTTTCTGTGTCATTAATATTTTACTGTGTCTTCGGTCCTTTGATATGAGACTTATATCCGATCGCTTAAGGAGTTCTTAATTAGACTAGTGTCTTGAGGTATCGATGAGTGTAGTGTAAAGGCATTAGTTGGTTAAGCATAACTTTCGTTGGAGAAGATAGTTAGTCAAAAGATTATCATTGCCCCTCTTAATTGAGTGATGATATTAGTGGGCCCCTTGATAAAGCAAAGTTATAATGTGCACAATGTGATTTGAGTTAAGTCACATATTTATAATTAGCTTAAAGAGATCAAAAAATGAATACTAAAACAAAGATGACACAATACTACTTTGTGTGTATTCTTAATATCATGAGGCAAGGGACGGACACAAGTGGTGCACTCCATCACTAAATGGATCGGGTTTTGGTTCGAGTGGAATTAAGACATCTAACTAATTGGGAGCTATAATGTGTAGCTAGATACCGCTTATAGCTTGTGATATTAAGCTCTTAATATCACTGCCAACTTAGTCTAGATCCTCCCATAGGTCACACCACAAAACTGGGAACATATGTTGTTGATTTTGATTCATATGATGTGTTGGGTTTCTTATAGAAAATATGACACATGTGATGAACAAGTAAAATCAATTATGTATAACATAATTAGAATCATGATAAATTCATATGAGATGCATATATTATGGGGTGCAATAATTTATTATTGCATAGGATAGTACATTGCATAAGTTGTGAATTTGCTGAAACCCCTAAAGTTCAAATTTTGTTGGAAATAAATCCAAAATTTGAAAAATGCAAAATAAGTTAGAAGTTCGGTAATCCGTTAAGGTTCGGTCGACCGAAGGATCTGTGGATCGGTCAACCGAACGTGGAATGGATGGTCAAGTTGATTGACCGAACTTGACCAAAGTGCCTGGATCATTGGTACGGTGTACCGAACCAGAAACGGTCGACCGAACAATGTCAAGTTCCGATATTTTCGGTTAACCGAATAACACTCGGTCTTGGACGAGAATTAGTCCGATCGGTTAAGGAGAATTTTTATCCTTAAGATTCGGTCATCCATCGCGTACTCGGTTAAACGATCGTGACATATTCGATTAACCGAGTGGGACTCGGTAAACCAAAGCACGATCGATTTTCTGCCGTTGATAATTAAGAGATTAATTTGATCGATGGTTGGATTAGCTCCAAACTTGGTCAAACGTTTTGTGGGTGCATAAAATGCATTATGGAATTAGTTTGTGAGAGAAAATGTCAAGAATTCGTGGCTTAAGAATAGCCATGATTGAGAGTAAGATTGGAGCCTATAGATAGGTCCTTATTCTCCTTAATTATGTTAGTAGAAGTTTGCTAAATATTTTTCTCTCCTAATTCACCACAAAAATCCCCGAAAATTCTCTTAGTTTTCTAAGTCTTTGAAGGAGAAATCTCAGAGGCTAAGGAAGGGGTTTGTAGCTAGATTCTAAGCTTGTTTGGAGATTGATTGGCTAGCTCCTTTCTCTCCAACCTTGTTTAGGGTTTCGGTGAACACTCGGAGGCATCTGGCGCAACGAGAAGCGACGATTGGCTTCCTCAACGTCTCTGAAACGTCAAGAAGTTTTTGAGAACTTCTAGGTATGAATTTTGGAGTCCCTTTGTGTTTGTTTTAATAAGTCTTTGAAACTAGTTGTTAAAACAAACCGATGCATGCATAAATAAATCGAAGAAAATTGTAATAGATCCTTATTATACATCAAAATTCGAAAAATATATATCTATAATTAAACATGAAATCCTACACCATGATTGTCTTATTCTCCATTAGTAGTTATCTTTCAATGCTTTTCACAGTGTTCCTCGTGATAAGCAGCTTAATCGATCCCATAAGGAGGTGGAGATGCTGTTTGGATGATTCGTGTGTGACGATTGTGTGTTATGTGATGTTATGCATGTTTGTATGAGATTAATGATGCAAATTTCAGATGTAATAACATGTGTTTTCTACCCTTTGAGGTTTAATGTCCTTGCTTTTCTTCATTTAATAGCTAGGGTTTTAAACAAGTCATTAGATGTTGGAATGTTATAGTTTAGGAAATAATTTTTGATAACATGATTAGAGTTTGACATGGGATGTTGATGTTCCTCTCTTCCTACTGCTTGAACCTAGAGTGTTTTATTTAATTTATTTATGATATTTTTGTGGTTTACAAATATGAGCAAAAATAGAATGTTGATTCATATCATACATTATGTCGGGTTTGTTTCTTATTCTAACTCTAGTTGGGTGTGTTTTGACGCTCGATTGTATGTATAATCGTTCTCGTTTGCTCCACCATGTTGGCTAGTTAGAGTAATGTCATCGAAGTCTTGTGCATCTTCTTGATTTGATAATATAATTAGTACCTCATTCACCTTCACACGATCAAACATTTGTAAGATCGTGTATGGTCGGATTATCTAATCACTTTTAGGGTTAATTAACATATACTTGTTTAATCAAAGATGCAACGGAAATAATCAAACAAAAGCAAGTAAAGACGAGAAATTAGCAAACCACAACAAAAGACTCGGGGATTTTTACAGAGGTTCGTCCTCTCTTGCAATCTTTGCTCGACAATTCGAGCTCTGCTCACGTCTTCTCTATCTGCTCCCCATTCCAGGCCAGGAGACAACGCCTTTTACAAGTCTTCAAACTTGTGAACAACACTCGCCGAGTTTGACTTCTTATCTCACAATCCAAGATGATCACTTTGAGCTCTCACTGAAGTCTATACTTTTGTCTTGACAGACAATTGGAGTGGAACAACACCCTCTAAACTTGAGCACACTTGAGTGAATAAGGAATTGATGACTAAAGTGTGGAAGCTTTTGAGCTTTTGAGTGTCTGGAGCTTTCTTTCTAATGTAGGAGGGACACAAATTGTAGTGGGAGAGTTGTCTAAACAGGGTTTGGGCAACTCTATTTATAAGCTCGAGGAAGGTTATAGCCATTGTGACTAAAGAGGTAAGTGGTTGCGTAAGAAACACAAAACAGTGAAGTGCAGGTCATAGTTCAGAACAATTCGGTCAACCGAATCGGGCATACCGGTTGACCGGTCGATCAAATCTGGATATAACTTAAGTTCACTTAAGTGAACGGTCGAACTGAATTGGGGATCGGTCGACGGTTCAGGGGTTTTTGGTCTGGTAAAAAATGGATCGGTTGAACTAAGCGAATGGTCGGTTCGATCGGAAATTTCCATGTACTTCTGGGTTCAAGGAGAAAATGTGTTTCGGTCGACCGAGATCTAGGAGACGTTCGACTGGAAACATTCAGAGTGTTCAGGGTGACCAAAATTGATTTATTCGGTCGACCGCTAGGTATACATCGGTCCACCGAAAGTCAGTGAATTTTGGGGTTTTAAGAAATCCGACTGTTGTAGAAAATAACAAATTTAACGGTCAAGTGAGACGTGTAGATGGTCAGACGAAAAGCTTCAAAAGGTCGACCGGTACAACACTTAGGCTAACAGAATTAACAGACCCAATCGGTCGAACGAAGAACTTGTTCCGGTCGACCGATTTGGCACTAGCATATCAGGTTTGGTTTAAGTGTTTTCCGGTCGTAGTTTGGGTGATCTATCGATGTCCAATTTGTGTGAAATTTTGGGTGTGACTTCTCTAAGGAACCTAGTGTGTGTTTGATTGGTTATTTACTCTTGTATACTCAATTACACAAAGTTCCTAAGACTCAAAAGAAACAAAGATTACATGTCTTCAAATGAGCTTTGATTACATGTCTTGACTTGAATCCTTTCTTCCTTGAGTCTTGATCACCTGTAGAAGTTAGCACAATACAATATATATGCTATGCAATATGTGTGCTACTCTACATTGATTATAATTAAGATTAGGTTGATTAAATCATGAAAAGATAGGTTAAAACCAAAAGGCCAATAACATACTTATATCAATCCTGATTAAATCTCCACTCCTAGAGTTCTTATTATCATTGGTTAGATCTCTTTGCAACTTAGGTTTAATTGGATAATTTAGAATAGAAAACAAAATCCTCAACACGAAATTGACTTGCCCGATCATGGAAGGGCGAATCAAACTAACTAGTCTCATTGTGGATCGACCTGTATTTACCACTATTGCATTCGTAGTTATACACTTGCGGTTAACAAATTTAAAGCCTTGGATATTTCCAAGTGGAATGAGAGCTTGTGAGTAGTGAACAAATAAATATTTAAGAAGTCTTCTCATGTTGGGGAGTAACGGTCTATTTACAGGTTCACATGAAAACCGAGGGAAAGAATATAGGTACCAAATTAGAGAGTAAAGTTCTGTTTGAGCATAATTTGACCTTCGAAAACAAGCTCTGGACATCCTATATAAGTGGTCAACTAAAATCAACATGATTTTGACCAAGTCCGGACAATGCTAGAATGACATCTGATCAGTAGCATATCATACATTGCATTCATGTTATATATCCTTTATTTCACCCATTTTTTGTGCTACTCGAGTTTCCTTTGTGGTGTTTCAGGTGTTAGGTAATAAAGAAGAGAAGGAAGAGAAAATGGCTAAAATTCAAGAAGATATGACTCAAATGAAACAAAGTTGACATGTTTCTCATCCACAAGGACCCATCTGCAAATCAGGAAGGACTCAGATGAAATCCAAAGGGACTCGAACGCATGGAAAACATTTCAGGAGTAAAAATCCATCAATACCATGATCTTGAAGAGTATTTGGGAAATAAAAACCAAACAAGCTCGAACCAGCAGACCAGGAGTGCACCCCCACGTGCAAACTACAACATTTAAGCTCCTAGAAGAAATCGGGTCCGATCGGGCACAAAAAATCCGCCAGTGGTGGATTTTGATCCGCCATTCGTGGATCATTTTGGCCAAATTTGCCTCCAATTTCTCTTGTGGCTTCATCTCAATCATTTGGGTGGACCAGACTATAGAGAAATTGATTACAGTCGTCGGATTGCTTCCAGATCCATCCAAACTTCTATTTCTTCTATAAATAGACTTGTAATGACTCCTTTCTTCTCCTTCCTCCCTCTCCTCCTGAGGTTAGTTTCTTTTCTTATTTAGTAGAGTATGTTTTATTTCTTGTTTATTAGAGTAGGTTTTGGTTTCTTAATTAGTAGTGTAGTGGAGGAGAAGAAGAAACCTTGTAATCTTTCTTTCAATCTAGTTTAATTCTTGTTCTTTACATTGATGTCTTCCATTTGATGCAATTTCCTTTATTTTTTATGCTTGCATAATCTAGTTTTCTTCATTTCCATTATGGTTTTGTGTTATTTTTACGTTTTCTTGAGTTTAGAGATGGGTAGGGAGTAGTCCATCCTCATTGGGGGTGGAGAAGAATGTGATGTGATTATGTGATGTATCGAGTGTGTGTTATTCCTAACCTTTGAACCTCGCATGAGTTCCATAACCATTGAATGAGATTTTCACTCTTATCTTTGATGTGGTAATGCTCTTGAGTGATGCTTAACACATGCTTAGATTAGTGGGCCTATTTTATGGGGAATGATGAGGTGAGGATAATGATGGAGTAGATAAGGAGGAAACATGACATGTGCATGCATGTGCTCATGTTGGCCTCATCCTAATTAATGTCTTGTACGTTTTAATGATTGTGTTAAATCTTATTTTATGTGGAGACATAGTGGGGTTTGGTCATTATGCATTTCATGTTACCCTCATCTCAATTATTGTCTTGTATGTTTTAATGTAATGTTTTATCTTATTTCATGTGGAAACAAAATTGGATTTGGTTTTGTGTATTTCATGTATTACATGTTGTGATGAGCACCAATGAACACACGTACACATATTCTCATTTCCGCATTCTTTCTCTACCCCCTAAGGGGTTTATTTTTCTCGTTTGTTTTCTGATTTAGTACGCGTCATAGTGTAATTCGATCTAATATCTCTCTTTTCCTTTCCCACTCGAGTATTATGAAAACTCTGACTCACACGCGCTCCTCGTGGACACGACCCGTACTTGTCGCATCTTCACTGATGTCGTGCACTTGCGGTATTATAACTGAATCAATCAAGATTTTGGCGTCGTTGTCGGAGAGCTATTTTTGGTAGTCGAGTTCACCATTTTCGGTGGGCTTTGTTTTTACGTTTTATTTTCTCTTTTGGTACCAAATTAGAGAGTAAAGTTCTGTCCGAGCATAATTTGACCTTCGAAAACAAGCTCTGGACATCCTATATAAGTGGTCAACTAAAATCAACATGATTTTGACCAAGTTCGAACATTGCTAGAACGACATCCAACTTCCAGAAGACGTAGACTTGGAGTGACTATATATGAGGTCCAAAATTGGACTTGGGAAAGGCTAAGAACGTCTTGAGCAGGTGGGCTGAAGAGACATAAGACGTTACGTGAAGTTATAAGGCATTGGACTCAAAAGTGCTTTTGTTAGACAAAAGTAGATAACTCTGTTCGGGTTGAAGTTTAAACTTGACAAAACATAAGGTTATATTTGGTAAAAACTCAAGTTTTATTGACCAAGCAAAATAGGGTTATAGGTGTTGGTTTTTTTGCCTTAATCTATTTTTTGATGATTTAATCAACCTAATCTTAATCATAATCAAATGTAGTGTAACACACATATTGCATAGCATATACATTGCTTTGTGCTAACATCTATTGGTGATCAAGACTCAAGAAAGAAAGTATTCAAGTCAAGACTCAAGAAAGAAAGTATTCAAGTCAAGACATGTAATCAAAGCTCATATGAAGACATGTAATTTGTATTTACTTTGAGTCTTAGGAACTATGTGTACTTGAGCATACAAGAGTTAAAAGCTACTTAAACACACAATAGGTTCCTTATAGAAGTCACACACAAAAACTCACTACATTTGGACTTCAATAGATCACCCAAACTTAGACCGGAATTCGCTAAACCTTAACTGCCAAAGCCATTTCGGTCGACCGTTTACACCTTCGGTCAACCATTTGTTTCCTTTAGCAAATAATGGATTTTACCGCCCGACCGGTCAACCGTTCAGACCTTTTCGGTCGACCGTCTACACGTGTCATTTGACCGTTAGATTTGTCGTATTATACCAACAGTCGTATTCGTATAAACTTAACCAAACCCCAAAATATGTTGTCCTTCGGTCAACCGTTACCTTGACCTCGGTCGACCGTTCGAAGACGTTTCCTGAAAACCAGTTTTCCTGCCTTTTCTCGGTCGACCGTCCTAATTTGTTTGTTCAACCGAACATAAAATCCCAGATTCCCTGCCAAATTTCGGTCGACCGTTCCACCTTTTGGTCGCCCGTTAACTTAAGTGATCTTTAGTTATAGCATGTTTTCGATCGATGGTTCCCTTTTCGGTCGACCGTTCCTTCATTTGAACTGTCGATCGGTTGACCGTTTGACCGTCCGGTCGACAGAACTTGCATTGAAAAGTGTGCTACTATTTTCTATTTTGTGTTTCTTGCACAACCCTTCACCACACTTAACCCCAACGGCTATAACACCTTTGAAGCTTATAAATGGATGTTCCCAACCTTGTTTAGAACATCTCTCCCACTACTATTTGTCTCCAACTTTAGAGAGAAAGCTCCAAATACTCACAAGCTCAAAACCTTCACACTTTAGTATTAAATCCTATTCTACTCAAGTGTGCTCAAGTTTAGAGAGTGTTGTTCCACTTATTCATTGTCAAAGAAGCAAGGGTCTTGCTGAAAGCCCAAGATAAGAGTGTAGACTTCGGTGAGAGCCTGAAGTGATCCTCTCAGATTGTGAGAGAAGAAATCAAGCTAGCGAGGATTGTTCACAGAGCTTGTGTTGTGAAAGGCTTAATCTCGGCCAGGAACAAGATTGATAGTGAAGACGTAGGCGGAGCTTGAAGGAGATCGAGCGGAACTTGTAAGAGATGAAGTAGGCGGGAGGCCGAACCTCTATAAAATCGTCTGATGCCTTTGTGTGGTTTGCATATTCCTCCTTTACTTGCTTGCTTGTTTTAATTTCCGCTGTGCATTTTTGTTGCTTAAGCAAGTAGCTAAAATTAGTTTAAAAGTGATTAGATAATCCGACCATACACAATCCTATAATAGGACGTTGGAAATAAGTCCGGACGTCTTATGGTTAACTAATGGGTAAGGGTCTAAATTTGAACTCAAGCTCAAGATTCGCTTGAATTTGGCTTGTTAAAAGCTCAATTTGAGCTCGACTTGAAACTAAATGAGCTGAGCCACAAGCCGAATTTCAGGTAGAATAAATAATCGAGTCAATTTGTCTCGGCTTGGTAAAAACTCGTCGTATTAAACAATCATATATTTATTTATATAAACTCTCTATATACATATTATTATTTAACCTATAGAAATTATAATATTAGTTTCTAAGAGACAATGTGTCAAAACTAAAAATACATGTTCAATTTCATGCATTAAGAGATTTTATTTAAACTTTTACTCACATAGTGTATAATGCATTTATTATTCATGATTAGATATAGTGCAAAATGGATGTTGTTCTATCATTGATTACAAATTCTTATAAATGGAAACCAAGCGTTTTCTGGTTCAAAATGATTCAATTATAATAAAAAAATAGGTTCACACGACTATTAATAAACCAAAATTGGCTCACAGTAGGCTCGTCAATTTTCTCCCCAAAGTCTCCAATTTTCTCTATCTCACATTCCCATCCCGGTTACTGAAATGAGATGACGCATTCTTGCTTGTATTGAGTTGATTCTTCATCCTTTTTCTCATCGGTATGAACTCGATGCCTCCATTGGCTTATCCCTCATGAAAGATGTCCTCCTATTTGTTCTCAAACATAAAGAGAACACACTTGAAATCTAGAAAACCGTAATAACCTTGCAACACCAAAGGAAACGAGGATTGTGAGACAATTATGTTAAATGTTGTTGCATTGTGTATTCATGTAGCATGTAATCTACTTGTTCACGTGGACGCTCTCATTCCATCATTCGTCGTCTCTTTCAACAATCCTCATGTTTCTATTCCTTCCCTTCCCGGTTTGTGCATGCAACCACTTCCAAGACATATATCTTTTTATTGGTGTTTTCCTAGTGACTCTTCAGTTGAAGCCGTGTGTACTTCAAGCTAGTTTCCCTATTGAAGTTTTTCTTTTCTTGATTATTAAGATTTTGCCAAGCCTATTTCCAGCCCAAACCTCCTCCACACACAATCGAACAAAGCTTGCATGGCGTTAGTGAGTCAAAACAACCTTATTCTTTCCTTGTTAAGGTACTAACTCCACAACATCATTTGAGGTTAGTAGAGTCCATAATAAGTTGTTGAGTTCTTTGAGCACTGAAAGACCACAATGACACCTGTGAAGTTGTTGTTGTCATAAACATCATCTAACGACAACTGATAAGGGACAAATGAGGCAATGAACCCAGTGTAGTCATCCCCAGAGAACTTATTCGATGAAGAACTTCCTTGGCAATTGTCCATGAAAACGTACTTGTTCTTATCCATTACATAGTTACTTGCATAACACGATGTATATTAATGTCACAACATTTGTAGTGAAAGTAGAAACACTCACACAAGGCAAGTTGCAACAAGTAAACAAGATAGAAAATACACAATAAACAATATACTAGTATGTATGCCAAATAAAGTCTTATGTGGAAACAAATAGAGCACATTAGCAATCATGGCTAGACTTGAAGACATAGAAAATATAGTATGATAAAAACTTTACTGAATTGGTTCATGTCGTCCAAACATAATGGAACTACATTAATAATGTGCTCTACCATCAACAATAGTGTTTCGTATATTGTTATGTCCCTAACCCTTGTTTAGGGTTAAGCTTGGTTTAGTGGAGGTTTAAGGTGTGGTTTGCATGGGGAAGGTAAATGTGCAGGATTTGCATGGGGAGGTGAAGGGGCGAGCACTGTAGACGAGGGGAAAGAGTGATGGCGTGCACTGTAGCAAGGAGAGGGGTTTTAAGGGTTTCTTCTTCTCTTTTTCTTCTCCTTCTTTTCTCTCACTCCTTCCTTTCCTTTGCTGTTGCGTGCGTGTTGGTGGAGCAGCTACGGAGGCGTGCGGGGTCTGTTGAGGCGCGAGAAGGAGAGTGCGCGGGAGGTTGCGGCCGGAGGCGTGGTAGTCGGAGCTCCGGTATTCTTCGTCGATCTTCAAAGAAGAGGTATGCCAAGTTCTTGCATTAGAGGCCTTAGTTGATCACCCACGTTGGGGTGAGGTTGGGGTCGGTCGCGCGAGGTCGGAAGCCTCGCCGACGACGAGTTTCGACGTCAAAACCTCGACTGGCGCGAGGTTGAAGACGCCTGTCGGTCGACCGGGTCCCTTGGACGGTCGACCGATCCTAGTGTATTTTTCACTGTCTGTCGTGTTTCGGTCGACCGCGTCCCTCGTTCGGTCGACCGAAACTTGAGTGTACCGGTAGGATACGTAAGCTTCGGTCGACCGTTTATGACATAGAAAATAATAGGTTGACCCTGTAAGGTTTCGGTCACCGAGACCCCTGAGTCGGTCGACCGATAGATTCGATTTGATCGTTGACCAAACTCCGGATTTTGACCTCGTTCGTTCGACCGGTTTTAGACCTTCGGTAGACCGTTGGGATTTATGTGTTGCGCAAATAGTTCGACCGTGACAGACGCTTCGGTCGACCGATTCCTTTGTGGAAACGGTCGACCGAGTTGTCACTTTCGGTCGACCGATTCCCTTGTGGAAGCGGTCGACCGGTTGTCACTTCGGTTGACCGAATTCCCTTGAGGAAAACGGTCGACCGTGTCTCTTTCGGTCGACCGTTTTGCACAGGACAGGATTCCTGGTTCCACTTAGGATGCCAACTCTATCCACGGAAACCCGTGTCCTCGCCTTGTGCGTGAGCCGGGAGGTGACGGTGGGCGCGTTATGCGAGCCTGCCCAGGGACCGCCGTGTGGAAGAGTGTGGGTGTCCGGAACGCGTCACCTCCGTGTATGGATCGTGACTATATCTGGTGGATCGTTTGACTCGCGTTAGAGTAGCGGCCTGAGGGATTGCGGATCCCATTGCTTCAGCAACACGCAACTGCCGACGGGTGCAGTGACTACCAGCCGATGGCTACGGAGGCACAGAGACTACCGGCCAGGATTGGCGACGGAGGTCCAGAGAGGTACCGACCTATTGACGGCGACGGAGGTCGCGACCCTGCTCGTTGGAGCCGGAGTTGGTGTTGCACGTGGAGCTCGTTGACCCTGCGGACTTCGGTTCGGATCTGTCGATTGTCTGGCCTTGTGTGGCGGATATGTTGGACTGGCCTTGATGGCAGTTATTGCACGTGCCGTGCGGCCTGTGTGGCGGCGGTAGGGCCCCTGTGCGGTCTGTGTGGCGGCAGGGAGGATCGCGCGTAGCCTGTGTGGTTGCGGCGATGGACTGCCGATGATGTGTTCCGGCAGGTAGCTCGATTGGGCACCTATCGAGTGATATCCCGTGCGGTCTGTGTGGCGCCGGTTGATGGACCGACCTGAGCGACGGCTCCGTTGGTGTGGTGGTGGTGGACCACGATGTATTCAGATCTGATTTCTACCTTGCGCGGAAGTGCGAACGCGTCCTCACCGATCCCTTTGCTTGTGTAGTCGCGTGTGGGGATGTGTTGCGTATTGTCCGTTAGACCGTATGTGCCTACGGTAGGTCTCTACGGAGACCCGATGTTTGGACCGTGCGGCCTGTGTGGCGGCGGTGAGGTTGGACCGTGTGGCCTGTGTGGTACCGGTGTTTGTGGACCGTGCGGCCTGTGTGGCGACGGCGATGTTGCGGACCGTGAGGCCTGTATGGCAGCGGTGGCGATTGTAGACCGCGGGGCCTGTGTGGCAGCGGGAACGATCGCGGGACGGATGTCCGGTTTGGCCCTTGGGGGCAATGTTGTTTTACTGCTTGTATTTCATGTCATGCTATACTAGTATGTTATGGCATATAGGTGAGCTTGTTATACGGGGTTTCCTTATGGAAACTCAGGCATTGTGGTTATGTTTATTTTCAGGACCGCGTTAGGTTCCGGCGGGTGGTGACCGAGGGAGATTGCACTTTGGGACTGGATCCTGTCGTCTGCCTACTTTTAGGTTGTCGTGATTATATGTACCTTGTGTTTCGTGTTGTAATGTAATCACTCTTTTGACAAACTCGTATTGTATTATGGTGCACCAGACTTATCTATGTATTTCTTTCAGTAATGTCCCCACTCTTGATGGTTGTGTCCATGTGTTTCTCTTAATTTAAAAAGTTTAAATTTTCCGCTGTTCGGGGATGTTACATATATGGTCTTAACCATGGACATGTTTGGGTCATCACGAATATTTTAACACTTAATCTGAGTAGTGGTACATGACCCAGGCTATCAGTCATTTGCTCGACATCTTCTAATAGCTAATCAGACCTTTCATCAATGATGAGATTGTGTAGTGCCATTGACACCATAATAATCATGGACCGTGACACTAAAGGACAGGGTGCCATATGGGTTAACAATGCCAATCTCTTCTTGAAGACTCCAAACAACAACGAAAAATGCATGTTGTTAGACACTTGCTCTTTATCCTGGGGGTTGACTTCTTGGAATTCAGGTAGGTGGTACCTTGTGTTACAGTAGGGAGCCAAAAGCCTCTCCGATTTGGATACCCAACGTCAATAATGTAGTTTTTATTTGTTCACAAATACAAAGAAGTTATTAACTCGATAACTTTTACCTTGAACTCATTTAAATTAGGGTTTTCTGGTTATCATTGGGTAGTAGAGGAAAGTTGTTATCCGCTTCGTATATGGCTTAGTTCAACATTTGGTTGTCGTGAGCACTCTCCTTCCACTTAGCAATATCATATGTCAACCGCATTCGAAAATCACAAACTCTTGACACAATCTAAGTGGTGTTCTTGGGGTCTCTATTGGTCGATAATCCATTTGTTTTTTTGGGAACACATGTATCCACATGAGTGTCATCTAATACCCATACATAATCTTTAAAGATATGGGTAAAAGTTGACCTCGACATGTTCACGAACGTATTGAGGGGTCTGATCTAAAGTTTGTTTCAGTCCAATCATGTTGTAAGACCATATTGCAAGTGCATTTGTAATCTATTAATGATTTCACTATAATACTAAACAAATCTTGAATGACTTACGGACATGTGCATCTCCTAAGGCAAACGGGAACATGTGCATTTGTTCTTTGACATTTATTTCACATGTGGGTTTGAGTAGGTCTTGAACTTTCAAAACATGACACACTTTAACCAAAAATTCTTTGATTTTGCATTCTAAAACCATCATAACAAACACGCTAATGGTCGATCAACATTTCAAGAATTTTTTGTGTACTATGGTTTGAAAAAGTCGAGTTTTAACGTATTCGTCTATGCATGCCATTGCACTAATAACTAGCATGTCTTCCTCCTCATTGTCCATAAGTAGTTGTCTAAGCCAATCCAAATCCATTCTATAATAAGCACTCAATTACGAAAGACAAAAATAATTAACCTTGGCAATGACGTGTCAGAGTTATATACACAAATAGGTGATTGCCATCATTTCATGCATTCATTTGTGTCTTATATCCATTATCTTGAACCTAAACAATGCTACGTAACGAGTTTTATGTTTGAGTTTCAGGAATAAACAGGATTGAGGAGAATAGGCATAAAAGAACCTAAAAGCAAGAAAAAAGACTGAGTTGTGAGACTTGGGGACTAAGATGCAAGGGAGAAGGACCTGAATGTAACCCCAAAGAACCAATGAGCAAATGAAGAAACTCCACACCATCATGAGAAATATTTTGGCAATTAGATTCGGGTCGACACTCCTATAACCGATCCAAGTGCACCCCATGTAAAGAATTGACGAAATAAAGAACATATCCGAAATTGGGTCGGATTCGTGAAAAAGTGACCTCAAATTAGTGGTCTGTTTATCTCCGAATCTGACCCAGTTTCTCCAGGACATAGGTTATGTGTTTATGTGTATTCTGGGAAGGTTTTATTAGTCCCACATTGGGGGATTGTCTCCGATTACCTTTTTCTATGACTATAAATAGAACTCATCCTCCTCTTTTTGTATTCATCCATTGCTTGGTGGTATTCTCTCTACTTGGAGTAAAAGCCTTCAAGCAAAAACTCAAGGTAGAGAAGAATGTCACTTGTAATGTGAGTCATGTAAATAAAATATTTTTTCTTAGTTTCTTTTAATATTGTCTTGTCTTTTAATTCTTGCATGCTTCTTTAATATTTCTTGTTTGCTTAGTTTAATTGTCTTTCATTAGAATGTTTCATTTTGTTAATGTAGTTTGTAGTGTAATCATTAGTGAGTAGTTTCATCCCCCTTTGGGGGTGGAGATGATATCCATACATGCATTAAAGAATGAAAGTGAATGCTTGATTTTGAAATGTGTTGATAAATGTGAATGTATGCTTGTTTGTTTAGAGTAGAACACTTCACTTGATGAGTTTTGCCACAACTATTAAACACCCTTGCTTGTTTAGGTTTTGAAACAACCAATTTGTGTATGTGAATGTTAATCAACTAGGTTAGTGATTGGATTGATAGGTTTTGCCATAACCTTTAGACACTTCCTATACATGAAAACATTACTTACATTTGTGCTTATTGAATGCATTCTTCATCATCTTATTACATGTGTGCACACACTCCACCCCTTAGGGGTCTTCCATCTCTGATTCCCAGCTTACTTATCATGTTTCTTAGTTTAGTTTTAGTCCATCGTTTGTTGTTTTCTTTTGCATGTGTTACTTATTAGTCTAGTGTAATGTAGCTTAGCATAATCACATCTCTTCTCCCCTTTTGTTTGCCACTTGATTTCTGAAGAACCAGAGTCGACACACCTCCCTGTGGACCGACCCGTATTTGTCACCACTTCAACGTGGTCGTGCACTTGCGGTAATTTTAAAATGTTTAAACAATAGGTAATGGTTGACTTAACTACAAATTGGGAAATGAAATACAAATTTTAGCAAAAAATCGATCTAAGGATTCATGTTGCATGAGTCATATGTCATGGTCATTAAAGCATAAGATTAAATGAAATACAAATTTTAGTAAAAAAATCGATCTAAGGAGTCATGCTGCATGAGTCAAAAACTTGTTGAACGTTTTAATTAAACCGCAAGTGCACGACCGCGATGAAGCGGTGACAGTGAGCAGCCTCTTGTTTATCAGAAATCACGTGGCAAAAATTAGGGGAGAAAGATTGATTATGCTACTCTACACTAAACTACGCTAAGAAGTATGAAATGCGAACGAAACAAACAAACAATGAAATGACAACTAAGCTAAGAACAAAAAAAGAATGCTGGAATACATATATGGGAAAACCCCTAAGGGGTGGAGTGAGTGCACACAAGCAAAGAGGTGGGTGTTGAACACATTCTTTAAGCACAAATTAAGGTGGTGTTATCATGCATAGGAAGTGTCTAAATATTGTGGCAAAACCTATCAATCTATTCACCAACTTAGTTGATTAACATTTACATATGCAAGATGTTTATTTCAGAACCTAAACAAGCATGAGAGGTGTCTAATCATTTTGGCAAAACTCATCAAGTTATAAATTCTATCCTAAACAAGCAAGCATACATTCATGTTTTATCAACACATTGGAAATAAAGCATTCAATTCATTCTCATTTGGATGTATGTACCTCCACCCCCCAAAGGGGATGGAACTACTCACTAAACATTACACTAATTATTAAACTAAACAAATAAAGCATATTAACTAAGCTAATAAAACTAATGAAATGAGATTAAGCAAAGCAAAACAAGAAACATAAAACAAACAACCTAATAAAGAAAACTTGTATTAAAATGACTCTCATTAAAAGTAGCATCCTCCTACTTTAGTGTGTGCTTCAAGGCCTCACTTCTAGTAGGAAAAATAACCACTTAAAATATGGAGTGATTACAATGGAAGGTGAAGAGTTCTATTTATAGCCATGGAAAAAGGCAAACCGGGACAATCCCCCGATGTTGGACTAAACAGATACCAAAAATAGCCTAAACATCCTCTAATACATGTGCTGGAGAAATTTTAGCGGATTTGGGCCAAAATGGACCGCCAATTGGCGGTCTATATGGTTCAGATCCTGCTCATTTTTGTTGTGGGCTTTTCTTGGTATATTTGCTGGTCTTGGATGCATTCACTTGGTTTGTTGGAGCTCCGACCCGAATCGAATTGCTAAAATACTCCCCATGATGGTGTGGAGTATTCTGTTTTGCTATTAGGTCCTTATGTCTTACATTCAGGTCATTCTCCCTTGCATCTTAGTCCCCAGATCTCACAATTCAGTCCTTTTTCCCAACTTTTGGGTTCTTTTATGCTTCATCTCTTCAAACCTATTTATTCCTGAAAACTAAACATAAAACTCGTAACATAGCATTATTTAGGTGAAAGATAATGGATATAAGATACAAATATAAGCATGAAATGATGTCAATTAAATACCCCCACACCTAACTTTTGCTAGTCCCGAGCGAAACAAAGAAAGAAAAAAAGCATACGAAAAAAAACAAGAAATCCTAACTCACTTTCGTAGGAATCACGATTGCACTTAGCATGTGCAACAAGCCGTTAAACCTCTTTGTCGCCAAGGAGGAGGAGTGTTGTCTCCTGAGGGTTTTCAGCGGATATACCCACAAAATCCGAACAAGATGCATTAATCAATCTAGCTACACCACTCGTTGGACTTATTTTGTCGATCATGGGACGCGGTAATACTACGGGTCGACTCTATATATGTAATCGGTCCACACACCTAGCCTAATGGGTTAATCGTGAGAGTTAGTTAAGGACTTAAGTGAAAGACATGGGCAACCTTAACTTCTGAATGTGATACAATGTGTAAAGTCCATTTTGGTTCTTATTTGACTCTTTTTTTTTCTTTTTTTAGAGCATTTTATTGGTTGGTGTTTGATTCTCCCAGAGTCAGGTTTCGTGGATCTTTGCCTATGAGGACTTTCACTATCACGTACACCTTCCCCCAAATCTCCACATAGGACGGTCCCTACCACCCGTGTAACGGGAGTTTGGTCGGTGCATCCAAAGTCAGATGACTCGAAAGCACCAGGCACAAAGGCCCCTCAGACCTACTTTCCCGAGTGATAGGAGTCGTGCGAGAAGAGAGAACACCACTTATTCATTTATCTACATGGTAACCAAAACCCCTACACTTAAGTTTCACAAAAAGAGATTAAGGGCCCTTGACTACGACAAACTTCCTTATACTAACAGACACAAATTATTTGACTCGCTAGGTTCAGAGTGGACTTCTTTAAATGTTTGAGTGCTGAAACCTTATGATTACACGCTCCCCGAGGGAAACCAGGTTGCATCCTAACGACTCGATAAGACTTAAATCCAGTAAACTAGAAATCCTAATGCATCAAGTTCAAGACAATTTTGGGAGCTTTCTTTTTACTTTGCCTCTCAACGGTTTTGCACATGCTAAATACACGCAAAACCTACAAAAACATTTTCTTTCGCAAACACATGAAGATTTTGAAAGAAATGTGAAAATTTTAAAACACTAGGCAAGCAAAAGAAGACAAGTCACCCAAGGATCATGGCAAGTAGATATATCGATATTAAATGCGGCACACTAACATGACCCTAACAATGCACACAAAAGAAAACAAAAAATCAAAAGAAAAGACTCGACTATGTACACACGTAAAACACCCCCCCACACCTACTTCATGCATTGTCCTCAATGAATGTGAACAAGATAGTACATGTATATATGCATGAAAAAGGAAAGATCTCACCAACATGAAGTACAAAGGGACGTTTAGGGTCATGTTGATAGACACAAACCCAAATTCCCTCAAAACCTGTGAGAAGCTGAAGAAGGGAGATAAATACGTGAAGAGATTGGGCCCAAGTACACAAGGGTTGGGGCCCACAACAATCGATGCTCTCTGAAGGAGTCTTTTATTACACACTTTTCTTTTGTTTTACAAGATATATACATCAACCAAGATATTCTCATAATCATTTGGTCAAGGAACATCAAATGAGAACATCAAATTTTGAGGACCAGAGACTTGCCGAGATGGGCAAACTTCACTGGTACTCTGAGGTGTCACGAGGGGTGAAAGGTCAAAGCTGAAAGGCTCGAACCCCTCATGATATTGGTTGGGTGTGGGCAACAAAGAATGAAGTTGTGTTGCCTCACTAGGGTTTAATTGCTCATCGAAGAAAACCCTCCAACCAATAGGCGGGTGCATCGGAATGAGTTCCTCAGGCTCATTCGATGGATGCAGCAGACTTGCATCACTAAGAATGGGGCTTCTCCCCAAGTCATCCAACAAGGACCTCCCACCATCATTTAGATCATCAAGCATAAGCTCGGTCATAAGTGGGTCCTTGTTGGAGTCAATATGAAGCTCAAATGGCTCAATGGCCATGGGACATGAGGTAGAGACACCTTCTGGTATAGACATATGATGAGGTGTCTCACTCTCACTAGTACTCTCAACTGAATCATGCAACGAACACTCCCTTTGGACATGCATGTTCGAGGTCAGCTCACTCTGTTGCATTGCAAAGACAGGCAATGAGTTTTCGCTGGGCCCACAAACATTCTCAACGGGTTACATTGGGGTTAGGGGTGTTCGTTGATTTTGTGGTGCTTTCTCCAATTGGCGGATGAGATTTAGATTTAAAGGTTCATCCATGGGTTCATGTTGCCTACAAGAGTTGCACACATGAAACTCGGCACTCATGTTACCGAATGAGAGCTTCATGAGACCATTTCTACAATTAATCAAGGCATTGGAGGTGACCAGAAATGATCTACCCAAAATCAAAGGTATTTGAGAGTGGGTGTTCGCAACAGGATTGGTATCGAGGCCAACAAAATCGACTGGAAATATAAAATCTCCAACTTTGATAAGCACGTCCTCGATAATCCCCATGGGAATACGAATGGATCTATCCGCCAATTGGAGGGTGATCTTAGTTGGTTTCAATTCTCCCAAGATCAACAGTTGATAAACAGAGAATTGGAGGAGGTTGACCGCTGATCCTAAATCAAGCAAAACATTGCTCATTCTAGTGTCCCCTATCGTACACTGAATAGTAGGACACCCAGGGTCCTTGTAATTTGTGTAGGTGGGATTGGACAAAAGTGAGCTGATATTTGCAGCCAAGAATGTTTTTTAGGACCATTGGTCTTCCTCTTGGTTGTGCAGAGATCCTTCAACACTTTGGCATATTGAGGTATTTGTTGGATGACATCCAACAAGGGATGTTAACCTTTACTTGCTTAAACACCTCTAATATCTTGTCCATGTTGTCACTCTGCTTTTTGGTTAACCTACTTGGATAGGGAGCTTCTGGCAGGTAGGTTTTCTGCGGTGCCTGAGAAGGAAGCCTTGGTGTATTACCCTCACCATCAGCTTCTTCTTCACCACCATTCCCACTGAGGGGCTGCATAGATGGTGGTGGTGTGGCAAGGAAATGTGATTGTCAACCTGTTTTCCATTCCTTAAGGTAACAATGGCATTGACATGATGAACAAGTTCCTCCACATGGTTCACTTGCCTCCCCCGAGGTATCACATTCTCATTTTGCATGTGTTGTTGCTGGTACATACGGGGGTTAGCCTCAGGCTGGCTAGGCAAGACCCTCTCTCTCTCTCATGTACAGACTGAGCCAATTGGCCCATCTAAAGCTCTAGAGATTTGATGGTCTGCTGATTTGAAGTGAGAACTTGACTCGTGGTTGACATAAAAATTTTCATTGAGTTTTCAAGTCCACGAGTCAAGGTCTCAAGCGAATTGAATCGGGTTTCCATATTGTTGGAATTTGGGAAACTCGATTGATTGGTGGTTTGCGCTTGAGGTTGCTGATAAGATTGTGCATGCATGGGAGGTTGGTGTGATTGGTAAGGTGGTCTAGAGGAGTTTGAAGGACCACCCGGGGCATTAGTTTGGTTCCATGAAAAATTGGGGTGGTTCCTCCATCCAGGATTATAAGATGATGAGTATGGGTCATTCCTAGCTCTGTCATAGATGGCGTTGACACGCTCCATCTCAGGAGGAATAGACACACACTCGCTTTCTACATGACCTACCCTACCACATGAATGACAGGGAACTGGACCAGATGTGGACATGTGAGGTGCACATTGTTGGTTTTGGAGCTCAATCGAATCCATACGGCGCATTAAGGCCGCCATGCGCGTCTCGGTGGCCGTAGTGGTATCGACAACAAATGCGGCACCTGATCTAGTCGAGTTTGCATTCGCGATCCTTGCTCCTATGTTAGATGATGCAAGTGGTACCCTCACACTCTCCCATTGCATGGTTTTCTCAGCAAGATCTTCTAGGAAAGCCCATGCCTCCCTTTTATCTTTTCCCAAGAACTCTCCTTGACACATGGAGTCAAGGAGCGTTCGGGACGGGATGTGAAGACCTTCGTAAACAATCTGACAAAGGCGCCACAACTCGATGCCATGGTGAGGCATGAGGATAGTAGCTCCTTGAACCTCTCTAAGTATGCATGGAATGGTTTGGTCTCATGTTGATAGAACGAATTGATTTCGTTCCTCAATTTTTGAGTCCGATGATTTGGGAAGTACTTCTTGAGGAATGCAGATTGAAACTCGTCCCAAGTCTTAAAGGCATTCGCCTGGTTGATGTACAACCACTTCTTGGCGTCATCCTTTAGTGCAAAAGGAACAAGCCTAAGATGGATGGAGTCTGTGCTAAGTTGTTGCAGCTTGAACATAGCATAGACCTCCTCAAATTCCCTGAGAAAGATATAAGGGTCACCTTTCCCAGTGAAGTGAGGGAGCATGGAAATAAACTGAGGCTTAACCTCAAAATGGTTCCCATTAGCCTCTAGTAATACGATGCATGAGGGTAGAGCGGTATGACTCGGGTAGCATCGATCACGTAGAGGTATGGGAGCGACAACTGGAAGCACTGGTGGAGCAGGTGGGTCCATCAACTGCTCCTCCTCAAGGAAATTAACAGCCATTGAACCCGGATTGCGTGCGACACGAGAGGAGAAAGGTGTCGAGAAATCGATGACCGAAGCCGGATTGACAACGCTCCTCGTCAAACGACCCATCTCGTCTCGTGTCCACGAAAGCATACACAAAGGTGCACGCACACAAACCAAACCTTTTTTTTCTTTTTCAAAGAATGTGCGTAGAGGAGAAGACGGGGGAACACAGGAGAGAAAAAATGACTCAGGAGAGAAGGGAAGAAGTCTTTATGCCACGGCGGATGGGTACAGGTAGAAGCACACAAGCAAACATGGCTCAAGCAATCCTAAGGTCGCTATAGGTCGTTACAGCTAGATGACGCCTAACTGCGAGGTCACACAACCTCAACACGCCTCACCTCCCTACGACGAGGACCACAAAGCCCAGCAAGTAAGCCACGATCCGGGAATCTCGTCTCTACTACTATCGACAAAGTGGGCAACGCCGATCAGGTCATGACGGTCGGGACCGGATCACTCTCCTAATGCGTCCGAATTACTTAAGGCCAATGTCTACTTGATTTTAAAATTAGGCTCTTGATTAGTGTGGTTTTTGGGGTGAAGGAAAGGGTGATGAAATCCCCCACCTTATCTTTTATGGGACAACCCCTCCATAGTAGAGTTTTGGAGTCCTAATCTAGCAATCAACTCTCCAAACAAACGCTCAACTCACACTTGTTTTAATGCACTTCCTACTAACTAATGCATGTTCATACGAAATGCATGAATGAGAGTAGAAGGTGCGTACCTCACGCCAGCTCTCAGCAACAGAAAATAAAGCTAAGATAAAAGACAATCTAAATGTCTAAGTCACATACATGATGCATGACCTAAACAACAAGAATGCCTAATCTTTTGCTTTGAGTTTTAGGGTCCAAATTGCTTAAAGGTGGTTTGATTATTGATCTGGGGACAAAATATAAGTCAAAACATGCCAAATCGAGTCCCAGATCACTATATCATATAAAGCAATACTCCACAGAAATTTAGAGGTGAAATGAAACAGCCAGACAGCCAGTTGGCGGTCTTCTTCTCTCAGACTGCCTCCAAACTTCACCAGATGCTTCCCCTTATCAATGTGAGTCTCCTGAAACAAAGAAAACTACAAGACAAAAATTAAATCCACTCGAATCGTCCAAACAAAAGTCTGGACTGGTACTTCGCCAGCAACGGCGCCAAAAACTTGTTGAACGTTTTAATTAAACCGCAAGTGCACGACCGCGATGAAGCGGTGGCAAGTACGGGTCGTCCTCAGGGAGGTGAGCAACCTCTTGTTTATCAGAAATCAAGTGGCAAAAATTAGGGGAGAAAGATTGATTATGCTACTCTACACTAAACTACGCTAAGGAGTATGAAATGCGAACGAAACAAACAAACAATGAAATGACAACTAAGCTAAGAACAAAAGAAGAATGCTGGAATACAGATATGGGAAAACCCCTAAGGGGTGGAGTGAGTGCACACAAGCAAAGAGGTGGGTGTTGAACACATTCTTTAAGCACAAATTAAGGTGGTGTTATCATGCATAGGAAGTGTCTAAATGTTGTGGCAAAACCTATCAATCTATTCACCAACTTAGTTGATTAACATTTACATATGCAAGATGTTTATTTCAGAACCTAAACAAGCATGAGAGGTGTCTAATTATTTTGGCAAAACTCATCAAGTTATAAATTCTATCCTAAACAAGCAAGCATACATTCATGTTTTATCAACACATTGGAAATAAAGCATTCAATCCATTCTCATTTGGATGTATGTACATCTACTCCACCCCCCAAAGGGGATGGAACTACTCACTAAACATTACACTAATTATTAAACTAAACAAAGAAAGCATATTAACTAAGCTAATAAAACTAATGAAATGAGATTAAGCAAAGCAAAACAAGAAACATAAAACAAACAACATAATAAAGAAAACTTGTATTAAAATGACTCACATTAAAAGTAGCATCCTCCTACTTTAGTGTGTGCTTCAAGGCCTCACTTCTAGTAGGAAGAATAACCACTTAAAATATGGAGTGATTACAATGGAAGGTGAAGAGTTCTATTTATAGCCATGGAAAAAGGCAAACCGGGACAATCCCCCGATGTGGGACTAAACAGATACCAAAAATAGCCTAAACATCCTCTAATACATGTGCTGGAGAAATTTTAGCGGATTTGGGCCAAAATGGACCGCCAATTGGCGGTCTATATGGTTCAGATCCTGCTCATTTTTGTTGTGGGCTTTTCTTGGTATATTTGCTGGTCTTGGATGCATTCACTTGGTTTGTTGGAGCTCCGACCCGAATCGAATTGCTAAAATACTCCCCATGATGGTGTGGAGTATTCTGTTTTGCTATTAGGTCCTTATGTCTTACATTCAGGTCATTCTCCCTTGCATCTTAGTCCCCAGATCTTACAATTCAGTTCTTTTTCCCAGCTTTTGGGTTCTTTTATGCTTCATCTCTTCAAACCTATTTATTCCTGAAAACTAAACATAAAACTCGTAACATAACATTGTTTAGGTGAAAGATAATGAATATAAGACATAAATATAAGTATGAAATGATGTCAATTAGTTGACTTAACTACAAATTGGGAAATGAAATACAAATTTTAGTAAAAAATCGATCTAAGGAGTCATGCTGCACGAGTCATATGTCATGGTCATTAAAGCATAAGATTCACAAATTAAGAGGTGTTGGGCCTTTTGGTTTCATTAACCCTAATTTTGATTATAACAAACCAATACGATTCATGATCCAAATTACACACATATTGATCGAAATTTTGAATTCCTTGACCTAATTTTCTCACAATCTCTCTCAAATGGCTAGTTTTGTTTTGAACTCTATAAATACCTCATTCAAGAGGCACATCACTACCTTTTACTTGCTCCAATCAATCATACTAGTTGTGCCTTCATTTCTAAGCCTTTAAAACTCCACCAAACTCTCAAACTTCATTCAATCTACTCCAAAGTCTAATTCAATATCTCGTTGAGTGTATTGAAGTTAGAGTTTCAGCTTCATTTAATGAAGAGTTGTAAAACTTTGAGGAAACTCTTGTTTGGTTGTGAAGGATGATTCGAGCAAGACAATGGTTGTTTGTCAAGGCTCGTGATGTAACGTTTTCACTTCAACCCGGAACAAGGTGGGTAATAGACATTCGAATAGGGCTTAAAGAATCGGCTAAGACTTGGAAATGATAAATCACAGTGGTCATCGAACATTTGTAAAATCACTGTAGTCGTTTTGTGATTTGCATTTCTTGTATCTCAGATTCTAATTCCGTATTTATTTTAAAAATTAATTAGTACATAAATTTATTCACCTCGTTCAATTTAGTCTCAACTCTGTCTACGAGAGGGCGCAAGCTCACTACCTTAGATCACCCTTAACAGTGTAAAAATTCCAAGCAAACGTGTAGGGCGTCTGGACACGTCCGCACAATGGAGGACACGTCCCCACCCGCCCTATTTTCCACCCGGGTGGGTGGATCGGGGGTGGGGACACGTGCCCCTATGACTGGTTTTTGTTTTTTATATAAAAATATGTTAAAAATTATTTTAAATCGTTTTTCAATTTTTTATGAAAATTTGTTTTTTATTTGTTTATATTTTTTAAATGTTTTAATATTTTTTGTGTTTTATCTAGAATTGATCCTCAAATGACGCGAAAGGGAGAGAATGTAAGACGCTTGTGTTGTTTCTGAGTGTGATTAAAGAAAATTTGGGAGATTTGTTTGTGCTGACATAGTAAAGAGAAAAACTGATGTGACTGAGAGAGAAAATATGACGTCCAAAAAATATCGGACGTCTTAAACCAAAATTGAAGCAATAAAACAAAGCACGGGACACGTAATTCTAAGGAAGCTCAGCAGCTCACATTGACGATCAGAAATTCACACAATTTCCCAAGAAAATAAAAAATAGAAACTCTTATTCTGCACTCTCTCCCCTTTCCCTTTCCCTTTCCTCGTCGGATCTAAAAAGTCTCAGATTCCAGAAGAAGAAGAGGAAGCAGGAAAGGGAGAGGAGATGTCTCGCTCAACCGTTCCGGTCCACCACCACAAATCCAAAGCCCTGGATGGAAAATACGTGAGTTTCCGCCTCCAAAGTTTCGACCTTCCCTCAATTCGAAACCCTAACCCTAATGGTGTCGCCTTTCCGCGCAGATGCTTGGGGACGAGATCGGGAAGGGGGCGTACGGGAGGGTTTATAAGGGTCTGGACCTCGAGAATGGTGATTTCGTTGCGATTAAGCAGGTTTCGTTGGAGAACATCCCGCAGGAAGACCTCAACATCATCATGGTATCCCTTTTTCCGTTTCCGTACCGAATTTGGGTTTGAGGTTCGGATTTACGTTCCGAATTAAGGTTTTCTGTTTGATTGGAAATGGGTTAGTCATTAGTCTTTGCCCATTAGGGTGTATGGTTCCCAATTTGGATGTGGATTTGGTGGTTTTGTGATTCTGATTTAGTTCCCAGTTAGTGGTTTTGGTCGAGTTTTGTTGGTTGTCTCCGAATAGGCACATCTAATGTGAATTTGGGTTTTCAATTCAAAAGTTCAAATTCGTTGCTTGGGTAGTGGCTTCTATTAGATTTTGTTAGTTGTCTCCAAATGGGTATGTCTCATTTGATTTTCTGTTGTCAATTCAAGTTTGTTGCTCAGGTATTGGTTTCTGTTAAATATTGTTGTTTGTCTCCGTTAAGTATTGTTGTTCATCTCCAAATGGGCGCATCTCATCTGAATTTGGGTTTCAATTAAAAATTATTACCTAGATTGTTGTTCATTACCAAAGTTTCACGTCTCTTGTCAATTTGGGTTTCCAATTCAAATTTGTTAGTCAGATAATAGTTTCTGACTTTCTGTTGAAACTTGCTGTTTCTCCAAATCGGCACATCATTGTGGTCCCATTTAAATTTATTTCATCAAATCAATTATTCAAATTTGTTTCTCAGGTAGCAATTTCAGTTAAAATTTTGTTTGGTCTCCAAAAGGGCACGGTACTATAATACAGTCATGTGTTTTTGTTTTTTCAGTTGAGATTCCTGCTTAAATACTAGATAGTAGTTTCAGTTAAATTTTCTTCTCCAAACAGGCACATCATTATAATTGGTGTCATGTGAGTTTGGTTTTCCTGTACAAATTTGCTGCTCAGATGGTAGTTCCGGTTAAATTTGACTGGTTTCGCTAAATGAGCATGACATCATGGTTAGTTGTTTCCATATGATGTTTTTTAAGTTAAAGTTTGCTCTGTTTCTGTTTATTAGATGGTAGCTTCTTTTTGAGCTCCAAATGGTCATTTTTTTAAGGTATCTTGTTCGTAAATGCCATCTTCTCATTCATTATTGATGAAAAAACATCATTACTCCCTACCGATAAAAAAAGCATTATTATTCTCTGATACTGCAGTTTTATTCGATGTAATAGTGTGCTGTTTCTGTTGCTATGGTAGCATAGCATATGTATTGTTATCCTCTCGTACTTAGAGGTGCAGCGTGGTGTGATTGTTGATGGCTGGTTTGATGTTAATCACTTTTCTTTTGAGTGGTTAGGGAAGTGAGTTTTCTGTGGTTTGCACTCCGTCTGTGTGGTTCCCAAGTAACGGAGGTCATTTACGAAAACACTTTTGGGGCTAAGCATATTAGGAAGCAACCTGTCGGTAGACTACTTAGTTTTACAAAATGTTGTTAAACAATTGAGATTGTAAATGACTTTTGTGGGCTGGTATTCTACACACCACTTTTCAACTCTTCCATTTTTCAGATTAAGATCGTAGATATGTGGTGACATACTTGTTAATTGTTAGTTTCCAAACATGAAGAAAGTTCTCGCCAGGGTTCTGTAAAATGTAAATTTTAATTACTTAGTTACACATTAGACAAATCATATTTCCAGAGGGCTTGGTTTGTGATCGTTGCCTGAGAGGTATATTTGTTAAGAAAATATTTTTGAGCTGATACATGGTTGTGTAGTTTTATTTCATCGTGCTTGTACACAGGTTGATTATTACCTATATGATTCTAATACATATCATTTTTTCACTTCTGGCAACAATATTTGCTGAACTTGTCGTTTGATCAACTACGAACTTCAGCAAGAAATTGATCTATTGAAGGTACTTGTTTCTATTCATTTTTTCCTTTATAAAATTGTATTATTGAAAATGGTAAGCCTATTAGCATCAATTTTGTTTTAGAATTACTGTTCTTTTAATTTTTGTTTTCAAGCTTGTATAATTCTTGAGATTTCTAATATATATATAACTTTGCGTTATGCTCCTTAATTAGTTTCTCTAGGTTGACTATGGATAATGCGTGGAAATACTATTATCAAATAAATAATGTGTGGAAATATAAGATGTCTTTCATAGTAACTTTAAAGTTATCATTACGGATGGAAAAAAGACATGGTGAGTTTTATTTAGAAAAGGGTTCTGTGGTGATGGGCTCTGATTTTAGAGAATTTGGGTGTTTTGGATGGAGAACCTTCCTAAAGGGCCTGTTAAGGAAGTTGGGAAACTTGGCACTTTAGCTATATGGTGGAATATTGGGTGGCTTGTAATAGGCTCTGGTCTGACCACAAGAATATAATTGTGGAGATAAAAGAATATAGTTCGAGACATGTACTTTTGGCTCCAACGTTTGGGATTATCTGTGGAATTTTCCTAACAATTGGCTGTTTTTTGAGGTGCTCTTAGGGTGGATTTTTGTTTCTTACCCACATCTTATGGGTGTGCTTTAGAGAGAAAACACCATAATTTAGCCCGTCTTGGTTATGAGTTACCTAATTACTTGTTTTAGCCTTTTATGGTTTGTCAAGAAATTGCAGACTATCCATTGCAGTTCACATCAATGTATTAACTGGAATCAGCCTTTCTGATTAGCAGGGTATAACAACATAGTCCGTACATTGACCCCCCTTACCCTGCTCTGACAGGAGCCTTTTTTAGGAGTTTGGAGTAATATTGTAATCAATATGTTAAGAAACACCAATATAGTATGGTGGGGTTGCTTTTTTTGTTTTAGTTGAGTGACTAAATCAAGATTCTTATATTTGAGTAAGTAGGAGACCCTTGACAATGTTACATCAAATACAATTTAAGGACAAAATTGTGGTTGAGTAAATGCCATAATTGGAAGTAATGGGGTAAATGGAGGAAATGCTTAGTGTTGAGATTGTAATCCTATGGGTAATGAATCAGTTTTAGCCTACAACGTTGATTTTATATTTTAGAGAAAAAATCTAAGTAGAGATTTTTTGATCTGCAACGACAATACATCAACATTACCCCAGTGCCTTAAAACAAGCTTCCATCTAGGTGAGGTGGGGGGGGGGGGTCGGGTATACGCAACCCTACGAGTGTAAAATAATGAGGTTTCCAATTGACCATCTGTGATTTTTTTACAATAAATAAGAAATGCAGATTGTTTAAATAGCCATTTGATATAGTTCATGATGCTCCAAATGCCAAAAAACAACTTAATCTTTGACACAATGGAAATGGAGAACGATGTGCAATAACAATGCTTTTGTTATGCAGTTGATAAAAACTATTCATGTCAAGGTTATTTTTCAGAAGTAATAAGTGCAATTCTTTAATCCAAATTTTGTTCTGTTCTCTTTCACCTTGCCTTATTTTCTTTGAACTACCATCAATTTATTTTACACCTTTTTCTTTCAAAGAATTGAGTAGATAAATCCATAGTTATGAAAACTGGACCGGACCGGACGGTCGAACTGGTTCAACCGCGAACCGGTGGCTAGTCCGGTTCGGAGAACCCCCTAAAACCGCACTTGACATTGAACCGGCCTGAACCGGCGGCTCGACCGGTCGAACCGGTTAGACCGTCCGTTTCTAGCCCGGTTCAAGTCCGGTTTTGCTATTTTTGGCTCATCGGTGACTACCATCCGCTTCATCCTCAACTCTTCCAGCCCTTTACACCCGTCGGCAATGGCCTTGACCCACTCGTCGGGGACGTGGTTGAAGTCGGCGAAGTGGGGCTTCCCCTTGACGTAAGACGGAGTCGAGGTTGGGGAAGCGGGCGAGGGCGGAGGGGGAGACGGAGTAGGAGTTGGGGATGGAGAAGGTGGTTAGGGTTTGGGTGTGGAGGAGGCGGGGTGATGGGGTGGATTTGGTGAGAGGGAGGGATGTGGATGGGGATGGGATGGTTGTAGTGAGTGGGTTTTGTGGGGTCCTTACTCTTTGGGAAGTGGAAGTTGGAATGGGAATGGATATATAATATTTATATATAACAGATAATCGACATGCAAAACAAGGGATAGACATGCATAACAGGATATATAATATTTTTATATATATAATATTTAATTATTTATTTATGACGTCACTGGTTCAACCGGTTGGACCCCGGTTGAACCTCTAAACCTTCGAACCTTTGAGAATTCTGGTTCGACGTCCGGTTCGGTTTTGAAAACCATGGACAAATCCCTTTTTATTGCATGCAGAATAAGAGATATGGTAATTTTTATTTAATTTAACTCAAGGAACCATTTTCATTAAATGCAAAATGCACGAATTTTTTTTCGGCACCTTAACTATGGCATTTGGCTAGCCTTGTTAACAATGTGCCATTGCATCATTTGATTATGGTCTCATGGTTATGCCCCCTCCTTATGCTTTGGTTTTTTTATCAAACTATAAAATCACATCACGAAAGCACAATGAGAGTAGCCTCAGCCATGCCCATGCAAACCTAAATGCGAAAGGATAAAACCAATATGCTGATACAAGAACTATAGTACATACCGTATTACTCCTATCACCAATGTTCACCTATCCGTCTTATAGTGACACATATGTGACACAAGTAGTGAGGGTCGCATATGCGACCCTCTAGTGTGCACTGGATGCCTGTGTCCCATGCGGTCGCATACCTGGGACGCATAGGCGGCCCAACAGCTAGAAAACTAGCCGTTGGGACGCAGTTGGCCAACTGTGTGTCACACAACTGATGCCTAGCCGTTGGCGGAACATTTTGGAGCACAATGGGTGCTCTCAACTCATATAAAATTCCCCCAAACCCTCTCCATTCATCTCACAACACTTCTCATCCATTCTCTTTCATTTCTACTTCATTCTAAACATCTCTACTCCCATTATGAAGCTCTCAAGTGTTGAATTGCAAGTTTGGTGTGGAAATTGGTGGCTTGTAGACTTGAAGGTTGGAGACTTGGAGTTGAAGAGTTGAAGTGGTGGATGCTCGAATCCCGATTTCTTCAATTCTTCTCGTCGTCTCTCTCTTGCCTCGCTCGGTAACCTCTACCATCTTTTAGTGTAGAAATGACTAGCTCTTCACACTCAAACCTTAGGCCTAGTAGTGTTAAATCAAAATATCCGGGGTTGAAATATATACATTGGAAATCTCTAATTGAAAAAGAAAGAGTTATTTGTGACTTGTGTGGTTTGTTAGTAACGGGGGGATTGCAAGACATAAACAACATTTAGTTGGGGGTGGTAATGCTACTATTTGCCCAATCATAACAGAAGATAAGGGCGTGCAAGGTCAGAGTCCGGTCCGGACCGGATCCAACTGGTCCGGGTTCCGGTCCGGAACTTTTGAAAAATTCAGTTCCGGTCTAGTCCGGTCCCTGTTTTTTAATTTAAAAATCCGGTCTTGGACCAAACCGGATTGGATTTTTCCGGTCCGATCCAGTCACCTCTCCGAACCAATTCGGTCCGGACCCTGGAAAAAATTCCGGTCCGGTCTGGTCCGGACCGGATGCACACCCCTAACAGAAGAGATTAGAAACAAAATCTTAACATTCATGTGTAATGAACGTAAGAAAAACCCCCAATGCCATGCCATATTAGGTGGCCAGTCAACCCCGTATGACATGGCGTGGGAGGAGGACGATGATGATCTCATGGAGATTCCAAGTTCAAGTCCTTCAGGTGGTCGTGCTCATGCTGATCTTGCAAGTCCAGGTTGTTCTGGTGGTTCAACAACCACCACAAAACCACCTGCAGAACGTCCACTAGTTCGCTTAGGACCGTTGGATGAGTTTTGTAGGCACACCCTGACGACATCATAAATGCTCGTGAGAGGGGTGCTGAAGTTCAAAAAACACTAGAAGCATGTTATAAAAAGAAAAATAGAAAGGGAACCATTCAATGCATTGCCAAATTTTGGTATGAATATGCACTTTCTTTCAACTGTGTTAAGTTACGTAGTTTTCATTGCATGGTAGAAGCCATAGCAAGATTTGGGCTAGAACTTAAACCACCTAATTTTTATCAAATTGTAAGCGTTGTTTGCAACGTGAAGTTGATTTCACAAAAGGTTTTTTGGAGGGGGTTACATAAACGAATGAAAGATTTATGGTTGCACTATAATGAGCGATGGATGGACGGATGGCACCGGAAGATCAAATCAACTTCTTGGCCAACTTTCCCTCGGAAATGATGTTTCTGAAGTCGATCGATGCTCCCGGAGAGGTTCACACCGTTGACTACCTCCACAAGTTGGACTCCGTAGTCTGGGAAGTTGGTGAAGAGTTTGTCGTGCAGGTCATCACCGACAGCGACAATGCAACTTCATATGTCGCCGTTGGACAAAAGCTTATGCACACATGACGACATCTTTTCTTGGACTCTTTGTGCCGCCCATTGCATATATATGATGTTTGAGGATATTGGAAAGCTTTTCACGAACACAATTGCACATGCCAGGAGATGCATGGCATTCCCCTACAACCATAATACGTTGAAGTTAAGAATGCACAAAGCAATTGATGGCTACTTAACGAGTCTCGCGATCATACGTTTTGCCACGTACTTTCTTAACTTGGAGAGTTTCAGATCTAAGAGAAATGCACTCCGTAGATTCATAATCTCCCTTGGATTCATCGATCTTGAAGCAACTTGGAACAAGCTTAAAAGTTTGTGCAGACTGTACTGAGTACACAGTTCTAGAACAACGTTAATAAAGCCCTTATGCCTCATAACCTCTAGTTAAAGTGCTCGCCTGATGGACATAGATGAGAAACCAGCCATGGGATGCATTTACGAGGCTATGGAGAGAGCAAAAGCAAAACTCAAGGAGCTCTTCCACAACCACGTTTCGCAATACAAGCCCATCATTGAGAAGATTGACAAGAGGCGGGGAAGTCAGATGTCTTCCCCACTCTACTCTGCCGCATTTCTCCTAAATCCGGATTTGTACTTCAACTGCGAGGACCGCATAACTGCCGAAGAAAGACATATGATTGGGTTTTTGGATGTTGTAGAGGTGTTGGTTCGTGACAAAGATGAAGAAGACCTAATCAACCAACAATTAGACTTGTATAAGAAGGAAATTGGTATGTTCAGACGAGTGACTACAGTCAGAAATCACAAGACGAAACAACCAACCGATTGATGGGCAACATTCGGGTGGACCCCAATCATCCAAAGCTTAGACAACTGATTGATCGTTTTATATTAACCGCAAGTGCACGGCCGCGTTGAAGCGGTGACAAATACGGGTCGTCCACTGGGAGGTGTGTCGACGTTTGGTTTGTGCAAATGCGAGTGGAAAGAAAGGGAAGAAAGATGTATTACACTACACTACACTAATCTAAACTAGTAAACAAGCAAGCTGAAATAAAATCACTAAACAACTAAGCTAAACAATTAATGAAGAAGATAAAAACACAGGAATGAAAACCCCTAAGGGGTGGAGTGTGTGTGCACATGAAATACATGTGGTGTTGAATGCATACAATAAGCTCAAGTGTGGTTAGTGTTTGTTCATGCACAAGAAGTACCTCATGACAAAACCTATCATTTACAACACTAACCTAGATGATTAATATGAGCAATGCAAGGTTGTTATTAAGAACATAACGAGCATGGAGTGTACCTAACTATGGCAGAAACTATCAAGTCAAGTTCTTATTAATTCAAACAAGCATATTAATATCTCTCACAAACAATAAAATCTAACATTCATACCACCTACATAACATGTACATACATCTACTCCACCCCCAAAGGGGATGAAACTACTCACACATATTTAAACTAACTACTCTAACAAAATGAAGCATTATACTGAAATAAAACTACACTAATCAAGCAAGAAATATTAAAGAAGCATAAAAGGAAAGGAAAGACTAAACAAACATGCACAAATTAAAAGACAAGATTAAAAGAAACTAGAAGAATTATTTTATTAACAAATGACTCACATTGAAGTTAACATTCTTCTCCACCTTGAGTTTTTGCTTCAAGACTCACTCCTTAGTAGAGAGAATGCCACCAAGTAATGGGTGATTACAATGGAAGGTGAAGAGTTTTATTTATAGGCATGGAAAAAGCTAATCCGGGACAATCCCCCGATGTGAGACTAAACAAATACCAAAAATAAACTAAGCATACACTAATACACGTGCTCCCAAAAGTTAAGCGGATCCAGAGCTATCTGGACCGCCAATTAGCGGTTCCAGACCGCTGGACCGCCAATTAGCGGTTTCAGACCGCCAATTGGCGGTCTATAAGCTCCAGATCCGGTTGAGTTTTGTTGTGGCTTTTGCTTGATCTATTACTTGGTCTTGGATGCATCTACTTTGTTTATTGGAGCTCCGACCCGAATCAAATTGCCAAAATACTCCCCATGATGGTGTGGAGTTTTCTGTTTTGCTCTTAGGTCCTTCTGTCTTACGTTCAGGTCATTCTCCCTTGCATCTTAGTCCCCAAGTCTCACAATTAAGTCATTTTTCCTACTTTTGGGTCATTTCATGACTCTTCTCTTCAAACATCTTTATTTCTGAAATTCAAACATAAAACTAGTCACGTAGCATTGCTTAGGTGTAAGATAATGGATATAATATACAAATATAATCATGAAATGATGTCAATCAACAACCAACCTTGAAGAAATTGGCAATGAGGGTGTTGGGGCTGACATGTTCAGCCGCTTCAGGATGCGAGAGGAACTTGAGCACATTTTAAATGATTCACATGAAGAAGAGAAACAAACATTATCCTACCTAGTTGAACGGCTTGTTTTTGTTCAATATAACCAAAAATTGAGGGAGAGGTTCCTGATAAGAAAGAAGGACCCAACATTCTTTGATCCTATCGACTTAGGAGGTGAAGATGATGAAAATACGGCATGGTTGTACGAGAATGAGCAGGTCTTCCTTGGTGAATCCTTGACATGGAGAGAGTTGAAGAAGCGCTTTTGGAGGTGCTACCGACACACGAAGGGTAAGAAGACAAGCTCAAAGAGGTGGAGCATCAACTTCAGGTGTGGGTGGGAAAGACGAAGAAGATATCATCGTGGTTGAAGAAGACATGTCGGAAGTGATCATAACACTTGATGAGCAATATGTGAGAACGGACGACCAAGACACTGAGCTAGAGGGAGAGTATGTAGAGGAACCTAAAGACCTCTAGTGATGATGGGGGAGTTGATTTGGATGAGGCAGCAATTGCGCAATTGACAAAGGAATTGGTAGCCGAAATCAATGAAGAATTAGACCAACAAGACTAGACATAGAGAATTAAAAGTGTGGGAAGTCAAATTATGATATGTATTTCATTTTGGAGTATGTTGTAGACTTGTTTTATTTTGAAGTTTGAATTACAAAGAAATAAAAAAAATAGTAGATATTACGGTGGGTAGGGGGGGATATCCAGAGAGATTACGACCCAGGACCTGGTTGTTTTACCGAAGCCGTAATGTTGATATATTTCCAAATTTCAACTACTATGTGATTTCCCATTTTTCTATGATTTTTCCGAATTTTTTAGCAAATTGTTTTTTTGCATTTGTGCTGCCATGCATAGTCGCACAATTGCACACAACGCTAGTGTCACTCTAGCACTATGCTAAAGTCTGAACATTGATCACCACCTCTCTTCTTTATGTTCAACAAACCTTTCACTCAAGGTATGGTTCAGAACGCTATTGCCTGTCAATAGGCTATGGAAGCAATATATCTTAGGTGTCTGGAAGAAAAGTCTAAAAGTTGTAATCTGTGTTGTTTTTTCGTGTTTTTTTTGCGATACCACAAGTCAAGCCTTGCTTGTTGGCATGATCAGGGACATCTTTCTAATACATTTTTATTTCCAACAACAACGACAAAAACAACAAGGAGCAATACATTTTTATTTCCATCTAATTTAATTTTCATATTAAAGATTAAAGATCAAGAGGACGGATTATTCTATTGTCCCGTCGATTCCCATTTTGTTCCTACAAAATAATTGCCTTCGAAATATGCTACTTAGTCTAGCACGCCACATTATGTTTAGTTGCAGATCTAATTGGCATATTAATATTTGCATTAGGTTTATTTTTAGACACACTAGCTTAAATTGTATATCCTTTGGCTTTTCTAATGCTGCAGATTTTTTTGCAGAACTTAAACCACAAGAACATTGTCAAGTATCTTGGATCTCTAAAGACCAAGACACATCTCCATATCATTCTCGAGTGAGTAAACATACAATTATCTTCTTATTTATTCAGAAAGTTTCTTTTTCAGTTCTGTCACATTTCCATGCATAAAAAAATACATAATGTAATAAATATGCCAATTCATTTACATTTACACATAATCACTCTGGACTTGTCAGATATGTCGAGAATGGTTCACTTGCAAATATTATCAAGCCAAATAAATTTGGGCCGTTTCCTGAATCGTTGGTGGCACTTTACATTGCTCAGGTATGCCTTTTCTGCTGGACTTAACGTCTTATAGTATATATCTTCTTCTGGTCTGAAATTGTAACTTATGACAAGCAGGTATTGGAAGGTCTTGTATATCTACATGAGCAGGGTGTTATCCATCGAGACATCAAGGGTGCCAATATTTTGACAACTAAAGAGGTGATGCTAAAGTCCATATACACTTATCTGACACTCCATGCTAGTTCATGAACAATGTTATCAGTTAAGAACATTTTCTTAACAAAAGGTGCACTTCAGTGAGGGTCTATCACTAGCTTCTCTATAATTAGTTGGATTGAAGGTCCTTTCACAAGAGAGAAAAAAGTATTTCTTAGTTTTTATGGGAAAAAAGTATTTCTTAGTTTTTATGGGAAAAAATTTGTGCCTTTTGTTTTTATCTTCTTTGTGGGTGAATAGCCTATAATTAAATAAATCCTTCTTTAACTGAATATTCTTACGAAATGATGAGCATCTAGTAATACTTCTTGCCTTGTTTGTTTTTAGTATTCTAGTTAATAATCTTAATTGTATTTGAGATTTTTATTCTTGCTTAACCTAGTTTGCTGATTTAGTTTGGCTTTTCTATCCAGTGAGGGGTCTCTTTTGCCTTAGATTTGGAGTTATGATTCAGAGTACTTCATTCTTTTTAGCCTCTTCTATCCAAATGTGATGTTTATTGTTCAACTCCGACAATGTCTTGTGCTGTAACATCTTCCCACCGTCTGCATCTGACATACCTCTTTTCAGGGTCTTGTAAAGCTGGCCGATTTTGGAGTAGCCACAAAGCTAAACGAAGCCGATCTTAATACACATTCGGTTGTTGGGACTCCATACTGGATGGCCCCTGAGGTATCAAGTTAAGCTTTCATGCAAGTTTCAAATCATTCATTAATTCATTACTTTCATGATGATAATTGTAATTCGAAAAGCCCTTTTGAGGCACATCTTACTCTAACCAATATCTACAAATTGAATCATTATTTTCAGGTGATTGAAATGTCAGGGGTCTGTGCTGCGTCAGATATTTGGAGTGTTGGGTGCACAGTTATCGAGCTTCTTACTTGTGTTCCGCCATATTACGATCTGCAACCTATGCCAGCTCTATTTCGTATTGTTCAGGTTGTTTTAAACGAAAGTACTGATTAAGTTTATTTTTTACGGTGTAGCTACAAGAAGCAACAAATACAAGTTTTACCTGTTGATAATAATATCTTTATTTCTTAGTACAGTTATCATGCATCTTTGGCTATATAATTTTTTTGCTAAGGTCGTCACAATTTAGATTGGCTTAAAAATCAGTTGGTTTTTTAGGAGTTAGGGTTGTCTGGCGCTTACCCAAATGATTGTGACAGTTTTTCTGTTTTGTTTTGCTTGTTTCATTAGTTATTCTGATCTGTTTCTCACTCTATTTGAAGCCACGATAGATCTAGTGTAGGTGGATTCCCTTCTTTTCCAATTTAAAATCTCCTCACAAAACAAAACACGTAGATGAACTATAGTGAACAACTATTCAAATAAATAAATAAATAGTGAACTAAAATTAAGTGTAGTTGTACGAGGTTGAAACCTTGCTTCTCCCAGTAATGAATAACTGGCTAGGGCTTGATATAAAACACCATAAAATAAGAAACTCCTAGTTGTTTCCTTTCCTAGTTATTATTGTTTGCATTGTCCACCACATTCTTAATGAAATTCATTCTTACCATCACCAATACCCGCATTAGCTTCTACAATGTATGTTTCTTTTTTCATGTTAGTATTCTTAGCCTGATTTGGTTGTACTTAGGATGTCCGTCCTCCCATACCAGATGGCCTCTCACCAGATATTACTGATTTTCTTCACCAATGCTTCAAGAAGGTAGACATTTATGTATTAATGCTATTGATTTTTCTTCTTTCCAGGACATGTCACTTTTCGGGTCAAAAAGTTGTTAGTTGTGCTTATTCTAGTTGATATAGAAAGTAAATTAATTTTAATCATGACAAGAAGTATTTGTAGGATGCAATGCAAAGGCCGGATGCAAAGACATTATTGTTGCATTCTTGGATCCAAAATACGAGGCGAGCCTTGCAAACATCTCTCCGCCAATCAGGTGGGACTTTAAGGTATGCCACTAATAATAGCCTCAACTTCAATTTTCAATAGTCGAGTACTGTAGTTTTGTTGGATTTCTCTGTTGATTATTTTCCCATATGTAAATGTATGTGGTACTTCCACTCATCACTTGATGTTACACCCTTAGAGTCGGGAAGGATTGATAACACCCAAATTCCTTTGGACTTACCCGTAGGATGAGGACAAAGGGGCACATTGGGACACAATGTCAAGTTAGCATAAAGTTAGGGGCTAATTGGGACAAGATTCATGCTTGTGAATAGGCATAGTGTTTTCTTATTGGGACCAGGGAATCAGGGCATTAACTAAAGGGCAAAGACAAATCTATTGGAATTTACTAATCTGTGGAGATGGTGTGAGTTGGGGAGCTAATTTGGCAAGTATTTTAAAATTTAACACTTGCATGTATATTAAGAGCACATTTGAAAAATAGATGAAGGCATATCAACTTGCTTTCATAGATAGAGAATTTCTAATTGTCTTGATAGAAAAGAAACTTCAGAAACTTGAGAGATTGCAAGCTTACATGGGGGGATCATTTTTGAATTTGGTGAGACATTCGAGTGGACACTTCAATGTTCCATGACCAACTATTTGCGGGCAGAGCATATAAGTAGCATAGTGGGCTCTGTGGTTGTCGCAAATAATCTATAGGCTTTGTAGCTTTATAAAGTCTTATAACATTTAACAGAAGCGTTAGTTCGTCTTTGCTATGTTGTTGTGAATGCTTTTGGGATATCATGGGTAAGAGAGACTTGACGAGTGAGAGAGTGACACCTTAATATGGGCAAAGTGGCAAACAAAGTTAGGTTTTGCAGTTTCTCACTAGTTTTCTGTTATTTGGAACTAACATGGCTATCAGGAGAAATAATGAGGTTTTTGTTTGGGGCCAAATGGTATGTAATGGAAAACCCTATCGATTGTCTTGCTAGCTCCGCTAGCAAAACCCGACCTCCGTAGCTTATCTTAAGGTGGTTCTCTCAGTCTCACATTTGTGATCCCCAAAAAATTCACGGTCCTAAAATAAAAATGAGAAAAAAATACAAATGTGCCCACCGGCCAAAAACCATTAAAAACACCAACCCAAAAAACTAAATCACAGTCTAACAGTTCAAGCCCTACGAAGCAGATCAAATACTGCCTTGTACTCCATGATCAAATACTGACGTACTCCAATTAGACCTTGTATTTTGTGATCCAAGGTGCCTGTTGTACCCTTGTACTCCAAGATATCCTTTGACTTCCGTTGGTGGCAACAAGTTAGTCTTTTAGTCTATAAGGCTCTAGAGTGTAACAAGTCTCCCCTACCCTTTTTCTTTGCCGTCCTCAATATAGGTTAGTCTGCAAATAGGCTTGGATGAAGTCCTCAGACTGCTAGAGTTTGATGTCTCACTCTCTAAGTATCCTTTGTTGTCAGGGTCTCATCGACTTGACCGAATAATAGATGTTCTAGTTCTGCCATATGCCTTTGTTCGATAAAGAATGTTCTCTGCCTCTTTGGTGAAGGTGGTGTTTCAGTCTGCACTTGCCTTGAGGGATCCTCATAGTACTTTTTCAGGTTGATAGCATGAATGATAGGATGCATCTCACTATCTTGAATCTCTCGGCAAACTCTATGTAAATTGGTACTCGAAATGCTGACCTCCATTCTTGTTTGCTCTACTCAAACTTCATTCTCCATTGTTGACCTATGTCCCTTCCCATTGCCGTGCTTCAGTTCCACATGCACCCTAGCAACGAATGCCATCTCCTCCTCAAGGAGATCGTTTCTAAACTCTGCTTGGCATAACCCCTTTTCTTGCTTTGCCCCTGCTTTTGACAGTAAGGATTGCGCCCAATTTGCTGCCCCAGATAGACCCTCCCCTACATCCAACTCTATTAAATGTTATGGTGGTTAGCTTTAACCCCAAGCCTATAGATCAAACCATGTATGGTGTTGTAATGTCAAACCTTGCAGTCTTGCATATAATATACTGTTTTTAAACTTTGAACTCTACAATAACAGCGGCAAAGCCTTTGATCCCAAACTTTGACCATCTTTCTTCCAATACCATGGAAATTCTGATAGTTGTTGTGGAAAAGGACACTAGGTCTCCTCAAACAAAGAGAGAAAGAGACAAAGTGCTCTGTTATCAATCTCCTTTCATCTCATACCTTTTAATTTCACCGAGTCCACTCAATCATTACCAATGCCAGATTCACGGTGGAGATCTTTAAGAGAAGGTACTGAAACACGAAAGAAGGTTTTATGAGCCATAACCTGTTCAGTATGGCTAATTAAGAATCTATGTTTGATATTGTGAAGATACTTTTCCATGATACTATGTTATTCCATGTTCAAATCCCTGACTTTCTTAGCAAGGGCTTGTGTTTTGCAAACAATGAATAGTTTGAATTAACATTTTAATTTTTATAGTCCCTTATTTCTTTGACTCGTTTCATGAGATTAAGGATATAATAATGTCTCAATCTTCCAATTTTATGAATTAGAAAATTGAAAAAAGTTCACTTGCTTGCTTCAGGATTATTGAGCCTGATGCTTCAGTTGGTCTTGAGAGCTCGAGCAATGATTATCCAAGTGTTGAAAACCCTGAGAGAGCTAAGACGAGTGCCCCTACAGATACATCAGAGAGAAATCAATGCAGCACTGCAAAGGTACTCTGTAATATATGTAACTTTTTACAGTAATTATCTCTGTTATTGGCATGACAGGGTATCACAGTGTTGAGTGTTCATCCAAAAAAGTGAGCAGTTCAGCGGTACGCCCGCGGCTGAATTCAAGCTTAGATTCTGTGGGGCTTATTGATGCCTCCAAATTCAAAGTTTTCGTTATTCTTCAATCTCAATGTTTAGAAGTAAAAATAGAGAATATGGTCTTAAATCTTTCCATGTATATTGATTTCAATGGCATGCATGCAATCTGGAGCTAGAGCTAGTTGGTTTACGCTTAGTTTTAGAAACTGTATCTAGGTGAGATCCATCAAGAGTACTCCCTATCAAAGATGACGTTACTTTATTTGGTTTAGGGTTTCCGAACTTAGCAAAACTATGACGTTTGAATTACACCTTTTTATTGAAGTTGCTGTTGATAAAAGAGTGAACAATGTATATAACTGGCTGTTGTAGGTAGGGAATGATTTCCTGTTATAATTAGTTGCAGCCAGATGCAAATTATGACACAGTTTGATTCTATCAGTCAAGATTTGTTACAATGTCTTTTCGGTGTTTTTAATGGTATAGGAAAATTCTAAAGAAGCGGTGTTGCCTGTCAAAACTGACAATGGAAGTAATTCTGATAAGGAGGGGATATTTGAAACTCATATTGCCGATACAAGCGAAGCCAACAGTGTTGATATTTCAGAAGTAGAGGTGTTGTCAGACCAAGCTCCTACTTTACTGCTGCACGAAAATCCTTCAATAAGTTCTAGTTCTATTAGGTTACTATCCACTACAGTAGCTGATCAAGGTGACTCAGAACCCTCAAAGATGGTACCACTTGATGAGGTGCTCAAAAATAGTGATGCCAGTTTCCAGAAAATAAGTGGTGAGAATATTATAGTAGGCGAACATGATGGTAAAGGAAATGCTGAACTAGGTGAAATCAATCTGTTTGCTTTTGCGCCAAGCCAAGAAGTTTTCCCGCCAAAGGTAACTATTTTTGTTTTCGTAATCCCAATGTTATTCCTATTGCTTCGGTTACGGTTTAAGCTTCTATTACTTTCCAGAAATACATGCAACTGAAAAAGCTGGATTATCTTGCTAATCTCTCACAATGTCTGTTTATAGTTCAATGTTTCCCGTATAAAAGTGCTTTCTCATCTCATGAATCCATAAGCTTGTAGTGAGGAAGAACCGAAGAACGGATATGGATAGACACAAATGCAACATGATATGAATATGAGATGTGTAATTTCTGTGAGCACGACACGACAATACATGACATCAATAAATTACTATTTTTATATTTTATTTAGTCATTTCAAAACTTAGTAAAATATTTGAGTAAATTTTATATCATTGAATTTTTTCCATCGGCGGCAGTCGGGCTGGTGCACACTTGTTGGCAGTTTTGGGATGTGGTTTTTTATGTACATTTGAAAACGAGTCATCAGATCTTAACCGATAAAAAATGGAGTCATAAGATCTTAAATCGGGATTGCTGGGCTGATGGCCAGATATTGTCCAAGGGACTAGGTAGCCTCCTTTTATTAATATGTCTTTGACCAATGAGGGGACTAGTTAGGGAGTGGGGACTGAGGGATCAGCGATGGAGAAGGGAGTTTCAACTTGGACGATCAACCCTCTAGCTTTGTGGTGGAACACATTTTTTTGATCATTGATAGAGTAAGAAAAAAAGGGATACAAGAGGTGAAATAACAAAAACAAAAGGAAAAGGACGGGAACAAGACCCCGTCACAACAAAAAACAAAGGTAAAAAGTCAGAAACAACCCCACAAGAAGTGGGGAAAGAAAAGGAGATAGAAAAAATCACAATAACCCCAACAAGATATTGTTCTAGACCAGAAACTCCGATGTACTTCCAGAAGCTTGTAGCCACAGAAAGACATCTCGAATAGTCTTTTGCCAGATCTCCCCAATTACAATTCTCTTGTTATCAAAACGTAGTCTATTACGTGCGACCCAAATATTCCACCATATAGCAAGAGGACCAAGATTTCCAGCCAACTTAGCAGGTCTACTAGGAATGTTCGAAGTCCACTTACACCAAAATTCTCTGAAATCATCACCTACATCAGTCATACCCTTACCAAGCTTATATGCAAGCTTATCTAACAAAGTTTTGGTAACCTCACAATTTCTGAAGATGTGATCATTATGCTCTTCTTCCTCCAAACAAAGTGGGCATCGACTAGCCAAATACTACCCCCGCGATTTCAGGGCGACCTCCGTCAAAGTCTTACCATGAAAAATCAGCCAAGCAAGGACACAAATTTTTGGCGGCACATTCTTTTTCCAAATCAGCGAAACGATGTCTTGGGACGGCCCTGGACCAAGAAGAATATGATATAGGGATTTGACTGAGAAAGAAAAATTAGATCGGAACTTCCAAATACGAGAGTCGTCAACAGTAATGGAGAAGGAGCACGAATTTAACAAGCCCAGAAGAGAGCAAAGGTGAGAGGATTCCCGATCCGTGAGGGACCGGGAGAAAGCTAAATTCCAAGTTGGTGACGAATCCTGCCATGTAAGTAGATCAACAACCCACGCCTCCTTATCCACCGCTAACCTGTAGAGTAGGGGAAAAATTACCATAAGTGACGACTGACCCACCCATCTATCTAACCAGAACTTAATAACCTCCCCATTTCCTACACCACACCTCATTCCCAGTTGTATCACATCCTCCCCTTCAAGAACACCTTTCCATAGACCTTTGATAGTTTTGATATGAGTAGGGAACCATTCAAAAGAGCCACGGTAGTATTTATCCTAGATTAAACGTTTCCACAAAGGTGGATCTGGGTCAGGCGAATCAGACAATCTCCAAACCCATTTACCCAACACATGGAAGGAAACACATGGAAGGAAAGAAATTAAAAATTCCAACAAAAGCTATGCCCATCGTTAGATCTCTTTGAGAACAAGACAAGATATAATATTAAAGAAGATTTATCTAGAAACGAGGTTCAATTAGGTGCTAACGAAATATTTTTTATTTAATTCATAATGTTATCTAACAGTTAATAATTTCTCACGCAAGAATCATAAACAGATTATGAAATGTCTAACCATTCCCTGTTCAGTAGTCATTGAATATATTATATCTTTTGGAAATATACTATTTTTACAGTAGATTTCAAATATAACCGATAAAAAAAAGGTTGTCACTTTGTCACAATGCATAAGACTAAGTACAATTTATTCTTTTCTAGATTTGAGTACATGTACTAATGTCTCTGTTTTCTCTTACTGTTTTTTGCCATGAGTGTAGGAGGTTGGGAAGACGGCTGTAGGTTCTGGATATAATGAGCTAAGTAGATTTCGTGATACACCCGGTGATTCTTCCTTGGATGATCTATTTCAACCATTGGAGAAAGTTCATGATAGGACTGCTGAAGCATCAACTTCTGGTTCTAATCCTAAAATGGGACAAGGAAACTCAGTGTTGCATAATGGAAATAATGATTTAGCATCGACACTTAAAGCAAGAATAGCTCAAAAGCGTCTTGAAAGTGAAACAGGAAATAGAAATGGTGGGGAGTTGCTGCAACTTATGATGGGTGCCTTGAGAGAAGATGTTATTGACATCGATGGTTCTGTAAGTGTCTAGAACTGTTCCTTTTTTGACTTTTTGTAGTATAATTTTGTTTTATGTGACTTTTTTTATATGACGTCTTCATAACAACTAAGATATACATTTAGGATCTTTGTCATAATATTCTATCTTCTTTTTTGACAGGTATTCGATGAAAACTTGTCAGGAGAGGGTATTTTCCCCCTGCAGGTGCCAATCATTTTTAAAACATGGATATCTTCAGCTTTGTTTAATTTATGCTTGTTAGATAGTTCTACAGGGAGAATGGGTATTTCTTAAATAAGCTGAAAGTGTTGAAGATCGCAATAATGTGTTCTACTAGCAATCAACCTTTTAATGTTGGCTTAATAGTTACTGTTCTTGTTATGTTTATATAGAATGTTTTCTATAAGGTTTATTTAGATTGTGGTTAGATATGGCATTACCTATCAGTCTTGCACTTGCTTAATGCTTACCATAATTATGAAACATGATTCGATGGAACATTAAAATTGAATGATGCATGGTAACATGTCAATAAGAGTGAAGTAGGAACTGATGATGGTCTTCTGAGTTATAATTATCTTGTCACTTAATGTTAGTGGTAGAATGTTGTGTTAAGCATATTCAGCAATCAAATCTGTCATTTACATATGCAAGGTATCAGTTATGCTAAATAGTTTTCAGTGTTTCCCACGAATTTATCTGTGTAAACAACATCGACATATTATGTTACTTAAGCATCTCCACGTTTTGTTAATCCGTTTTAAGGTTTCTCCAAAGAATGTTACTGCGTTGATGCTTCATATTTACACATTTAGGAAGCTGATTTGACATAAGAATGAGACTCTTGGCTCCTCCAGATTTCTTTTATATATCAAAAATTTCCTCTGCCATTCTTGTATGACACCAGATATATTGCCATAGTGACAACCAGCTGCTTGATCATGTATTGCCAAAAATGACACCGGATATATGCATTTGTTTCTACAACTTGCTTACTTGAAGCATTCATGTTTTTTGTACAATTTATTTGTTGTATTTAACTAATGATTTTTCTTCCTTCACTTTTCAGACAGTGGAATTCAGCAGACTTGTTGGAATGTTGAAGCCAGAAGAGTCCGAAGATAGAATTGTTTCTGCTTGTCAGAAGCTTATTGCATTCTTTCATCAACGTCCAGAGCAGAAACATGCTTTCCTTTCCCAGCATGGTTTTGTTCCATTGATGGAATTACTTGGTGTTCCTAAAATCCGTGTATGTGTTTTCTTCTTATTCCTAAGTTTCATATTTTCAGATTTAAGTATTTCCAAGGATTTGGTTAAATAAGTATTTTCTTTCCTCAAATTGTACTCTTATCTGATAAGGAACTTATACTTACTTTTACTGTCATATACTTATGTATGTGCCAGATAGACTAACAGGACAAATGGTATTGCAGGTTATATGCTCTGTCCTTCAAATTATCAACCAGATTATAAAAGGCAATGTTAACTTTCAAGAAAATGCTTGTCTGATTGGACTTGTAAGTATTTGGAAGTCACATCTCAAACTAGTAATTCTACCATTCATTGAATTTAATTTTTGTTTGTTTGATTTACTTTCTGTTTTTTCTTTCAAAAAGAAGATTTCCTTTTTTGTTGTCACAAATGGCAGATTCCTGATGTAATGGCGTTTGCGAAATCCGACCGTCCTCGAGAAGTTCGTATGCAGGCAGCCTTTTTCTTTCAGCAACTCTGCCAGTCCAGGTATGGTGAAATCTTCAGAGTTTTTCAATGTCTTGAACTCATTCGATGAAATGATGAATGTGCTTATGTTTTCCTGTCTACTACAGCTCTTTGACCCTGCAGATGTTCATTGCATGCCGTGGCATTCCCGTGTTAGTAGACTTTTTAGAGCCTGACTATGCCAAGTATAGGTTTGTTTCTCTAGTCAAATCATGTTTGTGATATTATAAGTTTACGTATGTCAAATTAACAATAGTTTTCTACATCTTCAGGGAGATGGTTCATCTAGCCATAGATGGCATGTGGCAGGTCTTTAAGCTCCAACATTCTACTCTAAGAAATGACTTTTGTCGTATAGCGGCAAAAAGTGGAATACTTATTAAGCTCATTAATGCCCTCCACAGCCTGAATGAAGCAACTCGGTTGACAACTTCCTCGAATGGGAGTGGATGCCTCTCAGCCAATGGTTCGACTCAAAGACCACGATCTGGTCCACTGGATCCAAATCTTGTTGCCCCAGTTACACATGAAACATCAAGTTCCTTCTCTGGACAGCTTGATCCTTCTAAATTTAGGCAAGGTGCGGTTGACACTTCATTGCAAATTGGAGCAGCAGAAGTCCCACACTTGTCGGGTTCTAAATCCCACATGCCTGGTGCTAGTCACTCAGATTTCAAGCACTTAATGGTAGAAGCAGATAAACCCTTTCCTTCTCATGGTATGCCGGAAGGTTCAGGATCATCAAAATTTCATGATGTAAGCCCGTCAGACAGTGCTTCGAATAGGGTGACTAGGGGATCAACAGGAGCTGCTTCCAAGGACTGGCAACAGCCTGACTTGAGGAGGCCTGACTCTTCTGGAGGAGAACTTGATTCAAATAGGCAGCAGCGAATCGGCAACTCTGCTAATAGAAACTCTACTGATGTATCTCCAAAACAAGTGGAACTGGCAAATGGGCAACATCTTGGTGGTGTAAATATGCTGAGCTCTCAACAAGAACCAGTTCGGCCACTTTTAAGCTTGTTGGAAAAGGAACCTCCTTCTCGTCATGTTTCTGGACAGCTTGAATATGTGAGGCACATCTCTGGTCTGGAAAGACATGACAGCATTTTACCTCTTTTGCATGCTTCGACAGAGAAAAGAACAAATGGAGAGCTTGAGTTTCTTATGGCAGAATTTGCAGGTGAGTGGTTTATTAGTTCTATTTCATTCTTCATTTTTACGCTACGTTCTAATGCTGTTTTCAATTGACTTATTTTTTTTATATAGAACTGGTAATTGTAATTACGAAACTAATGTGCCTTATATATGATCCCTCAGGTTTCCCAACAAAATTCTGTTAAATTACCTCTTTAAGTGTCACAAAATATTCTTCCAACATTGTTTGCAGAGGTTTCTGGGCATGGAAAGGAGATTGGAAACGCTGATTTCAATACAAAAAATGCAAATAAATTAACACACAAATTGATCCCTCCAGCTGGTACGTGGTCGACAGCTTCTAACGACGGAGCTGCTTCAAAGTCTGGTGTGGCATCACAAACAGCATCAGGTGTTTTATCTGGATCCGGTGTCTTAAATGCAAGGCCTGGAAGTGCAGCATCTTCTGGGTTGCTTTCACAAATGGTATTAAATGTCGACGTTGCAAGGGAATATCTTGAAAAAGTTGCAGACCTTTTATTAGAGTTTTCACAAGCGGATAGCATAGTGAAATCTCATATGTGCACCCAAAGTTTGCTTACTCGACTTTTTCAGATGTTCAACAAGATAGAACCTCCTATTCTTCTCAAGGTTACAGTGCATGTGTTTCTGGCATCTCTAATATATGTATTTATGATTCCAGTTTCTTCTTCTAACTCATTCTTTGCTTGACAGATACTTAAATGCATCAATAATTTGTCCACAGATCCAAACTGTTTAGAAAGCCTTCAGCGTGCCGGTGCAATTAGACATTTGATCCCAAATCTTGACCTTCGTGAAGGACCACTTATCCCACAGATACACAATGAAGTTAGTATTATGTTGTCTTCTATTTTAGATATACATTTTGTGCACTTTGTAATTATAACTGCAAATAGAGAAACAACCACCATTTTATCTTGTTGTTCCTTTATTGGTAAATAGAATTGTTTGTTTATGTTGTCCAATAGTCTTTTAGTTCCAATGTCAGTACATAAACCTTAAAATGTCAACCATAATCTGGTAGTGTTGTTTTTTAATTTATTTGGAGGCTTTCTGTATCTGAATTTCGTGAAAGTAAGTATTGAGCTTTGTCATTAGATACATCGGAGAATTTTCATTTGACTAATTTGAAAAACATCTAGCTGTATTGATTTTTTGCATTTTATGCATAAGTAGCTGTCTCCATTATTTTAGTCTTTTATCATGTCTTTTTTTATAATTAGAATCTTTACCATGTCATTGCTCTTCTCCTTCCTAGTTGGTAGTGTCCTCTAATTTTTTGGGATTCTAAGTGTAGGACATGGCTTTGTAGGTCTGGGTATTCATTGTTGTCGTTAGCAATTGGTTATATTTTTTAAGAGCAGTTTGTTCACTACACTGATATACTTTTTTGAACAATTGCACTTGTCATTGCATATTGGTGTACTTTCTGTTTCACAGGAAAAATCAGTATGAAGATGGTTGAGTAATTTGTTCCACTGTAGCTCCCTTAGTGAACGAAGGCAATCATTATTAGATGAACAATCATTAGCATGTTATCATGGTTCTGTGGTATTTCATTTTACAGAAGGTACTAATTGAGTTTCTTTCTTGAAGGTGCTGAATGCACTATTCAACCTTTGCAAGATAAACAAAAGGAGACAGGAACAGGCTGCTGAAAATGGAATTATTCCACATCTGATGAATATTATCACGTCTGGGTCCCCATTGAAGCAATATGCTTTACCTTTACTATGTGACATGGCCCATGCATCTCGTAACTCAAGGGAGCAGCTAAGGGTTCACGGGGGTTTTGATATATACCTGAATCTGTTGGAAGATGAATTGTGGGCAGTCACTGCTTTAGATTCTCTTGCAGTGTGCCTGGCTCATGATAATGATCACAGGAAAGTAGAGCAGGCACTGCTGAAGAAGGAAGCAATTCGAAAATTGGTGAAATTCTTCCAAAGGTGTCCTGAACAATATTTCGTCCATATATTGGAGCCTTTCTTAAAGATAATCACGTGAGTGAAATTTCTCGTAATTATTTGTTCGCACTTGGTTTCTTATGTTGAAAGATGTCATCTGACTCATACCTACAATCTGATGCAGTAAATCATCCCGAATAAACACAACATTGGCTGTCAATGGCTTAACAACCTTGCTCATTGCGAGACTCGACCATCAGGATGCAATAGCTCGACTCAATCTACTCAAGCTAATAAAGGTTAGACACCTATATCTGTATGTAATATGAAACTTTTCCAAGATATAGCTCGTCATTGTAAGGCACTCTTAGGAGAATCGTGTCGGTTGTCCAGTATTTCAGGCAGTATGTCTGTATCTTTATGCTCAACTTCTAGGATGTGCTTTGAAGGCTTTTATAGGCCGTTGCATACACCCATATGAGGGGGTAAATTTTCCGAAAGTGTAGCATTCAGGATAAGTGTACACAGCATTAAATTTCACTGTATCAAAGATTAGTTCTATCCTGAAACATCATTGTAGTTTTGTTAGCTGACTTCTAGATATGCCCTTTTTGGATATTTCATTTCTTTCTAATGCTCAAAATCAAAAATTTCCTTTTTATCCTTTAATAGGCTGTTTATGAACACCATCCTCGGCCGAAGCAGTTGATAGTAGAGAATGATCTTCCTCAGAAGCTCCAAAACCTAATCGAAGAGCGGAGAGACGGTCAACGGTCCGGAGGTCAAGTACTTGTCAAGCAAATGGCAACTGCTCTTCTAAAAGCTCTTCATATTAACACTGTTTTATGATATTGCCATTTTTGTAGTTTTATCTGTATATTGGGCATCCACGATATCTGTAATTATGTAACGTGGCCTATTTTTGTGTACAACCTTCTGTAAAATTACAGTAGACAATGCCAATGTGTGTGTGCTTCCATTTTCGCAAACTTTTTTCAAATTTCCTTTAAGACTCTGGAGCTACTTCATAATTTCATATGGTCTTCGGAGCTTCCGTCAGTGTTGGTCAACAAAATGGTCAATCCAACGATTTTCCCCCAAGCCCAAGCTCAGTTTCCACTGGATGCCTTTTCTTATGCTAGTGTTCTATTATGTTTAATCTCCCCTTGTGTTGGGAGCTTAATGAAATATGTCTGGTTTATCTATTTAGTGCTGGGCCGGGCCTGCTAAGGGATACAGGGCAAAACAATGGAAAAATTATTTTATTAGATGACTCACATTGAAGGTAGCATTCTTCTCCACCTTGAGATTTTGCTCCAAGGCTTACTCCAAGTAGAGAGAATGCCACCAAGCAATGAGTAATTACAATAGAAGGTGAAGAGTTCTATGTATAGCCATAGAAAAGGTAATCCGGGACAATCCCCCGGTATGGGACTAAACAAATACCAGAAATGGACTAAATACACACTAATATGCGTCCCACCAAAATCTTAGCGGATTCGGGCCAAAACAGACTGCCAAAACAGACGGCCAATTAGCGGTCTTGGACTGCCAATGGCAGTCTATATGGTTCGGATCACGCTGGATTTTCTTCTGGGATTTTCTGGATGGCTTTGTTGGTCTTTGATGCATCTACTTCACTTGTTGGAGCTCCGACCCGAATAGAATTGCCAAAATACTCCCCATGATGGTGTGAAGTATTCTTGTTTGCTCATTGGTCCTTTGATCTTACATTCAGGTCCTTCAATCTTGCATCTTAGTCCTTGAGTCTCTCAACTCAGTCCTTTTTCAGGCTTTTAGGTCATTTTATGCCTCTTCTCTTCAAACCTATTTATTTCTAAAATTCAAACATAAAACTCGTATTGTAGCATTGTTTAGGTGAAAGATAATGGATATAAGACACAAATGTATGCATGAAATGATGTCAATCATTAGACTTGAATTCATGTAATGTATTTTGTTATGACTTTCATTTTTTATGACTTCAATGTTTTGCAACACTTATATGTTTTCTAATATTTAACGTGTTATGTACACAGATGGAGTTTGATGGATTCAGTACCAATTCAGTAGAGACAGTTTGATACATAGATCGGTGTTGGTTATGCAGGGCAACCACAAAAGTCTAACTTGTTTAAGAATTTTGTAAGCATTTTACTACTTTCAAATTAAATATTTGTACCAACGTGTTAATGTTCTGACATTTATTTTAATTTTTGCAGAAGGATCCTGAGGGCATAAAATGCGTTGAGCATGGATCCAAGCTTAACGTTTGACAGATCACTGATGAGATGATGTGGTTTCTGCTAGATCTGGCAGGATTTAACACAGTCACTCAATTAAGCCTTGTTTAGTTGGACCATGTCTTGATGGAGCCGATGGTGGAGCGTTGGAGACCCTAGACTCATTCATTTCACCTACGACATAATTAGATTACTTGTACATTGCATGCCATCTCTTTGATTATGGGGGTGCGAGTAGACAGTTTGTGGATATGTAAGTCCCAAAGTACGTGTGGTCAGATGTCTGCATGGATTTATTGGATCAGTTTCCGGATGACATGGGCGATAAGGGTTCAATAACTCTGGGTTGGTTACAAACTCAGTTTCAGGAGTTGCTAGAAGATGCTGATGAGGCAACAGTTACATGACACACTATAGTGTTTATACTGTTCCACCTGGGATGCAATATTTTGTCTGATAAAAGTGACACAATGATTGCCCAATTCAAATATATGAAACTCATGCATTGAGTAAGGGGGAGTTAACATATCTTTTGCATATTGATAGGGGGAGCACTTACACAATTTGACATTAGTTTGTCATCATCAAAAAGGGGGAGATTGTTGGCTTTTTGGCCCTTTAATCTTAATTTTGATGATTAATAAACTAATATTATGCATAACTTCAATTACAACATCACACACATCATATTGTCAAATTGCATAGATATTGTGTATTCCTAACAATGTAGGTGATCAAATCAAGTGACTAATCAACTTCAATATCAAGACTCAAGACTTGTAATCAAAGCTCAAGGACTTATTATGTAATTTTCCATTTATTTGAGTTATAGGATCAAATGTACACTTTATGCACAAAAGGATAAACCCGTCTGTCTCGGTCGAGCGTGTCGTTATCGGTTTACCGAACCAGGTTCCCAACGGATAACCGAGTGTCTATCGGTAAACTGTTCCCTATAGAGTCAGTAACCACTTGATCTTTTGGAACCCTTGTTTCGGTGTACCGAACCTTATTCGGTCAACCGTCTCCTTAGAGTCAGTAAAAACTTGATCTCCTGGAATCCTTGTTTCGGTGTACCGAACGTTATTCGGTCAACCGTCTCCTTAGAGTCAGTAGAAAACTTGATCTCCTGGAATCAATGTTTCGGTGTACCGAACCTTACCTGGTCGACCGTGTACCTATTCCCAGTAGCTTCGAAACTTCTCTGGACATCGCTATTTGGTATTCCGAAGCGAGATCGGTCATCCGAACTTCCATGTGTCTTTTGGCCTAAACCAACTTCATCTGATTGGCTCACGTGGCACAACTAACTCCACCGGACTTATATTTTGTCGTTTAGCCACATCCTTTGAAACATCCATACCGGTCTACTGATGGCTCTTCGGATTACCGAAGTGTTGTTATATGTAAGATCGTAACGACTATTTTTCCACGTAATATTTCGACCGTTATCGATAAACCAATTTCCCATACAATGTCAGGCGAAAACCCACACATGTATCGGTCAATCGAACATGCCACGGTCTACCGGACTTCATCATCGAATCGCACCAAATCTTTACTGTCCACTTTTGCACGGTGCACCGACGCAGTCTCGGTCAACCGAAATTAATTATCCGATATTAGGAAAACGTTACTGGAAGTTGGTGAACGGTTATCTGAACTATATTCAGTTCACCGAGTTCTTATGTCTGACCATTTATTTGGACTACCGTATTTCTAACGGTCGACCGAATCTGTCTCGATTTCTGCCCGAGCTTAAGTCAGATCTTGTTTTCCCTTGGTCTAATTCTCACCAACTTACCATAACGGCTCTATTTATTTTGAAGGCTATATAAGCTTCACTTAAGAGACACATTCACTACCTCACTTGCCAAATATCAATCCTACTCTTGTGCTCTCAATCTTCAAGTCTTCAAAGCTCCATCAACTCTCATACTTCCACTAAATTCACTCCAAGCTTAAATCATATCCTTGAGTGCATTCAAGTTAGAGTTCAACAACCACATTCAATTTCCATTGTGTTGTAAAGCTTCGAGGAAGCACCCTCTCGGGTTGTGAGAGGAGATCCGAGCAAGGCGAGGGTGTTCGCAAGGCTCCGATTGTAAGAGGGTTTATCTTCGACCCGGAATGAAGATAATAGTGAATTCTCGAGTAGGGATCGGAGGATCGATCGGAACTTGAGGAGAGGACTAGATCACGGTGGTGTGATCGAACCTCTATAAATCTCTGGAGTCTTGTGGTTTGCATTCTTTCCCGTATTATTTTAATTGTGCAATTGTTTAAGAAAATTAGGGGATAATCTATTCACCCCCCTCAAGATTAGTGACCGATTAAGTTACAAAATTCATGTCATGAAAATATGACATCCATTACCATATTTATGTGTCATAAATATTATGTAATGTAATGTACATTACACTTCTCCAAATAATATTATGCACATATCTCATAAACTTATATTAAATGTTACACATGTAACACTTTATTTTACCATCTTATCCCACGTATTTAATTTCATATCATATTAAATATAACACATCAAATAAACACATGTAAAATACTTCCCTTGTTTCTCGTTCAGTTGGTGTAACTGTTATCGAGGATCCGGGTTGGATTGGTAATGACATAAAACATTTTATTGTCATAAACTATAAGCGGTATTCTAGCTATACATTATAGTCACTCACTCAACACAGATGAAATTTAACCATTTTACAAAACATGATCTTGTAGAAATATTATAAATAATATTACTTGTGTCTATTGTTTGCCTCATGATATCATGAAAAACATGCAAAATAGGGTTGTCACCTTTGCATTATATTCGTTTCTTAGTTTCTCTTGAGTAAATTATAAATATATAATTGGTATCACTTCAACTATATTGCATGCATTTACAATTCTACTCTACCAATGACATCAGTACTCATTATAAATGATGGACAATGATATTGTTGACCTATAATCTTTTTGATTGATCGTTTTATTTAAACCGCAAGTGCACGGCCGCGTTGAAGCGGTGGCAAATACGGGTCGTCCACTGGGAGGTGTGTCGACGTTTGGTTTGTGTGAAGGCGAGTTGTAAAGAAAGGAGAGAAAAGTTGGATACACTAAACTACACTAAGATGCAAAAAGGAAATGGAAGATAAGCAATAAAACTAAACCCCATAGGGGGTAGAGAAATAATGTGAATATAAAGATGTGTGTGTGTGTTCAATTAAGCTCCTCACAACATGTAGTGCATGAAATCATAAAACTACATCCAACTTTGCCTCCACATGAATTAAGATAAGACTACATCATTAAAACATACAAGACAATAATTGGAATGAAGCTAAATGAACTCATGTATAAAGACTAGACCCTACTATGCCTCCACATGAATTAAGATAAGACTATATCATTAAAACCTACAAGACATTAACCAAGGTAAAGGCAACAAGAGTACATACACTACAACTTGTGTTTCCAATATTAATTCCATCCATATCCTCACCTTATCATTCCCCATAAAATAGGTCCACTAATCAAAGCATAGGCTAACCTTCATTCAAGAGCATTAGCATATCAAAGATAAGAGTGAAAACCCATTAGATGGTTATGGAAATCATATAAAGCTCAAGGGATTAAGATAACACACACTTAATACACTACATGATTATATCACATATTTCTCCACCCCCCAAATGGGGATGGATCTACTCACTACTCATTACAATAACTACATTAACAAAATGAAATATAATACTGAAATGAAATTAATCTAAGCAAGCAAGAAACATTAAAGAGACTAAAAGAACATGAGACAAAAGAAACATGCAAGACATGTAAATTGAAATTAACTAAGCAATGTAAAAATTAAAGCAAACAACAATTAACTACAAAACTTCTATTATTACTCACTCCAAATTACAAGCAGTCCTTCCTCCACTAGAGTTTTTCTTCAAGGCTTCACAATCCCCCGATGTGGGACTAAATAGATACCAAAAATAACCTAAACATCCTCTAATATATGTGCTGGAGATATTTGGGCGGATCCAGAGTGATATGGACCGCCAATTAGCGGTCCCAGACCGCCAATTGGCGGTCCATAAACTTTGGATCGAGTTGGAATTTGTTGTGGGCTTTCTTGGTATATTTTCTGGTCTTGGATGCATTTACTTGGTTTGTTGGACCTCCGACCCGAATCGAATTACTAAAATACTCCCCATGATGGCGTGGAGTATTCTATTTTGCTCTTAGGTCCTTCTGTGTTACATTCAGGTCCTTCTCCCTTGCATCTTAGTCCCCAGATCTCACAATTCAGTCATTTTCCCAGCTTTTGGGTCCTTTTATGCTTCATCTCTTCAAACCTATTTATTCCTGAAAACTAAACATAAAACTCGTCACGTAGCATTGCTTAGGTGTAAGATAATGGATACAAGATACAAATATAAGCATGAAATGATGTCAATCAAATACCCCCGCACCTAAGTTTTTGCTAGTCCCGAGCAAAACAAAGAAAGAGAAAAACAAACGAGAAACAAGAAATCCTAACTCACTTTCGTAGGAATCACGGTTGCACTTAGCACGTGCAACAAGCCGTTAAACCTCTTTGTTGCCAAGGAGGAGAAGTGTTGTCTTCTGAGGGTTTTCAGCGGATATACCCACAAAATCCGAACAAGATGCATTATTCAATCTAGACCTCGACTCGTTGGACAAATTTTGTCGATCATTGGACGCGATAATCCTACGGGCCGACTCTATATAGGTAATCAGTCCACACCTAGCCTAATGAACCATTCGTGCAAGTCAAATAAGGAATTAAGTGAAAGACATGGACAACCTCAACATCCTCAAGTGATACAAAGTGTACAGTCCATTAAGGTTCTTATTTACATTACCATTTTTTTTCTTTTCTCATTTTTTTTCTTTTTATTAGTTTGAGCTTCATTCCCCCAGGGTCAGGTTTCGTGCATCATTGCCCATGAGGACTTACACTATCACGTACACCTTTCCCCAAATCTCCACATAGGGCAATCCCTACCACCCATATAACAGGAGTTCGGTCGGCGCATCCCAAGTCAGATGACTCGAAAGCACCAGGCACAAAGTCCCCTCAGACCTACTTTCCCGAGTGATAGGAGCCGTGCGAGAAGAGAGAACACCTACTCACTTATTTCTTATCTACGCATGAACCAAAACCCCTACACTTAATGTCTCACAACAATATTTAAAGGGTCCTTGACTACAACAAACTTCCTAAATTAACAAACACGAATTATTGACTCACTACGTTCAGGGTGGACTTCTTTGAATGTTTGAGCACTGAAACCCTATGATTACTCACCTCCAAGGGAAATCTGGGGTGCATCCTAACGACTCGATAAATCCTAAAGCCACAGTACTAGATATCCTAATGCATCAAGTTCAAGACAATTTTGGGAGCTTTCTTTTTACTTTGCCTCTCAACGGTTTTGCACAAGCTAAACCCACAAAACATTTTCTTTCGCAAACACATGAAGATTTTGAAAGAAATGTGAAAATTTGAAAGCACTAGGCAAGGAAAAGAAGACAAGTCACCCAAGGATCATGGCAAGCAGATATATCGATATTAAATGCAGCACACTAACATGACCCTAACAATGCAAACAAAAGAAAAAAAATTGAAAGAAAAGACTCGACTATGTACACACGTAAAACACCCCCCCACACACCTACTTCATGCATTGTCCTCAATGAATGCAAGCAAGATACTACATGGATTTATGCATGAAAAAGGAGAGATCTCACCAACATGAAGTACAAAGGGAAGTTCAAGGTCATGTTGATGGACACAAACCCGAATTCCCTCAAAACCTGTGAGATGCTAAAGAAAGGATACAAATACGTGAAAGAAATGAAAATACACAAGGGTTGGGGCTCACAACAATCGATGCTCACTGAAGGAGTCTTTTATTGTACTTTCTTTTTTTATTTTTATTTTTATTTTATTTTTAATTTTATTTTTTTTGTTTATATATAACTATGTACAAACATAAGTTCCCATCTTCATTTGTCAAAAGACATCAAATGGGAACCTCAAGAATGGGTCAATGCACTTGGAAAGGGAACATGACACCACGCGGGGCCAGAATACGCATGCGTGGGCCCCCTTCACTAAGAGCACCATATGAAATGAGAGGTTCATGAATTAGACGCAAAGGCGTCTCATTCAAAGGATCAAACTGAAAGAGCTTGAACCTCTCAAGAGTTTGGGAAATGAGGCAACGGAAGAAGAGTTTCTCCCGTTGCGCTGCTGAAGTAATGATCGTCAATCCAAACTCTCCAACCAACAGGCTGGTGCGTCGGAACGAGGTCAAGAACCTCGTTAGGCATGTCTGACACACCAGGTGAACAAAAAGTGGGTCTCAAACCCAAGGTATCCTCCAAGGAACTTCTAATACCATCATGAGCTATGTAGTTGTTTGATGTTCCATCATTTCCAAGATGATCAGGAACAATAGTGAGAGGCAAACTCTCGTCAGGTTGTTTGAAATTGAGGGGACTAGGGAGCTCTTGCTCCACCAGAGGTGAGTCCTTATGAGTACAACAATATGGTCATGTGGCTCAAGGGCCACGCGACAAGAAGATAAGGCACAATCATGTGCCGACTCGTAATGTAGTTGGTCCATGTTATTCTCAATTGGGATCAAATCGTCCACCAAGTGATCGTGAATTAAAACCCCAAGTCCCTCAGACTGACTAGGAGTTTGACTTTGAAAGATTGTGCTTTGAATTTGTGGATGTGGTGGTGGCGGTTCGATATCAAAAGATGAATCCTCATGTTGACAAGAAAAGTTACTCTCCTCACGTTCACGTAATTGCTGCGACATTTGACTCACTTGCAGTGCCATATTTTGTATGGACTGTTGATTGGTTTCCATGAACGTAAGGAAAGTTGGTTTCGAGGAATCATGTATGTGGTCAACTATGAGGTCCAAGTTAGAGCTTGGGAAATTTTGGGGTTGGGTGTTGATGGGCTGAGAATGAGTCCAATGATTTGAAGTGGGGTGTTGGTAGAATTCTGGGTATTCGGGAGGAGGATACTGGGGTGGAAATGATGTATAAGAATTTGAATACGAATTGTCTCCCCACGAATCCATCCCTCTCGGGTTGTACGCGGATGCATAATGGTCATATTGAGCATTTGGGGAAAATGTATGCTCATACTAAGGCTCAGGGGGAACATAAGGACATTCCCCGATAACATGACCACTCAACCCACAACAGTCGCACGGTACGGCTACTGGAGCCACCGGTGCACTCATGTCGTCTGCCACACGCATGAAAGAGGCCAAAGTTTGTTGTAATGTCTCAGTTTGTTGACCAGCATATGATCCGACGTAACTAGATGGTGGTCTAGCAGTCGGTGCCTCTCTCATACTGCCCCAATATGAAGATTGCTCAATCACACAATAAGGATTATCCCAACCATACGAGGTGTTCGTCTGAGCCACCCCAGGTTGCATGAGTCCGGAATACCAGGACAAATTGTCCTGGTCCCAACAATGATATGGATGGTCGCCCATGTAACCATCCATCTCCACAAAGAACTCTAGAGTCGACCACTCTCACAACCACGAGGCCAAGCTGGCAAAAAGTGCTCGACTCGACCCTAAAACGCTACCAGAGAGTGTAAAGGGGAAGAGACTATAATGTAGAAGAAGGTAAGAAGAAGATGACTCAGAGGATGCCTAACTTCGAGGTCACTAGCCTTGACACGCCTCACCTCCCTACAACGAGGACCATAATGCCCAGCAAGTGATACCAGATCCGGAGATCCAGTTGCTCCTACTATCGACAAGGCAGACAACGTCGATCAGGTCATGACGGTCTCGACAAGATTACTCTCCTAGTGCGTCCGAATTCCTTAGGGCCAATGTCTACTTGCTTTTAGTTAAGGCTTTATTAAGAGTGATTTTTGGGGCCAAGGAAAGGGTGATGAAATCCCCCACCTTATCTTTTATGGGACAGCCCCTCCTTAGTAGCATTTTGAGCTTAAATCTAGCAATCAATCACTCCAATTGTCCCGATGCACCTTACTAACTAATCCATGATCGAAACATGCATGAATGAGAGATTTGGGTGCACGTACCTCACGTCAGCAATCAACAACAAAATGTAAAGCAAAGAAAAGACAAATGCATGCAAGGTCTACACATGATGCATGACCTAGATGGCAAGAAGTCTAATCTTTTGCTTTGAGTTTTATGGTCCATGTTGATTGAAGGGGATTGAAATTAAATCTGGGAGCAAACTAGAAGTCACAACATGCAAAATGATACTCCCAGATAACTAAACAAGCAACCAGAACAAATCTGAGAGAAAATGAGGCTCACCAGGCCGCCAATTGGCGGTCCCAGACCGTTGATTGGCAGTCACTTTTGCGTTATTGGCTCTCAAATTCCTCCAGTCGCTTCCCCTTGATTCTAAGAATGCCTCAAACATACAAAAACTAAAAACAAAAAATTAAAACCACTCGAATCGTCCAAACCAAAGTCTGGACCGAGCACCTCCCCGGCAACGACGCCAAAAACTTGATTGATCGTTTTATTTAAACCGCAAGTGCACGGTCGCGTTGAAGCGATGGCAAATACGGGTCGTCCACTGGGAGGTGTGTCGACGTTTGGTTTGTGCGAAGGCGAGTGGTAAAGAAAGGAGAGAAAGGTTGGTTACACTAAACTACACTAAGATGCAAAAAGGAAATGGAAGATAAGCAATAAAACTAAACCCCATAGGGGGTAGAGAAATAATGTGAATATAAAGATGTGTGTGTGTGTGTGTTCAATTAAGCTCCTCACAACATGTAGTGCATGAAATCATAAAACTACATCCAACTTTGCCTCCACATGAATTAAGATAAGACTACATCATTAAAACATACAAGACAATAATTGGAATGAAGCTAAACGAACTCATGTATCAAGACTAGACCCTACTATGCCTCCACATGAATTAAGATAAGACTATATCATTAAAACATACAAGACATTAACCAAGGTAAAGGCAACAAGAGTACATACACTACAACTTGTGTTTGCAATATTAATTCCATCCATATCCTCACCTTATCATTTCCCAAAAAATAGGTCCACTAATCAAAGCATAGGCTAAGCTTCATTCAAGAGCATTAGCATATCAAAGATAAGAAATCATATAAATCTTAAGGGATTAAGATAACACACACTTAATACACTACATGATTATATCACATATTTCTCCACCCCCCAAATGGGGATGGAACTACTCACACATATTTAAACTAACTATATTAACAAAATGAAGCATAATACTGAAATGAAACTACACTAAGCAAGCAAGAAATACTAAATAAACTTAAAGGGAAATGAAAGACTAAACAAGCATGCACAAATTAAAAGACAAGATTAAAAGAAACTAGAAGAATTATTTTATTAACAAATGACTCACATTGAAGTTAGCATTCTTCTCCACCTTGAGTTTTTGCTTCAAGGCTCACTCCTTAGTAGAGAGAATGCCACCAAGCAATGGGTAATTACAATGGAAGGTGAAGAGTTCTATTTATAGGCATGGAAAAAACTAATCCGGGACAATCCCCCGATGTGGGACTAAACCAATACCACAGATAGACTAAGAATACACTAATACACGTGCTCCACAAATCTTATCGGATCCAGAGCAATAAGGACCGCCAATTAGCGGTCCAAGACCGCCAATTGGCGGTCTATATGATCCAGATCGAGTTGGTTTTGGTTATGGGCTTTTCTTGATGGATATGTTGGTCTTGGATGCATCTACTTTGCTTGTTGAAGCTCCGACCCGAATCGAATTACCAGAATACTCCCCATGATGGTGTGGAGTTTTCTGTTTTGCTCTTAGGTCTTTCGGTCTTACGTTCAGGTCCTTCTCCCTTGCATCTCAGTCCCCATGTCTCACAATTAAGTCTTTTTTCCTGCTTTTGGGTCCTTTCATGGCTCTTCTCTTCAAACCTCTTTATTTCTGAAATTCAAACATAAAACTCATCACGTAGCATTGCTTAGGTGTAAGATAATGGATATAAGATACAAATATGAGCATAAAGTGATGTCAATCACTTTTCATGCACAATCTATATATAAAGAACTACTACTTTTATCATCACTTGTCATAAACAACTTTTAATAGTAATTACGTTATATATTTCTCATGTGAAAAGATACAGTCTCATATATTAGACTTCGTAGACATAGTGAAAACATTAATGACATAACCACAACACATATAAAGTTCACTTGTAAGGTCATGTTCAATGTATGAAACCTTTCGTACACTCATGTTATTAAATGATAATCTTTTTTCAATATTTGTAGAACTACATTGCACTTTAATCAACACGATAATTTTTTCATGGTATAATAGTATTCCATGCTAATTACCAAGGTTGTAACACTTTAGAGTTTCATGTTTGTTATCATATAGAGTTCTAAGGTTCAAGACCAATGACATCTTCCTGAACACTTCTATAAAACATCAAACTCATGGAACAAAAGATAAACACATATATACACACACACCTTCAATTCATAAATATAACATGTAAAAGTAATCAACAAAAGATAATTTTTAGAACACAAAACTAACAATTACTCTTTTAATGATAGTTTTGTGTGTAATTTCGAATTATTTTTTCTGAGTATGCAATTTTGACTGTACTACTATGGTGGTCAAGTGGTGTATGTCTATGAATTTTTTGCTTAAGAATAATTGACTTATTGTCTAACAGGAACTTGGCAAATGAATGATTGAGTAACAAAACTACCTAACAGAAACTTGGAAAATGCAAGGTCGAGTTCTATTTTGCAGAACTCAACAAGTGAAGTGTTGAATTCCATTTGCAGATGTCGGGATCTGAGGTGTCGAGTTCTGTCAAATAGAACGCATCAACCCTAGTGTCGAGTTCAATTTGTTCAAATTAGACTATGGTCCCGCTTCGCACCCTCGTGCGGGGTGAAGAAAAAAATTTGTCTATGAAACATTCGGCGTTCTCAATGCCAAGGTCTTCAAAGAATTTTTATCTACATAACCCGGTGTCTATGATGTTGAGTTCTTTAGTTACTAAAAAATAACTCATCGCCGTCACGTGTCGCTATGTGGTGACAACAGATCTAGTTTGAAAAACATATTTGAGAGATGTTTAGTTTGGAAAATTTCAAAAAAAATATTTCGAAAAAAATCCTTTTTTTTATGATGTCACATATGGTGTTAGCAATCTATCGGTACAGTGGAACGTATTAGGGATAAAATTTGTTAGGACAATGGAAGAAAAAAAATCAATATTATTGGTACTCTGAAAAGCCATAGGGGAAAATCTGGAAGGGTAAAAAATCCGAGAAGATTCGTGATTGACATCATTTCATGCTTATATTTGTACCCTATATCCATTATCTTACACCTAAGCAATGCTACGTGACGAGTTTTATGTTTAGTTTTCAGAAATAAAGAGGTTTGAAGAGAAGAGCCATGAAAGGACCCAAAAGCAGGAAAAAGGACCTAATTGGGAGACCTGGGGACCAAGATGCAAGGGAGAAGGACCTGATCGTAAGACAGAAGGACCTAAGAGCAAAACAGGAAACTCCACACCATCATGAGGAGTATTTTGTCAATTCGATTCGGGTCGGAGCTCCACTAAACAAGTTAGATGCATCCAAGACCAAGAAACACACCAAGGAAAGCCCACCAGAAGACCCAGACGGATCTGGGCTTTATAGGCCGCCAATTGGCGGTCTGGAACCGCCAATTGGCGGTCTGGATCATGCCAGATCCGCCCCAACTTCTCCTGGACTTGTATTAATGTTCGTTTAGGCTATTTTTGGTATTAGTTTAGTCCCACATCGGGGGATTGTCCCGGATTAGCTTTTTCCATGCTTATAAATAGAACTCTTCACCTCCCATTGTATGCATCTCTCTCTTGGTGGCCTCCTTCCCTACTAAGAGTGAAGCCTTGAAGCAAAACTCTAGTGGAGGAAGGGCTGCTTGTAATCTGAGTGAGTTCATAATAAAAGTTTTCATTAGTTAGTTAATTCTTGCTTAGTTAAATTCCTTTAATGTTTTTGCTTTGATGCTTGTTTTGTTTTATGCTTCTTTAATGTTTCTTGCTTGATTAGTATAGTTTCATTTCAGTATTATGCTTGCTTCTGTTAATATAGTTAGTGTAATGAGTAGTGAGTAGTTCCATCCCCATTTGGGGGGTGGAGAAATATGTGATATAATCATATAGTGTATTAAGTGTGTGTTATTTTTATCCCTTGAGCTTTATATGATTTCCATAACCATCTAATGGGTCTCCACTCTTATCTTTGATATGCTAATGCTCTTGAATGAAGTTTAGCTTATGCTTTGATTAGTGGACCTATTTTATGGGGAATGATAAGGTTAGGATATGGATGAAGTTAATGTTGGAAACACAATTTGTAGTGTATGTACTCTTGTTGCCTTTTCCTTAGCTAATGTCTTGTATGTTTTAATGATGTAGTCATCTTAATTCATGTGGAGGCATAGTAGGGTCTAGTCTTTATACATGAGTTCATTTAGTTTCATTCCAATTATTGTCTTGTATGTTTTAATGATGTAGTCTTATCTTAATTCATGTTGAGGCAAAGTTGGATGTAGTTTTATGATTTCATGCACTACATGTTGTGAGGAGCTTAATGAACACACACACACACTTCTTTATGTTCACATTATTTCTCTACCCCCTATGGGGCTTAGTTTTATCGTTTCTTCTCCATTTCATTTCAGCTTTGTAGTTTAGATTAGTGTAATACATCTTTCTCCCTTCTTTTTACCTCTCGCCTTCGAATAAACCAAGTGTCGACACACCTCCCAGTGGACGTCCCGTATTTGCCACCGCTTCAACGCGGCCATGCACTTGCGGTTAAATATAAAACGAGATCAATCAATTCGTCAGGTTAAGGTGAATATCCCTCTTTTGGAGGTGATTCAGCAAATGCCACCTTATGCCAAGGTTCTCAAGGACTTATGCACCAAGAAGAGAAAAACTCATGTTCCAAAGAAAGCTTTTCTTGCGGCTAACGTGAGTTCTTTGTTGGCACAACCCATGCAAGTCAAGTACAAGGACCCTGGCTGTCCTACTATCTCTTGTGTGATTGGTGATGTGTCCATACATCGAGCCTTATTAGACCTTGGTGCATCTGTTAATCTTCTGCCATATTCTGTCTACGTCCACCTCGGTCTTGGAGACCTCCAACAAACAAAGACCACTCTTCAATTGGCTGATAGGTCCACGAAGAAACCGAGGGGTGTGGTGGAAGATGTGTTGATCAAAGTGGGAGAGTTCATTTATCCAGTCGACTTCTTTGTCTTGGATACTGAACCTGTGCCAAACCCACTTGGACAAATTCCTGTCATTCTGGGGCGACCATTTCTTGCAACTTCCAATGCGTTGATCAATTGTCGCAATGGTCTGATGTGCTTGACTTATGGTAGTCAATGCGCTGATTTCAACATCTTCACCATTGGCAAGAAGCCAGATGCCTTCAATGACCCTGTTGGGGTTAACCTTATCCAGGGCATGGATGAGAGTGAAGTTGAGGGCACCTTCATGTACTTCAGAGAATTGTTCGATGAAGATCCTGAAGGTGGTGAAGATGTTTCACCTGGGCTGGCACAAGAAGGTGCCTTATGTTATGATCATGTGGCCTCAGAGCCACATCCTTATGATCTTGTGGCCCTTGAGCCACATCCTTTTAATCTTGTGGCCCTTGAGCCACATCCCTGTGATCTTGTGGCCCTTGAGCCACATCCTTCTGATCTTATGGCCCTTGAGCCACATTCTTTTGATCACGTGGCCCTTGAGCCACAACCTTTCGATCACGTGGCTTTTGAGCCACCAGATACCCTTTTTATGGCCTCTGGGCCACATGATCTTCATTCTATATCTGCTGAGGACCCCATGTGGGTTAAGAATCAACCACCTGATACCCTTCAACCTGGTAGAGGTTCACCTCTCATTCATGCCTCCTCTTTTGTTAACTCTCAAGAGGCATCGAACGACCACAATGCTAATAAGGGTGTCAGGTGGTCAAGCAATTCTGTTTTGTATGTTGCGAGCCCATACAGGTGCATTTCTGGCTCGAGAGATGGCGGGTTCCCATTTGATGTCCCTTGATATATGAAGATGGGAGCCCATTGTTGTACATAGTTAAAAAAAAAGAAAAAGACTCCTTCAGTGAGCATCGATTGTTGTGAGCCCCAACCCTTGTGTATTTGGGCTCCATTTCTTTCACGTATTTGTACCCTTTCTTTAGCATCTCACAGGTTTTGAGGGAATTTGGGTTGTGTCCATCAACATAGCCATACACTTCCCTTTGTACTTCACGTTGGTGAGATCTCTCCTTTTTCATGCATAAATCCATGTAGTATCTTGCTTGCATTCATTAAGGACAATGCATGAAGTAGGTGTGGGGGGTGTTTTACGTGTGTACATAGTTGAGCCTTTTTCCTTTGATTTTGTTTTCTTTTGTTTGCATTGTTAGGGTCATGATAGTGTGCTGCATTTAATATCGATATATCTGCTTCCCATGATCCTTGGGTGACTTGTCTTCTTTTGCTTGCCTAGTGCTTCAAAATTTTCACATTTCTTTCAAAATCTTCATGTGTTTTCGAAAGAAAATGTTTTGTGGGTTTTGCGTGTGTTTAGCATGTGCAAAACCGTTGAGAGGCAAAGTAAAAAGAAAGCTCCCAAAATTGTCTTGAACTTGATGCATTAGGATATCTAGTACGTGGCTTTAGGATTTATCGAGTCGTTAGGATGCACCCCAGTTTTCCTTTGGGGGTGAGTAATCATAGGGTTTCAGTGCTCAAACATTCAAAGAAGTCCACCCTGAACCTAGTGAGTCAATAATTCGTGTTTGTTAATTTATGAAGTTTGTTGTAGTCAAGGACCCTCTTAATCTTGTTGTGAGACATTAGTGTAGGGGTTTTGGTTCATGTGTAGATAAGAAATAAGTGAGTAGATGTTCTCTCTTCTCGCACGGCTCCTATCACTCGGGAAAGTAGGTCTGAGGGGACTTTGTGCCTGGTGCTTTCGAGTCATCTGACTTGGGATGCGCCGACCGAACTCCCGTTACACGGGTGGTAGGGATTGCCCTATGTGGAGATTTGGGGAAAGGTGTACGTGATAGTGTAAGTCCTCATGGGCAATGATGCACGAAACCTGACCCTGGGAGAATGAAGCTCCAACTAATAAAAAGAAAAAGAAGAAAAAGAAATGTGAAAAGAAAGAAAAAGAAAAAAATGGTAATGCAAATAAGAACCTTAATGGACCTTACACTTTGTATCACTTGAGGATGTTGAGGTTGTCCATGTCTTTCACCTAATTCCTTATTTAACTTGCTCGAATGGTTCATTAGGCTAGGTGTGGACTGATCACTTATATAGAGTCGGCCCGTAGCATTACAGCGTCCATTGATCGACAAAATTTGTCCAACGAGTCGAGGTCTAGATTGAATAATGCATCTTGTTCGGATTTTGTGGGTATATCCGCTGAAAACCCTCAGGAGACAACACTCCTCCTCCTTGGCAACAAAGAGGTTTAACGGCTTGTTGCACGTGCTAAGTGCAACCGTGATTCCTACGAAAGTGAGTTAGGATTTCTTGTTTTTCGTTTGCTTTTTCCTTTCTTTGTTTTGCTCGAGACTAGCAAAAACTTAGGTGTGGGGGTATTTGATTGACATCATTTCATGCTTATATTTGTACCCTATATCCATTATCTTACACCTAAGCAATGCTACGTGACGAGTTTTATGTTTAGTTTTCAGAAATAAAGAGGTTTGAAGAGAAGAGCCATGAAAGGACCCAAAAGCAGGAAAAAGGACCTAATTGGGAGACCTGGGGACCAAGATGCGAGGGAGAAGGACCTGATCGTAAGACAGAAGGACCTAAGAGCAAAACAGGAAACTCCACACCATCATGAGGAGTATTTTGTCAATTCGATTCGGGTCGGAGCTCCACTAAACAAGTTAGATGCATCAAAGACCAAGAAACACACCAAGGAAAGCCCACCAGAAGACCTAGACGGATCTGGGCTTTATAGGCCGCCAATTGGTGGTCTGGAACTACCAATTGGCGGTCTGGATCATGCCAGATCCGCCCCAACTTCTCCTGGACTTGTATTAATGTTCGTTTAGGCTATTTTTGGTATTGGTTTAGTCCCACATCGGGGGATTGTCCCGGATTAGCTTTTTCCATGCTTATAAATAGAACTCTTCACCTCCCATTGTATGCATCTCTCTCTTGGTGGCCTCCTTCCCTACTAAGAGTGAAACCTTGAAGCAAAACTCTAGTGGAGGAAGGGCTGCTTGTAATCTGAGTGAGTTCATAATAAAAGTTTTCATTAGTTTGTTAATTCTTGCTTAGTTAAATTCCTTTAATGTTTTTGCTTTGATGCTTGTTTTGTTTTATGCTTCTTTAATGTTTCTTGCTTGATTAGTATAGTTTCATTTCAGTATTATGCTTGCTTCTGTTAATATAGTTAGTGTAATGAGTAGTGAGTAGTTCCATCCCCATTTGGGGGGTGGAGAAATATGTGATATAATCATATAGTGTATTAAGTGTGTGTTATTTTTATCCCTTGAGCTTTATATGATTTCCATAACCATCTAATGGGTCTCCACTCTTATCTTTGATATGCTAATGCTCTTGAATGAAGCTTAGCTTATGCTTTGATTAGTGGACCTATTTTATGGGGAATGATAAGGTTAGGATATGGATGAAGTTAATGTTGGAAACACAATTTGTAGTGTATGTACTCTTGTTGCCTTTTCCTTAGCTAATGTCTTGTATGTTTTAATGATGTAGTCATCTTAATTCATGTGGAGGCATAGTAGGGTCTAGTCTTTATACATGAGTTCATTTAGTTTCATTCCAATTATTGTCTTGTATGTTTTAATGATGTAGTCTTATCGTAATTCATGTTGAGGCAAAGTTGGATGTCGTTTTATGATTTCATGCACTACATGTTGTGAGGAGCTTAATGAACACACACACACACTTCTTTATGTTCACATTATTTCTCTACCCCCTATGGGGCTTAGTTTTATCGTTTCTTCTCCATTTCATTTCAGCTTTGTAGTTTAGATTAGTGTAATACATCTTTCTCCCTTCTTTTTACCTCTCGCCTTCGAATAAACCAAGTGTCGACACACCTCCCAGTGGACGACCCGTATTTGCCACTGCTTCAACGCGGCCGTGCACTTGCGGTTAAATATAAAACGAGATCAATCAATTCGAATCCAAGATAAATAATCTATGGAATCTCAGGGCCAACTAATGCTCCAAAGTGACTTACAAAATGAGGAATAAAGTAAAGTAAATAGCTATATCTTCATGCATTTATCCTTTGGGTGTAGAGTGACGATGTAGAATGTAGTGCTCAACCCAATTGCATTCAACCAGGTGTGACAAGATATTGTTAAATCATACTCCAACGGCTACATATAATCCTTGATTAGGCTCAGTAACCATCATAGCCAATTAAGGATTATTTCTCTCATCTCCAGAATTATCAAGATTGCACTTTCCATAACTAGCATCTTCCACATTAAGATCATGTAAACGGCTATATTCATCCATGTATATATATGACAATTGTATGATCAAATACGACATATAATAGAAAAACAGACCTTCCATTGATCTGGTGTGTGTTTTAATATGGTATCAGAGCAATAGATCCTAATCTCAGACGAGCCAAAGCCCTCATCATCGATCGTTGCCTCAGAAATCCAGTGATCTCCTCACTGACTGTGACCGTACAACCTCAAATCAGGGAGGAGGGGGTTGAAGCTCGCGCAACATCCAAACCCTCAAAATGACAGACACGAGCAACATCCAACAAGAGGCAAACACAACTCAACGTCTGACCACCCAGCCCCTAAACGGGGCAAACTTCTTATCATGGGCACGGTCGGTCTCTCTCTCCCTCAGCGGGAAAGGAAAACTCGGGCATATCACAGGCAAAACTCCAAAACCAACCGGCGCAAACACAGAAACACAACAAGAAGCATGGCAAAACTCAGACCACCTGATTATGTCATGGATCCTCAACTCCATGACCCCCCAACTCGCCGAGCTCTTCATATTCTCGAACTCCGCAAAGGAGCTATGGGAATCACTCGAGGCGATGTATGGAAACCAACAAAACTTCGCTCATGTTTTCAAAATCAAACAAGAAATCGCGCAAACAAAACAACAGGACAAAACCGTAATGGACTATCTCGGATCTCTCAAAAGCAAGTGGGACGAGCTCGGGGTGTATGAACCACCAAGCACCGACTTAAAAACCATACAACAGAGGATCGAGCAGGACCGGGTGTACCAGTTTTTGATCGGACTCAACTCAAGCTTCGAGCCGGTCAAGTCGCAGATCCTTCTGGCACCCGTACTCCCGCCGTTCTCCAGCATCGTAGCGATGGTCCACCGAGAGGAAACCAGACGCAACACGATGAACAACCAACCTGCGGAGAAAGAGAGCCAAGCATTCGCCTCAACCCGGGGAACAAACCAAAAAACAACAAAGAAAGAATACGGAAATCGGAAGGAGGCGTTTTGCGACAATTGCAAGAAGCAAGGACACAACCGGAGTCGATGCTGGTTCCTATTTCCCCACCTTCGGCCACCATCCAGAGGAGCAAAAAACCCTAGATCGGGAGAGGGAGGTGACAAATGGGGGACAGACGGATCCAACCCGAGTAATCGGGCTCTTATAGGTGTGACCGATGGAGCTTTCAACCTGATCCAATCCCAGAGTCCAAATAATGCATCCGACTCCCAAGCCTTTAGAATCCAAACCGATCCATATGTTGCTGGAGCCCAACACACCCCAGACCGGACCAACACTCAATTAAACCAAATTCTGGCTCAGCTCAATCACATTTTGCAAAATCAGAACACATGTAGTACCTCAGGTATCAACTCCAGCTCCTTTTTTGTTAATTCTATGAATCCTAATGTATGGATAATTGACTCGGGTGCCACAGATCACATGACTAGTAATCCAAATCTAACTAGCAATATCGAACCAAACCCAAATAAATCAGTAATTGTAGCTAATGGGCAACATGTCAATATAGAAGGAACTGGACATATTTGTTTGTTAAAGAAAATCAATCAAGATGTTTTATATATTCCTGATTTTAACACAAATTTGTTATCGGTTGCAAGACTCACAAAAAACTTAAACTGCAATGTAATTTTCTCACCTTATAATGTGACTTTTCAGGACCGAATAACAGGGAAGACGATTGGTAGCGGCTCCCTTGTGAATGGGCTTTACATTCTTAATCACGAAACTATTAGTGCTAATAAGGTCTCTTTCGACCAAAATCTCTGGCATAGACGGATGGGTCACCCATCGAATTCAGTTTTAAAATTTTTGTTTCCATGCATTAATTTAAATTCCTCTTGTTGTGATGTATGTCGCTTGGCAAAACAAACCAGATTACCTTTTTCAAATTCTGACAGCAGAACAGGTGCTCCTCTGGAGTTGGTCCATTCCGACATTTGGGGTCCAGCCCCTCTCGAATCTTACAATGGGTTCAAATATTTTATTTCATTTATTGATGATTTTTCTCGAACAACTTGGTTATACCTGCTTAAAGCCAAATCTGAGGTTTTTTCTGTTTTTGTTGAATTCGTCACTTTCGTGGAAAATATGTATACGTCGAAAATTAAAATTTTTAGATCTGACAACGGGTCTGAATACACCAGCCATAATTTTCAAAAAATTTTGAAACAAAAAGGGATTTTTCACCAAACAACTTGCATTAATACACCTGAACAAAATGGAGTTTCAGAAAGGAAAAATCGGCATCTTTTAAATATCACTCGGTCTTTGCTTTTTCAAAATAATGTTCCAAAAATTTTCTGGTCCGATGCTATCCTAACTGCCGTATACTTGATAAATCGGCTTCCTAGTCCTGTCATTCATAACCAACAACCTCTCAAAATTTTGAATAAAAGAAAAATGGGTCTTCATCATCTTCGTATTTTTGGATGCACATGTTTTGTTCACAAAAAACGTCATGATAAGCTTGATTCTAGCTCTATTAAAACGATCTTTCTTGGTTATTCGTTTCAAAAAAAAAGTTACAAATGCTTTGACCCAAAAGATCATAAACTTTATATCTCTCGAGATGTTACCTTTTTTGAAAATGAACCCTACTTCAAAGAATCTTGCAGCAACACATCTTCTCCATGTCCAAATATATCACTACCTGATGTTACCTTCCTCGAAGAGTGTCCCACTCCTCGGGAAGAAGGGGAGAGAAACAACACAGGGGGAGAAGAAACTAGGAGAGAAGACACAGAAGAAGATCACAACGAGCAACAAAACAACGAACCTCAGAGAAGGTCGCATAGAAATAGCAGGCCTCCTACCAGATTACAAGATTACGTCACATACAACGTAACATATCCCATCCAAAAACATGTGAGCTATGGTAATATCTCTCCTAACCACCTTGCTTTTCTTACTAGCATAGAGGATCATAAAGAACCAAATAATTTTCATGAAGCCATCAATATCCCTGAATGGACCCAAGCCATGAAAGATGAAATAAAAGCACTAGAAAACAACAAAACTTGGACTTTAGTCCCCAAACAACCTGGAATCAAACCCGTGGGATGCAAATGGATCTACAAAATAAAATATAATAGCAATGGTACTATAGAAAGATACAAAGCTAGATTAGTAGCTAAGGGATACACTCAAACATATGGAATAGACTACCAAGAGACCTTTGCCCCCGTTGCAAAAATGAACACAGTTCGTGTATTACTGTCTGTTGTTGTTAACCATGGCTAGAATCTTTTCCAGATGGATGTCAAAAATGCTTTTCTACAGGGTAATCTAGAAGAAGAGGTGTATATGACGCCTCCCCCTGGATACCAAGGGGGTCATACTCAAAACCAGGTTTATAAGCTTCACAAAGCCATATATGGGTTAAAACAATCTCCAAGAGCCTGGTATGCAAAACTCAGTCATGCCCTACTTACTTATGGTTTTTCCAAATGTTCTGCAAATGCATCCATGTTTATCAAACACCATGCGCATACTACTCTCATCATTCTAGTTTATGTAGACGATATCATAATCACTGGAAACAATGACCATGAAATTAGCATAGTTAAAAACTATCTAAAAAGAAAATTTGACATCAAGGACCTAGGACATCTAAAATATTTCTTGGGCATAGAAATTGCACACTCTAAAAAAGGCCTATATTTGTCTCAACACAAATATGTCTTAGATCTCCTCCGAGAAACTGGAAAACTAGGAGTTAAACCTGCCAAAACTCCAATGGAACCAAACTGAAAGGTCGGTCCCACAGATGGAGCTCCACTAAAGGATATAGGACAGTTTCAACGACTAGTAGGAAAACTCATATACCTTACAGTCACTCGCCCTGACATTACATACGCTGTAAGTACCATCAGTCAATTTATGCATGCTCCCCACACACACCACTTAGACATAGTATATCGCATTCTTAGATATCTAAAGAACTCTCCTGGTCAAGGATTGTGGATGAAACCGAACAAATCTAACAATATAATTGGTTATTCTGATGCAGACTGGGCTGGAAGTTTTGATAGGAAATCCACCACCGGGTTTTGTACGTTTGTTGGAGGAAATTTAGTTACGTGGAGAAGCAAAAAGCAAAAAGTGGTGCCTCGATCAAGCGCCGAGGCAGAATATCGTGCCATGGCATCCACCACAAGCGAACTCATACGGCTTAAACAACTTCTTTGTGAAATGAAAATGCCACATCAAGAACCGGTACCAATGTTCTGTGACAACCAAGCTGCTCGACACATTGCATCCAACCCTGTCTTTCATGAACGAACAAAGCACATTGAGATCGACTGCCACTTCATCCGTGAAAAAATTCAAGCAAAGGAAATTGAAGTTCCCTATGTTAACAGCAAAGATCAACTCGCCGATATATTCACCAAACCCTTGGACACCGCTCACCTCCAAAGCATTCTTCACAAGTTCGGATCGTTCAATCTATTCCGACCCCAACTTGAGGGGGAGTGTTAAATCATACTCCAACGGCTACATATAATCCTTGATTAGGCTCAGTATCCATCATAGCCAATCAAGGATTATTTCTCTCATCTCCAGAATTATCAAGATTGCACTTTCCATAACTAGCATCTTCCACATTAAGATCATGTAAACGGCTATATTCATCCATGTATATATATATGACAATTGTATGATCAAATACGAGATATAATAGAAAAAAAGACCTTCCATTGATCTGGTGTGCGTTTTAATAGATATCTCAAGAAGTTGATAAATGAAGAGAAAATTCAAATGAAACAGAGGCTAAACTCATCATGTAAACATCCGGTAAGCTGGAAAAATTGTCATCAATAACTGTGTGGGGCTTAGGTAAAACCGATCCAAATTCACATGAGATATGTTTGAGACAAGAGTCATTCGATCTGAGCATTTGAGAACTTGTCTCATCGGACAGCTCGTAGTGAATTGAGTCGTCCGATCCAGTTTTGCTTTAGCTAAAGTTTATAGCAAATATAGTCGTTACTTGAGTCAGATTATAAATTTCATCCGTACGACTAGATCCAAATTTGTCTTATACCAATCACCTTTATATCAAACCAATCATAGAAATTCGGACGACTTAAGAAACACTGAGTCAGATGACTCAATGCTTCTCGAGGCGTCCGATCCATATGAACAATAAACTCTCGACCTTCCCTGTCGACCAAATCGGACGACTACCCCTTGCTTGAACCCGCTGATTGCATCAAAATGATCTTGATTTGAGTTGACCTAGGGGCAATTGGACGACTGACTAAAGCCCGAGCCGTTCGATTCATGATTGCCGAAATTAGCTTCCACCCAAGAAGCTCACCTAAGCAGCTTCTGCATCGTGCAAAAGAAAGCCTTGGAAGTTTTGTCGAGCTTCATGGCAAGAGCTTCAGAGGAAACGTTTGGCAGGCAAAAATCGGGTGGTTGCCAAATCAACCTATGATATCTGTGTTGGACAGATTGTTTTCCAAACTGGTGAGTTTTCCTACCTGCTGCTAAATTCCTAATTGCTTGTTCCCTTAGTCAAATTAAGTGCATATTTCATGATTATATGGAACTTTAAAAAGGTGATGTCATATTTAGTTTCACGTGTTTAGAAGCATGCAAGTAAGTTTTATTGTATATGGAGATTAAGTAAATAATTTTGCCTCGATAAGTTGACTACCAACTAGCCTTTTATTTATTAATTCTCTTGTGTATGTAACTAATTTTTCATTGTTAATAGATTCAAAGTGCATCAAAATTCACACAAATTCTTGAATACAACAACAAAGCCTATATTCTTAAACAATAGGCTAGAAATAAAACTCATTAAGAAATAATGCTTCTAGCACACGAATTTTTTAGTAGATTGTTCAAATTGCGTCACACCTACAGGTTACAAGTATACTTTATGTTACGTTTGAGGAAGAAAGAGCATGATCAATAGGGCTATGGCTTTGGATTACAGCCCACTGCGGCCACCATGAGAGTGATATTATTTTGGGATGAGTTTGAAAAAAAGAAGTCGATGAGAGGTGGTCATTTTTCCTACTTCATTTCACATTTTGTAAGGAGCTTTCCGTAGAATTAAAAAAGCAAATATCATTTCAATATTTGTTGACCACATTATAGAGCAGGATAAGATTTTTTGAGTTTTTTTATCTTCAATAATACGGCATCGACGTGTCAAAGACAATCATAAGTGGATTTTCTATTATTAACTGGATTTGCTTCACTTACGGGGTTTTATCATAAACAACCTTTTATTAACTGAACTGCTAAACATCGCTCCAAAATTACTTAAATCGCCTCTTGAAATTACCAAATTGCCCTTCATCCTATTTTTGCTTATATATCTCACAATTTCACTCTTTTTTCAAAACTTTCTCTTCCTATACCTACTACAGAAGATTAGGAATGTCTCGGAGGCCAGGCAAGCAGCCAGCAGTTCCCCCGGTGTACCCGTATACGGTAACCTTACTTTATTTATTTGTTTTTAAAAATAAAAAAAATTAAAAAAAGTGGCCGGCGTCCGAGGGAGACGCCCCCCGCATGCGACGGGTGTCCGAGGAAGCCGCTCCGCGGGAGACGTCTGGGGAAGACGTCTTCCCGATGGAGGAGACGTCTTCGGCAGACGTCTCCCCCAAAGAGGAGGCTTCTCCGACAGACGCCTCCACCATAGGGGAGGCGTCTCTCGCAGACGCCTCCACAAAAAAAATTAAAATTATTAAATCTGATAATTACTTTAATAAATTGTGATAAATCTGAAAATTTAATTTAACAAATTCTTATTAAGTTTAACATTTGTGATATTTAGTTTTAACAATTTTTGATTTAGTTTAACAATTGTTTTAATTTAGTTTAACAAATTTTGATTTAGTTTAACAATTGTGATAATTTAGTTTAACAAATTTTGATTTAGTTTAACAATTGTGATAAATATGATAATTTAGTTTAACAAATTTAACAAATTTGTAATTAAAATTTCAATTAATAGCCATCGGGTCACACTGGAGGGAAAGGCAAGTCGATACCATTACACGCCTTCCGTTCTTTAGAGGATGATTCAGCACCGCGTCATCCACGTAGACGGGGGATATCTGCTTCGGTCAGGAGGGAGAGAGAGGCATTACGTCGTCGTGAGGAGGATGATGATTCCTTCGATGATGAGCATGTGGACAGTCCCGACGACGGGAGCGACGATGATGACCCGTATGAGTTAGAGCGCCCGGAGGTGGAGAGGCAGGGGGAGTATAGCAGAGGACGTGGTCGAGCGGGTAGTTCTACTTCCGCCGGATGGAGGGTGCGGAAGGGTAGGGGTGGGAGGTTTACGACCGCGGATTCGAGCTCGTGCACTGTTGATCCCCGCGCTCAGAAGAAGAAGAGGGTCCAGGACGATTCTTGGATCGTGAGAAGTATGACGCCTGGTGGTCCTTTAGATGGTAGCGTCATTCCTAGTTTCTGGGGTCACATCGCTAGACGGATCTGGGACGGAGAGGATCGGAAGGTTCTGAAGTGCCATAATCGGCACAGAGCTTGTACAACACTACAGGGTTGGCGGTCTACACTGAGTGCTGATATCAGAGAGGAGATTAGTGCCACGCATTTGGGGCACTTACCGTACAGCATGTTCCCTTATCTCGACATGCCTTTGATTTCTGCGTTTGTGGAGCGGTGGCAGCCTGACACCAACACTTTCCACATGCCTTTCGGAGAGATGACGATCATGCTTCACGATGTTTTCCAGATCCTGCGCATTCCTGTGGATGGTCGTCTGGTTAGTGCTCAGGGGTCGACGTCTGAGCTGAGGTGTTATGTGGCAGAGTTGCTTGGTGTCACACCTGATGGTCTGGCGAGAGATACAGCTTTATGGAGTGGTGGTGGTGTCGGCATCGACTCCCTTGAGGACCTATGCAGACGGGCACGACCTCCGCGGGCCGATGATACACAGTTGACGGCGTACCTATTCTTGATGCTCGGAGCCGTCTTGTTTGTCGACAAGAGTGGTTGTCGGATCAGACCACGCGATCTACTGGAGGCTAGGGACCCGGACACCGTTCGTGAGTACTCGTGGGGGTCAGCGACGTTGGCATACTTGTACCGTCAGCTTGGGATAGCTAGCCGTGCGGATTGTTCTGGGATTGCAGGTTGTCTTACGCTGCTGCAGGCGTGGATATACGAGTACTTTCCTGCATTCCGCCCGCATCGTGAGCGGAAGATTATCGACGAGGGTCATCCATGTTCGGGTATGTGGGCCGTCCGGAGCGAGGACAAGAGCGATGGACGATTGCGTTCCATCCGCGCACGGCTAGATCAGATGACTGCATCAGAGGTATCAAACTTTACACCATTTATTTAATTTTAAGATGTATTATTATTAATGTGTTAAACTTTAGGTGGAGTGGTTACCCTATGGTCCTGACCCAGCAGCGGATGTCCCGAGGACTTTATTGATGGGTCTTATTCGTTATCGGGATATCATAGAGCCTTATATGCCCGATCGGGTCTTGCGTCAGTTAGGATATGTTCATGTGATCCCGGTTGACATCCCGACACCAGAGCATGCGGTGCGGTCTGCGACAGCAGCGACGTACGACGTCAGGTTCCCCGCTTCTACAGCGGAATCGACTTGGCGGACATTTCCGAGATCATGCCGACTGTTCCTTGGCGACTTCAGACGTAGTCGCGACCCCTCCGAGTGTGATGCACGTTATCTTGATTGGTTCGGTAGTTACTCACATCCTATCATCGTCCGTGGTGCCTCCCGGAGAGCAGATCGACCACCAGATAGGACGTGTGGCGATCTGGTAATTTTTTCATTTTATCTATATTTATTTGTACCGTATATTTTGTTAATGTACGCTAATGTTATTGTTATGTGCAGTGGATGGGTAAGATGATACGGGCTGTAGACACAATCTTGCAGATGAGGGATGAGCTGTCAGACGATGTCAGAGCTGCATGCGGAGATTTGGATGAGATCATACACTCGTGGCATACTCAGTTAGGCATCTCCGACCATGATTCGGATGATGAGTAGGCTGATCTGTTGTACCGTACTCTTAGTATTTGCATTTATATTTGTTTATCTGTCGTACGCTTATTATTTGTATTTGTGTTTGTGTTTGCTAACATATCGTACGCTTATTATTTGTATTTGTGTTTGCTTATTTGTCATACGCTTATTATTTTTATTTGTGTTTGCTAACGTATCGTACTATTATATATAATGCAAATAAAGCAAACATATCAAAACATATTACATAATAAAACAACAATATATAGTGTACAAACATATCAAAACATATTACATAATTGGTACAAACATATCAAAACATATTACATAATTGTTGCCAAGATGCTATCCTATTTTGGTACTCTAGCTCTCATCCAATAACACTCTCATCTCGTACTTGAAACCACAGAGTCGCTATAGGAGGTACGGGGAATCCCTCATTCAAATCCAAACGAATGTAATGAGCGTAACTCCCTAAATGAGCAATAATCAACTCTCTGCACGGTCTCGTCACGGTAGGTGGACTCTCCCAAGGTAGAACTGTAAGACATGGGTACAACGAACCATCATTTCCGAGAGAGAAGAACATAACTGCACACTTGTAAAAATTTGCAATGGGAAACAAGTCCGTCCACGTCTCCATGTAGTGATTCTCGCCAAAAGGTCCCCCGCCCCAATTAATCCGGTGACGAGCCTGCGCCACACCGTCGTAGTATACGTGCTCATAAAAAGATGGGTTCGCAGCTAGCTCATTTGAAATCGAACGACGGGCGAGTTGCCAATTGTCTTCACCACCGTGAAAAACATCGGCGACACATCGAAATCCACAGTTTCCATCAGCACGTACATCATTCCACTGGTGTAGGAATGGCATAATGATTCCTGGAATCCTATCCGCATATGGAAAGTCGTCTACGTCAGCCCGCCCAGTCACTACAATATAAACAAAAAATACAGTTACATATAATAACAAAAGATACATATTTACTGAAATAAATAACAAAATTATAATAACAATAAATATAAGGATGATACACCTGATCCTCCCCTCACAGACGAAGAACTAGAAGATCGACCACGACCTTTGCTTCCACTACCGGAAGAACGACCACGACCTCTACTCCCACTACCTGAAGATCGACCACTACCTCGCTCTGCATACTCAAACGCACTAGGGTCCCGTCGTGTCGACTTTCCCCTTGGTCGACCTCGTAGCTTTGTTTTTTCTGCAGGCTCTCTCAAATTCGCATGTTCGGGGTGTAGCTGCTTGAATAAAACCCGAGAGGCAGATCGAATTACGGTGGGGTCACTTCCTGCAATCTCATCAACCAGGCTGCGAAAATGTTCGGCGTCTTGAGCTGCCTGAGACACAAACTCTGCGTTCCCGGCTCCTTCCCCAATGACAAGTGTCCTCCAGAACGAATGAATCAGCTCTAAGTAAATTCCGTTGTCTGATTCAAGACATCCGCGGATGGTACATGCGCAAGGTATCCCATGAGAAGTCAGAAAAGCGCACTCACAACGATATTCAACTTCATCATCTAACTCTTGCATTCTTTTCACCTCCTGACTCAGCAATTGCAAGCAGTGATGCAAAACTCGACCATTTATGTGACGATATAGAGCATGTCCGAAATTAGTCAAATTTCGCCGTCTCGAGTCTTCAAGAGCGTTTCGAATATTCGTCAGCTGCATTTCAATAGCCGCGTTGACGCGCTCGAAAAGAGTGTCCAGAGCTGCAGTCGATGTAGAAATCCACTCTTTTAGAGCCGAATGAGCACTTTCGACCCTACAATTCGTGGTGTTCCCGAAATGAAGGACTTTGTTCGTCCAATTCAGCACAAACTTTTCTTTATGCACCAACCACGTGGTGTCCAGATACTCCGTGATAGCCGGCCACGATCTATACAAATCTTTCAGAGCATACACAACTCTATCATACTCGGCTTCTGAAGTAGAAACCATGATTTTCCTCCATCTTCCACGCCTCAAAGTCTCTGCCATCTGCTTATTTTTCCCGAATACGTGGTATGCGTAGTTCAATACGTCTTTGTTGATGTGCCATGTGCAGAGTAAATGAGCAGAGTCAGGAAATACCTCTCTCACTGGTCGCATAAGGCCTAACTCCCGGTCTGTTATTATTGCAGTCGGGCTGACAATCCCCAATAACAGATCTCGCAACTTCTCCATCACCCACAGATAACTGGAGTAAGTTTCATCCATCAAAATCGCATATCCAATAAGGAAATTCATGTTTGTTGGTGTGACCCCAATCATTTCGAACAAAGGCATCTTATACTTGTTCGTCTTGTAAGTCGAATCCATGCAGATAACGAAAGGATATGTCCGCAACAACTGGACTGACGTCGGATGTGCCAAAAAAGCGTGAGTGACGACATCAGTTTCTGGATCCGCCATAATCCAATGTAAGTACTCACACTGCACTGCTTGATAGAGAAACTGCTGGACGGGATTCCGGTCTTCAGATTTTGTCCTCCTCATGTAATCTCTGAAATTATAAATATGTCTTTGATTTGGATTGTCCTCCGGGAATTTTTCTTTTACTGCCTTCAAGATGTTCCGTGGTTTTGCTTGCGCCTCAGTCATATCACGAACAATCTTCTTCGCCCCAGAACTTAGACCACTAATTTGACGATGACCCTCTGGATAAACTGTCAGTCTGTGGTTGTGATGTCCGTGAGCACTATTAAAAACCACAACCCATCCATCACGATCTCGTCGCTCCACCACTTTTATTAAGAAACGGCAACCGCAACCCTTTCTTTTGGTGTTTCTTCGAAGTGCAGTATCCATATCCCGAGACTCCATTTGATTACGCCGGTCGCATCTCAAATAACAATCCATCCGACTATCTGATCTTGTTTTGTACGACGACACGACCAAAAAAAACCCAGCTCCGATACCTACTTGTTTGGCCCATTTACATGCTTCATCGATTGTTTCAAAGATTTGTGTAGTTTGAAATAACTCACTGTAATCCACTCCATCACCACCGAAATCTTCCAACGGAACCTACAAAAAAAAACAAAATTAAAAAAATCAAAAAAATTCCGGGCGTCTGTATTAAACGCCTACCCCATGGGAGGGGCGTCTGAGTTAAACGCCATTCCCAAGGGTGAGGCGTTTGCGTAGGACGCCTGACCCTAAGGAAGGGTGTCTACTACAGACGCCTTACCCAAGGGGAGGACGTCTACATAAGACGTCTCTCCCATTGCGTAGGCGTCTGCGTTAGACGCCTCGGCCAATGGGAGGACGTCCTACGCAGACGCTCTCACCTTGGGGGAGGCATCTAATGCAGACGCCCGACCCAAAATTTGCCCCGTGCCAGACTTACCTCACCGGATGCATCACCTTCGCCAGACATTTTCGTGGTATTTTTACTGATAAATTATGAATATACAAGACCGTATGCCTAATTTATAGAGACGGGACGATATGGGTATTAAATATATTGTTAAGGGCAATTTGGTAATTTCAATGAGCGATTTAAGTAGTTTTGGGACGACGTTTAGTAGTTCCGCATCAATTTAAAACCTTAGAAATCCCTCGACTCACTTTGATGGAAAGACGAATTAAACAAAACTTTAATGTCTAGTGAAGCTCACAATTTGTTATAAACCGTATAAACTTACTATTCATTTTCATAAATTAATGCATGGTTTTCTAACGACCACCTAAGAAAACTTTTGAGTTGACACACGTGCTACCATTAAAACTGCATTGTCCTGATATCACATGTCTATCCATCACATCCTCTTACCTTAAAGATGACTCCAGAAACCAAACTATCCAAACCTCCAGACAAGTCAAATAAGACCAAACCACAAGATCAGTCGTCCTTTGTTGTCCCTACGAGTTCATTTGTGATGCTAGAGGTGATGGTGGCGGTCGCGTTCTCGGCGGCGCCTCTTATCATATACTTGCCTCCGGTGAGGAGTCTCAACCAATTCGTGGGGATGGTAGAGGAGTTTCTCGCGCACTTCGCGTCGTTCACTCTCACTCTTTTGCCTCGTCTTCGTCTCGCCTCGTCAAGAGTTTTCTCCTTCCAAACTACAACTCATACCCAGTAGACTTCGGTAGCAAAGGTCTAGGTTTTCACATAACTTCATTTATTTATTGGAAAGTACTAAAAGGGAGAGAAAATACATGTTAGTGGATCTACTGCTGGCATTTAATACGACAATTTGAAGCTGCAGGATACTCCAAGGTGGTGAGTTGAAACCGGAGGGAGATCGTTGTTATGTAATTGTCTAAATATGGTATCGTCACGTACGTACAAGTTTGGGAGTAGTACGAAGTAGGGTTGGTTTTCTGTTTTGTTTTGGTGATGTATTTTGACGAATAAAGAATAGTTTATTTGGTTTAACCTTTTATGTCATGCTGTTGATTTCACTTACAGGTATTTTACTACAACCTTGTTAAAATCGATCATGTTAATTTATTGAGGTCTTATCAAAATAAACTTTCCTTTAAAATTTGAAAGAAATACATAGAAGGTTAAGGTACTGAAACAATTTATTATCAAGTTGGAGATTGTTTAATGTCAATTTTTCTTTTCTATTTTTTTCTTTATAGGTGTTTATTTAGCTTACCTTTTTAATCGTTTTAGTGCGGACCGGGGTTAGATGACTCATTGGGTGAGGATCTGGAAATTTAATCTTTAGAACTAAAGCGCAAAAGCTAGCTAGTAATTAACCATGAACTTGCTTTTCTACTTGAAATGATGGAAGTAACGTACTTTCCTACGATTATTCCTTCAAAAATTATTTTATTGAAAAACTGCAAACTTCAACTAAGCAAAAGTATAAATCTAGTATTAGAGAGCCGAATTGCTCTTAGAATTTTTATTGATTCGTTATATGTACAATGAATATTTACCTATATAAATACACTATCCCGTCCTGATATTTAATGTAAATATAACTTTCGAAATTAGACCAATAAAAATTGCAATTACTCAAATAAACTCTAACACCAAAGTACTGATTTGAACTTGTCTGTTTAATTTCAGCAAATAATGGAACTGGACAAACAGAAAAACCAAAACTGTACAAATAAGTTCAAAAATGAAGTCAGATCAAACGATGATGATCAGTTGAGTGCTCTAACCTCACCAATCGAGTTCTCGTGAATCAATCAATCTTGGAAGATAGAACGCTGCTACTTCACTTGTCTTGATTCACCCGTCAAATCACCCAATAGACAATTGAGAAAAGTAAAGATAGGAATCATAATAATAGGCAAAGATAGACATGGGTAACGAAAAACCATTATTCAAGTAAACATAGGCACCATAATAATGGTTGATACAATTACTGCTTACTACATTTTTACTATATCTAAAAAGTGTGAGACCAACCAAATGACACAGTTGATATGTAGGGATTGTCTGCAGTCCATATTATACGATCCGAAGAAACCATCGATCAATTAAGAAAGCATCAATCACCCAAAGAAACCATTCTATCATAGTAACAATGACCTCTTTAATATTGAATGTTGAAATATGGTTAGATCAACTGAACTGAACATTTGATATGGCATTGTGAAGACTACCAGGTCAATATACAGACAGATGAAGCATTCACGAAATGATACAAATGTCAGAAGAAAGGTTCAATCCGAAAGGGTAATAACTTGATCGAATAAAATGAATAAAACACACAAGAAAATGTGTGCTTGCATTTCATTTGCAAGTCACTCACCATTACATTCTGCACTTATATCACAAACCACGTTATGCATGACCATCAATTATTGCACAATGAGTTATAATTTCATATCAATTGCATTTTGAAGCCCAAAAGATAATACTGAAGATCATGACTTCCGCAGAAAAATATTAAATATCGTTGAATGAGAGCTGGAAAAAAAAGGACTCATATTGCAATACTAAAAAGAAAAAAATTAGCTAAATGCTGATACGCAACCGAATTAGCTTAAGTGTAACGTTAATATGTTACCCAAAGTGTGTCTATTTCTTTCATGTCATGGTCTGTTATGACTTACAAGATTTAAATAAGATCTTATTTGACTAAAAAACAGGGAAAGAAACACAAATTCAAGAAACAAATGGACACTCTACATGCCAACTGATTTAACTATTCAACATAGAACCAATTAGCACTCTCATTTGCCAGATATATAGTCTAAAAATGGAATATATACTACCACCGATCCAAGAACAATAAAGTGTGTCAGAGGATTTAATTAGAAAAGAGTAAAATATTTTGAAAAAAAATGAAAGAGAACCAAACCGAATAAATTTAATGAGAAGGTTGATTCAGATAATAATCCGACACATGCAATATATAATCTATCAACAGAACTAGAGAATAGAAACCAAATAACCACTATTGCCATATACATGAATGAGGTCACGTAGCATCTTAAAATGATCACAACTGAGCAACAAAAGTTACTCAAGACTTTTGGTTGTTATCTGATAGTATGTCTGAAACAGATGTTGAAAAACAAGGTATGTTGCTCTGTCAACAGCAATAAATAATTTGATATTCATTCTATAATGCTACAGGCCGTTACAACTGCAAGCTATAAAACATTTTAAAATGACTCCTTACATAACAGAGTATGATCATACAAATAAATCACTACACTCTCACGCTTACAGGGGGCAGTGATAAAATACAAATACTGAAATACTAGTAGCCAAACATCATTAATAAAAAACATGGCAGTATCCTTGAAACGTGACTGCCTCAAATATCAAACGAGAATTCAAATATATTTTGGAAATACATTATCATACGTAATAATGTGTGGCTAAAAATGTATTTTTCGTAACAAAGAAGGAAGAAGGGACACAACATATTTGAGACAAAAAAGGGTACTACCACTTTTTTTCGAAAAACACGTTTTCAGCCAAAAACGCAGATTTATGATTGTTCGGGGTGTGATCCAAACACCTCCTTAGGATTGAAAATTATATTTTTTTCTGAATTACCCTCGAAACCATGGTATTTTGGGCTATCCAAACATGCCCTTACTATTGTCAACGACTCAACGCTTACCTACAAATACTAGTAGCCAAGCAACACTAAATAAAAGACATTGTAGCCACTACAAGAGCAAACCGAAATCATAAGCAGGCGAAAAACAAAAATTACATTTTCCCATATCGTCCTTCAGAACGCCGATTTTCAACCTTTTTGGAAGACTTGGTCCCTCAACCTCAAGAGCAACGCTGATAAGGGAGCACCAGCGGTTTAGATTACTAAACTTGTCATCACGAGGACGGGTAAAAACACCATTCCAGAAAGAGTTGAAACAATGCCTCACCAAATAAAAAATAATACCAAATTAACCTTTTCTTCTCGATGGCATAAAAAACTAAACATAACTACTACATAAGTTTGAAAAAAAATCACCTTTCATATAAACTTTAATGAAATACATAAGAAACTAGAGCTAAATTAAAGGATTATAAATCCAAAGCAGATGGAGAAGAGAACATAAGAACAGGGAACCAAACATCTTAGCTGAAGGAGGGGATTTGGGTTTAGTGTTTAGAATGGGGCCGTCGTGGTGTTTTGAATGCGGAGAGGGGAAATGTTAGGGTTTGGTTTCTTGAATATTCTTCGCTGAGTTAAAGGGCCGGATAAGTCAAAATCGTGTCTCGACCTCTGTTTTAAAAATTGAATTGAACCGACGGTTGGGTTGGACCGTGAACCGGTAGCAGACCGGTCGGTTCTGTCAAAAAAACTGTCCCCCCTTTATGAACCGAAGAAAACCGAAAAAACCGATTGAACCGATTGGTTTTTTCGGTTAGGTCGAACCGAAATGAACCGATTTTTTTCAATTTAAACAAAATTTGATTTTTATTGTTTTATTTTTTGTTCAATTTTGACCCAAAATCTAGGATTTTTATTTTTTACTACTCTTTCCTCAACCCCTCACCACGCCTCCACCCCTCGCGATCATTTCATTTTTGTTTACAGGTTTTAATTAAATTATTTTACAAATGAGTAATTTTGTTGAATTGTTCATAGTTTAAACACTTGGTTATTACTTATTATGTAAAAAAATAATAGGAAAAATCGGTTCAATCAGTTGGACTGCCGCTACGGAGTCGGTTCGGTTCAACTCTCGGTTCACAAAATTCTGATGTCATGTTGACGTTATCATCGGTTTGACCAGGTTGACTCTTCGGTTCAGTTTTTAAAACATTGGATTCGGATTCCACATCAAAAGCAAGTTTGCGTCGTATGTTGTGTTGGAGGAAGGAAATTTAGACCACCTTTAACGTGTTCGACGACGCCCTTTCACCTGGTGTGCCCGACCGTCATTGTTCACTCGTGCATGCATGATTTTTTTTATTTGATTTTTTTAACTTTAGTTTTAATGTTTTTTAAATTATTAATTTTTTGAAAATCTGTTTTCTACTTTTTTGCTTTTTTAGAATTTTTTAGAATTTTCCAAGATCGATCCCGAAATAATGTGGATGAGAGAGATGGGTTGTGGTGAGTTGTGATTAAGAGGTGAATAATATATGAAAGAGAAGAAAGTGGGTTGGGGAGAGAGAAAACTGATGTAGATGAGCGAGAAAGCTGACGTGGAAGAGAGAGATAAGAGAAAGAAAGCTCATGACCTGGTCGTCCAGGTCATGACTAAAGATGGTCTTATGGTATGTTGTGTTCGGATTCCACTTCAAAAGCACGTCACTTAATATGTTTTTTTAATATATTATTATATATTTTCACATTATTTTTAAATTTTGAGTATTTAGATATTCACGAAGAGTTTCTCAAATACATAAGTGTAGATTTAGAATCCTCTTGTCAAATCGATCAATTTGAGTACTATTTTCAATATATTTCGATCACTTTTTAATTTGATCATTTTCTATATAAGATCTTCAGAAGAATTTCATACTGAACCAAAAGATATTGACTAATAACATCACGACCTAAGTGTCCAATGAATAGGTCATCATCCATTAATGACCGGACTTCATACTTGTGTGGTGAAACAATTGTAGAACCTAATTAGCACAAGTAACCCGACGAAAGATCAGAACGTTGTCGCCAAATTCATTCTCCTTTCAACTAATAGTCTTGTCAAATGATATTAAACTCAATTAGCATATGTGACCCGAAAAATCACAGCACATTCGTCAAATCTATGCTCCTAAAAACTAACAAGTCAAATGGTACTAGAACCCAAGTAGCATAAGTGATCCTACGAAGAATCTCAAAATTGATATGATGATGTGATGTAGTAACTTAAATTGTGCACGAGAAGTAGATAAGAAAAATGCCCGAATCACAAGGTATTGACCAATAGCCAAAATGTTCAGATGTACAATAGTTATCATCCCTTAACAAATGGACTTCATGCTCATATAGTGAGAATCAGAAGGTATTGGCAAATAAGCACATGACCCGGGTGTCCAATGAATAGGTCCTTTATCTATAACGAGTGGACTTCATACTAGTGAGGTGAAACAATTCTAAAGCCCAATTAACACAAGTGACCGATGAAAAAACATAACATTGTGGCCAAATCCATACCCTTTTCAATTAATGTTATGGTCAAAGGCTATTAGAACCTCATTTTCAACTAATGTTATGGTCAAAGGATATTAGAACCTCATTAGCATACATGACTCGACAAAAAATAACAACACCTTCACCATTTATTTAAACTAGAGAATATTATTGCTATTTTATTTTATGTAAATACAAGTGAGTTATGTTTTCTGTTTAAGATGTGGTTTCAACCATAACTAATATCGATAAAATTGAGTTGTTTTAAGAATATATACACTGAAAATCACTTTTTAAATGTTGAAAGTGGTTAGTTAATATTGTTAAAAATCGGTTGTTTTGAATATTTCTAAAAAAAAGAAACAAATTCCATTCATCAAACCCTAACAAATTCGTTAATTGAGTACCCAAACTGAAAAACCTTAAACGAAATGAAGCAAAAAACTCTATAGATGTTTAATGTGGCTAGTTAATTGCAAATACAAACATGACAAAAAGTATTGTTCATATTCTTTTTCTTAAAGAAAGAAATTGATTACTTTCATTAAACCTAACAAATAGGTTAAAAGGGACCCAAGCCGAAAAACATTAAATGAAAAACGAAACGCAAAATGAAGAATGAAGCGAGATATCATACAAGTTCCTCACCCATGGAATCATTGAGACTGTTATCGGAATCGGATGCAATAATATCCCCGAGCTAGTGCGCTAAACAAGATCGTGTCGTCCATTCATTTCTTCCAGTAAGGTGTGTACATCCACCTCCATTTATCGGAAACGACATCGACAAAGAGCCATTCCTCTCCTCCATCACGATCCAACAACCAGATGTCCGAGAGATTCATGACCTTGGAATAACAAAATGGCAACATCATTAGTTTGTCTGAAAGGAATGTGTTCTAAAAATTTATTTTTATGTTTTTTATTATGAATTGAATGTATAAACATGCACAAATTCTTCGACTCACTAGGTTCATGGTGGACTTCTCTATTTGTTTGAGTGTTGAAACTCTATGATTACTCTCCCCCCGAGAGAAAACCAGGATGCATCATTACGACTAGTTAAGACCTAAAGTCGGTGTATTAGATATCCTAATACATCATGTTCAAGTCAATTTTGGGACCTTCCTTTTTAATTTGCCTCTCAACGTTTTTGCAAACCCACAAAACATTTTCTTTCGCAAACACATGAAGATGTTAAAAGAAATGGAAAATTAAAGCACTTGACAAGCAAAAAAAGACAAGTCACCCAATGATCATTTGAAGCACAAGGAATTTTTTGTGGTCATGTTGATGTACACAAATCTGAATTCCCCTCAAAACATGTGAGATACTTAAGAAGGGAGACAAATACGTGAAACAAATGTGCCCAAATACACAAGGGTTGGATCCCACAACAACCTATGCTTACTCTCGGAGTCTTTTTTTGTCTTTTTTCATTTTTTTCCAAATATAATTATGTACAAAAATAAATTGTCATCGTCATTTGTCAAAAGACATCAAATGAAAACCTCAAAAGTGGGTCAATGCACTTGGAATAGGAACACGACACCACACGGGGCAATTATACTCATGTATGGGCCCCCTCAAAAAGTGTACCAAATATTGGGAGAGGTTCACGAATTAGACACAAAGGCGTCTGATTCGAAGGATCAAACTAAAAGAGTTCGAACCTCTCAAGAGCTTGGGAAATATTACGCAACGGAAGAAGAGTTTCTTCCGTTGCGTTAGTAAAATCAGGATCATCAATCCAAACTCTCCAACCAACAGGCTAGTGGGTCGGAATGAGGTCAAGAACCTCGTCATGCTTGTCTGACACACCAGGCGAACAAAAAGTGGGTCTCTTACCCATTGTTCATCTAAGGAACTCCCAATACCCTCATTGGCAATGTAGTTGTTTGGTGTCCCTTCATTTTCAAGAAGATCAAGAACAATAGTGAGAGACAAACTCTCACTAGGTCGTATGAAATTAGGGGTATTAGGTAACTCTTGCTCCATCAAATGAGAGTCTTCTAGAGGCACAACATTAAGATCATGTGGCTCAAAGGCCACAGGACAAAAAGATAATACACAATCTTGTGCCGACACATAATGAAACTAGTTCATGCTATTCTCAATTTGAATCGAATCCGGATGTGATGATGGTTCGATATCAAAAGATGAATCCTCATGTTGACAAGAAAAGTCTGTTGGCTTTTTGGCCTTAATCTATGTTTTGATGATTTAATCAACTTAATCTTAATTGTGATCGTGTAGAGTACCACAGATGTTACATTGCATATATATTGTTTTGTGTTAACCTCTACAGGTGATCAAGACTCAAGGAAGAAAGAAAATCAAGTCAAGACATGTAATCAAGCTTATTTGAAGACATGTATTTTGTATTTCTTTAAGTCTTAGGAACTTTGTGTAATTGAGCATACTTGAACTAAAAACTACTCAAACACACACTAGGTTCCCTATAGAAGTCAGACACAAAAATTCACATAATTTGGACTTCAATAGATCACTCAAACTTAGACCAGAAAACACTAAACCTGAACCCAAACTGTCTGCCCACATTCGGTCGACCGAAACAGACTGTTCGGTCGACCGAGTGATCAATTAATCTGTTAGTGTTTAACTGCCTAAGTTCGGTCGACCGTTCAGACCTTTTCGGTCGACCGAGTCCCAAGTATTTTCCGACCGTTTGTTTTGTCGTATATACCCAACAATCGTATTCGTATTAACCAAAAATACCCCAAATACATTTCATGTATCGGTCGACCGAGGACCTTGTTCGGTCGACCGAATATCTGTTTCTTGACAAACCCGAATCTCCTGCTGGATTTCGGTCGACCGTTAGACCTTGGTTCGGTCGACCGAAAAGAACATTGTTTGTCAACCCCAAAGTGCATATTGTGATTCGGTCGACCGAACCCTATTCGGTGTTCGACCGATCACTTAAGTGTACCTAAGTCTTAGCGTTGGGCGGTCGACCGTTCCTTAACCGGTCAACCGAACTGAGTTCAAAACTGCCTAACGGTCGACTGTTCAGCCCGATCTGGTCGACCGAACTCATCCAGAATTGGGTCATGCGAGTTTCTGTTTTGTGTATCTTCACCAACTTATACCCAATCAACCCCAACAGCTATATTCTCTCTAATGCTTATAAATAGAGTTGTAAAAAACATTTTAACACAACTTTCCCACACATACTTGTCCAATACATTAGAGAGAAACCCAACACACTCAAAGTCTCAAACCTTCCACACTTTAGTCATAAATCCTATCTCACTCAAGTGTGCTCAAGTTTAGATAGTGTTGTTCCACTCAAGATTCATTTGTAAAGAAGCAAGGACTTCGGTGAAAGCCCGAAGTGTTCCTCTCGGATTGTGAGAGAAGAAAGTCAAGCTCACGAGGTTGTTCGTCGAGCTTGTTTTGTAAAAGGCGTTCTCTCCCGGCCGGGAACGGGGAGTGGATAGTGAAGACGCGAGCGGAGCTCGAAGTGTCAAGCGGAGCTTGCAATAGAGGACGTAGGCGGTGGCCGAACCTCTATAAAAACCCCCGAGTCCATTGTGGTTTGCATTATTCCTTCCTTACTTGCTTATTTGTTTAAATTCCGCTGCGCATAACTAGATTGCTTAAACAAGTATGTAATTAGCTTAAAAGTGATTAGAATTAGAGACCCTCACAATCCTACAAAGTCACCCTCCTCACGTTCACTTAATTGTTGCGTCATCTGTTTGCATTGCCAGATTTTGCAAGGAATTTTGAGTGGTTTCCATGAACGTGTGGAGAGTTTTTTCAAGGAATCAAGTCTAAGGTCAACTGTGAGGCTCAAGTCAAAATTTTGGAGATTTTGGGGTTGAGTGTTTATGGGATGAGAATGAGTCCAATGATTGGTCATGAGTGGTGACTAGTAGGGATGTGGGTATTTGGGAGGAGAATAATGGGGTGGGTATGATGTATAAAACTTTGAATCAATATTGTCTCCTCATGAATTCATCTCTCTTGGGTTGTACGCGGATGTGTATAGGTCACATTAAGCATTTTGGGAAAAGATATGCTCATACTCAGGATCTGGGGGAACATAAGGACATTCCCCGATAACGTGACCACTCAACCCGCAACAGTCACACGGTATGGCTACTGGAGCCACCAGTGCACTCATATCGTTTACCGCACACATGAAAGAGGAAAAGTTTTTTCAAATGTCTCAGTTTGTTGACCAACATATGATTTGACACAACTAGACGGTGGTCTAGTATTTGGTGCCTCTCTCATATTACGCCAATCTGAAGAGTGCCCAGCCACACAATTAAGATTGTCCCAACCATGTTGGGTGTTAGTCTAAGGCACCCCAGGATGCATGGGTCCGGAATACCTAGGAGAATAGTCATGGTCCCAACAATGGAATGGATGGCGCCTATGTAACCATCCATCTCGACATAGTACACTTGAGTCGACCACTCTCACCACCACGAGGCCAAGCTTGCAAAAAGTGCTCGACTCGACCCTAAAACATTTATAGAGAGTGTTAAGGGGAGGAGACTATAACATGGAAGTAGGTGAGAAGTGTTGGCTTTTTGGCCTTAATCTATGTTTTGATGATTTATTTAACCTAATCTTAATTATGATCATGTAGAGTAGCACACATAGTGTATTGCATATATATTGCTTTGTGCTAACCTCTAGAGGTGATCAAGACTCAAGGAAGAAAGGAAATCAAGTCAAGACATGTAATCAAGCTCATTTGAAGACATGTATTTTTGTATTTCTTTGAGTCTTTAGGAACTTGTGTATTTTGAGCATACTTGAGCTAAAATCAACTTAAACACACACTAGGTTCCTTATAGAAGTCACACACAAAATTTCACATAATTTGGACTTCAATAGATCACCCATACTTAGACCGGAAAACACCTAAACCTGAACCCAACTGTCTGCCCACATTCGGTCGACCGATACAGGCCGTTCGGTCGACCGGATGATCAAGTAATCCAGTTTGTGTTTTCCTGTCTAGTTTTGGTCGACTGCACCATCTCTTTCGGTCGACCGTTTAACCTTACTGTTCCGACCGTTATTTTTGTCGTATTTACTCAACGGTCGTATTCGTATTAAAACCATATACACCTCCATATACTTTACCAAACGGTCGAACCATTTGCCCAGTTCGGTCATCCGTTTAACCTTGTCAAAAATCCCTGCTATCGGTCGATACGATTTCGTTCAACCGATCCATTTATCCATCTACCGAAACGCTTATTCGGTCGACCGGTAACCCTGTTCGGTCGACCGTTTATTTAATTGACTTAAGATTTCGGTCGACCTCTCCATATTTCGGTCGACCGTATCCTTAAAGAACCTAAGAGTTCGGTCGACCGTTTCACCGTTCGGTCGACCGTTTCTGGACAGATTTGCAGCCCAAATTTTCTGCTTTGTGTATCTTGCACAAAACCCTATCAAATCTTGTCCCAACGGATCTATTCTCTCTAATGCCTATATAAGGAGTTGTAAAACACATTTTAACACAACTCTCCCACTACAAACTTGTCCCAAACATTAAAGAGAATCCCAAACACTCAAAGCTTCAAACCTTACACACTTAGTGATCAATTCCTTATTCCTACTCAAGTGTGCTCAAGATTTAGAGAGTGTTGCTCCACTCAAGTTCTCATTTGTTGTGAAAAGAGTAAAGGCTCCGGTGAAAGCCCAAAGCATCCTTTTCGGATTGTGAGAAGAGGATTCCAAGCTCGGCGAGGGTTGTTCGCGAGTTTGACGGTTGTAAAGGCGTTCTCTCCCAGCCCGGAACGGGGGTGGTTAGTGATGTCGTGAGCGGAGCTCGGTGATCCGAGCGGAGCTTGCAAGAGAGGACTAGGACCCGGGTGGGGTGCCGAACCTCTATAAAAACGCTGAGTCTCTTTGTGGTTTGCATATTCCAACACTTGCTTGTTTTAGTTTTAAATTCTGCTGCATTTCTTTGATCGATTAAACAAGTAGGTGATTAGATTAATAGTGATTAGTGGACCCATAACCCACACGATCCAACAAGAAGAAGATGACTCAGAGGAGAATAGAAGAATCCTTAGAGCTAGTGTGGGTAAAGGTGAGAGTAGAAGCCTAATTTAGCAAACACGACTCAAACAGCCTAAGGTCACTATAGGTACCTACAGCTAGACGACGACTAACTGCGAGGTCACGCGACCTCAACACGCCTCACCTCCCTACGACGAAGACCACAAAGCCCAGCAAGTGAACAAAGATCCGAGATCTCGTCTCTCCTACTATCGACAAAGTGGGTGACGTCGATCAGGATATGACGGTCGCGACCAGATTACTATCCTAATGTGCTTGAAGTCCTTATGGGTCAATGTCTACTTGATTTTAAATTAAGGTTCTTAATTTGGAGTGATTTTTGGGGCTAAGAAAAGGGTGATGAAATCCCACACCTTATCTTGAGCGAGACGAGCCCCCTTAGATTGTTTTGAATCCTAAGCTAGAAATCAACACACCAATCAATCACTCACCTAATTCTTGTCCTGATGTGCCTTACTAACTAATGCATGCTCTACCCATGCATGAATGAGAGAATGGTTGCACGTCCCTCACACCAGCAATCGACAACAAAAAATTAAAGCAAAGGAAAGACATTGTGCGTGCAAGGTCTACAGATGATGCATGACCTAGAAGACAAATAATCTAAAATTTTGATTTGAGTTTTAGGGTCCAAGTTGTCTTAACATAGGGTCATGCAAACCAAATTAATTACTGACACTTGAACATAGCATACATGACATACACAGTGGAAGTAAAAAAATACAAATAAGCAAAGGAAGCTACTGTAAAAACAGATTTGAAAAATGGTTGACCAGAGCCACAAGTGGCGAATCAAAATCCGCTACTGGCGGATATTCTGGGGATTCTAGCCCCCAGAATTTACCAACATACTCCTAAGCCTCTGTAGGTCGCACTGTACACTTGTAACCCCTTCTTGTAACCACAAGAGAAAACAAAAGAAAAACCCACTAAAATGGTGAACTCGACTACGAAAACGACACTCCCCGACCACGACGCCAAAAACATGATTGATCAGTTTATAATACCGCAAGTGCACGACCGCGATGAAGCGGTGGCAAGTACGGGTCGAGTCCACCGGGGGCGCGCGTGAGTCAAAATCCACAATACTCGAGAGGGGAAAGAATAGAGAAAAATGAGGTAGGATTACACTACGATGCGTATAAAACTAGAAAACAAACCTTAAAAATAAACTCATTAGGGGGTAGAGAAAGAATGTGAAAATTAAAATATGTGTAGTGTGTCTATTCATTGGTGCTCATCACAACATGTAATACATGAATCCATAAAACCAAATTCAACTTTGCCTCCACATGAAATAAGATAAAACATTATCATTAAAATATACAACATAATAATTGAAGTGATGCTAACATGAACACATGCATAATGACCAAACCCCACTATGTCTTCACATGAAATAAGATTTAACACAATCATTAAAACATACAAGACATTAATTAGGATGAGGTCAACATTAGCACATGCATGCACAAGTCATTTTTCCTTCTTCCATTTCATCCTTATCATCACATCATCATTCCCCATAAAATAAGTCATCTAATCTAAGCATAGGCTAAACATCACTCGAGAGCATTAACACATCAAAGATAAGAGTGAAAATCTCATTAGATGGTTATGGAACTCATGTGAGACTCAAATGTTAGGATTAACACACACACTTAATACATCACATAATCACATCACATTCTTCTCCACCCCAAATGGGGATGGACTACTCCCTACTCATCTCTAAACTCAAGAAAACATAAAAACAACACAACCCATAAAGAAGTAAAGAAAACTTGAGTTAACCAAAGTAAGTGAACAAATTTTGCATCAAATGAAATATAACAACATGAAAAACATAAAAACTTACTTGATTTAGAAAATGAAGAATACAAAGTTGCTCCTTTTCTCCTCCACTACACTAAAACCTACTCTAATAAACAAGAAATAAAACCTAATCTACTAAACATGGAAACTAACATAATGAGGAGACGAAGGAAGAAGAAGAGAGGAGACATTACAAGTCTATTTATAGAAGAAATAAGGGTTTCGAACCTACTCACTACACAATACACATTAAGCTAACAATTATACTAAGGAGGGAAACATTATAACTAATTATACTAAGATTATTGAAACAAAACTAAGCTAAATATTCAAACATTACAAGTGACAATATTAAAACAAAAATAAGAAAATATTTTAATTACATGACTCACATTACAAGTAGCATTCTTATCCACATGAGTTTTTCTCCAAGACTTTGAAGGGAATGTGTTCTAAAAGTTTTACTTTTAAATGTCAATTATTATGAATTGAATGAGAAATCATTTTGTTCATTGTTTATGTTATTCGTCTTTTAGAAGTGTTAAGGAAGAGACTCTTGGTCCTTAACCGTAGAGCTCTAAAAGATATTGGTTTACATAAAACAAAAGATATTCGCAATCATGGTAATTAACATGGGACATTAATTACCAAGTTAAGATTGTCGTGTTGGTCATAGATCACTGTAGCTCTACAAGTGAGTGACAACACAGGTACACAAAAGAGGAAAATATTACTTTTGTATACTGAATAGACCTAATAAGTAAAACATTATAGAATTGTATTTTCTGTGTCATTAATGTTTTACTGTGTCTTTGGTTCTTTGATATGAGACTTATATCCGATCGCTTAAGAATTGCTTAATTAGACTAGTGTCTTGAGTTATCGATGAGTGTAGTGTAAAGTCATTGGTTGGTTAAGTATGACTTTTGTTGGAGAAGATAGTTAGTCAAAAGATTATAATTGCCCCTCTTAATTGAGTGATGATATTAGTGGGCCCCTTGATAAAACAAAGTTATAATGTGCACAATGTGATATGAGTTAAGTCACATATTTATAACTAGCTTAAAGAGATCAAAAAAAATGAATACTAATACAAAGATGACACAATACTACTTTGTGTGTATTCTTAGTATCATGTGGCAAGGGACGAACACAAGTGGTGCACTCCATCACTAAATGGATCGGGTTTTGGTTCGAGTGGAATTAAGACATCTAACTAATTGGGAGCTATAATGTGTAGCTAGATACCGCTTATAGCTTATGATATTAAGCTCTTAATATCACTGTCAACTTAGTTTAGATCCTCCCATAGGTCACACCGCAAAAAACCGGGAAACAAGAAGCTTGATTTTTGGTTCATATGATGTGTCGGGTTTCTTATAGAAAATATGACACATGAGGTGAACAAGTAAAATCAATTATGTTGTATATAACATAATTAGAATCATGATAAATTCATATGAGATGCATATATTATGGGGTGCAATAATTTATTATTGCATAGGATAATATATTGCATAAGTTGTGAATTTGCTAAAAACCCCAAAAGTTCAAATTTTGTTGCAAAATAAATCCAAAATCTGAAAAGGCAAAATAGGGTAAAAGTTCGGTAATCCGTTTATGGTTCAGTCGACCGAAGGTTTTGTGGATCGGTCAACCGAACGTGGAACGGATGGTCATAGTTAATTGACCGAACTTGACTAAAGTGCCTGGAGTTCTGGTACGGTATACCGAACCAGAAACGGTCGACCGAACAATGTCCATTTCCGATATTTTCGGGTAACCGAATGGCACTCGGTTTTAGACGAGAATTCGTCCGATCGGTTAAGGAGAATTTTTCTCCTTAAGAATCGGTCATCCGTCTAGTGCACGGTAATACGAACGTGACATATTCGGTCATTCGTCTAGTGCACGGTAATACGAACATGACATATTCGGTTAACTGAATATGTCTCGAGAAACTGAAGCCCGATCGATTTTCTGTCTTTGATAATTAAGAGATTAAATTGATTAAAGGTTGGATTAGCTCCAAACTTGGTCAAACGTTTTGTGGATGCATGTAATGCATTATGGAGTTAGTTTGTGGGAGAAAATGTCAAGAGAACATGGCTTAAGAATAGCCATGATTGAGAGTAAGATTGGAGCCTATAAATAGGTCATTATTCTCCTTAATTATGTTAGAAGTTTTTCTAATTATTTTCTCTCCTAATTCACCACAAAAAGCCACGAAAATTCTCTTAGTTTTCTAAGTCTTTGGAAGGAGAAATCTCAGAGATTAAGGAAGGGATTTGTAGCTAGATTCTAAGCTAGTTTGGAGATTGATTGGCTAGCTCCTTTCTCTCCAACCTTATTTAGGGTTTCGGTGAACACTCGGAGGCATCCGGCGCAACGAGAAGCGACGATCGTCTTCCTCAATGTCTCTGGAACATCAAGAAGTTTTAGAGAACTTCTAGGTATGAATTTCGGAGTCCCTTGTGTTTGTTTTAATAAAGTTTTTGAAACTAGTTGTTAAAACAAACCGATGCATGCATGAAATAAATCGAAGAAAATTGTAATTGATCCTTATTATGCATAAAATTCGAAAAATATATATGCACAATTAAACATGAAATTCTACAGTGGTATCAGAGCTTAGGGTTCAATTTTTTTATGATTTAAGGTTGTAAACGAATTTAGTTTACCATATAGGATTTGAACAATTCAGTTTACCGGTTTTTCGGTCTATGAATGTTTTGTTGATATAATTCTCTATAATAATTCATTTTAAATGTTTTAAGTGTTTTAAAACATGTCATGTAATTATTAGAATTAAGATTTAGACATTAGTCTAACTTACAATAATTTCGTTTTATAAAGAAATGATTATTTTGTAAGAGAATCAACAAAACCGAAAAACTGCGGTTCATCTTTCCATTGGAAATTGGATGGACAGCGGTTCAAAATTATTTTTGAACTATGGATGGCTGAAAAACGTTTTTAATGGATTTCAAAATGTTTTTCAAAGAATTGTTTGGGATTCAAGATGATTGATAAACTAGATTGTATAGTTTATAGCAATATTGCGTGCATGGATGCTCGAGTTGTCTTTGCAGGAATTGTGAGTTTATATGTTCCAAATCAGCAACTATGAATGTATGTAATTATTATTATATAGGGGCTTATTTACATGTAAAAGCCAAATTCTCTCTTTCTGTCTCTAGATAATTGCATTGCATTTGAGAGGTTTTTACATAGGACTTGCACTAGTCGGTTTTTATCGAATGTGAGGAGCATGTTTATTTTCTGTAAAATCTACATCTCCGGTGCAAGAGGAAGTCGCCGCTGTAGCGCATCGATCAAGGATCGAGGATCAAGGATCAAAGGGAACATATAAACTCACACGATGTGGATTGTGTGAATGGTTTAATTTCTGTTTTTAATTTATGCTATGCATGTGATGAATGTGATTGAATGTTAGGATGTGTATGAATGACAATATGCATGATACCTCAAATTCCAAATCGCATGTTAATATATGAAATTGTCCAACAAAATTAAGAGTAATTTCCCTTCTTATTTCATCCACTAGCAGTCATTGATCGAGGGATACTCTGCTCGCCCTTAGCGGGAGATAGCTCCCTCCATCTTTGGGAATAGTGGGAGATATAATGGTTGTCTGTTGTTGTGCCACGATTAAATACATGAGGTGTGTTTCACCCCAGAACCCCAAGTATGTTTAGTTGTGAATACAATGGATAAACGTATCTCGTATCAAATGAAAATAAGTTTTCTTAACATTACCTAGAGCCCTCGCTTGGTTTTGGAAAAAAGTTTTTCTTACGAGGATAGGTCATATTCCCTCATAATTAAAACGACAAGAATCACAAGAGTTTGAAGATGCTAATGTTGCTAAAATTCAAAAAGGTTGTGATTAGAAAGAGTTTTTCTTACCTTGATATTGTGATGTATTCGATAGCCCTTAGCTAGTCTATATTACAATTGATAGGATCTTGGATTACTGCATTTACGGGCAAAAATTTATTTGCAGTATTTACATTTATATTTGATAGATATGTATGTATTTTAAAAACATAAAATTGACATTAAAATCCTATATAATTTATTTTGTAGAAAAGAATCCTTTGCAAAATGATGGCTCAAACTTCATGAAATGGCAACTCAATCTTAATATCGTGTTGAGGTTTGAAAAACTATCTCATATTTTGGATGGTGAAATCCCAAAATTTAATGAGAAGGCAACCGGTAATGAGAAAGAGGCGATAGCCAAGTGGGAAGACCAAGAGAACCAAGTTCACGGTCTAATGTTGGCATCCATGGGTGACTCGCTTCAATCGAAATACTTGGATTCAAAACCCAAGAAGACCATGGAAGCTTTAACAGAGATGTTCATGGATAGTTCCCGAAATGAGCGCTATAAGACCACCATCGCACTCACAAGGTGCCACGTGGCGGAGGGAACATCGGTATCCGTGCATTTTTCTCACGATGCAAGGATACCTTGAGAAATTGTCGAAGCTCTCTTCTCCAATGCCTGAGGACATTGCCGAAGATCTGATTCTTGGCTCTCTAGCCCCGTCCTTTAAGGATTTTGTGATGCACTATCATGTGCGTGAAAAAGGGGTGAGTCTTGAGGAGCTTCACAACGCACTCAAAACGGAAGAAGTTGACATGGGCAAGGGTCGGAACAATCAGGTCCTAGCCGTCCATGAGAGGAGCAAAATGATCAACAAAGGTAAAGGCAAATTGACCAAAGATACGTCAATCAAAAGCAAGGGAGTAGGAGGTGCTCATAGGAGTACCTCAAGGGAGAAATCTTTCAAATCTCCAACTCCCAACAGGGAGTGCTTTCACTGCGGTGAAAAGGGACACATCCGACCTAATTTCCCCAAGTACAAGGAAGACCTTGAAAATGGGATGATTGAACGTAGGCGCCCAAGAAACGCCGTAGGTATGCTTGTTATTGAGATAAATTTAATCACCTCTATCCTTGATTTGGTAATGGTTACCGGATCTTGTGCTCACATAATTTTGATGTGCAGCTATTGAAGGATAGGAAGGAACTCGTGGAGAACGAGATGATATTGAAGATTGCAAATAGTACAAGCATCGCTGCGATTGTACAAGATTCCATGGAACTTCAATAGTTTAGTGATTTTAATTTATGATTTTGAAGAGTGTTTGTTATATGCCTTCGATTAGCAAGAACGTTTCTGTATCAAGTTTTAGATATGGATAAATTTTAATAAATATTTTAATTCTTGCTTGTCTATATCGAAGAACGGAATTTTCTATGCAATTACATTCGTATAGAATTGTTTCTATTTGCTTGAAATAAATAATAAACAAACTCAAACAAACAATAACAAAAGGAACTAAGATAACTCACGTGAATGATACAATCTTGTAGCACTATCGGATTGGTCAAATAAATAACCAAGAGACCTTTCAAGAAGAAAGGAACGAAAACAAATAACTAATTGTATATGACACATTCTAATGTATGTGGTCCGATAAGTACAAGTGCAAGAGACGGTTTAAGGTACTTTATTTTGTTCAGGGACAACTATAGTCATTATGGCTATATTTGTCTAATGGGAAGCAAAAGTGAATTCTTTGACAAGTTCAAGGAATTCGAGGATGGAGTAGCGAACCAACTCAACAAGAATATCGAGTCTCTATGAAAGGTTCGTAGGGGTGAGTGCTTGGGATACTGATGCATTGCATACATTGCATCATATGTCTTTCATTTAGATCACTTTTACATCAATAAATGCTACTAAGGTATGTGTTTAGTCTTATTTACAGAATACAGGGACCGGAATGCAATTTACCCATATCCCGAGCATAAACGCGTGCGGAAGACTAATTTCTATCATAAAGACCAAGCTCAAGATTATCGGGTTTCAAGTGGAAATGTTTCCAAGCATAAAAGCATTCAAAACCTAATTACAAAAAGAACAAGGACTTGAGCACAAAAGTAGCCGGGGACTTGATTGCAAAAAGACAAGGACCTAATTGCAATTCGCGAGTTATTATGGAGAAAATCTAAAGAAAAATCAATGTAGTTCTCCAAACATATAAAGGAATTAATCCGGAGCTCAAAAGAATGGAAAGAATCAATCCAGACGCGCAAAGGAGGATCAAATCATACCATAAACTACCAGCAAAAATCCGGATTAAATCAGAGAAGTTTGTGCGGCGAAATCGCCGCATATCACATACATTGTGCGGCGGAAACGCCGCCCCCTCAGCGATCTGTGTGCTCCAATTTTGTCCAGTCGTATCTGGACACGTGTACTCTCCAATTCTATACTTAGGTCTCTTGTAACAACTATAAATAGACCCGAGAACGATGTTAGAAGGGTCCTTAGTCTTTGGTGGTAGTTTTTATTCTTAATCTTAGTTTTGTATTCTTCTTTTCATTAATAAAATTCTGTCTTTTATTTCTTACTTTTAGTTTTCTTTTGTAATGTCTCAAGGACCCATTCTTCCTCCCTCCATGAGTTTCTAACTCTTTCCAAAGGGTGGAGGTGACGGATTTAGGGTGAAGAGAAGACGAATAAAAGTTATTATTTAAATTTTGTGTTAGTATATTTTGATTACTTGAGTTTGTGTTAAATCATTTATCATGTAATGCTTCATAACTAACATGATTTATTATAAGTTTCTGAATTCTCTAATCTAAAACCTAAATCTAAACCTCCACCCGATGGAATTCACCTCTTTGTTCTTGTTTTAGTTTTAATTGTTCTTGTTTCTTGCTTTACATAATTAAAACCCAAAAATCTCAAAACCAAATTTATTTCTTCTCTCCTTCTTCTCCTTAATCGAAAATCACACTAAAAACAGAATCTCTCCCTCCTTGTGTTCGACCTGTATTTGCCACGTCTCCATTGACGCCGTGCACTTGCGGTATAAATAAAATTCACATCAAGTTTTTGGCGCCGTTGCCGGGGAGGCGACGCAGATTTTGTTTGTTGTTGATTTCGATTTTATTCTGTTTATCTTGTGCGCGATCTAACTATTTGGATTTGTGTTTCAGGAGACAACAGAGCACGCGGAGAAATCTGAGCGCAGTCTGAGCAACAAGGGCGGCGGAATCGCCGCACATCAAGAGTAACCTGCGGCGGAATCGCTGCACAAGTGAAGCATCTGGGCTTCAAATTTTTTTGGGGTTAGCACCATCTCTGGGTGGACGCGTGGAGCTACTGAAATTTCGAGAGCGGGCGGCGAACCCGACTGAGCATTGCGTAGGTAACCTTTGCTGCCTTTTTCCTCGTAATTTCTAGTTTCAGAAAATTTCCTTTTCATAGAACTGCATGTGTTAGGGCAAAAAATCCATAATTGGCAATAATTCAACTCTGACCTAAAATTGGCAAAATTAGAAAGGCCTTAGTGCATGCATCATCTAGTGTTTTGTATGCATTATTCTTGTTAAATTCTTGCAAATTAATTCTTGTTGAAGAGTGCTGGAGTCAAGGTACGTATTGCGGTTTTTATCGATTGCATTTAGGCATATAATTTAGTTTGCATACAACCTTGCAATTGCCCCCCTCTAAAGACCATTGTTTGACTATCTTTGCTAGATCTAAGTTAAACTATCTTAAGGGCAACTCCGTAGGCAAAGATACGGTGGGGATTTCATCACCTTTCCGTGGCCCACAAATCACAATCCTAAAGTGTCACCCAAGCCTTAAAATTAAAATCAATTAGACATTGACCCCTAAGGACTCAGACTCATTTAAGGAGAAGAATTGGTTTGACTTGCTATGACCGATTGAATTTAATTTGGTGTCGAGAAAGTGTTTTTGTGTTGACGTAAGTCTTCCAAGCGAAGTGATTGTCTAATTGGCACCGACTCTGTCGGAAGTGCCCCCACTAGCTATACACGGCCTGGCCAAGTTGGTTTGATTAGTGAGGGAGGTGAATCAAGCGAATCAATTCGACTCAACCAGTTAGGAGTCGTCTAGATCTAAGCGACACTAGATCTAGGATTGTTTTAACCGTGCTTTCTTAGGAATTTTCTGACCAACCCTCTTTCTATCTTTAGAGTTAGGTTTCCCTTCTCATCTGAGCTTTCTTTCTCTCCTCACTTAAATTCTCTAGATTAGGATTCCTTTCTCATCTTGCCCCATTCTATTGTTTGTTTCCCTTTTGAAAAAAAACATAAAAAAATGAAAATTAAAAAAAAAATATTTGTAATTAATTCTTGAAATTAAATTTGAAATTTAAATTTCAAATTTGAATTCAAAAATTGATTCAACCCGGTGCACTCAGATTTGGATTCGGGACTTGAGTAATCGACTCTCACGAGTTCATCTAGATTCCAGTTTGGAACCTAGCCCCAATCCACCTGTTGCACCACCTCACCCGGATCCAATGGGTGAGAACGTAGTGGACCCACCTGTTGCTCAACCTATAACTCTGAGGGATCGATGCTATCCAGCGATGGCTGCTCAGCCATCGTGCATCGTTATGCCCACCATCCCGGGTCGCGACTTCGAACTTAAGGCACAATACATGAGTATGTTGCCTAAGTTCACCTCTAGGGAAGACCCATATCTCTTCCTTAGAGAATTTGAGGAAATCTGCTCTCTTATGCAATACCAGCATATCCCTGAGGAGGCAGTGCGTCTGAAATTTGTGCCTCTTGCACTAAAGGACGACGCTAATAAATGGCTATATAGTCTAGCCGAAAGATCTATTAGGAGTTGGGCTGAGTTTGTTCAAGTATTCCTGAAAAAATATTTTCCCAACCATAAGACTATGAGGATTAGGAATGAAATTGTTGCATTCGTTCAGTCTGAGAGCGAGCCATTCTATTCCTATCTAGAAAGATTCAAAAGTGTTCTGACCCAATGCCCTCATCATGGAATTCCGAGATGGCAATTATGTCAAATTATTTATGAGGGATTGACACCCACATCTAGGGTTATGGTAGAATCCGTAAGCCAAGGGAACTTTATGTCGAAAAATGAAAATGATGTCTGGACTTTCCTTGAGGAATTAGCTGAAAACAGTATGCAATGGGACAATGCTAGAACATCGCTTAACCCGAGTATTTGATCTAGAATAGCAAGTCAACCCAAACCAGGTGTCTTAGCTGTAGATGCCAACATAGCGGCTGAAGCAAAACTAGCTACCCTTATGCGCAGAATGGAAAGTTTAGAGCTACAAACCCAAAACCGAGTGAATCAAGCCTCGACTATCCCGTGCTCTAGATGTGGTCAGGCTAGTCATGTAATGGAGGATTGTGCGGAATGGGACCAAGTTAATGCCATGTATAACCATGCTAGAAATGACCCATACGCATCAACCTATAACTCGGGTTGGCGTAATAATTCCAATTTCTCATCAAGCCAACAAGGTCAACCTCCTAGACAACAACCAAACCCGTATAACCAAAATAATACATCATCTGGGTTTAGTAACAATAACGATCATGAGGTTAGGTTGACAAGCTTGGAAAATTTGATGAAAACTTTTATACAAACAACCAACCAGACCTTCCAAAGGCTAGAGACACAAGTCAGCCAACTAGCACAAATAGTAGGTGAAAGAGAAAAGGGTCGGTTTCCAAGTCAACCTGAGGTGAACCCTAGATCTAATAATTCATATCAATCCTATCAACCACCTTCAGGAAATAACAACCCTAGACCGGTTCAAATGGTTAATGAGGAAGGACCGTTCCAACAAATAAATGCAGTAGTGTCATTACGGTCCGGAATACAGATTGATAATAATGTGGTAAATCCTAGAACATCTAATCAATCGAGCCATCAAGCTACCACATATGACCTAACCATTGAACCCGACGTCCAATCTGAAACGCCCAACCCACCTACTCAACCTGAATCCATAGCTCAACCTGAACCTGAGCGAGTCTATGTTCCTAAAGTCCCATTCCCCAATAGACTCAAAAAAAACTCAAGTGCACAAATAGAGAAAATCTTGGAAGTATTTAAGCAAGTTAAGGTGAACATTCCACTCTTAGATATGATTCAACAAATATCTGCTTATGCTAAATTCTTAAAAGATCTGTGCACTAAAAAGCGAAAAACGAACGTACCAAAGAAGGCATTCTTAACTGCAAACATAAGCTCTATCCTGTCAAACTCGTCTCCTATAAAATATAAGGATCCTGGATGTCCCACAATTTCATGTGTAATAGGAGATACTTTTATCAACAAAGCCCTTCTAGACCTTGGTGCTAGTGTTAACTTACTCCCGTACTCTGTCTATGAGCAAATGAACCTTGGTCCACTAAAACCCTCTAAGACAACCCTTCAATTTGCTGATTGTTCTATTAAGAAACCAAGAGGTATAGTCGAGGATGTTTTGATCAAGGTTGGTGACTTCATTTACCCAGTGGATTTTGTCGTACTAGATAGTGCACCTGCTGTAAATCCTAATCGACAAATCCCTGTAATTCTAGGCAGACCCTTTTTAGCCACTTCGGAAGCATTGATAAACTGTCGAAATGGGCTCATGCAATTATCTTTTGGGAACTTAAAAGCTGAATTTAATATCTTTCATATTGATAGTGAGCCAGAAATAATATGCAATCAAAGTGACGTTGTAATGAAATCACGAATCTATAATATTTCTGAATCATCACAAAATCAAAAAGGAAGTAAGAAAAAAGGGAGGAAATCATCTACACACCCACCGTCACTCGAGCAAATAAGAGAACCAATTTATGTGAGGGGGGTGGAACCTGTGACTCAGGACTCTCATTGCAACATGGGGAACAATTCAACTGGATACATGCACCAATATGGTGTCATTCAATCCAGTTCTGACTATGGTTGACTTTGAGCAAATTCCATCCTTCCACTGCAGTTCACCAAGGTAATAAGTGCATTTGCTTTATATTTGCATACATTGAGGACAATGCATGATTTAGGTGTGGGGGGATGTTTATGTATATACTTATCTATAGATCTGTCTTTTATTTCAAAAACAAAATAAAAAATATTTATATATATATAATAAAAAAAATCAATGTTTCATGACATAGCTTAAGATTGAACTGCCAAAATCCGTGTACAAATTGCATTGAATTTTTGTTCCTTATTATATAGCTCTGCTTGTAGAAATTATGACATAAATCTAAGTTCCAAAGAAATAACCCATTGCCCTTTAAGATATGTATGCACTTAAATTGGATGAATCAAATCTTTGAAGTGGTTGATAAAAAGCAGAGGTTGAGGAAAATATACCGGGAAGTGTGGACTTCTAATAGCAATTAAGCCTTGAGGAAAATAAAAGTAAAAATAAAGGAATAAAGTGAAGAAAACACATTTTGCAAAGTGATTACAAAAGCCTAAGCCTTTGAGTCACTGGTCCGTATGGGTATCTTGAAACCTGGTAACTTGAGTCTAACAGCTCGGGATTATCGACCAAACTCGCTACATGAATGCAAAAAGGGTAAAAGTGTCAAAAAACAAATGTGTTGAATCACGGAAGAAAAGAAAAAAAATACTCAAGGCCCAAAGCTAAAAGAATGATCCATGTCATGGTTGATCCGAATGATACTTCACCACCAGAGGAGGCGTGCAAAATAATTTAAGTGATATCATGTGTAGAAGGGTTAGTGGTGTGAATATTGGAGGAACAAAGACCAAGTCATATTTTTAATGAGTTAGATTTATATAATGAGCATGCAAAAAAATTCTTAGTGAGATGTATAAGGTTGAGGTAGGGATATTGAGAACTATTAATGAAATGTTGATTTAGGATTTTGTGGGTATATCCGCTGAAAACCCTCAGGAGACAACACTCCTCCTCCTTGGCAACAAAGAGGTTTAAATGCTTGTTGCACATGCTAAGTGCAACCGTGATTCCTACGAAAGTGAGTTAGGATTTCCCTGTTTTTATTTTTCGTATATTCTGTTTTGCTAGGGACTAGCAAAATCTAGGTGTGGGGGTATTTGATGCATTGCATACATTGCATCATATGTCTTTCATTTAGATCACTTTTACATCAATAAATGCTACTAAGGTATGTGTTTAGTCTTATTTACAGAATACAGGGACCGGGATGCAATTTACCCATATCCCGAGCATAAACGCGTGCGGAAGACTAATTTCTATCATAAAGACCAAGCTCAAGATTATCGGGTTTCAAGTGGAAATGTTTCCAAGCATAAAAGCATTCAAAACCTAATTACAAAAAGAACAAGGACTTGAGCACAAAAGTAGCCGGGGACTTGATTGCAAAAAGACAAGGACCTAATTGCAATTCGCGAGTTATTATGGAGAAAATCTAAAGAAAAATCAATGTAGTTCTCCAAACATATAAAGGAATTAATCCGGAGCTCAAAAGAATGGAAAGAATCAATCCAGACGCGCAAAGGAGGATCAAATCATACCATAAACTACCAGCAAAAATCCGGATTAAATCAGAGAAGTTTGTGCGGCGAAATCGCCGCATATCACATACATTGTGCGGCGGAAACGCCGCCCCCTCAGCGATCTGTGTGCTCCAATTTTGTCCAGTCGTATCTGGACACGTGTACTCTCCAATTCTATACTTAGGTCTCTTGTAACAACTATAAATAGACCCGAGAACGATGTTAGAAGGGTCCTTAGTCTTTGGTGGTAGTTTTTATTCTTAATCTTAGTTTTGTATTCTTCTTTTCATTAATAAAATTCTGTCTTTTATTTCTTACTTTTAGTTTTCTTTTGTAATGTCTCAAGGACCCATTCTTCCTCCCTCCATGAGTTTCTAACTCTTTCCAAAGGGTGGAGGTGACGGATTTAGGGTGAAGAGAAGACGAATAAAAGTTATTATTTAAATTTTGTGTTAGTATATTTTGATTACTTGAGTTTGTGTTAAATCATTTATCATGTAATGCTTCATAACTAACATGATTTATTATAAGTTTCTGAATTCTCTAATCTAAAACCTAAATCTAAACCTCCACCCGATGGAATTCACCTCTTTGTTCTTGTTTTAGTTTTAATTGTTCTTGTTTCTTGCTTTACATAATTAAAACCCAAAAATCTCAAAACCAAATTTATTTCTTCTCTCCTTCTTCTCCTTAATCGAAAATCACACTAAAAACAGAATCTCTCCCTCCTTGTGTTCGACCCGTATTTGCCACGTCTCCATTGACGCCGTGCACTTGCGGTATAAATAAAATTCACATCAGATACCTAATTTGACTCATTCCTAAAATAGGAACATGATATTGCTCGACATGGTTCGATCAATAATAAGTCAATCTAAATTGCCTATTTACTTTTGGAATTATGCACTACAAATAATGACAAACTCACTAAATAATGTTCCATCCAAATCCGTGGAGAAAATGTCTTGTGAGCTATGGAGTTGAAAGACACCTAAACTCGACTTTCTCATGATTTGGGGTTGTGAGGTATACATCAAGAAATTGATGTCGACCAAGCTTCAACCAAAAGCGGATAAGTGCTTCTTCATAGGTTGTCCTCGTGTGACAAGAGGATACTACTTTTGGTGTATCACCTCCAATCAAAAGATTGTAGAGAGAGATATGGTTTTTCTGGAATTTCTGGAAAAGAGAGGAAAGTAGTGGGAGTAGAGTTAAGCTTGGGGAAACTCAAGATACTCTACAAGATCATGATATGACTGTTGCATTCAAAATCATGAAGGCCCGGCCGAGATTCATTTGGTTAGTGGGAGCATGAGCGAGAGATCCTTACAAGAAATTGTGAGAGAATCTCAATCATCTCCACCTAGTGTGCGTTCGAGAAGTTGAACATGAACCTATTCCTCAAGAAATTGTGGAAGAAGTTCGAGAGACATGAAAAGAACCAAAAGAACTAAGAAGGTCAATGAGGGAAAGGAAGAAACCCAATAAGTATGTGGGACTTCATGAGATCATGGTACTAGATACCAAAGATCCCTCGACCTTCCAAGAAGCAATGGAAAGAAAAGACTCCAAACTATGGTTAAAAGCCATGGAATCCGAAGTAGAATCCATGTATGATAATCAAGTATGAAACCTGATTTGCCTTCCTCAAGAGAAAATATCATTTGGTATAAATGAGCTTTTAGGAGGAAGATAGACATGGATAGTAACTTGACAACCTACAAAGCAAGACTTGTAGCAAAAGTTATACTCAAATTCAAGAAATTGACTTTGATGAAATTTTTGAGAAGTTGCCATGTTAAAATATATTCGGATTAAGCTCACTATTACCGCATTTCACAATTGTGGGATATGGAAGATGAATATCAAAATGGCGTTCTTTAAACGGGAACTTGGAGGAGGATATGTACATGGTACAACCTCAAGGTTTTGATGATCCAAATAATAGCGAGAAGAAATGCAAGTTTTGAGAATCCATTTATGGATTGAAGCAAGCATCAAGGAGTTGGAACAAACACTTTGACGAAGAGGTGAAGAAGATTCACTTCATTCAAAGTAAAGGAAAACCTTGTTGATACAAGGAGGTTAGTGGGAGCCATGTAGTACTTCTGATCTTATATGTCGATGACATATTGCTCATGAGCAATCACATACCTTAGCATTAGCAAACGAGAAATTTCATTGAAATCGACATTTTCAATGAAAAGAAATGGATGAGGCTCAACACATCTTGAGAATCAAGATACATTGAGATACATCCCGTAGACTCATTGGCTTCAGTCAACGTGCATACATTGACAAGGTCTTGGAAATGTTCAGGGTGAACAATTCCGATATGGACAATGTGCCAATAAGTATGAGTATATGTGTGCAACTCAAGGAATCTCAATGTGCTCAATCACGCAAAGACTTGAAGTACATAAAGGTATCCCTTATGCTTCAGCAAAAGGAAAGACCATGTACACGATGACTTGCACAAGACTCAATATCTCGTATGCTCTAAACGTGACAAGAGGTCACCAATCCAACGTAAGTCCTAATCGAAGGATTGCGGTCAAGAATATTCTGAAGTACCTTAACCGGACTAAAGATAAGGTTCTTGTTTATGGAGGACAAAGGACAAAATAGCCGAGGGCTATTTTGATGCAATTCTCATAGGGATTCTTGACAATAGGAGGTTGGAATGATGATGCGTCATAATTATCGAAGATGGAGGTATGAGCTAGTGTAGTTAGGAGTAATATCACTACAGCTAACTCAACCACCAACGAAAGATAAAATAAATAAATAGGTGGACACAACAGTGACACAACTGATCCATTCAACAAACCTTCATACCAAGCTAAGAGACGAAATATATTTCGAGTCCATGGATCCGAGGATCCATGTGGATTGGCTTGATAGATGATTTGAGAAGGTTACCCTAGTTATTAATGTTTTATGCATTGAGAATGTATGTAAAAGAATGTTTTACGCTTTGATAACAAGTGGGAGATTGAAGGGAATGTGTTCTAAAAGTTTTACTTTTAAATGTCAATTATTATGAATTGAATGAGAAATCATTTTGTTCATTGTTTATGTTATTCGTCTTTTAGAAGTGTTAAGGAAGAGGCTCTTGGTCCTTAACCGTAGAACTCTAAAAGATATTGGTTTACATAAAACAAAAGATATTCGCAATCATGGTAATTAACATGGGACATTAATTACCAAGTTAAGATTGTCGTGTTGGTCATAGATCACTGTAGCTCTACAAGTGAGTGACAACACGGGTACACAAAAGAGGAAAATATTACTTTTGTATACTGAATAGACCTAATAAGTAAAACATTATAGAATTGTATTTTCTGTGTCATTAATGTTTTACTGTGTCTTTGGTTCTTTGATATGAGACTTATATCCGATCGCTTAAGAATTGCTTAATTAGACTAGTGTCTTGAGTTATCGATGAGTGTAGTGTAAAGGCATTGGTTGGTTAAGTATGACTTTTGTTGGAGAAGATAGTTAGACAAAAGATTATAATTGCCCCTCTTAATTGAGTGATGATATTAGTGGGCCCCTTGATAAAACAAAGTTATAATGTGCACAATGTGATTTGAGTTAAGTCACATATTTATAACTAGCTTAAAGAGATCAAGAAATGAATACTAATACAAAGATGACACAATACTACTTTGTGTGTATTCTTAGTATCATGTGGCAAGGGACGGACACAAGTGGTGCACTCCATCACTAACTGGATCGGGTTTTGGTTCGAGTGGAATTAAGACATCTAACTAATTGGGAGCTATAATGTGTATCTAGATACCGCTTATAGCTTGTGATATTAAGCTCTTAATATCACTGCCAACTTAGTCTAGATCCTCCCATAGGTCACACCGCAAAAAACCGGGAAACAAGAAGCTTGATTTTTGGTTCATATGATATGTCGGGTTTCTTATAGAAAATATGACACATGTGGTGAACAAGTAAAATCAATTATGTTGTATATAACATAATTAGAATCATGATAAATTCATATGAGATGCATATATTATGGGGTGCAATAATTTATTATTGCATAGGATAATATATTGCATAAGTTGTGAATTTGCTAAAAACCCCAAAAGTTCAAATTTTGTTGGAAATAAATCCAAAATTTGAAAAGGCAAAATCGGTTAAAAGTTCGGTAATCCGTTTATGGTTCAGTCGACCGAAGGTTTTGTGGATCGGTCAACCGAACGTGGAACGGATGGTCATAGCTAATTGACCGAACTTGACTAAAGTGCCTGGAGTTCCGGTATGGTATACCGAACCAGAAACGGTCGACCGAACAATGTCCAGTTCCGATATTTTCGGTTAACCGAATGACACTCGGTTTTAGACGAGAATTCGTCCGATCGGTTAAGGAGAATTTTTCTCCTTAAGAATCGGTCATCCGTCTAGTGCACGGTAATATGAACGTGACATATTCGGTTAACCGAATATGTCTCGGTAAACCGAAGCCCGATCGATTTTCTGCCTTTGATAATTAAGAGATTAAATTGATTAAAGGTTGGATTAGCTCCAAACTGGGTCAAACGTTTTGTGGATGCATGTAATGCATTATGGAATTAATTTGTGAGAGAAAATGTCAAGAGAACATGGCTTAAGAATAGCCATGATTGAGAGTAAGATTGGAGCCTATAAATAGGTTCTTATTCTCCTTAATTATCTTAGAAGTTTTTCTAATTATTTTCTCTCCTAATTCACCACAAAAAGCCACGAAAATTCTCTTAGTTTTCTAAGTCTTTGGAAGGAGAAATCTCAGAGATTAAGGAAGGGGTTTGTAGCTAGATTCTAAGCTAGTTTGGAGATTGATTGGCTAGCTCCTTTCTCTCCAACCTTGTTTAGGGTTTCGGTGAACACTCGGAGGCATCCGGCGCAACGAGAAGCGAATATCGTCTTCCTCAACGTGTCTGGAACATCAAGAAGTTTTAGAGAACTTCTAGGTATGAATTTCGGAGTCCCTTGTGTTTGTTTTAATAAAGTTTTTGAAACTAGTTGTTAAAACAAACCGATGCATGGATGAAATAAATCGAAGAAAATTGTAATTGATCCTTATTATGGATAAAATTCGAAAAATATATATGCACAATTAAACATGAAATCCTACAGACTTTACTCCAAGTAGAGAGAATGACCGCCAAACAAAGAGTACATTACAAAAGAGGATGATGGATCACCTATATATATATTTAAATTATGATAAGAATCTCTTGTTAGTCTCTCGATCAATTAAAAGGATTCACATGCAGTTATTTTTTTGTTTGGTCTTCGCAAGTTGTACGCTGACATCAACAATCAATGTTCGAAAATGGATTAACTTCTCAAGATGAGTCTGCTTGACCTAAGATTAATGCCTTCTTTTCTTAAAAAACAATTTCTCATCTCGAATTTAAGTTTGGTTCTACAAATGATACTTCTAAGCTCCTTTTTTATGTTTAACACGTAGGCCTTGGTTGTTGCCCTTAACGGACTTGCTATTGTAGTCCTTTCATTCGGAGTAAAAATATTACTAACTTATGTGAATTTAGTACACAAGTTTTGTTAGGAACAAATGCGTCTATTATTGTGATTTGGTGAAGGTGCTTCATTATTTCCATACAAAGCCTACAAAGCACCTATGGGCACGTCCAGGAGACCCACAATGCACCAAGGAATTGTCTGGGGACCCCTGTCCCAACAATCCCCATAGAAATTTCATCATGACGTGAGGCATGACTCAAACAAGTGACCTGCTCTGACACCATTGTTAGGATCAGATAAGTCTACCACTACACCAAATGACTCGACTTGGTGATGGTGCTTCCGTATTTCCTTATAAAGCCCACCAAGCACCCACGGGGCACGTCTGGGAGACCAAGGAATTGTCCCCCCCCCCCCCCCCCCCCCACACACACACACAATAGATTGTATTTTTTTTACTCATAATTTTTGTGTGGTTTTACCCTATTTATGCTTCTTGCATGTCTTTTTGATCCATTCAATAACTGATTTGTTGATAGACGCACCCCAATTTATTTCAGAGAAACTATAACATGATTCTAATACTCATCTTTTGTTCTTTAAGTTCACGGTTTCGCTTGTAGTAGGCATTGTGTGGAAGAAATTATTTCTAGTATGCATATATATATATATACACACACACACACATACATATACATATATATGTATATATATATATATTCATACTAATTTCATAGGTAGATGGGTATGAGCATAATTCATACTCGCCCACACCTCGTTTACGAAACGGGTATGATAGTGTTAGAACAATACAACGAAAGTGTGATCATACCTATGTACGATCTACTTTTCATTTGCAACAGAATAGAGCCGGACGTTGTTCGGGATGCAAGAATCTTATTAACGGGTCGGTTTCAACTCTCTTGAAGAAGAAACACTGATTTACAACCCACGTGTCCCAATGGTTACGCTTGGAGGAGGAAGGAGGAGAGAAGATGATTTTTGGTATTGAAGAAGAAGACATCAATAACTAACTTGTTTCAACCCAAATTTTCAACCGAATTAATGTTTCACCATAAAGCTGGTGCATAAAACATATTACACAGTAACAAAGCCGGACAACTCACAAAGTCAGTTTGCATGTGTCAATCCATTGAACTTCCATGCTAATGTTATTTGCCATGCAAATATGCCTTCCACTCGGAACACGACGATATTATATTAATCCCTTGTAATTTGATTTATTACATCTGAATGCAGAATCGATACAGAAGATGGTTTGGCAAGATTTTTCACTACGGTACAAGTTATACGACATAATGAAGGATCACACGTAGTAAGTACTTCTTAGTCGTTATGTTCACGAGCAAAATGTCCAATCCTATGACAATCAAGGAAAGTAACTTTTGACTTATCTTTACCACATATGGGTCTCTAAGGATTGCTTTTTTATACTTGTTTCAATTAATACCAATTCTTATGCCTATTGCTCATAGAGCGTTGCTTCTTTTGCATTTGTACCTTGTGCTCAATGTAGTGCTAGCTTTAGCAGCAAATAACACCATGTGTGGAGCATCCGCAACCATGCGGTCAATGTCTATATTTGCATTATAAAACTGGTAGTTCCTTTGATATTGCATAGTTATATGTACCTTTCATAGTTGGGGACATGCTTTGGGTTATGGTCTCCAATATGTCTTGATCCTCAAGAGGATACTAAATTTTACGATCCTTTAGATTGTAGATTTCTTTCAGTACATCCCAACGAGTTAGAACAATGACAATACTTTTCCAAGCAACCATCAAGAAAATCAAAGACATATAAGGAGTAGGTTCTAGCATAAAACAAAAAAACAAATATTCCTATCGATATAAACAATTTATAAACAATTGAACTTCAACGGAAAGGAAAACCAAAACTAATCAATCAAATTCTCATGCAAATGCTGCATAAAATCATTTATATTAACTCAATTTTACGCTACCAACATACTTTCATATCTAATGACGAAAGATGACCATATATACATACGAAGAATAAAGTTACAAAAGCAAGAAATAATATAAAAATCTCAAACCTTATAAAGTACAAAATCCTTTTAAGCTTGTAACTTCCCACACAAAAAATACATATTTTTTTTGTTTCAAAAGGAAACTATGTACATGTAGGATCAAAATGGCCCTAAGTGATGTCTAGAGGGGGATGAAAAGACTAATGCAAAGTTAATAGCAATTCAAAATGCAATAAGTAAGAGAATAACAAACCACAAGCAACACGACGATATAAGGAGGTTTGGTACCCTAACTGGGTCCTAGTCCTCTCTTACCAGCCATGCTCAAACAATGAGTCATGCTTGCGTCTTCACTAACCAATCCAAGTTCCAGGTCTGGTTAAGCCTTGTACACCACAAGCAAAGACTCCCCCCAATGCTTGAATATTCTTCCACAACCCGGGAGATTGCTCCAACCTAAAGTTATAACCTTCTTTGAGGGATTTGAGACTCTAACTGAGCACTTGAGAGGATTTGGCTATAGAGTCTTGAAGTGGTTGATTTTGATTTGAAGAACAAGTGTGTAGGAAGTGGTTTTTGGATCTCTAAAGCGTGTGAGTGCTTTGGATTGCAAGAAGGATGTCATAGGGTATAGAACACTCATATTTATAGGCATAAAGAGGATATAACCGTTGGGTAAAAGACAAGTGAAATGATGAAGCAACCAACAAAAGAAAGCAAAAGAGATGTACTAGTCGAGTGCTAGACGATCTACCATGATGTGACATTCGTCCAATTATTTGCTTAACACTTAAGTGAATGGTCGAGTGAAGTCGTATATCAGTCAATCGTGCAAGGTTTCGACTAAGGGTAATTTTGTCTTTTGACAAGGTAGAGGTCGACCGATAAAGGAGTGATCAACCAACTTGGGTTTTGGTGTAGATTTTGATTGTGAAATCAAGTAATAGGTTGACCGTTAGGGAAGGAACAATTGAAAAAAATTAGAAAAGTTATTGTCTAGTTTTGTGCATGATGTGGTCAACCGCTAAGGCCATCCACTACGACGCCCCATTTCTCCTCCAAAATCACAATTTCTCTCTCCACCACGTCATCACACCCATTAATCCACCCTTTTATCTACCCCATTCCAAAAACCATCCACTATCATCCCTCATTTTTCAACCATCTCTTTCCTCCACATCATTTTTTACCTCCACACTCTAATATGAATAAAAAAATTCAAAAAATAGAATAAACTAAAAAAACATATTTTCAAAAAAGATTTTAACAAAAAAACAAAAACATATTTTAAATGATTTTAAAAAAAAATCAAAATAAAAAGGGAGCCAATGGGCTGGGAACACGTGGGTACCTAGCCCCATCCATCCGGGGTGCGCCCTAGGGCGCCTGCTCCCCTCCTTAAGGGGAGGAAATCTAGCGCCTAATGGGGTGTCAGATTTTTTTCCACCATAGTGGGTGCCCTAATAGTGGTTTGGCTGACTGATGGTCTGAAGACTAATTTGGGTAAATGCGTGATTCTTAAAATAGTTGTTGGGGAAAAAGACAAGAAAAATGCTTGAAATGTAAATTTGAAAACTTGGAAATGGTCGGACAAAATAGACAAAATGGTTGACCACTACACCAAAAAAGATATTGTTCGAAATGGTCATACGAAAAATATGGCGATCGATCGTTTAGACACATGCAGGTTCAGGTTGATTTTGGGCGTTTTTCTGAGTTAGGTTTAGGTACTCTATTCAAGTCCAAAAGATATGAAATTTTGTACGTGACTTCTATATATAACCTAATGTTCGTGTCAGGGAAGACATTTCTTCCCTGACAAGTTTACAATATTTCCTAGGGACTCAAGAAAGTAAAAATTATATTAAATTTGTCTACATTTCTTAATATGTTTTCACATGAGTGAGTCACATTTCTTCATTTCCAAACCTGAAACTCATTTCATACAATAGATATACAATATGGTGTATGATGTATGCATATGAGAGTTTATATTTGATTAATACATGTTTAGTGATAGGTTAACCTAAATCATCAAAATTATTATATTAGCTACGGAGCCAACAGTCCACACAGGACAACAAAGCTTGCACAAATTTCATCAAATTCACACAAAATTGACAGAGTTCATAGAGAACTTACAAAGTTTACACATAACTTACAAAGTTCACAAAGATCTTAAAATGTTCACATAAAAATCAATACATTCACACAAACATATTAAACTCATATATAACTTTTAAAGTTCACATCGAATACATTAAACTCATGTATAACTCAATATTATAAATTCAACATGTATAATCGAGTAAAGCATTAACTAAAGAAATGATATCAAAAGGTACATAACCAATTTAGTATCATATAACTATGCTCGATTTGTCACATCAATGTTGAAATAAATCAAATAATATAGTCTATACAAGACTAATATAATTGGAATACAAAACCATGAAATTGTTAATTAACAATGCCCTGCCACACTAAAATGTGTTGACACATGTGTCCACCTCAAACTTCGCTTAAAAATTAATGAATTGTTATTCATCACCCGAAAACTACTTAAATCGCCCGTGCAAATTACCATTTTGTCATTCTCTCATTTCTACTTATATAACTCCTCATTTTACTCTCCTTTCACCACTCTCTCTTCACATTCCTCACATAATCATCGAAAAGAATGTTTCGAAGGACAGGAAAGGAGCTAGCGGACGTCCCGGCGTACTCGAATCAAGTAAAATGTCTCATTTATTTTAAGTTTAAAAAAAAATTGGGGTGGGGCGTCCGCCGGAGCCGCCCCACCCAAGGGCCAGGCGTCTGAGTTAGCTGTCTGCCCCAAGGCGGGGGTGTCTGGCTAGGATGCCCCTACCTTGGGGTAGGCGGCTTAGACAGACGCCCAGGATGAATTTTTTCCCCCGGTTTACCTGACCGGATCCAGGAGCTTCGTCAGACATTTCAACGGTGTTGGTAATGTGAAAGTGAAGAAAACTTAGTCAGAAACCTTATTTAAAGAGATAAGACGAAATGAGTATTAAATGAATTGTAAAGGGAAAAATGATAATTGTTGGGGGCGATTTAAGTAGTTTTCCGGCGACGAATAGTAATTCCCAAAATTTATGACCAAGCAATTTTTCATCTTTGCGACCAAATTTCATATTGGTTATTGTATTTCCCACATTCTGCTAGCAAACTTGGGAAGGTGTTATTTAGCTAGGATCCAGACATTATACACGGGTATGCTAGGAAATCTATCAGTCGACAATTGCATCGAACCAGTGTACTGATTATCCTATCATGGAATCGGTCTATCAGATGGTTGATCAGTTGACCACCAACTATAAGCCTGCCCAGGGACCGTCGGGTTGGCTATTTTGCCTTAATTTATATTATTTTGATGATTAATCAAACTAATCTTAACCAATCAACTTAATCAATCAAAGTGAGAAAACACAATTACATGCATTGCATACATACTTGCATACTTCCAATCATCTTAATAGGTTGATCAAGCAATCAAGGAAATGAGCATTGGGACAAAGACATCAAGACTCAAGACTTGTAATTAAAGCTTTGGACCAAGACATGTAATTTTGTATCTATTGAGTCCATAAGGTTTAATGTAAACTTGAGCACTAGGATTCTGTCCCGTCAAGATTCGGTAAACCGAACCCCTCACGGTCAACCGAAACCTTTCTTGTTCGGTCCACCGAACACCTATCGGTTACCCGTATACTTCTCATCAGTAAACCTTAGGTGTTATCTGGAATTACCCTGACGGAAGACCAAACCAACTTCGGTCGATCGAATAGCCCTGGACCCGTTTTGGACTTTGCTCCAACGATCGTATTTGAATTAGGTCCCTAGAGCCCAATTGATTTGTCCTAATTCGGACGACCGAATACCTATTGGTCAACCGAGTCCTTCTTGGCTTTAGACGTCAAACGACTATTTACACGTGACACTTGACCATTGTACCCAATGACTATTTGAGATTTAACTGTCAGCGCAAAACTCACGCCAACTTTGGTCTACCAAAGTGTACACGGTCAACCAAACTTGAGTAATCAAATTCCAACCAAACCTACTGTCCACCTTGGAACGGTGAACCGAATGGAATTCGGTTAACTGAACTTATTAGGGCTAAATTGATACTAGTTACTCGAACCGAATGGAATTTGTGATTTGCAATTGTCTCTTCCCTTAATCCCTCAATTAGGATTTTAATTCCATAATTATCTAGTGATTAGAGGGTCATAGATCCTAACATGCTGAGTGAAAGAACATGGACGTTTTAGCGCACGTGCCATCTTTTGAGTTTTTATTGCTTTTCATGTGACATATTGCATCTAATAGAGACACTCTATGTAGTAGACATGAGGGATCACGGATCCCAATGCATTATTGTTACGTAGCTCCACGGAGCAAGATGACCGTCTGGACATTGGTTCGGCAAAGATGATCGTCCGGGTTGTGGCGCGGCTCGGCGGATATGGCTGACAAGAGCGCCTGCTCTGGCAAGTGTTGTGGCCCGTGGACCGCGAGATTAGATATGTATCTATGACTCGGAAGTGTGTGTGACCCTCATCGAACCCTAATGTTAGTATAGTTGTGTGTGAGGGTGTGTTGTGTACTCTCCATAAGACCGCGTGTGCCTGCGGTGGGTGTCATCGGGTAACCCGATGTTGTTGGTGGGACTATTGTCCATTATGCCCTGGGTTGGGGAATGTGTTTCCTTGTTCGTACATTTATTGTCATGTGATACTAGTGTGATAAGTTTATTGCACTGGGCATTCATATTATATAGATAGACTTGGTATACAGAGTTTTTGTTATAAAAACTCAGGCATTTTATCATGTTGCATTTGAGTGCCATGATCGGTGCTGAGTGTGTGGCAACCGAGGACGAGTATACATCCAGACTGGATCCTCTAGACTTATTTTTAGGTTGTTGTCTTTATATGTATTATGTCGCTCCCTCGTCCTTGATGTAATCAGACTTTGAATCTTCGTGTAATGGTGTACATTGTTTGAATATTTTATGAGTAATTTCTCCGCCCATTCTGGACTTATGATTTTGGAATTTCGTTTAATTTTTCTATTTTTTTTGGAACGTTACCAGTACGGTTTCCTCTCTCTCTCAAACATGGATTCACAACCCAATTGCCTAATATGGTGTGCTGGGAAGTGGAAAGAAGTTGGTGTGAATTTTGATGTCTGAGAAGAAAAACACATCAATAACTAACTTATTTCAACCCATATTCTCCTCTCTTTTTTATATATTAGGTGTTTGTAACTGCCTTGTGTCCAGTGATCCATTTATAGCGAATCAAATTCCGCAGGACTCACACATGTTCTCATGTTCCTTTTAGGCATATTAAAACTAATAGATTAATGTGGTATAAGAATATATAAAACATAAAACGGATATATTCCTCCCGTGAGTTGTACGGACTGTGCAACGGGTAGAACCGTGATAGACGGACGTGCGCGTCACGGACGCGCCTTACGTGGATCTGTACAGCTCAGATATTTTTCTTTGAGTCAGCGTCCAGTCAGCGAAATTTCTCTTCGCGCATTTTGGTCTTTTTAAAAAACGCCGGTTCTTTAAGTTGAACGATTCATTTCCCAATACACAGATAAGACAGTGTGCAGACCCTAGGACATCGTGCAGTCTCATTATTCATGCAGAGCCCACACTTATCATAATAAAATATTTGTTTTTAAGTTTTACGTTGGATCAACTTAATTTTTCTAGCTTACTTTATGTGTGTGTGCAGTTTACATTATGTGTTTGTCCTGTTTACGTTATGTGTATGTCCGGAATAAGTGTATATTGTTGTACGGAATAAGTGTATTTGTTGTCCGGAATAAGTGTATTTGTTGTCCGGTTTAAGAATAAAGTGTGTCCAGAAACGGAACATAAAGTTTGTCCAGAATAAGTTGATTTGTTGTCCGGAATAAGTGTATTTGCTGTCCGGAATAAGTGTATTTGCAGTCCGGAATAAGTGTAGTTGTCCAGAAAAGTGTGTCCAGAAACGGAACATAAAGTTTGTCCGGAATAAGTGTATTTGTTGTCCGGAATAAGTGTATTTGTTGTCCGGAATAAGTGTATTTGTTGTCCGGTTTAAGAATAAAGTGTGTCCAGAAACGGAACATAAAGTTTGTCCGGAATAAGTGTATTTGCTGTCCGGAATAAGTGTATTTGCTGTCCGGAATAAGTGTATTTGCAGTCTGGAATAAGTGTAGTTGTCCAGAATAAGAAGAAAGTGTGTCCAGAAATGGAACAGAAAGTTTGTCCGGAATAAGTGTATATTGTTGTACGGAATAAGTGTATTTGTTGTCCGGAATAAGTGTATTTGTTTTCCGGTTTAAGAATAAAGTGTGTCCAGAAACGGAACATAAAGTTTGTCCGGAATAAGTTGATTTGTTGTCCGGAATAAGTGTATTTGATGTCCGGAATAAGTTGATTTCTTGTCCGGAATAAGTGTATTTGCTGTCCGGAATAAGTGTATTTGCAGTCCGGAATAAGTGTAGTTGTCCAGAATAAGAAGAAAGTGTGTCCAGAAACGGAACAGAAAGTTTGTCCGGAATAAGTGTATTTGTTGTCCGGAATAAGTGTATTTGTTGTCCGGAATAAGTGTATTTGTTGTCCGGTTTAAGAATAAAGTGTGTCCAGAAACGGAACATAAAGTTTGTCCGGAATAAGTGGATTTGCTGTCCGGAATAAGTGTATTTGCTGTCCGGAATCGGAATAAGTGTATTTGCAGTCCGGAATAAGTGTATTTGCAGTCCGGAATAATATATGACTTCATTATTGTCGGAATAAACGAATCAATATATGGAATGCAATAATATGATGCCGCCCCCTGCTACCCCCGCACAAACTCAACAAACCTCCCACTGTATATTTTACCCCACAAGAATTATGTTTAAGAAAAAAAATAGCATCTCAGATTCCCTGTTTATGTAGAACATCGGGAAGTCTTCGCACCGTCCCATTCACGCTGCTTACGTTGTGAAGAATCCTGGGAGTCGGCATCAGACGCTTCTTCGACCTAATATTTTGCTCGAAATGGTGATTTATTCTGGAGAGAAAGAATGAAGAAGAAAGAAAGAAAGTCATCATATTTGTATTTGGGTGGAGAGAGAGAACGTGTTGAGTTGAAACGCATTTAATGTGATTTGAGTAGACATCAGGAAGAAAAAACAAAAAAACATTCATGCTTTGGCCACGTAAGGGCTGACATGGATGTCCACGTAAAGCGCGTCCGTGACGCGCTGCGTTCATAAATCATTTTCCTTTCACAAATGCTCTTTGAAAATCGAAAATAGGACAAATACAATCTGAAACAACGATATTTGATTTATATCATGTGAAAGTAACTATTTCCACCAATACCATAGAAAAACTCAAAAAATTACTCTAATGTCATTAACTTTTCCCTAATTGCAACAATGTCATTCCGTCAGCCCTCCGTTAACTTTTATTAATATTTAATGGGAATTTAGCATAATCACCCTAAATAAACCCAAAATTCATAAATTTCATTATACATGTTGTAAAATTTGCAAAATTTATGCAAATAATTTATCTATACTCTCTTTTCTTTATCTTTCCTCTATCATCTCTTTTTTTCTCTCCCTAAACTTAACGACTCGGTTACTAAACTAATTACATCCAATAAATTTATATTTTAAAATTACAAAATATTTAATTTTTATTATCAAACATACAATTTCTAAACAATATTTAGCTTTATATATAAAATATTTTAGTTCTAAAAAATAAATATTTAGTTCTAAAAAAATTGGAAAAAATATTTTATAAAAAATAATTAAATATTTTGTATTTTAAAATATAAAATTTATCGGATGTCATTAGTTTAGTAATCGAATCATTAAGTTTAGTGAGAGAAAAAGAAGAGACGACAGAAGAAAGATAAATATGAGAGAGTATAGATAAATTATTTGCATATTTGTTTCTAGTTTTTACAACACGTATAATGAATTTTGTGAATTTTGGGTTTATTTAGGACGATTCTGCAAAATTCACGTTAAATATTGATAAAAGTTAACGACCGTTAACGACGCCATTAACGGAGGGCCGACAGAATGACACTGTTGCAATTAGGGGAAAAGTTAATAGTATTAGAGTAATTTTTTGAGTTTTTCTATGGTATTTGTGCAAATAGTTACTTTCAGATGACATAAATCTAATTTTGTTGTTTCTTGATGGGACCGTTGCAATTCACCTTTTGATAAAATGTCCTGTAATTCGAATTCAAACTGTGTTTGAAAATTTTGACCTTCATGAAGTGGATTAATGCACAATAACGCAATTTGAATGTACAATACAATGCAACGCATTGTAGCATAATATTAGATACACGCTTTTAAAATGATTCGTACGGAATGATACCATTGACAATAGCACAAAGAAAAGAACATTGATGTCGAAGTATTACTAAAACAAAAATTATAGATGCAAATTCCGTACTAAAATTGAGTGTATAGATGCAAAATATCCTACCAAAAATGGGAAGTATGCTCTACTGTGTTGAATAATACTTGCAAGTTGTAATACTTAACCATGGTAAAAAAATACGTACAAATTAATGTCTCGCTATTAATTAAGACGCCCAACAATTGATCTTGTCTCTGGAGTTATCTACATAAGTGGAAAAATGGTTGGTCGTATTCTCCGGTGAGTCGGGTTCCGTCCCGGTCGCCATGTCCCTCTTGTACTGCTGCACGACTAGAACCGACACCGTTGCGGAGAAATCCGACGAGGCTAGGAGGTCCCCAATGGCCCCGAGCTCCGCACACTCACTCCAGTCCGTCAAACCGACCGTCAACGGGTTGTGGAAGCCGTCTCCCCTCCCGACGATGTACAAATCATGGACCCCGTCCACCGACCGAACCACGTTCATCGTCTCCTCGCCATTGCTCACGGCCTTCTCAACGTAGACCACCGATTCGTCGCCCGCAAATCTGAGGCGAAACTCCTTTATGCATGCGTCGTCGAGAAGACGTTGTCGTTGTCTGTTGGTCATAATGTCAGGAAGTCGAGGGTCCTTAAGGTTCGGTTCAGGCCCGTTCGGGGATGCCTGGTTGGCGTCAAGGAGGCAGAGGACGGTGAGGTTGACATGAGGTTGCTCCGCCATCCGACTGGCGTAGGAGAGCGCCTCCCGGTCGTCCGGCCCACCGAAGAAGATGACGGCTATGTGGTTGGTGTTGTGCTTGCCCGTTCCGGTACACATCCTAAAGAAAAGACATGGTTATGAATAGTTGATTGTCCCGTTTTTATTTCGGAAGTTTTACATATCCTAAAGAAAAAATCGTTTTTCTAACACTGTTTGTTATTACTTTGCACTATGAAATTCATTATTACATATGAATCATGCAAATACAGACTCATAGAATTACACCATTATCTTTTTTTAAGTGTAAATAATTCTAGAAAGAATTATTTTGCTTTCGTAACATTTCAAAGAACCGTAATATCGTAGGTCCCTTGACACCTTGTAGTTAGCAATTGTTGTTAGACCTCAATCTTTCTTTCTTTCATAATTTATTTTATTTAATTAAATAGTAAAACTCCCACGTCCTTCTCATATCTTTCTTTACTTTTGCAAATGAGTGCGGAATTGTGCATGTAATGACCCTAACTTTTTATAGGCTAATGGTGATTAGGTGGGCTAATGATGTTGTTTGCATGGGAAAGGAGGAGACGTGATGGGAAGGCATGGGTGAACAGTGGATGGGAGTGATGTTGTGGTGTAGGGTGGTAGGGTGATGGGGGGGTGTTGCTTGGTTGGGGGGTGTTGGGAGGAAACACACCCCACTCATCAGATCTCTCTCTCTCTCTCTCATTCTCACGTTCTCTCTTCTTCTCCCTTCCCCTCTTCATTTTTCTATCTTCTTCTTCTTTCATCTCTCCCTCTCCTTCGTTGGTTTTTGGTGTGTGTTGAGTGGCCGGGAGGTGTTGTGGAGGATGCTTTCGTGAAGGAGTGAAGAGGAAGATCAGTGTAAAGGCGTGGTTGAAGGGGACAAGGCTTGCAAGCTAGAGGCAAACAGAGCGGTACGGACTAAAGATGTGCGAGTGGTGCGGACCGAAGTTGGTTGCGGAGCTCCGGTGGAATCGTCGTTCTTGCGAAGAAGGTATGCCAAGTTCTTGCATTAGAGGCCTTTAGTGATCACCCACGTTGGGGTGATGTTGTGGTTGGTCGCGGGAGGTCGGAGACCTCGCCGGCGACGAGGTTCAGCGTCAAAACCTCGGCTGGCGCGAGGTTGAAGACGATTGTCGATCGACCGGGTCCCTCGGACGGTCGACCGAACGTAGTGTATTTCGTTAGTCTGTGGTGTTTTGGTCGACCGGGTCCTTGTGTTCGGTCGACCGGGACTTAAGTGTACCGAACCTTTAGTGTGGTTTGCGGTCGACCGTTATATGACGTAAAAATAATAGGTTGACCCTGTTAGTTTTCGGTCGACCGAGACCCATGAGTCGGTCGACCGATAGTTTTGAATTTAATGTTGACCAGACTCTGGATTTTGACCTCATTCGGTCGACCGGTTTTAGACCTTCGGTAGACAGTTAGGACTTATGTTTCTCGCAAATAGTTCGACCGTTACAGACGCTTCGGTCGACTGATTCCCTTGTGGAGGCGGTTGACCAAGTTGTCACTTTCGGTTGACCGATTCCCTTGTGGAAGCGGTCGACCGGTTGTCACTTCGGTCGACCGATTCCCTTGAGGAAAATGGTCGACCGAGTTGTCTTTTTCGGTCGACCGTTTTGCACATGACAGAAATCCTGGTTCCGCTTATGATGCCAACTATGTCCACGGAAACCCGTGGCGGTATAGGTAGAAGGAGCTGGTACGGAAAAACCCTCTGTATAAGGTTCGAAATGGTGAATTGAGGTAGAGTAGACTTTTTTTGGCCGACGGTGGAAAGAAAAAGCGTCCTCGCCTTGTGCATGAGCCAGGAGGTGACGGTGGGCGCGTTACACGTGCCTGCCCATGGACCGCCGTGTGACTATCTGTTAGACCGTATGTGCCTACGGTAGGTCTCTACGGGGACCCGATGTTGGACCGTACGACCTGTGTGGCGGCGGTGCTGTTTGACCGTGTGGCCTGTGTGGTACCGGTGGTTGTTGGACTATGTGGCCTGTGTGGCGACGGTGATGTTGCGGACCGTGGGGCACGTGTGGCAGCGGTGGCGATTGTAGACCGCGGGGCCTATGTTGCAGCGGGAACGATTGCAGGACGGATGTCCGGTTTTGCCCTTGTGGGAATGTTTACTGCTTTGTATTCCATGTCATGCTATACTAGTATGTTAGGGGATATATGTGAGTTTGTCATACGGGGTTTTCTTATGGAAACTCACACATTGTTGTTGCATCTTTTTCATGACCGCGTTAGGTTTCGGCGGGTGGTGACCGAGGGAAATTGCACTTTGAGACTAGATCATGTCGTCTACCTACTTTAAGTTGTCATGATTACGTGTTTTATGTATTACGTATTCTGATGTAATCAATCTTTTGACAAACTCTTATGTATTATGGTGCACCAGTTGTATTTGAGTATTTCTTTCAGTAATGTCTCCACTCTTGATGGTTTTATCCTCGTGTTTCCATTGATTTTAAAAGTTTAAATTTTCCACTGTTCGAGAATGTTACGGTCCAACTAGGAATTTCCAACAGAAAGTTGAATGTACTATACATAGGTCAAGCTTGATGTTAGAATGTTTGATTAAAGGGCGGGATTACTATATATATATATTTCTTAATTAATATGGAAACAATGTTTTGATGCATGGTTTTCTGTGAAAAATAATTTAAAGAAAGCATATTCACCTTGCAACTCCGCCAAGGCCTCTATCGACGAGGAGCGCAACCGAGCAAGGTGGGTTAGCCATGATGTTCTGGTTGAGGGTACGGATGCCATGGTTGGTGAGCTCCAGCCCGCCATCCACGGTTTGGTGCTTGTGGAAAGGTAAAATTATGAGTGCACTCTGCTTGTCCTCGGCGATGTGCATTACGTCCTCATGCATGGTGGAGTAGGCCGAGGCGATGGCCATCGAGTACACTGACACACTGGGAAAATGTTGCTCGTGCGTTTCCAACATCGACTTGATTTGTTCCGTTTGTGCTTGCCACCTACAAAATAATTTGTGTCTACAGTCTACTATCGTCCACATAATAATACTTTTGGGAAGTATAAAAGAACAAGAAACTTATTGACTTGCATAAAAAAGATGTACCAGTTAGGCTTAGTTCATTTGGGGAATTCTTGATTTGACATAGTTAAAGACAAAAAATCCAATCCCAGTCGTCTTACTTTGTGTGTTTGAGATGTTTAGAATTTAAAATGGATGAGGTAGAGTAGATTAAATAAAAAAATTTGCATAAAAATCAAGAAATGGAGATCAATGTATTAGTTATTATTTCGCAACTGAAACTTCAAAAAAACACATGAATGAAATGTAATTCTTCCATCTAGTAGACAGAACTAATATAGACTCGGGCACAATTGCTATTAATATCGGGTTTTCAAAGTCTTTCCCAATGATTTTTTTTGGGAAGGAATTTTTGCAACCAACGTGTCGTTTGAAGTTTGTGTTGAAGTTTCCGATTCCAAACCAAATCCGAACTGAAGTTTTAATTTTGAGTCAAAAGATGCAAACAAAATCATATTTTTATGATCAGGTGAGCCTATTACCAAACTGAACATTACCAGTTATTTATTCTGTAATATCAAGACATGAATGCCGCATATAATCCAGCACCATTTTTTTGATTTGTAACTCTTTATTTTGCATATAATGACTACTATTAATATTAATAATAATTTAGTTTCAAGATATTTTTTGTTGTCTATAACTTTAACAGTTTAAGTAATCAACAAATAATAGTTTCAAAATGCAAACGTATGTTTAAACCGATCAGACCAGAATACTTGGGTTTTGGTTTGGTATAAATATTACAGTTTAGTTTGGATTTGATAAACCCGAAAGCAAATCGACCAGTTAAATTTAAATCATAGAGATACTAAATGTGCGATTGGTTTACAGGACGTTGTAGAAAATTCAAAACTCACTTTAATGACTTCCCGAAAATTGTAGCGAAAACGGGAAAAGTCATTTATTATTCAATTTTATAAATTCCAGAAGTATTATAAATTTTTCAACAAACCAATAACAAGAAAATTTATTCTAGAAGTCATTTCTCCCGCTTCAGATTGTTTAACGGCTAACCAATCACACTGGACATGAATTTAAAGTAAATAGTGGAATAACCAAATTTAAAAGCACACACGAACCTATTCATGTTGGCAGCAGCATGTTGGCGTTGACTCTTGCCAGTTGACCCCAGGCTCCGATGAGCATCGTGGACGACGAGCATTGCCGAAGCCCTACCGGTGAGCTCCATGAGCTGGAGCGCGCAAACAAATATCGGCGAGTTCTTGGTAGGATTCGAAATCTGAACAAGGTTTAAAACAGAGGGCACATTCTTGACTGTGTGGACGCAAGCCAGGACCCTGAGCTCCACATCGCTCTTCAGTCTCTGGATCGTTCGCCTCTTATAGTGAACCAAATTCTTCCGACGGGTCGGGTTGAGAGCGAGATTCGCGAGAGGGGTCACTAATGCGGTCATCACCGCCGACATCAAGACCATCATTGAGTATGACTGGGTGTAGAGAACTTTCTTGTCGAGCGCGATGCGGAGGACAACGAGTTCCATCATGCCTTTGGTGTTCATCAGGATGCCAAGGAGGAGACCCTCGCGAGGGGGGATCCCGTAGAACATCGTGGAGACTATCATTGTGGCTCCTACTCTGGCGATGGCGGCGAAGAAAATGACGAAAGCGAGGAAACCGGAGATACCGAAGTCCTTCATGGAAGTCAACTTGACTTGGCTGCCATTAGAGGCGAAGTAGAGGGGGAGGAGGAGGCCGTTTACGAAATCTTCGAGTTTCTCGGTGAGGGCGGACACGAGTGGGCCCTCGGGAATGGCGGCGCCTACCGCAAATGCGCCGAAAACAGCGTGGATACCGACTAGGTCGGCTACAAGGCCGCCAACCATGACGAGGAAGAGAACGAAGGAGAGGTAGTGGTCCTGGATTGGCTCACCCTCGCGTGTGTGGGACACCATCCATCGGGCGATTGGCCGGACGGTAGCGTACGTCAAAGCGAGTAACGTCACGCCGGAGCCGATCACTGCTATGGAGGACACCCCATTTCTGTGCTTCCCTGTTGAAGACCTACACAAGTTATATATTATCCTTTTTGTTTTTCATTTTGATCTTAGTTAAAAACACAAAATTTATTCGACTACATTTCAAATCTACTGACTTATAATTTGAACCTTAAAATCAGCGTTATGAGATCAAATTGTTCGTATCGAAGTTAATATATTTAAGATATAAAAAATATGCAAAGATTTTGCCTATGTTAATTTTGAATTTTCTGGATGGTATTTGTTGAAGTAGTTTTGCGATTTATACTTCGGATAACCTATAATATCCTATATATTTCTTAATAATTAAAGTACTCTTCAATTTGATGAAAATATTCCATTTTATCATCACGATCCACGTCAAAGCATGTTTAGAACATAAACGTCCTTCGGGTGCTTACTTGAAGGGTGTTTAAAGAACTCTCTGTGATTAATTACCTGTGAGTGCAATGGCAACCGCGAGTAGCATCCAAGCAAGGCTACAACTGAGAACCGCCGCCGACATGGAAAGGCGGCCCGTCTCAGTGTTCAACAGCTTAAGCTCCGCCAGTATCCTCCCAAGCACGTTAAACGCAGTGATGGACAAGGACACCCCAAGAAACAAAAGGTAAGCGTCGTTATAAGTCTTCTCGCGGATTTTCCCACCAAAGGCGACGAAAGCCAGCATCTCAATTAGGAAGGGGAGGGCAACCCCCGAGCCAGCCAAACCCCAAGCACGGCGGCCCATGCAGTTCATATTGCGCACGTCCATTTGGAGACCGACGAGGAAGATGGAGTAGAGGAGTCCAAGACTTGCCATTGTCTCCAAGACTGATACGCTTCTAGTTGGAAAAATGAGGTTGACAAAGTTTGGGACCCTTCCTAGCACTGACGGACCTAGAAACACCCCACCCTGAAACAAACAAATCCAAGGGTTCAAGTGAAAACATTCAAACTTTGATTTCAAACCAGGACTCATAATTTCTTGTGGCTAAGCCTCCGTTTGGGTAACTATAACTATAACTAGAGGTTTTAAATATTTGATTACAAAAATGTATTTTCCAATCTAGCATCCAATTCAAATAATGTGTTTTGAAAATACATTATCATACGCAATATTGCGTTTTACTGAAAAATGTATTTTCATAAAAATTAAAGGTTTCTCGGGTAAAAGGAAGAAAAAAGAGTGACAACATATTTGAGACAAAAAAGGTGTTGGCTCATTTTAAAAAAAAAGCATTTTCAGCCAAAAAAAAACATATTTATAATGTATTATTAAGGGTGACCGATCCGTAGAATTGACAATTTCTATTTTTCTGAATAATGCAGTCTTTCTTACAAATCATGATATTTGAGGCTATCCAAACAACCCGGCCCTAAGTGTTTTCTAATCGCGTAATTTTTCAAACCAGGTCCCATTTCTTCATTGGTATTTTTTAACATAACATCTCTACGTAACAAAGAAATTCAACATATCAAGTATATATAGTCTGAATTAAATTTGAAATGCCAATTAATTAGTCGTGTCATGCTACTTCGTGGCAATGAATTGTGTAATTTTTTGTCTGAAAAATATTGAAGAAGATTTATTGTGTTTGGGTTAATAGTAATATTAATTAACATGAAATATTGATGTAACAATATTGTAAAACATCTCTCTATATCATTTGAAAGTAAAACAACACCCAAAAGCTATAAATATTGCTAACGCGTTTCATGTAGAAATTCAACCAATCTTGTAAGAATTTCTCATTTTCGTGTTTAATCATGTTTTATTTATTTTACGATCATTGTCCATAAATAATAAATTACGCTAATCAACACCAAAACCTTTTATTGTATGAAGTCGTATTTAACATGTGACTTTATATTTCGTCAAACCAATCCGCCATAAAATGAAAGTAAAAAAATTACGGATGTGACGCGGTGCTAAATTATTCGGATAAGAAAGCCGAATTCATTCTTCAGTGATTGAAATGAAGTCCTAAGAGCCCAATCAACAATACCAAATATTTGTGACGCAAGCAAATTAGTATCGTACGTTATTGTGTTATGTTATAAATTGAAGGTCTATTGCAACATGAATTCTCTTCCTTCTTTTCTTACAATAACTTCGGCGATGAACCGTGGCTGATGAAGGGGCTTGAGGAGGAAGTAGAAGACCCGGGTGATAACGACGACCAAAGTCATCTGGAGTACAAAAAGGGGGAGAGCGAAATCGAGAGGGTTGTCGCCGGCCCATATGCCGTTGGTTGTGATCATCGTCGGCGAGTAGCATATTAGGAAGGGGTCGGAAGCGTTTGCTTGATAGGTACCCATTTTTTGGAGGAATAGGTGAAAGAGGGAATGTTGTTGGATTGAAGGAGAACTTGACGATAGATTTTGGCAGATTTGACCAAATTACGAGAATTGTGGTTGAGAATCAACAAAACATGTCATTGACTTTCTCTTATCCGTAGTACATGCATTGCCTGAGGTGGTCCGTAGTTTTAGATTACCCTAACGAATGGTGAAATCTATATCTAATTATCATTGTTAATTAAAATACATAGGGGAATTATTTAGGGTCGATGGGAAACATGGCTATCAAATAATAATGGCACTCTAAGCTGGAATTATATGTCACCTATACATTTCTATCCCAAAAACAAAGAAATATTTAACCATGAGATTCGAAAGTTCTCCATTTATAATTAATTCATTTGACTAGCTGCTCTGTCTACAAGTTTTTGAAGTAATAGAATCGAAAGAGCCAATTCAGCACGACGGTTGATGCTTTTTTTGAAGAAATGTTTACTATGTTGTTTTTGAATAGTAGCAAAAAAGAATATATTAGATTAGACAATAAGGATGCTTAAGGAGCCGTTAGACCCCATATGGTATTGCTTGATTGGCTCGATTGACTCTCATTTGGGTAAGTTTCCTCAACGTTTTTATTTTGCTATCTTGCATTTTTTCAACATTTCTCCTCAAGTTGACTCCGGAAGATGTTGTAGGAGCCCAACTTGTGAAGAATGTATCGGAAGTGTCTTTGATCGAGTGCTTTGGTGATGATGTCTGCTAATTCATCATGACTCTGGACGTAAAGAAATTCAATTTCTTTAGCTATCATCTTTTCACGAATGAAGTGACAATCCACTTCAATATGCTTGGTTCGTTCGTGGAAAAGAAGATTGGAGGCGATGTGTTGTGCGGCGTTGTTGTCACGGAACATTTGTATAGGACTTTGATTTCTTATGTTCATATCCTTGAGAAGTTGCTTGAGCCAAATAAGCTCACTTGTTGTGGAGGTCATTGCTCGGTATTTGATTGACATTATTTCGTGCTTATATTTATATCTTATATTCATTATCTTTCACCTAAACAATGTTACGTGACGAGTTTTATGTTTGAATTTCAGAAATAAATAAGTTTGAAGAGAAGATGCATAAAAGGACCTAAAACATGAAAAAAGACTGAGTTGAGAGACTCAAGAACTAAGATGCAAGATCGAAGGACCTGAATGTAAGATCGAAGGACCTGAATGTAAAATCGAAGGACCAATGAGCAAACAAGAATACTTCACATCATCATGGGGAGTATTTTGACAATTTTATTCGGATCGGAGCTCCAACAAGCGAAGTACATGCATCAAAGACCACCAAAGACATCCCGAAAAGCCCACACGAAACAACGACCAAATCCAAACAATATAGACCGCCAATTGGCAGACTGTTTCGATCCGTATCCGCTAAGATTTTGTAGGGTTGTGTATTAGTGTGTATTTAGTCTATTTCTGTAATTTGTTTAGTCCCATACCGGGGGGATTGTCCCGGATTACATTTTTCCATGCCTATAAATAGAACTCTTCACCTTCCTTTGTATTCACCCATTGCTTGGTGACATTCTCTCTACTTGGAGTAAGCCTTGGAGCAAAATCTCAAGGTGGAGAAGAATGCTGCTAGTGATGTGAGTCATTTAATAAAATAATTTTTCCATTCTTTTGTTCTTATGTTGTTTCTTTATGCATGCTTAGCTTAGTTTTATTTCTTTGATTGTATGCTAAAGTAGTTAGAATGTTTCCTTTCTTCTTTAGTTTAATTGTTAGAATAATGTGTAGTGAGTAGATCCATCCCCCTTTGAGGGTGGAGATGATGTTCATACATGCATTAAAGAATGAATATGAATGCTTTATATTTTGATTGTGTTGATAAATGTGAATGTATGTTTGCTTGTTAGAGTAGAATACTACACTTGATGAGTTTTGCCACACATCTCAGACACCTCCCATGCTTGTTTAGGTTCTGAAATAACCAGCTTGTGTATATGAATGTTAATCAACTAGGTTAGTAAATGGATTGATAGATTTTTCCATAACCTTTAGACACTTCCTATGCATGAAAACACTACCTACATTTGTGCCTATAGAATGCATTCTTCACCATCTTTTTACATGTATGCACACACTCCACCCCTAGGGGTCTTTCTCTTCTTGATTCCAGCTTAGTTTTACATTCTTTTAGTTTTGATTCGAAGTAATCGGTAGTTGCTTTACTTTGCATTTTTCTTCTTAGTAGTTTAGTGTAGCGTAGATTAGCATAGACAAACTCTTCTCCCTTTTGTTGCCACTTGATTTCTGAAAAATCAGAGGCTACTCACCTCCCTGAGGATCGACCCGTACTTGCCACTGCTTCAATGCGGCCGTACACTTGTGGTATTTAAAACGATTAAACAGTATTCTACTTCGACGCTTGATCTAGCTACCGCATTCTGTTTTTTGCTTCTCCATGTGGCCAAGTTTCCTCCAACGAATGTGCGAAATCCGGTGGTAGATTTTCGATTGTGATTACCTGACCAATCTGTTGGATCGTGTGGGTTTATGGGTCCACAATTAAGGCTAATTAACAAATTTAATCCTAAACAAACTCTACTTGCAAGTCAAAAGATGATGCAGCGGAATTTAAAACAAATACAAGCAAGTAGGGAATAGAAAATGCAAACCACAATCACACGGGGGATTTTATAGAGGTTCGGCACCCCACCCGGGTCCTAGTCCTCTCTTGTAAGCTCCGCTCGGATCACCGAGCTCTGCTCACGACTTCACTAACCACTCCCCGTTCCGGGCCGGGAGAGAACGCCTTTACAAGTCTTCAAGCTCGCGAACAACCCTCGCCGAGCTTGGCTCCTCCTCTCACAATCCGAGAGGATCACTTCGGGCTCTCACCGAAGTCTATACTCGTGTCTTGGGCTTTCACCAAGACCCTTGCTTCTTTCACAATGGTTGAGTGGAACAACACTCTCTAAACTTGAGCACACTTGAGTAGAATATGGAATTGATCACTAAGTGTGGAAGGTTTGAGCTTTTGAGTGTGTTTAGCTTTCTCTCTAATGTTGGGGACAAATAGGTGTTGGAGAGATGTGTTAAAATGTGTTTTACATCTCTATTTATAAGCTCCAAAAGAGTTATAGCCGTTGGGATTGATTGGGTAAGAGTTGGTGTAGGATACACAAAACAGAAACCTGCAGAACCCAATTCTGCCTAAAAACGGTCGACCGAATTTGGTATTCCGTTCGACCGTTTGGTCAAAATCCAGCTTTGACTTAAGTTCACTTAAGTTAACGGTCGAACGGGCTCAGGGGATCGGTCGACCGAATTAGTCCAGGCACTTCTGGGAGACCAAATTGTGTTGGTTCGGTCGACCGTTAGGAAAGTTTCGGTCGACCGGATGTTTGGTAATTTTGGGGTATTTGGGAATAATACGAATACGACCGTTGGGAATAATACGACAAAACAAATGGCCTGAAAATATGTGTAAACGGTCGAACGGAAAGGTTAAAACGGTCGACCGTTTTGGACAGTTTTGTTTAGGTGTTTTCCGGTTCTAATTTGGATGGTCTATTGAAGTCCAAATTACGTGAAATTTTGTGTGTGACTTCTATAGGGAACCTAGTGTGTGGTTGAGTAGTTTTTAGCTCAAGTATGCTCAATTACACAAGGTTCCTAAAGACTCAAAGAAATACAAAATACATGTTTTCAAATGAGCTTGATTACATGTCTTGACTTGATTTCCTTTCTTCCTTGAGTCTTGATCACCTGTAGAGGTTAGCACAAGGCAATATATATGCAATGCAATATGTGTGCTACTCTACATGACCATAATTAAGATTAGGTTGATTAAATCATCAAAACATAGATTAAGGCCAAAAAGCCAACACAATTTGCATAAGAGTAACCAACGATTGTGTTAGAATTGTTTCTTTTCATACAGAGACCTTGAATCGGGTTTTTTTTAAGATAGTGCAGAATCCGGTCGACGATCTCTAGATGACCTTTTTGAGGTAAATGCATAAATTGTCTTACTACGCTAACGGCATATGTGATGTCGGGTCTTCTGACAGTGAGGTAGATTAGTTTACCAACCAATCTTTGGAATTGTCCTAAGTCTTGAACCAGTTCACCATCAACAAGACTAACTTTCCTATTTGTCTCGATTGGAGTGTTGACTGGTTTAGACATTATGTTTCCAGTTTCATGTAAGAGATCCAGAACATATTTTCTTTGGGATAGAAATAATCCTTTTTTTGAGTGGACAATTTCAATTCCAAGGAAATATTTCATGATGCCTAGATACTTAATATCAAATTTGGATTTAAGATATTGTTTTACTAAGGATATTTCCTGATCATTATTTCCTATTATTATAATGTCATCCACATATAGTAAGATAATTATAGTGGTTTCATGATAGTGTATAGTAAACATAGAGGCATCAGCTAAACTTTTAGAGAAACCATAAAGAAGAAGAGAGTGACTGAGTTTTGCATACCATGCACGTGGAGATTGTTTGAGCCCATATATGGACTAGTGGACTTTGCATACCTTGTCTGGATCGGTTTCGTAGCCTGGTGGAGGAGTCATATAGACTTCCTCCTCTAGGTTTCCCTGCAAAAAAACCTTCCTAACATCCATTTGGAAGAGGTTCCAACCTCAGCTAACAACTATAGAGAGGAGAACACGAACAATGTTCATCTTTGCAACTGGGGCAAAGGTAATCTAACACATAAGTTTGAGTGCATCCTTTTGCGACTAACCGAGCCTTAAATCTTTCTATAGTACCATCACTGTTGTACTTGATCTTGTAAACCCATTTACAACGTACTGGTTTTATTCCCTTTGGAGGAGTCATAAGACTCCATGTTTGATTGGTTTCTAGAGCTTTTAATTCATCCTCCATAGCTTTAGCCCACTTAGGGTTGTTAATTGCTTCATGATAGTTGGTGGGTTCTTTCGTTTTATCTATTAGACTTGAGAAGACATAGTACGTAGGTTTGATTTGAGAGTAGGACAAGTAGTCCTCGATAGGGTAGGTAACATGAGATACTACATAGTCTTGAAGCCGGGAAGGTGGATGAGTAGGACGGTGGTTCTTCTTTGAGGAATACCTGCAATTCCCCCTTGGTCGTCCACTTGTGGGGGACGTTCAATTTCTTCTTATGGAGGGGTGACAATTACTGTAGTTTGTGGAGTAAAAGCGTCGAAGATGTCCACAACCGGTAGAGGAGCTTTGGGTGCAGCGGGAGGTTCTTGATGAGCTTTGAAGTAAGGAACATTTTTGAAAAAAGATACATCACGAGACACATAAATTTACAGTTAACGGGGTCAAAACATTTGTACCCTTTTTACTAACAGAATATCCTAAAAAAACACATTTGATGGAATTATAATCAAGCTTGTCCATTTGTTTTTTGTGAACAAAATAAGTACAACCAAAAATCCGAAGATGATTAAGGCTCATTCCCCTACCATGTAGGATTTCTAAGGGTTGCTTGTTTTGAATTGTCAAACTAGGTGGGCGATTTATAAGGTAAATGACAGTCAAAATAGCATCCGACCAAAAATATTTTGGAACGTTATTTTGAAAGAGGATGGATCAAGTAACATTCAAAGGTGATGATTTTTTTCTTTCGGAAACACCATTTTGTTCAGGTGTGTTTATGCATGTGGTTTAGTGAAAAATCCCTTTTTGTTTCAAGAAGCCTTGAAAGTTGTTGCTAGTTTTCTAGCCCGTTATCAGGTCTAAGTATTCTAATTTTAGAATCAAACATATTCTCTACAAAGACAACAAACTCGCAAAAAACCAAAAACGCATCAGATTTAGCTTTTAACAAATATAACCAAGTTGTACGAGAAAAATCGTCATAAATGAAATAAAATACTTGAACCGATTATAGGATTCCAAGGGAGCGGGTCCCCAAATGTCCGAGTGAATCAACTCGAGGGCACAACCTGTCTTATTTTCAAAAGCATAAAACAGGAGTCTAGTTTGTTTTGACAACCGACACGCATCACAAGGTAATTCATGTTTAAAAGATGTAAATAATTTTTGTAAAGCTATATGAGACGGGTGTCCCAATCTTTGGTGCCAAGTATCATGATTAGGCATTTTAAGAAGCAACCCTTTTGTTTGGTTTCGAGCACATAAAAGTCCATTGGCGAGTTTGCCTCTACCAATCGTCCTCCCTGTGGTACGATCCTGAAAGGTTACATCAAAAAGTGTGAAAATGATATTGCAATTTAAATTTTTTGTGAGTTTAGAAATAGACAAAAGATTAGAATCAAAATTGGGCACATACAAGACATTTTTGGGTTTTTTTATCATCTAAAAATTGTACTTCTCCTGTACCCTTAATTTGTACTCTCCATTTGCAACAGTTATGAATTTGTTTTAAAATAATAAACTAGTTTTTATGTTAGAAATCATGGATGAATTTCCTGTCATGTGATCAGTTGCACCGGAGTCTATAATCCAACTCCATTTATTAAAATTATTCACTGAAAAATATGCATTGCAATTATCCAAGAATGTGTCTATACCTAAGAAATTACCTTTACTTGGGGTATTAGACTGCAAAAACAAATTTAAGTGGGTTAAGAGGACACCAAGCTGGGTTGGGTCGGTACCTCCATTGCTGGTGGATCCAGATAGTTGAAGATCCGGAGATGGATGTGTCGGGTCAGATGCTCCACCATTTGCGGCATAAAAGCATCGCTGATCCGAACCAGATCCGATTCCACCCCATTTGTTTCCTTCTCCTTCGTTGCTAGGGTTTCCTCCAGAGGGTTGAGTGCCGCTTCTCCCGATCGGGTTTGTCTGGCCGCCGCTCCTCCCGTCCCTCCTCCTCTCTGAGCCATCCCTAGATGGCCGGAGATGTGGGTAGAGGAAGTAGCATGTTGATCAGTTGTGCCCATGTTTCTTACAATTATCACAATATTCGTGGCTTTTCGATCCATATTTGTTTTAACCTTTGTCGTGTGGGTTTGTGTTGGTTTTTCCGGCTACAAATGCCTGATTTTCGTGGTTGATCTCTGACTGAGTGGGCTTGGTTTTCCGGAGAGTTTCTTCCCGATTAACCATCGCAATGATGGCCGAGAATGTTGAGAGTTCCGACGACATGAGGTTACTGGAACGGAGTGTCTCGTAGCTTGAGTCCAGTCCAACAAGAAATGTGTAAATGCGATCTTGCTCGGTTCTTTCTTATAATTTTCGAGTTGGTGGTAGGCGTCTCGTAGATGGAGAGTTCGTCCCACATTCTCTTTAGCATGCTGAGGTATTCAGTGACATTCTTGTGACCTTGCTTGATCTGAGAGAGGACTTGTTTTAGTTTAAAAATATGTGCAAAATTTTGTTGCTTACCATAATGTTTGTGGACGGAGTCCCATAGTTCCTTTGTGTTATTTTTTGTACATTAATATCTCCGCGATTTGGCTTTGCATCGACTGCAGGACCTAAGACATTACGAGGTGGTCGGCGTTTTGCGACTCCTCTTGTTTGGCTTTGGTTCCTGATTCAGTGGGCTTTGCGATTTTCCCGGTGAGGTGGCCAAGCCTCCCTTTGCCACTGAGGGACAGAGAGACGGTACGTGCTCAGGAGAGAAAGTTTGTCCCATTTAAGGGTTGTGTGGTGAGGCGTTGGGAGTCTCCACGGCCGTCTGTCATGGCTAGGAGTGGAAGGCGACGGAGTTCGCAACCGCCTAGCCTTCCGACCAATGATGAGCTCAAGGAGGCTTCTGAGGTCGGATTTGGGTGTGGGTTGTGGGTGGGTTTTGTTTTATTCAGACCATTTGCTCTAGTACCATATTGTTTTTGAATAGTAGCAAAAAAGAATATATTAGATTAGGATTTTTACATGTTATTTATACAATAAGGATGCTTAAGGAGCCGTTAGACTCCATAAGATATTTGCTAGATTGATATCAATGACCTGTTGCTTGATTGACTCGAGATTGACTCTGATTTGGGTAAGTTTCCTCAACGTCTTTATTTTGCTATCTTGCCTTATTTCAACATACTAGCCTACTAAGGAAACTAACGTTCCTTTTCAACTAATTCAGGAAGAACAACTAATAACATGTCTAATACTTAAGTTAATTTTTTGGTCACATGAAATAAAAAATTGATTAATACATTGTAATTTCAGACTAACATAATATATGTATTTAGGACGAAATCAAACAAAATAGAGCTAAGAGAGAATTATATCATGAAATTCTACATGTAAGATTGAATAAGTGTTATAAAATAGCTACTAATTATAAATATATGAATTATAAAAACTAAATGAATAAATACGAAGATGAGACATTGGGGGGGGGGGGGGGGGGGGGGGGGGAAGGAATATGAAAAAAATATAAACATAAAACTTAGTGTTTTTGTAGAATGAATGATTCATCATGTAGAAGAGACCAATAAGTGGTTAATTATTATTTTGAAATAGACACGTAATCAAGAATTTGGGAAACCACGGTGATAGGTTTGGATGAATTTTTTAAAGCAATCCAAGTTCAATAACATTTAAGTGGAAGGCTTTAATTGAAATCTTGGTTAGCAGATTAGGATTAGTTGATGAATATCATGATGGCAGAAATGGATTGATAAGATCAAAAACGTAGAATTAGAGGAAATCTCATTATTTTTATATTAAAAAAATGTAACGAATGGTGAGATCGAAGACATAAATTGGTTTTAATTCTTAAGTTTGTTTAGTCAAAACCATTCTAATTCAAGTTGAGTGTTAAACACAAATATTAAAAATTTCGAAGATAGAGGGGTTTTAGGATTTTTTTTTGTAAATTTGTTAAAAGTAAACTAAATAAATAATACAGGAAATAAAACGCCGTCTTGAATCAGTGCATATTATTTCCACGTTAGAAAAATTAGATCAAAACAATATATTAATAATAATATCCTTAAGGTGTTTTTAATGGGTACCTTTGTGGGCGCGGAATTAGTCAAATCACATTATTTAATAAAATATAGTTCATCTTTTTTTTGGAAAAATACACATATATATATATTATATATATATATATATTATATTTTTTTAATTAGTCGGTCATGCCGACACTAATCCTCAATTCTAAAATTATATTAAGTTATCTAGAATAATTATAGCAAAATAAAATGACAGATAAATTAAAAAAATGAAATAAATATTTCAAGTTTGTGGAATTACAAGAGTTAAATCTGAAAATTGTGGGTTGTTGGATTGTTCGTGGTTTAATGGATAGATTTTACAAAATTAAAAACATGCCTTGTACGAACAAAATTAAACTCCATTGAGTTCAATGATTTTTATAAAAAAGAGTAAGATTTCGTTGGGTAAAAATATTGGGTGAAATTTTTAGTTATTTTCTAAATTATTATTTATATATTTTGAATTACTTTTATAGAACTGCGGTGAGGTTGTTGGATTCCGTATAATTTTTTATGTGTGGGTTTTTGTTTCTTTTTAATGGATTTTAATAATGTTTGTTTTACACTTTTGAGCAATTTTGCCAAATTAGATCGAGTCAAACTTTTTTTACAAATTTACACAATTCATTAAGTTCACGATTGACCAAAATTAGCATCCATGAACTGTCTTTACTATGTCTATTGTGTGTGTTTACCTGAATAATAAGTAATTAGTTTTGTAAAATAAATTAGTATGCAATCGAATTCTTTTTTTGTTTTTAGAATAAGAGTAAATTAATGATTTCATATTAAAATATAAATCAAATCAAATAACAATTTATTAATTTATGCATGTTTTTTAAAAAGGTTTTAAACTCAAATTTGTTGACATCTAAGTTAGTGAAGACATAGTATGGTTTTTCTTTTAGTTTTGTTGTAAAAAGTAGTCAATATTTTTTTGTAAAATAAATTATAAGACCATTGACTGAAGGTATATTTATTTGAGGGTCATTGACTTTTTCTGACTTTAAAAGGAATACCAAATATCATATTTACCAATCATACAATTCTCCTTCCTAACATCCTAATTCTCCCAAGATATTTCTCCACTAAATCCTGAAACCTCACTCCAACCATCCTACATAATACATCGGAGTAATATGATCGATTTCCATCATGTAAGCTTTATTTTGGTATATTTTTTAGTTTCAACTCTTGATTTTGGTATCCTATACTATGTGTGTGTGGTGATGAGTTCTCTTATTTGTGTCATTTCCATGTGCTTAATGTAGATCTATACCTGTAGTATCCTTAAACTTGTATTAGATGAGATAATGGTCACACTAGGTACTTATCTCATAGTAGATTTAGAGTTTATCTTGTTGCTTGTACTGGTTTATCTTTGTTATGGAATTGACTTGAAATGTATTGATCCATGTTTTGTGCACATTCACACGAATGATTTAGGTTGTAGGTACGATTAATTGATGCTCTAATACCCACATTAGGTACCTATTGCATGCTTGATAATCTAAAATCAACCTAGATTTTAAATGAAATATGCATGTTTATGGTTTGCCATGTAGTGTTGTGTGCTTTATACTAAGATTCTGCACTAGCTTCTACTTCTATGAGACACACACTACACTTGTGCCTAATTGCATTGAACACTCACTCACATACACACACCTCAACTTGAAGGGGATTTAGTTATCTTGTTAATTTATTCTTAGTCTAGTTTAGCAAAATCCTCTCTATCTCCTTTTGTGTCACATTCGAGTATGGTGGAAACAACGACACACACGACTCCTCGTGGTACGACCCATACTTGCCACATTTTTCACCGACACCGTACACTTGCGGTTTTGAACTTTTAAAATATCACAACAGGACCCTTACGCGAAAAACCAAAACAAACTAAGAGGAAAAGATAAATAAAATGGGGGAATTCCTTTCTATGATACGAAAAAGGCAATAAGACACCCTTTCACAAAAAAAGACATTTAGGTTATTCTTTTAAAGAGATCAAAAAATCAAATTTTGAAGGAGGCTTTATGCAAAAAGCCAAAAGAAATTAAGGGAAAAGAAAAGAAAATGGAGGAAGCCCTTTGTATGATCAACTGTATGAGAAGCTAATATGAAAAAAATACTATATGAGAAGTGCATCGAACATTAATACACCAGCATTGATCTAGTGCTACGCACTGACAATATCTAATTGGATATAAAGCATGCATGATTACTAATAGATAGGGGTGTAAACGAGTCATGCAAAATTTCGAGCCAAAAGTATTATCTTATGTTATTACCAGATACAAAAAATAATTATAAATGAGCATGAAAAATTCGAGCTGAGTTATCGAGTCGAGCCTCAATTTTTTCGAGGTCGAGCGACTCGTTTACCGAATCAAGTTGGAAGTTTTTTTTTTGTTTTTCATCAATATCCTTCATTTTCAAGTTAAATCATAATCGAACGTTTTTTGAGTCGAGTTCGTGCCGAACTATTGAGTCGAGCCAAATGTTACAGTCCTACTATTGTTAGTAGCATTATGAAATACAATTGCACAAATTTTATTTTCAAGATTTTAGCTACAATGACATCTTTAATGTGATCAAATATAACTTTAGTAGTGTGTGGATGCAAAATAGGTAAAAAAGAAATGGTTTTTGATTATTTAAACACCAAGAATCATCTAAATAATGAGCAGTTATGCAACAGTAAGACTAATTATTTAGACTGGTCCAAACATCACTAGTTAATGCTACCTTATTGTTCATTGATGAAAAATAAGTAATCATGATTTCTCTTTGTTTCCGAATTTATCAAATGCAATAGTTTTAAGCGTTCTTCTAGAAAATCATTTAGATTGCGGATTATTGTAGAGAATTACTTCCCTAAGGCCTTTAGATTCACATGTGCTAAATGATAGTTCATCTCTAATTATGAAATCAACAATTACCTCTCTACCTTTAATTGGATAATATTTTCTGAAACTTAAAGTTCCTCTAGCTTTGTCTAAAACCAATTGACGTGAATCCACTACCGATGCATGATTATTCTTAACTTTACATGAAAGTTGATGTCTATCTAAATAACTAGTTCCTCGATTTGACTTAGCCAAATATACGTGACCACACCATTTACATGTAATAGTTTGATTACCCTCCTCATCCCGTCCTTGATCAAAATCAACCTATACTGGATTAGTTTTTTTTCTAGTACCCGTATAACTTTTTCTCTTAGGTGGATTAACAGGAGGGGGAGGTGGTTGGTTATCATTATCTTTAGAATTAGATGATAAAGTCATGGAAATTAATAAATATGCAAATAAAAAGTGAATTTTTTTCATAACTGAGTAAGTCATGATTATGGTTGATTAACTAAAATTAACTACTAATTGTTTTTAGAAAAACCTGGGAAATGAAGAGCAGAGAAGTCGCAAAATCGGCGGTCAACGGTCCGCTTGTAGCTTTGGGCTTCACGTTTTAGCTTAATCGATTGAGCTATGTAATTACCGACTGTAAGAAAAGATTATATCCTTATATCCTGGGGCAATAAAGGATTCCTATTGGTGTAACGTTCCCGAAAAGTGGAAAATTTAAATGGATTCTCAAGACAACATAAGATCAGAAATAATGAGGACATTACTCATAATACTCAAATATAGGGTGCACCATTACAAAGAGGGTTTATGGTTGATTACATCAAGGACTAGAAAATGACATAATACAGATGAAGTCCAAAACCTAAGGATAAGACTGGAGGATACGGTCCTGGTGTACACTCGTCCTCGTCGCCACCCACTCAACACCCACTGCGGTCTTGAAATGCAAACATGATAAAATGCCTGAGTTTTCATAACGAAAACTCCGTATACCAAGTCCATCTATGAATATAAATGCATAATAGAATGAACCTATCATACTACTATATATATGACACAAACGAATGCAACAAGTAAAACATTCCTGAACCAGGAGCCATAATGGACAACTGTGCCATCGGCAACATCGGGTCCCCTGAGGGCACCCACCACAGACACACGCGGCCTTACAGATAGTACGCAACACACCCTCACACGCGACTATACTAATCATGAGGGTCGCACGCACTTCCGAGTCATAGATACATATCTGATCTCATGGTCATCTCTGTCGCCACAAGGGTCGCACGACCATCCCCGCCGAACCGAAGTCTGGACGGTCATCTTGCTCTGTGGAGCTGCGTAACACAATGCATTGGGATCCACGATCCCTCAGGTCTACTACATAGGGTGACTCCATGAAATGCAACATGCCATACTAAAGCCTATCAAAACAAAATGCACGTGTATCAAGGGTCCATACTCTTTTCGCCCAACAGTCCATGGGAAAGCGTGCTCAACGTTCTCACTGTCACCTCTTCGATCACGTTTGAGGCAAGGACACGGGTTTCTGAGGAAACAGTTCGACACAAAACAAAATGACAAGAGCTAAAATCTGGACACCAACGGTCGACCGGTATCGGCAACGTGGTCGACCGCTTTCTTATGAATAGGAAGACATTTGAACAGAAGCACAAGCCGATCGAACACTTAGACTAGAACTTTAGTAAACGGTCGACTAAAGTCTATGGGCAGTCGACAGTTTAGAAGGTCTTGGCCAGGATAAAAATGAGAAATGAGATAACAGTCAAATACAACGGGAATCCCGTCCGACCAAAAATATCAGGGACTTCTCATGTCCTGATTTATCTACATCCGGTCGACCTCCAACAAGGCATCGGTCGACCGATTCCCGGGCTACACCAGGCAACGACTAGGCGTTGCCTCGCCGCGCCTACCGACGTAGCCGTCCATTGTCGCCGGTGAGGCAAAACCCCTCACACGTCTTGTATGAGCAAAAGAAATGTACTTGTCATACCTTTACAAGCTTGCCGGAGTTCGACGGAGTTCCGACCGTCACCGACAGCCATTTCGTCACGTCTCTTAAAGTAGGGATTCTGCCTATGTTTTCCTCATTTTACCATTACCAATACCATGAAAATGTCTGGCGAAGCATCTGAATCCGGTGAACTAAGCTCAGCCAAAAAACAAATCGTTCCGGGCGTCTGTGTAAGCTACCCTCCAAGCTTGGGGCGTCTGGGTGGGAGGGGTCCTAGCCAGATGCCCTTTTTTATTTTAATGTTGTGTTATTTTAAATTATTTCAGGTTCTGTTAAAAGATTTCGGTGGTGATGGAGTAGATTACAGTGAGCCTTTTGTAAGTACACAAGTATTTCCAACAATCGATGACGCGAATAAATGGGCGAAACAATTTGCCATCGGAGGCGGTTTTTTGGTAATATCTTCCTATAAATCACATGCACATAATCAGATGGATTGTTATCTGAGATGCGATCACAAAAATGAAATAGGTTCTCGGGATATAGATATCGTAGTATGGAAGAAAACGAAAAGAAAGGGTTGTGGTTGTCTTTTTGATAAAGATGGTCGAGCGACGAGACCATGATGGATAAGTTGTAGTTTCTAATAGTACTCATGGTCAGCACACCACATACTTGCAGTTTATCCAGAGGGTCACTGACAGATCAACAGTCTTAGTCCTGGAGCCAAGAAAATTATTTGTGATATGACTGAGGCACAAGCGAAATCACGTAACATCTTGTTGGTAGTAAAGGAGAAATTCCCAGAGGATAATCCCAATCAGAGACACATTTATAAGAAAGAGTACATGAGGAGGGCGAAATCTGAAGACAAGAATCCCGCTCAGCAGTTTCTGCACCAGGCAGTGCAGTATCCCGATAACGAATAACACCCATCAATAAAGTCCTCGGCAAAGCCATAGCAGGCTCAGGACCATAAGGAAACTACTCCACATAAACGTTTACACATTAATAATAATAATAATAAAATTTAAATAAAGGTGAATGGTATAGAATTTTATACTTGCGATGCAGTCATCTGATCTAGCCGTCTACGAATGGAATGGAGTCACCCCTCACTCCTATCCTCTGTCTGGACAGCCCACATACGCGAATGAGGATGACCATCCTCAATGATTTTCTGCTCCCGATGCGGGCGGAAAGGAGGAAAGTACTCATATATCCAAGCCTACAGCAGCGTAAGACAACTCGCAATACCAGGACAATCAGCACGACTTGCTATCCCCAACTAGTGATACAAGTATTCCAACATCGCCGACCCCTATGAGTACTCACCAATGGTATTTGGGTCTCTAGCCTCCTATAAGTTGCGTGGTCTGACTCTGCAAATGCTCTGGTCGACAAACAAGACGCATCTGAGTAGTAAGAACAAGTACGCACTCAACTGCGTATCCTTAGTCTACGGTGGTCATCCCTGTTTGCAGAAGTCGTCAACAACGTCGATGCTAACACCACTGCTACTCCAAAATGGGCTATCCCTCTCAAGATCATCGACGCTCACCCCGAGCAACTCTGATACATAACACTTAACCTCAGGTGTCGATGCCTGAGCACTGACCATAGAACCCTCAACAGGAATGTGCAGAATCTGGAAGACGTCATGCAACATGATCGTCATCTCTCCGAAAGGCAAGTGAAAAGAGTTGGTGTTAGGCTACCACCACTCCACAAACGCAGAAATACACGGCATGTCCATACAAGGGAACATGCTGTAAGGCAAGTGACCCAATTCGCAATCAGCAATAGCCCTTGTGATATCATCGCTTAAAACTGAGCGCCACCCCTGCAATGTAGTACAGACTCTGTGCCGATTATGACACATTAGAACCTTCCGATCCTCGCCCTCCCAAATACGTTTGGCGATGTGGCTTCCAAAACTCGGAATGACGCTGCCATCTAAAGGACCATCAGGCATAACACTAGTCACCATCCAAGAATCGTCCTCAACCCTCTTCTTCTTCTTCTTCTGAGCTCGAGCATCTGCAGTGCACGAACTCAAATCACCGGTCACAAATCTACCACCTCTACCCTTTCGAATGACTCACAACAGAAGAACTATCATGTTGCCACCGTCCTCTACCATACTGCTGCCTCGCCTCCTCCTGCCACTCCAACCCATACCGTGTAGGATTTCGTGTCCCTATGTATGTATATATTTTAAATTTTTTAATACAACATACAAGATCGATTTCATACTTTCAACAATTTTATGTACATTACTTTGTGTTTATTCTAATATCATGCAATCCTACATATATTAAAATAAATCACAAAGAGAGAATCATACCCAAAGGTTCTCTAAAACCTTTCGAAGATCCGGAGTCGCGTTGCCTGATTGACATCATTTCATTCTTATATTTGTATCTTATATACATTATCATTCACCTAAACAATGCTATGTGACGAGTTTTATGTTTGAATTTCAGAAATAAATAGGTTTGAAGAGATGAAGCATAAAAGGACCCAAAAGCTGGGAAAAAGGACTGAATTGTAAGACATGAGGACTAAGATGCAAGGGAGAAGGACCTGAACGTAAGACCAAAGGACCAAAGTGCAAAATAGAAAACTCCACACCATCTTGGGGAGTATTTTGGCAATTCTATTCGGGTCAGAGCTCCAACAAGTGAAGTAGATGCATCACAGACCAAAAAAGACATCCAGAAAAGCCCATAATAAAATCCAACGTGATCCGGACCATATAGACCGCTAATTGGCGGTCCAGGACCGCTAATTGGCGGTCTGTTTTGGTCCAAATCCGCTAAGATTTTGGTGGGTCGCGTATTAGTGTGTTTTTAGTCCATTTCCGGTATTTGTTTAGTCCCACATCGGGGGATTGTCCCGGATTGCCTTTTTCTATGGCTATAAATAGAACTCTTCATCTTCCATTGTAATCACTTCACATTTTGAGTGGCTATTCTTCCTACTAGAAGTGAGGCCTTGAAGCACACACTAAAGTAGGAAGATGCTACTTGAATTGTGAGTCATTTTAATAAAAGTTTCTTTATTATGTTGTTTGTTTTATGTTTCTTGTTTTACTTTGTTTAATTTCATTTCATTAGTTTTAGTAGCTTAGTTAATATGTTTTCTTTGTTTAGTTTAATAATTAGTCTAATGTGTAGTGAGTAGTCCATCCCCTTTGGGGGGTGAAGTTGATGTTCATACATGCATTAGAGAATGGAATGAATGCTTTATTTACAATGTGTTGATAAAACATGAATGTATGCTTGCTTGTTTAGGATAGAATTTATAACTTGCTGAGTTTTGCCAAAATGATTAGACATCTCTCATGTTTGTTTAGGTTCTGAAATAAACAACTTGTATATGTAAATGTTAATCAACTAGGATGGTGAATGGATTGATAGGTTTTGCCATAACATTTAGACACTTCCTATGCATGATAACACCACCTTCATTTGTGCTTAAAGAATGTGTTCAACACCCACCTCTTTGCATGTGTGCACTCACTCCACCATTTAGGGGTTTTCCATTTCTGAATTCCAACACTCTTATTTCGTTCTTAGTTAAGTTTTAGTTAATCATTTATTGTCTGCTTATGCATGCGTTCATTCATTGGGGCGGCTAACTCCCCGTGAGGTAACTCTATGATTTTCCAAGGTAAAAGAGCGCCTGACCAGTTCGAAACAAAAATAAATAGGAACATAGTTCCAATAAAGGGAACCCAAGTATAGTGTAGTGTAGTGTAGATTAGCGTAGATTAGGATAATCAAACTCTCTTCCCAGATGAGCATGGGAGGGATAATGAGGTAATCCTGTCGCCGATTAAAGAGCCAGGCCGGCTCCGAAAGGAAGGAGGATTCTAGGCGAGCCAGGGTCTGACTTGCCGGGCCCGTAAAAAAAAGTGCACGGCGGGTTGTGTTGGCTCGCTGCCCCTGGAAAGGAAACTACGACCTAGAGAAAATGAGAGTTGTTTTCGCCTTTGTAGTGTATTGTAGTGTAGATTAGGATAATCAAACTCTCTTCCCTATTTTTGTCATTTGATGTCGTGCAAACGAGAGGCTGCTCACCTCCCTGAGGACGACCCGTATTTGCCACCGCTTCAATGCGACCGTGCACTTGCGGTTTAATATAAAACGTTCAACATTGCCCATTGAATTGCCCGCCGATTCGCCTCCAAGTGTTCACCAAACTCTTAAACAAGATTAGAGAGAAATGAGCTAGCCAATCAATCTCTAATTAGGCTTAGAATCTCGCTTATAACCCCTCTTTAAGCTCCTGAGATTTTCTATCTCCAAAACTTCAAATTACTAAGAGATTTTCGTGGTGATTAAGGGAGAGATTAATGAGAGAAATAATTTTTGCATTAACATAAATAAGTACGATGGGGGGTCGTGTTATAGGCTCCCAAAAATCCTTATCAAGAACTATTATTTAGTCATGATCTCTTGTTTATTCTCTTCTAAAATTAATCTCTAATTGCCACATAAGCACCCTAAAAATGTTTTATTAAATCTGGAATTAATCCAACCCATGATCTAATTAATCTCTTAATAATGCAGGCAAAAATCACATTGTTCGGTTCGACTGAGAATTTTTTTTCGGTTAACCGAACCATTCAGTTATAACACATGTTCGGTGCACTGTGAGATAGACGGTCTACCGAACCCGCATGAGAAAAATTCTCTGGAAAAATTAAGATGAACCACGTCTTCTCTTCGGTTTACCGTTGACTCACCAAAATTTCTCCTGGAGCATAGTCATCGGATGACCGTGTCACTTTCGGTCTACCGAAAATACTTTTTCTCGGTTGACCGTTCACACTCGGTTAACCGAACCCGATTGTCCAGGTACTCTAGACAATTTCGATCAACCAACTGTGCTTACTTGTTCCCCATTCGGTTAACCGACCCGAAGATTCCCCAGTCGACTGAACCCTGAACGGTTCACCTCGTTTGACCCTGATTTTGCCTTTGTCAAATTTTGGATTCATTTCCAACAAAAATTGATCTTTTGGGGTTTTTAGCAAATTCATATCTCATGTAATATATTATCCTATGTAATATTAAATTATTACACCCCATAATATACACACCTCATATGAAGTTATTATGATTCTAATTATGTCAATTCTCATGACATATTGATTTCATTCGTTCACCACATGTGTCCATTTTTCACATGAAACCCGACACATCATATGAACTCAAAATCAAGCTTCTTGTTTCCCAGTTTTGTGGTGTGACCTGTAGGAGGATCTAAGCTAAATTGACAGCGATATTAAACAATCAATATCTCAAACTATAAGCGGTATCTAGCTACACATTATAGTTACCCAATTAGCATAGATGTCTTTGTTCCACTCGAACTAAAACACGATCCATTTAGTGATGTAAGTGCACCACTTGTGTCCGTCCCTTGCCTTATGATATTAAGAATATATACAAAGTAGAAATGTGTCACATTTGTATTATATTCATTTCTTGATCTCTTTAAGCTAATTATAACTATGTAACTTAACTCAAGTTTCATTGTGCACATTATAATTTTACTTTATCAAGGGACCACTAATATCATCACTCAATTAAGAGGGGCAATGATAATCGTTTGACTAGCTATCTTTTCCAGCACAAGTCATGTTCAACCAACTATTGTCTTTATCACTATACTCATTGATAGCTTTTGACAATAATCAAATGAAGCACTTCTTGAGTGAAAAGACATAAGTCTCATATCTTAGGATCCAAGACACAGTAAAACATTAATGACACGAAATACAATTCCATAATGTTTTACTTGTTAGGTCTATTCAATATATAAAAGTAATTTTTTCCTCTTTTATATACTCGTGTCATCAATTATTTGTAGAGCTACAACAATCGATGACCAACACGACAATCTTCTCTCGGTGATTAATGTTCCATGTTAATTACCATGATTGTGAATAACTTTTGATTTATAAATACCATTATCTCTTAGAGCTCTACGGTTAAGGACTAAGCGCCTCTTCCTTAACACTTCCAAAAGACGAATACCATAATCAAGGAACAAAATGTTTGCTCATCCAATTCATAAGAATTGACATATAAAAGTAAAACTTTTAGAATACATTCCTTTTAGAAAGGTCAACTCCGAATATGGAGTTAAATACAAGGCGAGGTTGGTGGCTAAAGGATATGCTCAAAAGGAATGGGTGGATTACAACAAGATCTTCTCATCCATTGTAAAGCATACCTCTATTAGAGGGTTGTTATCCATGGGGGTAATGGATGGCATGGAGCTGGAGCAAATGGATGTGAAGACGACATTTCTTCACTAGCACATAGAGGAGGAGATCTATATAAAGCAGTCGGATGGGTTACCAAAGGTAAATAAAGTCAAGTATGCAAGCTGAAGAAGTCTCTCTACGAGCTGAAGTAGTCGCCAAGGCAGTGTTACAGAATGTTCGACACATTTATGTTAGAGAATGATTTTGTACGTTGCGACTATGATAATTGTGTTTACTTGCAAAGTCTCAAAGTCGGGTCATATATATTCTTGCTATTGTATGTTGATGATATGTTGATCGGGCCAAAGGAGATGAAGCATATAGATGATCTCAAACAGAAACTTTGGGGTGAGTTTGCGATGAAAGACCTCGGGAGTGCGAAGAAAATTCTTGGTATGGAGATCATGAGGGATACCGAAAGAGATGAAAATTTGCTCACTCAAAGGACTTATATCCGGAAAATTCTCGAAAGTTACAATGTCGAGAATGCCAAGCAGGTTGCCACACCGATAAGTGCTCACTTCAAGCTCTCCTTGAAGTGAAACCCTTCTACTGAAAAAGAAATGAGAGATATGGATAGAGTTCCATATTCTAGTGGAGTCGGGTCCGTTATGTATGCTATGATACGCACTAGGCTAGACATTTCACACGTAGTTAGCCTGGTGAGTCGTTATATGGCTAACCCAGGAAAGAAGTACTGGGAAGTGTTGAAGTGGTTGTTGAGGCACCTGAAGGGAACCATTGATGTTAGCTTGAAATACACTAAAGATGGAGCACAAAAGCAGGTGGAGTGGTACGTGGATTCAGATTATGTTGGTGATCTGGATAAACGGAGGTCCACAATAGAGTATGTGTTCATTCTAGGTAGAGGACCAGTAAGTTGGAGATCCATTCTCCAAAATACTACCGCGTTGTCTACGATGGGAGCAGAGTATATGACAACTGTTGATGCCGGCAAGGAAGCTTTATAGTTGAAAGGTTTGGTAAGCTCTCTAGGGTGGAACAAGAAGTGACAAATTGCATTGCAAGAACCAAAGTGCAATTTATCTAGCCAAAGATCAGACGTTCCACTCAAGATTCAAACATATTGAAGTAAGGTACGATAAGATCAGTGAATGAATCGAGGAAGGCCAGGTTATTCTCCAGAAAATTGATACAAGCGAGAATTCGGCGAATATGATGACCGAGGTGGTCAGTCAGGATAAGTTCAAGTTTTGGGGGGGTAGCACCGACGGTGCTTCAAGGAAGCACGAAGGAAGTGGGATTAAAGTTGACTAAGGTAACCAATTAGAACTAAGGTGGAGATTGTTAGAAATTGGTTTAAATTTGTTAAGGTAGAAAACAGGGAAAACGATCAACCAGTGCTGGACACTGTTCGATCGATTTTATTAGGCACTTTCAGAACTGAAAAACGGTCGACCGGTGTTGGACACCGTTCGATCGATTTTTCCAGGGACTTTTTGGAGTTTAGAAACGGTCAACCGACGAGAATTCCGGTCGATCAAAAAGTTGCAAAGAACCATGGAGCGGTTGACTGGTTGGTGGCACCGGTCAACCAAAATTATGAGGAACTTTTATGGTAACAGTAATGGTCGACCGGTGGAGGATTTCGGTCGACCGTTTGCCAACGATCTGCATGATTTTCTGTACGGTTTTGAGTCAAGTATTTAACGGATTCTCACCCTTTTCTTGTACACAACGCATCATTATTATTTCATTTTGAGAGATTAAGGTTAGAGAGAGTTCTTGAGAGCTTTGGAGGACACATTGCCTCCAAACCCTTGTAATCTTGATATGCTTCTCTTGTTGGAGAAGAGGAAGAAGGAAAATAAACCGGTGGAGGACCCCCGAAGGATGTAGTCACGTTGCCGAACCTTGTAAAATGCGTGTGTCGTGATTGTTTTATGTGTGTGTTTGTCTATTGCTTGTCTCTTTCATTTTGTGTGTGTTTTGTTGCTTTTAAGTTTGGTAGAGAGAGAATTTTAGTCTAATTCTGCATTCAATAGTCGTATTTATATCCGTTGATGCGTTTTAACCCTACGAGAATTTCCACCTTGTTGAAGATCTGGGGGTGCTACCCAAAGACTTGAATGAATAGCCATCGCAGTTAAGAAGAACCGAGATCCAATGATCATTTGCGCGGGGATTCTGGTCTTTGACATAAAGAAAGAAGGTTGTAATAACGAAAGGGACATGTGATCAGTCCGGTACCGTGGAACAAAAAAGACATGGATGCATATTCAATATGAAAGATCAGTCTCCCGCATGCTCCCCACCATCGGGAAATACCGAACCCAGAGCCGCGCTGCCAGACCGAAGAGCCTTAAAAACAAGCCCTCCCTCCGGGATCTAATCTCCCATAGGATTGACAGTTATCCGTCATGTCGTAGTACCGTTATTAGAATCTCTCCCAACAGCTGTGACATACATTAGTGCATGCCATCCTCTGTTTCTGTATGTTGGCATGGGTGGATCGTGATGGACGACCGGGTGGGCAGAGTGCTGACCCACTGATGCGTATTTCCTAAGTTGTTAATGTGGCTGCCCAAGTGCCCATGCGTCAACTATATTTATAACGGTATCTATTGCATATTGACATAAAACAAGCAGCAGCTTGTTGGTCTAATAAATGTTTTCCATGTTTTGGGTTCCCACTATTGCTTTTATTTATTTATTTATTATTTTATAAAAGAGAAGATGAAAACTATAGGTTCAACGGGCAACCTAGATCTCGTGACCTGGTGTCAAGATGACACACAATTAACCACCTAGGACTTACAAGAATTTTGTTTGTGCTCTGAAGACAATAGGTGTAAAGTAAATGCACTTTTTTGTATCAAATAAATCACCTCACTGTTGTCTAAGGTAGTAGGTCAATTTTTTACTATAATAACATGAAATTCGATTGGACACAACTAAAAAATGACGACTCGTAGTTATATCTAATTTTGAAAAACATTATTTTTCTTATATTATCTTTGCCTTGAAGTTGATAGTAGATCAATGGCTCCCACCCCATGTTTTTTTGGATCTGCCACTGTATTTTGGTATTATATTCTTAATCTAAATGAATCTACGATCATACGTTCTCTCTTCCTGATTCCTCTCTACAACGCCAGTGGAATGAATCTATAATACCTTCGATTCAAACGTGGTATCTTTTCAACCTCGGCAAACAGAGAATTTTTTATTTAGAATTATCGATTTAAAGTGATTGTTGATTTGATATGAGTGGTTGATACTAGGCCTGTAAGCGGGTCGGGTCGGGGCGGATTTCGAACCGACCGCTACCCGACCCGTCTAAGGTAGACGGGTTGGCGGGTCAGGTCGGTCGGGTGAAATTTTTTTAAACCGCTACCCGACCCGCCTAAGATCGGGTAAACGGGTTACGCGGGTAGGGCGGGTCGGGTAAACGGGTTATGCGGGGTGGGTAGATGGATAAATGAATTTTTTATATATTTTTTCTTTTTTTTTGCATAACACTATAAATTAAAAACATAACACATTAGCACCTTAAAACATTACCAATGTAATGAACACCATAAAATTATAAATAACTTCAACTTTATAACACTATTAGTAAATTATGGATAAGAGAATATGTATATGTATATGATATATAAGTGTGTATATATATATAATATTTATTATTTAATTTATTAAATTCTTACGCGGGTAATCGGGTAAACGGGGTGGGTAGAAAATACAACCGCTACCCGCCCCGTTTATTAGTCGGGTTGGCGGGTATTCGGGTTGGCGGGTGGCGGGTTGAATTTTTTTCCCCGCTACCCGACTTAGGCGGGTCGGGTTGGCAGGTCGGGGCGGGTTTTACCCGCCCCATTTACAGCCCTAGTTGATACCCTATTAGATCGAAGGGACACATGATTACTGTTGTTTCATATTATGTGCCCTTGTTTTTCTACCCTTTCGTCTATAATTACTTCTTTTTAGAAGAAATTTTACCATTCGACACGTGCAATCTTTTTTCCATCGATACGCGCTGCAATTTGTACTTGAATTTCATTTTTATATGTTTGCTAGTTAATTCAATAACTTTTTGTTAAGTCCTAACCCTTTTGCTTGGGGGTAAGTGTGATTAGGTGGGGGTTGACCTTGGAAGGTATGGAGGAGGAGTGGTTGGGGATGGGAGGCATGGTTAAAGGTATGGGCTGCCTTGATGGGTTGAGGTGGGTTTTGGTTTAAGTAGAGGATGCACTCTTCTTACTCTTCTTTTCATTAAAACCTTTCTCTCCCTCACCACAACTCTTCCTCTCCCTCACTCCCTCGGCGGTCGGCGATCGGAGGAAGTGCGACCGGAGGCGCAAGGAGGCACGATGTTGGAAGTGCTATGACTCGAGGTTGGACGACGTTGAGACGAATCACAAAAGGTATGCCAAGTTTTAGAGTTGTACTCACCCAAGGAGTGTGAGGGTTGTGGGCGTCGCCGTAGGTCAGAGGTGTAGCTGGTGACCATGGACAGACAAGTGTCTGTCATAGAACGGTCGACCGAATGCTTTGGATGGTCCACCGGTCGTAGTGTAATTGCTGAACTTTGCCTAGCACCGGTCGAACGATGCCTTTTAGTGGTTGACCAGTTATGCATAAATGTTGGGCGGGTGATTGAGATCATTTCATGCTTATATTTGTACCTTATATCCATTATCTTACACCTAAGCAATGCTACATGACGAGTTTTATGTTTAGTTTTCAGAAATAAAGAGGTTTGAAGAGAAGAGCCATGAAAGGACCCAAAAGCCAGAAAAAAGGACTTAGTGGTGAGACATGGGGACTAAGATGCAAGGGAGAAGGACCTGATCGTAAGACCGAAGGACCTAAGAGCAAAACAGAAAACTCCACACCATCATGGGGAGTATTTTGGTAATTCGATTCGGGTCGGAGCTCCAACAAGCAAAGTAGATGCATCCAAGACCAACATATCCATCAAGAAAAGCCCACAACCAAAACCAACTCGATCTGGATCATATAGACTGCCAATTGGCGGTCTTGGACCGCTAATTGGCGGTCCAAGATTGCTCTGGATCCACTCAGATTTGTGGAGCACATGTATTAGTGTATTCTTAGTCCATTTTTGGTATTGGTTTAGTCCCACATCGGGGGATTGTCCCAGATTAGCTTTTTTCATGCCTATAAATAGAACTCTTCACATTCCATTGTAATTACCCATTGCTTGGTGACATTCTCTCTAGTAAGGGGTGAGCCTTGAAGCAAAAACTCAAGGTGGAGAAGAATGCTACCTTCAATGTGAGTCATTTGTTAATAAAATAATTCTTCTAGTTTCTTTTAATCTTGTCTTTTAATTTGTGCATGTTTGTTTAGTCTTTCCTTTCCTTTTATGCTTCTTTAATACTTCTTGCTTTCTTAGTTAACTTTCATTTCAGTATTATGCTTTCTTTTGTTAATATAGTTAGTGTAATGAGTAGTGAGTAGTTCCATCCCCATTTGGGGGTGGAGAAATATGTGATATAATCATGTAGTGTATTAAGTGTGTGTTATCTTTATCCCTTGAGCTTTATATGATTTCCATAACCATCTAATGAGTTTTCACTCTTATCTTTGATATGCTAATGCTCTTGAATGAAACTTAGCTTATGCTTTGATTAGTGGACCTATTTTATGGGGAATGATAATGTTAGGATATGGATGAAGTTAATATTGGAAACACAATTTGTAGTGTATGTGCTCTTGTTGCCTTTACCTTAGCTAATGTCTTGTATGTTTTAATGATGTAGTCTTATCTTAAATCATGTGGAGCCATAGTAGTGTCTAGTCTTTATACTTGAGTTCATTTAGCTTCATTCCAATTATTGTCTTGTATGTTTTAATGATGTAGTCTTATCTTAATTCATGTGGAGGCAAAGTTGGATGTAGTTTTATGATTTCGTGCACTACATGTTGTGAGGAGCTTAATTGAACACACACACACACATCTTCATATTCACATTATTTCTCTACCCCCTATGGGGCCTAGTTTTATTGCTTATCTTTATTTCCTTTTTGCATCTTAGTGTAGTTTAGTGTAACCAACCTTTCTTACCTTCTTTTTACCTCTCGCCTTCGAACAAACCAATCGTCGACACACCTCCCAGTGGACGACCCGTATTTGTCACCGCTTCAACGCGGCCGTGCACTTGCGGTTAATATAAAACGATCAATCAGCGGGCAAAGACTTTTTTTATTTTCGGTCGACCGGGAACCCTTTGCTGTTCAACCGTTGCATCGTTTGATTAGTGTATTTCGGGCCAAGACTGTCTAAATGGTCGACCGCTCAGAGACTTTTGTTTGACCGGTAACTTAAGTGTACCTTTTAGCGTTCGACCGACTCATGTTAGGTTCGACCGATGGTGGTTTTGGTGGAAGGTGAATGCCCATGTTATTTTCAGTCGAACGGACCCCCTTTACCGTTCGATCATTGTACCGAATAGTTTAGTATTAGTCTGGCCTAGACCATCTAAACGGTCGACCGCCCGTGATCTTTTGTTCGACCATTTGTACTTGTATTCATTCGACCAGTCGGGTTGTGGTTCAAACTTTTTCCTGACATAGGAGGGAACGGTAGACCGCTTTGCCTTTTTCGGTCCACTGTTGGTGCCCAGTATTGGTTTTTCTTGTTTCCCTTGTGGTGCCACATTTGTCCACAAACACCCGTGTCCTCGCTTCGTACGTGTGTCAGGAGGTGACAATGGGTGTGGTGATCGTGCCTGCCCAGGGACCACCAGGTGGAAAAATATGGGTACTTGGCGTACATGCATGTGGTTAATTTTAGGCAGCGTACGACTCACTGCATTTGCATTGACCCACCCTATGTAGTACACATGTGGGATCATGGATCCCTTTGTATTCCATTATGTTTTAAGCTTGTGTGAGCAGTACCGGGAGTACAACTTGTGTGAGCGCCCAATGACTACAACTTGTGTGAGCAATACCAGGAGTACAACTTGTGTGAGTGCATAGAGATCATATCTGTATCTCTGACGCGGGAGTGCGTTCGACCCTCACCGAACCCTCATGATTTGTATATATTTAAACGTTTTAATAACCGCAAGTGCACGACCGCGGTGAAGCGGTGGCAAGTACGGGTCGATCCACAGAGAGGTGAGTAGCCTCTGGTTTGTTAGAAATCAAGTGGCAAAAAGGAGAAAGAGATTTGATTATGCTAAGCTAAACTACACTAAACTAGTAAGTAAGAAATGTGTAAGAAAGCAACTAAAGATTTGAAATCAGGAAGAGAAACCCCTAAGGGGTAGAGTGTGTGCACATATGAAGGGAAATAAGTGATGAATGACGCATGTAAGCATGTATGTGTGTGTGCCGTGTGTGTCTTCATGCATAGGAAGTGTCTAAAGATGTGACAAAACTTATCAATCCATTCACACAACGTATCGACAATTACTACTCGATTATCATAAGATTAGGCTCAGCATGAGAAGTGTCTACAGATATGGCAAGACTCATCAAAAACCATGAACTCATGTGAAGAACAAAGCTAAGCATGGGAGGTGTCTAAATGTTACGGCAAAACCCATCAAAACATAGTTTCTTCAATCAATCAATCAAGCAAACACAAATATAAACACATAACTAACATGTAGCATATTCAACAGAAAATTTCAGTCAATAAACATGAGGAAACTAAGCATGGGAAGTGTCTAAATCTTATGACAAAACCCATCAAAATCCCCCAACATGTAGATGATTAAAACACCCCCAATGAACATACAAACATGTAAGTCTACAAAATCAAAAATTCATCAAACATCCTAACTTCACAACATACATGTACATCATCTCCACCCCCAAAGGGGGTGGATCTACTCACTACAAATTAAGCAATCATTTATATAAAGAAAAGGAGGCATTCTAACTAATTTAGACTAAGATTAAAGAAACAAGACTAAGCTAAGCATGCAAGAAAAAGAGACAACATTAGAACAAAACTATAAAAACATATTTTATTAAATGACTCACATTACAAGAAGCATTCTTCTCCACTTGAGTTTTGTTTCAAGGTTTTACTACAAGTAGAGAGAATGCCACCAAGCAATGAGTGAATACAAATGAGGAGGAAGATTTCTATTTATAGGCATGAAAAAATGTAACCGGGGACAATCCCCCGGTATGGGACTAAACACATACTATAAATGGACATAAAACAACATAATACACGACCCGACTCAACCATGAAACCTTTGGACCAATTTGGACCGCCAATTGGCTTTCCAGATAGTTTTGATTGAGTCTGGATTTCGGTGGTTCGTTGCTGGCTTGATTTCTTGATGTTTGATGAACCCGATTTGGTTGTTGATGTTTGGGTTTAGATCTAATTGCCAAAATACTCCTCATAATGGTGTGGAGCTTCTTGATTTCCTCATTAGTCCTTTTGGTTTTACATCCGGGTCCTTCTCTCTTGCACCTCAGTCCATAAGTCTTGCAACTTAGTCATTTTTCTTTCTTTTAAGTCATTTTTAGTCTCTTCTTCTCAAACATGTTTATTCCTGAAACTTAAACATAAAACTTGTTACGTAGCATTTCTTAGGCTAAAAATAAAGGATATAAGACACAAGTTTTTGCATGATATGATGTCAATCAGTATAGTTGTGAGTCGGGGTGTATCACACACTCTTCGTAAGACAGCGTGTACCTGCGGTAGGTCCCCTTGGGGGACCCGTTGTGGTTCTGGATAGATGTCTTCTTGTAGCCTGGAGGGGGAGGTGCACTTACTGCATTTATTATGTCATGTCATACTAGTATGATAGGTTCATTACACTGTACATTCATACATATAGGTGGACTTGGTATATGTAGTTTCCTTATCAAAACCCAGGCATTGTTGTTACATTTGCATTTCGGGACCTCAGTAGGTGTTGGTCAGGTGGCGACGGATGAGGAGTGCACTCTAAAATTGGATCCTCCAATTTTATTACGAGGTTGTATGATTATCTGTATTTCTATTTTTGCATACTCTGATGTAATCACGCCTTTTGAAACTTCTCTGTATTGGTGCACCTTTTATGTATTTTACAAGTAACGTTTCCGTTCTTTCTGATCTTATTCAATTTGTTATTTTGGTTAAAATTTTCCGTTGTTTCGGGATGTTACACTTTTTCATGGCTTTTCCAAAAGAAACTTTATTGTAAAGCTCTATATTCTGCAATAATAATAGGTTGTCCCTAACATTTGGATCCAATTGAGAAGACAATTGAAAATAATGTTTCCTTGTTCCAGAATCCTTTATCTTTGCTTTGTTGAATCATTGGGTTTAAAAACCACATAGATGTATCTAAGGAGAAGAAAAATCTCAAGCTTGTTGATTAATTCATTTTATATTAAACCGAAGTGCACGGTCGCGTTGAAGCGGTGACAAATACGGGTCGATCCACAGGGAGGTGTGTCGACTTTTGGTTTGTGCGAAGGCGAGTGGGAAAGAAAGGAGAGAAAGGTTGGTTACACTAAACTACACTAAAATGCAAAAAGGAAATGGAAGAGAAGCAATAAAACTAAACCCCATAAGGGGTAGATAAATAATGTGAGTATAAAGATGTGTGTGTGTGTGTCCAATTATGCTCCTCACAATATGTAGTGCATGAAATCATAAAACTAAATCCAACTTTGTCTCCACATGAAATAAGATAAGATCGTATCATTAAAACATACAAGACAATAATTGGAATGAAGCTAAATGAACTCATGTATAAAGACTAGACCCTACTATGCCTCCACATGAAATAAGATAACCCAATATCATTAAAACATACAAGGCATTAACCAAGGTAAAGGCAACAAGAGTACATACACTACGAATTGTGTTTCCAATATTAATTTCATCCATATCCTTACCTTATCATTTCCCATAAAATAGGTCCACTAATCTATGCATAAGCTAAGCTTCATTCAAGAGCATTAGCATATTAAAGATAATAGTGAAATCTCATTAGATGGTTATGGAAATCATATAAGGCTCAAGGGATTAAGATAACACACATCTAATACACTACATGATCATATCACATATACCCCCCAAATGGGAATGGAACTACTCACTACTCAATACACTAACTACATTAACAAAATGAAACATTATACTGAAAGGAAATTCAACTAAGCAAGAAAGGAATATTAAAGAAACTAATTGAAATGAACATAAAACTAAAGAGACATGCAAAAATTAAAAGACAAGATTTAAAGAAACTAAGAACAATTATTTTATTAACAATGACTCACATTGAAGGTAGCATTCTTCTCCACCTTGAGTTTTGCTTCAAGGCGTACTCCAAGTAGCGAGAATGCCACCAAGCAATAGTTAGTTTACAATAGAAGGCGAAGAGTTCTATTTATAGCCATAGAAAAAGGTAATCCGGGACAATCCCCCAGTATGGGACTAAACAAATACCAAAAATAGACTAAACATACTCTAATACACGCGCCCAGAAATCTTAGTGGACCCGGGCCAACCCGGATCGCCAATTGGCGGTCTACAGGATACGGATCCATCTGGTTTTCATTCTGGCGTTTTCTTGATGTATTTGTTGGTCTTGGATGCATCTACTTCGCTTGTTGGAGCTCCGACCCGAATATAATTGCCAAAATACTCCCCATGATGGTGTGGAGTATTCTTATTTGCTCATTGGTCCTTCTATCTTGCATTCAGGTCCTTTGATCTTGCATCTTAGTCATTGAGTCTTTCAACTCAGTCCTTTTTCCTGCTTTTGGGTCCTTTTATGCTTCTTCTCTTCAAACCTCTTTATTTCTGAAATTCAAACATAAAACTCGTCACGTAGCATTGCTTAGGTGTAAGATAATGGATATAAGATACAAATATAAGCATGAAATGATGACAATCACTTGTGATTGTATTTTGGAGGCTGAATTGATTTTTGATCTTGGCTAATTCAGTGGTAGAGATTCATGCTTGTTCATTGCTTGTGATGTAATGCTTAAATATGTTGTGTTTGCATCACATAATTTTCACATAATTTTTCAATTTCTGATTGGCAGAAGCCCAATTTTGAAAAATCAATAACAATATCAAAGTAAGTCCTAACATACCCTTGCGTAAATGAAAGACTTGCATTAGAAATAGATAACATGAAATCATGTAAGGTTACTTGTCATGATGATGAAATTTTTAGTCTTAGAGAGTATAATGCACAATTGATTAGAGACCTTGAGAAGTTCACTAAGGGTAGAAAGATTCTTGTTATGTTATTAGGTAGTCAAATTCAATCGCCACAAAAACATGGATTATGATATGTGCATGCATCGCAAAAGTGATCTACTAGTTACTTTATTCATGCACCTAATATCCCACTTGTGACAGAAAAAAAAATCGCAAATGTTTGTGTGCGTAAGATTAAACAAGTGGAGTACCTAAAGCTAACCCCGAAGGACCCAAATCATTTCTTTTTTCGTTGATTGTAGGTGAAAGTCAAAAGGAGAGGAAAGTAGATCTTGAGTAGCAGGTGCTCAAGGTACATGACGAAAGACTCCTTGGTACTTACAAGCTTAGAACCAAAGAAAGGGGGTACCGTCACATTTGGGGGCGATACTAAAGTTTCATTTTCGGCATTGGCAATGTTGGTAGCAATTGTACTCCTCAAATAGGAAATGTTCTATTAATAGATAGTTTGAAACATAATCTATTTAGTTTAGTCAACTTTCTGGTAAAAAATATCTTGTTGGTTTTGATCAACTTGTATGATAAATCATTTCTAAAAGCAATTTCAAAACCCCATCAAAGAAACTAGGAAAGGCAATGTCTATGTAGTGCATGTTGATAACATAGATCCATTCTCACATTAAACCTGTTTGGTAGCCTCAAATGATGAAATTTGGTTGTGCCACAATCGTTGGGGACATATTAATATGAGCCAATTGCATAAGTTGTGCCACAATCGTTGGGGACATATTAATATGAGCCAATTGCATAAGTTGTCTGTCTAACTTGGTTAGAGGATTCCCAAAACTTGATTTTAAAATGGACAAACTTTGTGATGCATGACAATTCGGAAAATGATTTAAAAGTTCTTTTAAATCTTTGTATGTTATTTCATCTTCCAAACTTCTTGAGCTTTTGCATATGGATCCTTTTGGTCCATCTATAATTGTAAGTCTAGATAGCAAGAGATATGTCATTCTCATCAATGACGATTTCACATGACACAAGGATTTTGTTTCTTGCAAACAAATTTGATACTTTGGAAGAATTTAAGAAGTAAAATATTCAAGAATATATTGTGAAAATTAGGAGTGACCGTGGAGGTATGTTTAAAAATGAATTATTCGACGTGTTTTTAGAAAAAAAGGTATAGACTACCATTTCTCTTTTCCTCGCACTCTTCAATAAAATGGGGTAGTTGACTACTGTATTGTTTTGAATTGCATTTGTTACACATCTTCAATATATTTTGAGTCAAGGTTTGGCATTCTAAGGACATGATGAGTTAGAGAGTTCATTAAATCAAGGAAATTTTCTAAAATAATTAAATTTCTAGCAATTCACAATGAAGACAATAAAAATGTGGTGTTGAACCATGCTCCTGAAATCCATAAATTAATATCAAAAGGGATTGTCCATGTTGTTGCAAAAGAAATAATACATGTTATCATAAAGGAAGTTTAAAATTACCTCTTCTCTATTTTACTGGATGAAGCTCGAGACATTTCTACAAAGGAGCAGATGGTTGTTGTTATTAAATATGTTGACATAGATGGATACATTTGCCCTTTCACGTATGTAGGGATTTGATTCTTTATTCTCTAGGCATGTGCTTAACCTTTCATGTTTCTGGAGCACTCATATGATGCAACTAGTAGTATGTAAGGCAATTTTAGTGCCTCAAAAAGTCTAACTATGGAGGACAATTCTACGAGGTATCTTATTTTGCTCACCATTTGCGACTCAGGTTGATTGTTGTTACCAAGAAGTACACTTTAGCTGATTCTTTCTTAATTCTGTCATGAATGATGAATGTTGCATACTTTGAGATTAACAACTTTAGGAAGCACTTGCTGGAATTGTAAATGGAGATATTATGATTGGGCAAGGACTACATCAAGAAAGGACAGTGAAATCTTCAAGTGGCACCCGAAATGTGTCTTGAAGAACTTAACAATCACTTTGATGAAGTGAATATTGAGCTTCTATTATGAATGGGAAGTCTCAATCCTAAAATTTCTTATCCTCTTGGATAAAAATAAGTTGATGTGACTTAATGTTATCCTTCAGATTTATCTCTTACCACTTTATTAAAGTAGATGGTGAACTTCAAAATTACGTCTATGGCGTTCCTAGGACAAAATCTTTAGTGAAATATACGGAATTGGAGATCTTGCTCAAGAGGTGGTACATGAAAATCCTTAGCCACAAGGAAAAATCAGGTTTACCCATTGATGCATTTATTGATCAAGTTGGCCTTGATCTTGCATGTTGTCGTAGCTACCGTTTAAAGAGTTTTTTCAACGATTAGGATCACAAGAGTCCACATAGCTATATGATGAGAAATAAAGTTATGAATGGTTGCTTGATTACTTACATTAAGAGAGATAAATTTTCTATAATAGATAATAACTCTATAATGGAGTGACTTCATAATGTGGAAATTCGTAGAGAAATTTTGTAAACCTTTTATATTTGTTATATTTTTTCTTCTACGGTATGTAAAATTTGATGGAAATATACGATGCTCGTATTTGTATTTGTGGTGGGGAAGGTGGACAAGAAAGTGGATAAACAAGAGAAAGGAAGCAACAAATTCTATTCTCAACTTGTCTTAATTCTACAATGGTCGTATTCATATTTTTCATCTAACGCACAAAATACAGTTGATCACCGGTCGACTGTGGACCTAGAAACGGTCGACCGAATATAATCATTTCGAGACACCAAAAGTACCTATTATTTTCGGTCGACCGGACCTTCCTTTTTCGGTGGACCGATATGTCCTTTAACCTGGCCAAACCCTGATTGCGGTCGACCACCCCATTTTCGATCGACCAATCACTTAAGTCATAAACCAAATAGGTTCGATCGAAGCTTAATATGGTTCGAACGTTTCCTTATACTTTAGGAAACGGTCGACCGTTTAGCCCGATTCGGTCGACCGTTGAGGGACATAATTGCAGAACTTCATTTCTGATTTGTGTATCTTACACACAACTTACCAAATTCTTCCCCAATGGCTATATATCTCTAAGATCTTATAAATAGATGTCCATACACCTTATTTACAAAATCTCTCACTTCCATTTGCTCCATATACTAGAGAGACATCTCCCAATCATCAAAGCCCCAAATCCTACACTCAAGCTTAAACTTCCACAACTTTGGTCAATTCCACATCTTACTCAAAGCTTGCTCAAGTTAGAGAGTGTTGATCCACTCAACAAATTGTTGTCAAGAAGCAAAGATTTTGGTGAAAGCCCGAAGTGTTCCTTCTCGAATTGTGAGAAGAGGAATCCAAGCTTGCGAGGGTTGTTCGCGAGGCTTGTTGTGTAAAGGCATTCTCTCCCGGCCCAGAACGGGGAGTTGATAGTGAAGATGTAGGCGGAGCCCGCGGAGTCGAGCGAGGCTTGCAAGAGAGGAAGTAGGCAGGAGGACGAACCTCTATAAAAAACCCCGTGTCCTTTGTGGTTTGCATATTCTTCTTTACTTGTTTCGTTATTTAGAGATTAGACTAATTTGATTAGATTAATTAGGAGTCATTGATCTTAACAAGAGCTTCTTTGTTATCGGATGCACCATAGAATAAGCCAAGTTTTAAGGTGCCTTTGATGTAGCGAAAGATTCACTTGACCGCCATCCAATGCTCCATGGTTGGCTCCTCCATGTAGCGACTTACCAAGCCAACTCCATACACAATATTCGGTTGAGTGCAAGTTAAGTAACGCAAGCACCCTACCACACTCTTCAATAAGGTTGCATAAACCAACTCTCCACTCTTAAGCTTGGATAATTTTAAACCACACGTCACCGGTGTGCTCACGGGATTGCAATTATCCATCTTGAACCTCCTCAAGATCTCTTTCGCATAGCATTCTTGCGTCACGAATATACCATTGTCGCCTTGCTTGAACTCAAGGCAAAGAAAATAGGACATGAATCCTAAGTCCCTCATCTTGAACTCCCTTGTCATAGATTTCTTGTATCCTCAACTGTCCTCTCGTTGCTTCCTGCAGAAATGAGATCATCAACATAAAGGGCCACCATTAGAATATCTTTGTTGCACTGTTTCATATAGAGCGCATGCTCATGTGGGCATTGCACAAAACCATGTTGCTTGAAATAGGAGTAAATGTGTGTATTCCACGCTCTTGATGCTTGCTTAAGCCCATACAATGCCTTCTTCAACTTTAGCACCTGGCCTTCCTTGCCTCTCTTCTCATAACCGGGCGGTTGCTCAATTTACACCTCCTCTTCTAGAATGCCATTGAGAAACTCTGACTTGACATACATTTGATGGATGTGCCACCTTCTTTGAGCTACTGTAGAGGTCAGGAGATAAATTGTCTCCATGCGCGTCATCAGTGCAAACACGTCTTCATAATCAATACCAACCCTTTGTTTGTATCCCTTTCCCACCAAGCGTGCCTTGTTTTGCTCGACCTCCCCTTGGGGTGTCGTCTTCTTCTTGTACACCCACTTGACACCAGTGGCATTGCATCCTTTTGGAAGCGAAGCTAGCTCCCAATTCTCATTCTTTTCTATCGACTATATCTCCTCATCCATTGTGACTCGCCATCTTGCATCCGCCACCGCTTCTTCGAACGGGATGCTCTCGCCTTAAGCTAAGAGGCATACCAAGTGTAGCTCACTTGTTCCCCGTAGTGATCACAAAGACTCTTTGTCTTCCTCGGTCTTGTCTCTTCATCATCGGATGCAATATCGTTAGCTTCGTTCACACCGTTGAGAGCGGTTGCATCCACTGTCACAACTCCTTGCACTTCCAATGGTGGATTCGTTATCACATGTGGGACCTCCTCCTTGGACTCCCAATCCCACATCTTCTCCTTATTAACCTGCATATCACAACTAACAACAATTTTATTGTTAGTATCAGCTTCTTGATCTCCAATCATAGTCGACAAACACTAGTTTGTTGATTCTATCATCAAGCCTCATTCTCCTTTGTTTTGGTACATGTGCATAAGCTATGCTACCAAACACCTTTAGATGCGTTACCCTGGGCTTGTATCCACTCCATGCTTCTTGTGGTGTCATATCTTCCAAGCAGCTAGTCTTGCAACGGTTTAGGAGGTAAACCGCGCAAGCAACCGCCTCCGCCCACAAGAACTTTGACACTTCTTTACTCTTTAGCATGCTTCAAACCACGTATATAATGTTCCTATTCTTGTGCTCCGCAACTACATATTTGCGGTAGGGAATAGGGTGTCGTTAGATGCCTCTTGATTCCTTGCTCTTCACAAAATTTGTTGAAGGCGGATGAGGTAAATTCTCCTCCTCGATCCGATCTCAACACCTTGATATAGCAACCACTTCGCTTCTCCACAAGAGCCCTGGATTTCTTGAACATTATGAATGCTTCTGACTTCTCCTTCAAAAAATACACCCACGTCTTGCAGGAATAATCATCAATGAATGTAAGAAAGTAGCGATTCTCACCAAGCGAACTTGGAGTGATAGGTCCGCAAATGTCGGTGTGCACCAACTGGAGTAACTTCTTTGCTCTATGCTCAACCACTTTCGGAAAGCTTTTTCTTGGCATCTTGACCGCCATGCACCCCTCGCAATAGCTCTCAATGGACATGATCAAAGGCAACCCGTGCACCATCCTTTTACTAGCCATCTCATGAAGTCCTCCAAGACTCGCATGCCCAAATCTCATGTGCCAAAGCCAATCATTCTGTTGAACACAGGCTTTCGAACACGTAGCACGAACACATGTTAGGTTGAGCTTAAACATGCGGTTCTTGGTCATCTCCACTTGAGCAATCAACTCCCTATTTTGGCCACACAAGTGAAGACAACAATCTCTCAACAAGACCGAATAACCTCTTTCAAGGAGTTGTCCCATGCTAAGGATATTTGCCTTCATTTCCAGCTGATTGAATCAGTTAAAATACCGTAGGTGCACGACCACGTTGAAGCGGTGGCAAGCACGGGTCGGTCCATAGGGAGCGTGTGCAAGTCGGGTTCACGTTACTCGAGTGGAGAAGAAGAGAGGAATGATCGGAATTACACTACGATGCGTATGAAATCGAAAAAAAAACAATAAAACTAAACTCCTTACGGGGTAGAGAGAGAATGCAAATATGAAATATATGTGTATGTGGTGTGTTCATTTGTGCTCATCACAACATGTAATACATGAAATCCATAAAACCAAATCTAACTTTGCCTCCACATGAAATAAGATAAAACATTATCATAAAAACATATAAGACAATAAATGAAATGAAGCTAAATGAGCTCATACATAAAGACCAAACCCCATTATGTCTCCACATGAAATAAGCTTTAAAAAATAATGAAAACATACAAGACATTAATTGGGATGAGGCCAACATGAGCACACACATGCACATGTTATGTCTCCTTCTTCCACTCCATCATTTTCCTAACCTCATCATTTCCCATAAAATAGGCTCACTAATCTAAGTCTGTGCTAAGAATCACTCAAAAGCATTAGCACATCAAAGATAAGAGTGAAATCTCATTAGATGGTTATGGAACTCATGTAAGGTTCAAAGGATGGATTAACACACACATACTAATACATCACATAATCACAACACCTTCTTCTCCACCCCCAATGGGGATGGATGATTGACATCATTTCATGCTTATATTTGTATCTTATATCCATTATCTTACACCTAAGTAACGCTACATGACGAGTTTTATGTTTAGTTTTCAGAAATAAAGAGGTTTGAAGAGAAGAGACATGAAAGGACCCAAAAGCAGGAAAAAGGACTTAATTGTGAGACCCGGGGACCAAGATGCAAGACAGAAGGACCTGATCGTAAGACAGAAGGACCTAAGAGCAAAACAGGAAACTCCACACCATCATGGGGAGTATTTTGTCAATTCGATTCGGGTCGGAGCTCCACTAAACAAGTTAGATGCATCCAAGACCAAGAAACAATCCAAGGAAAGCCCACCAGAAGATCCAGACCGATCTGAAGCTTATAGGCCGCCAATTGGCGGTCTGGTTAAGCCCAGATCCACTGAGTTTTCTCCTGGACTTGTATTAATGTGTGTTTAGGCTATTTTTGGTATTGGTTTAGTCCCACATCGGGGGATTGTCCCGGATTAGCTTTTTCCATGCTTATAAATAGAACTCTTCACCTCCCATTGTATCCATCTCTCTCTTTAGTGGTCATCTTCCCTACTAAGAGTGAAGCCTTGAAGCAAAACTCTAGTGGAGGAAGAGCTACTTGTAATTGAGTGAGTTAATAATAGAAGTTTTCCTTTAATTGTGTTGTTTCTCTCTTAGTTTAATTTCCTTTCATATGCATGCTTGTTTGTTTGTTTGTTTAGTTTTATGCTTCTTTAATATTTCTTGCTTGATTAGTATAGTTTCATTTCAGTATTATGCTTTCGTTTGCTAATATAGTTAGTGTAATGAGTAGTGAGTAGTTCCATCCCCATTTGGGGGGTGGAGAAATATGTGATATAATTATGTAGTGTATTAAGTGTGTGTTATTTTTATCCCTTGAGCTTTATATGATTTCCATAACCATCTAATGGGTCTCCACTCTTATCTTTGATATGCTAATGCTCTTGAATGAAGCTTAGCTTATGCTTTGATTAGTGGACCTATTTTATGGGGAATGATAAGGTTAGGATATGGATGAAGTTAATATTGGAAACACAAGTTGTAGTGTATGAGCTCTTGTTGCCTTTACCTTAGCTAATGTCTTGTATGTTTTAATGATGTAGTCTTATCTTAATTCATGTGGAGGCATAGTAGGGTCTAGTCTTTATACTTGAGTTCATGTAGCTTCATTCCAACTATTGTCTTGTATGTTTTAATGATGCAGTCTTATCTTAATTCATGTGGAGGCTAAGTTGCATGTAGTTTTATGATTTCATGCACTACATGTTGTGAAGAGCTTAATGAACACACACACATACACTTCTTTATGTTCACATTATTTCTCTACCCCCTTTGGGGTTTAGTTTTTCTTACTTCTTTTCCATTTCCATTTGCATCTTAGTGTAGTTTAGTGTAACCAACCTTTCTTCCCTTTCTTTACCTCTCGCCTTCGCACAAACCAAGTGTCGACACACCTCCCAGTAGACGACCCGTATTTGCCACCGCTTCAACGCGGTCGTGCACTTGCGGTTTAAATACTAAAATAGTTAGGCTTCTTCCTGATCCCACTACCCTCGCTAGCTCTAGGGATTCTTGCCTCCTCATCTGAGTCCTTTCCTCATCTATTCTCTACGTATAGTCTCCTCCTCTGAGTACACCTTCTGTTGTGTGTCGTTTAGAGTCGAGTCGAGCATTTTATGCGAGGTTGGGCTCGTTCTGGTGAGAGCGCTCGACTCGAGAGAGTGCATTCTTTTGAGATGGACGGTCTTGGTGATCGACCATCTCCGCCTCGTGCTCCTTTGGAGCAAGAGGCCGAGTCATCTCGTGGTGGCGTGGGAGACCGGGTTCCATACATGGAGTACCTCGGTCCGTTCCCACCACCACGTAGACCTCCTTCTCCTCCTCCTCTGTCTCGAGAGGAAGGGAGATTCGGTTAGGATCGAGTTCTTGGTGCACCACCACCTTTAGCTCGACATGATAGACCGATGACTTTGTGGGAGCGGACCCATCCTGTTCGGGCCGCGCAGCCTTCTTGCATAGTTGTTCCCCCTGCTCACGGGAACAACTATGAGCTGAAACCTCAATATGTGAGCATGCTTCCAACCTTTACTGCCAATAAGGAGGATCCGTATATCTTTATACGCGAATTCGAGGAAGTATGCTCCATGTTCAAGCTTCAACAGCTTGACGAGGATTCGGTCCGATTGAGGATGATTTCTTTCGCATTGAAGGATAATGCGAAGAAATGGATGTATAGCCTCCCGGCGAGCTCGATTCGGTCATGGGATGACTTTGTAACCGTCTTTCTGAAGAGATTTTTCCCTCAAAGGAAAACTCAACAGATACGGCACCAGATACATCAAATGTATCAGACCGAGACCGAATCGTTTCATGGTTTCTTTAAGAGGTTCAAGGACCTTCTCCAGCAGTGCCCTCATCATGGGATTGAGCTTTGGCAGTTGTGCCAAATTGTTTATGAGGGCATCAACTACAACACCCGCAAATTGTTGGAGTCAATGTGTCAAGGTGACTTCCAAATGAAACCCATCGAGGAGGCTTGGGACACTTTTGAATCCATGGCTGAACGCACCTTCGAGTGGGATACCATGAGAGAGCCACCAGCCGCCAGGTCTTCTGGTCGAGCTGGATCTTATCAAGTTGAGTCATCGATCGCGTTTGAGGCGAAAATGGCTGCTCTCATGCGTAGGATTGAGAGTTTGGAGATGGACCGAGCTCCTGTAGCTCAGGTCGCTACTCCAGAGTGTAGTAGGTGTGGATTGTCGGGACATGATGACTTGGAATGCGCTTACGCTCCAAGGGATACTGAGCATGCAAATGCGATGTATCAACAAAGGCCCCGAAACGACCCGTACAATCACTCCTACAACCCGGGATGACGTAACCATCCTAACTTCTCTTGGGGGCCTAGTGGGGGTAACGGTCAGAGCTCGCACGCTCAACCTCAACCTCCGCCTTATCAACCTCCATGCCCATCGGCGACCTACCAACCTCCACATCAAAGGTCTCAGAACCACAATTACCAACCTCCTCAGACCTCTTCGTCGGGTTATTATAACAAAACTCCACAACCCCAACGGGTTGACCCTAAGGACTCCACTCTTGAACAAACCCTTCACGCGTTCATTCAGAGTACACAATCCATGCTTTCGGCCAACAACAATTCGGTCAAAGCATTGGAAATGCAAGTTAGCCAGTTGGCTAATCAGCTCCATGAACGCGAGAAGGGCCAATTACCCAGTCAATCCGAGGTGAATCCTCGGGGTACCCATTCGCAAGGAAGGGCACCTTTACCTCATGCTACCTCTGTACCGACCCATCATATTAATGTGATTCACACTTTGAGGTCTGGTAAGGAGGTGGACAACCACATAGGGGTGCCTTCCTTGTCATCACCATCTCTGAGGGAGCCAGATCCTGAGGCTCCCTACACAAATACTTCCAGGAAGGAGCCAGATTCTGAGGTTCTTTCTACTTTTCCTTCGACAAAGGGGCCGAACCCTGAGGTCCCCTTGTCTCCTCTTGTGTCGAAGGAACCAGATTCTGAGGTCCCCACTCATGCTTCTTTGGACCAGGATTCTGAGCTTCCTTCGCATCATTATGCCCCGAAGGCGCCATTCCCTGAGCGCCTTAAAAAGAAAACCTCTGATCAGCATGACAAGATGCTTGAGATGTTTCGGCAGGTTAAGGTGAATATCCCTCTTTTGGAGGTGATTCAGCAAATGCCACCTTATGCCAAGGTTCTCAAGGACTTATGCACCAAGAAGAGAAAAACTCATGTTCCAAAGAAAGCTTTTCTTGCGGCTAACGTGAGTTCTTTGTTGGCACAACCCATGCAAGTCAAGTACAAGGACCCTGGTTGTCCTACTATCTCTTGTGTGATTGGTGATGTGTCCATACATCGAGCCTTATTGGACCTTTGTGCATCTGTTAATCTTCTGCCATATTCTGTCTACGTCCACCTCGGTCTTGGAGACCTCAAACAAACAAAGACCACTCTTCAATTGGCTGACAGGTCCATGAAGAAATCGAGGGGTGTGGTGGAAGATGTGCTGATCAATGTGGGAGAGTTCATTTATCCAGTCGACTTCTTTGTCCTGGATACTGAACATGTGCCAAACCCACTTGGACAAATTCCTGTCATTTTGGGGTGACCATTTCTTGCGACTTCCAATGCCTTGATCAATTGTCGCAATGGTCTGATGCGCTTGACTTATGGTAGTCAATGTGCTGATTTCAACATCTTCACCATTGGCAAGAAGCCAGGTGCCTTCAATGACCCTGTTGAGGTCAACCTTATCCAGGGGTTGGATGAGATTGAAGTTGAGGGCACCTTCAAGTACTTCAGAGAATTGTTCGATGAAGCTCCTGAAGGTGGTGAAGATGTTTCACCTGGGCTGGCACAAGAAGGTGCCTTATGTTCTGATCATGTGGCCTCAGTGCCACCTCCTTCTGATCTTGTGGCCCTTGAGCCACATTCTTCTGATCATGTGGCCCTTGAGTCACTTCTTTTTGATCACGTGGCCCTTGAGCCACATCCTTTTGAGCACGTGGCTTTTGAGGCACAAGATACTATTTTTATGGCCTCTCGGCCACATGCTCTTCATTCTGTATCTGCAGAGGACCCCATGTGGGTTAAGATTCAACCACCTGATAGCCTTATACCTGATAGAGGTTCACCTCTCGTTCATACCTCCTCTTTTTCTAACTCTAAAGAGGCATCAACTGACCACAATGCTTATAAGGGTGTCAGGTGGTCGAGCAATTCTGTTGTTTATGTTGCGAGCCCATGCATGCGCATTTCTGGCTCGAGAGATGGTGGGTTCCCATTTGATGTCCCTTGACATATGAAGATGGGAGCCCATTTGTTGTACATTAAAAAAAAGACTCCTTTAGTGAGCATTGATTGTTGTGGGCTCCAACCCTTGAGTATTTGGGCCCTCTTTCTTTCACGTATTTGGTCTCCATTTTTTAAGTATCTCACTGGTTTTGAGGGGAATTTGGGTTGTGTCCATCAACATAACCACGAACTTCCTTTTTTGCGCTTCATGTTGGTGAGATCTTTCCTTTTTCATGCATAAATCCATGTAGTTTCATACTCACATTCATTGAGGACAATGCATGAAGTAGGTGTGGGTGGGTGTTTTACGTGTGTACATAGTCGAGTCTTTTCTTTTGATTTTGCTTTCTTTTGTTTGCATTGTTAGGGTCATGTTAGTGTGCTGCATTTAATATCGATATATCTGTTTGTCATGATCCTTGGGTGACTTGTCTTCTTTTGCTTGCCTAGTGCTTTAAAATTTTCACATTTCTTTCAAAATCTTCATTTGTTTTCGAAAGAAAATGTTTTGTGGGTTTTGCGTGTGTTTAGCATGTGCAAAACCGTTGAGAGGCAAAGTAAAAAAGAAAGCTCCCAAAATTGTCTTGAACTTGATGCATTAGGATATCTAGTACGTGGCTTTAGGATTTATCGAGTCGTGAGGATGCACCCCAGTTTTCCTTTGGGGGTGAGTAATCATAGGGTTTCAGTGCTCAAACATTCAAAGAAGTCCACCCTGAACCTAGTGAGTCAATAATTCGTGTTTGTTAAATTAGGAAGTTTGTTGTAGTCAAGGACGCTCTTAATCTTGTTGTGAGACATTAGTGTAGGGGTTTTGGTTCATGTGTAGATAAGAAATAAGTGAGTAGATGTTCTCTCTTCTCGCACGGCTCCTATCACTCGGGAAAGTAGGTCTGAGAAGACTTTGTGCCTGGTTCTTTCGAGCCATCTGACTTGGGATGCGCCGACCGAACTCCCGTTACACGGGTGGTAGGGATTGCCCTATGTGGAGATTTGGGGAAAGGTGTACGTGATAGTGTAAGTCCTCATGGGCAATGATGCACGAAACCTGACCCTGGGAGAACAAAGCTCCAACTAATAAAAAAAAGAAGAAGAAAAATGTGAAAAGAAAAAAAATATATGGTAATGCAAATAAGAACCTTAATGGACCTTACACTTTGTATCACTTGAGGATCTTGAGGTTGTCCATGTCTTTCACTTAATTCCTTATTTAACTAACACGAATGGTTCATTAAATTAGGTGTGTGGACTGATTACCTATATAGAGTCGGCCCGTAGGACTGATTACCTTAGGTGTGGGGGTATTTGATTGACATCATTTCATGCTTATATTTGTATCTTATATCCATTATCTTACACCTAAGCAACGCTACGTGACAAGTTTTATGTTTAGTTTTCAGAAATAAAGAGGTTTGAAGAGAAGAGCCAGGAAAGGCCCCAAAAGCAGGAAAAAGGACTTAATTGTGAGACATGGGGACCAAGATGCAAGACAGAAGGACTTGATCGTAAGACAGAAGGACCTAAGAGCAAAACAGAAAACTCCACACCATCATGGGGAGTATTTTGTCAATTCGATTCGGGTCGGAGCTCCACTAAACAAGTTAGATGCATCGAAGACCAAGAAACAATCCAAGGAAAGCCCACCAGAAGATCCAGACCGATCTGAAGCTTATAGGCCGCCAATTGGCGGTCTGGTTAAGCCCAGATCCACTGAGTTTTCTCCTGAACTTGTATTAATGTGTGTTTAGGCTATTTTTGGTATTGGTTTAGTCCCACATCGGGGGATTGTCCCGGATTAGCTTTTTCCATGCTTATAAATAGAACTCTTCACCTCCCATTGTATCCATCTCTCTCTTTAGTGGTCATCTTCCCTACTAAGAGTGAAGCCTTGAAGCAAAACTCTAGTGGAGGAAGAGCTACTTGTAATTGAGTGAGTTAATAATAGAAGTTTTCCTTTAATTGTGTTGTTTCTCTCTTAGTTTAATTTCCTTTCATATGCATGCTTGTTTGTTTGTTTAGTTTTATGCTTCTTTAATATTTCTTGCTTGATTAGTATAGTTTCATTTCAGTATTATGCTTTCGTTTGCTAATATAGTTAGTGTAATGAGTAGTGAGTAGTTCCATCCCCATTTGGGGGGTGGAGAAATATGTGATATAATTATGTAGTGTATTAAGTGTGTGTTATTTTTATCCCTTGAGCTTTATATGATTTCCATAACCATCTAATGAGTCTCCACTCTTATCTTTGATATGCTAATGCTCTTGAATGAAGCTTAGCTTATGCTTTGATTAGTGGACCTATTTTATGGGGAATGATAAGGTTAGGATATGGATGAAGTTAATATTGGAAACACAAGTTGTAGTGTATGAGCTCTTGTTGCCTTTACCTTAGCTAATGTCTTGTATGTTTTAATGATGTAGTCTTATCTTAATTCATGTGGACGCATAGTAGGGTCTAGTCTTTATACTTGAGTTCATGTAGCTTCATTCCAACTATTGTCTTGTATGTTTTAATGATGCAGTCTTATCTTAATTCATGTGGAGGCTAAGTTGCATGTAGTTTTATGATTTCATGCACTACATGTTGTGAAGAGCTTAATGAACACACACACATACACTTCTTTATGTTCACATTATTTCTCTACCCCCTTTGGGGTTTAGTTTTTCTTACTTCTTTTCCATTTCCATTTGCATCTTAGTGTAGTTTAGTGTAACCAACCTTTCTTCCCTTTCTTTACCTCTCGCCTTCGCACAAACCAAGTGTCGACACACCTCCCAGTGGACGTCCCGTATTTGCCACCGTTTCAACGCGGTCGTGCACTTGCGGTTTAAATACTAAAATAGTTAGGCTTCTTCCTGATCCCACTACCCTCGCTAGCTCTAGGGATTCTTGCCTCCTCATCTGAGTCCTTTCCTCATCTATTCTCTACGTATAGTCTCCTCCTCTGAGTACACCTTCTGTTGTGTGTCGTTTAGAGTCGAGTCGAGCATTTTATGCGAGGTTGGGCTCGTTCTGGTGAGAGCGCTCGACTCGAGAGAGTGCATTCTTTTGAGATGGACGGTCTTGGTGATCGACCATCTCCGCCTCGTGCTCCTTTGGAGCAAGAGGCCGAGTCATCTCGTGGTGGCGTGGGAGACCGGGTTCCATACATGGAGTACCTCGGTCCGTTCCCACCACCACGTAGACCTCCTTCTCCTCCTCCTCTGTCTCGAGAGGAAGGGAGATTCGGTTAGGATCGAGTTCTTGGTGCACCACCACCTTTAGCTCGACATGATAGACCGATGACTTTGTGGGAGCGGACCCATCCTGTTCGGGCCGCGCAGCCTTCTTGCATAGTTGTTCCCCCTGCTCACGGGAACAACTATGAGCTGAAACCTCAATATGTGAGCATGCTTCCAACCTTTACTGCCAATAAGGAGGATCCGTATATCTTTATACGCGAATTCGAGGAAGTATGCTCCATGTTCAAGCTTCAACAGCTTGACGAGGATTCGGTCCGATTGAGGATGATTTCTTTCGCATTGAAGGATAATGCGAAGAAATGGATGTATAGCCTCCCGGCGAGCTCGATTCGGTCATGGGATGACTTTGTAACCGTCTTTCTGAAGAGATTTTTCCCTCAAAGGAAAACTCAACAGATACGGCACCAGATACATCAAATGTATCAGACCGAGACCGAATCGTTTCATGGTTTCTTTAAGAGGTTCAAGGACCTTCTCCAGCAGTGCCCTCATCATGGGATTGAGCTTTGGCAGTTGTGCCAAATTGTTTATGAGGGCATCAACTACAACACCCGCACATTGTTGGAGTCAATGTGTCAGGGTGACTTCCAAATGAAACCCATCGAGGAGGCTTGGGACACTTTTGAATCCATGGCTGAACGCACCTTCGAGTGGGATACCATGAGAGAGCCACCAGCCGCCAGGTCTTCTGGTCGAGCTGGATCTTATCAAGTTGAGTCATCGATCGCGTTTGAGGCGAAAATGGCTGCTCTCATGCGTAGGATTGAGAGTTTGGAGATGGACCGAGCTCCTGTAGCTCAGGTCGCTACTCCAGAGTGTAGTAGGTGTGGATTGTCGGGACATGATGACTTGGAATGCGCTTACGCTCCAAGGGATACTGAGCATGCAAATGCGATGTATCAACAAAGGCCCCGAAACGACCCGTACAATCACTCCTACAACCCGGGATGATGTAACCATCCTAACTTCTCTTGGGGCCTAGTGGGGGTAACGGTCAGAGCTCGCACGCTCAACCTCAACCTCCGCCTTATCAACCTCCACGCCCATCGGCGACCTACCAACCTCCACATCAAAGGTCTCAGAACCACAATTACCAACCTCCTCAGACCTCTTCGTCGGGTTATTATAACAAAACTCCACAACCCCAACGGGTTGACCCTAAGGACTCCACTCTTGAACAAACCCTTCACGCGTTCATTCAGAGTACACAATCCATGCTTTCGGCCAACAACAATTCGGTCAAAGCATTGGAAATGCAAGTTAGCCAGTTGGCTAATCAGCTCCATGAACGCGAGAAGGGCCAATTACCGAGTCAATCCGAGGTGAATCCTCGGGGTACCCATTCGCAAGGAAGGGCACCTTTACCTCATGCTACCTCTGTACCGACCCATCATATTAATGTGATTCACACTTTGAGGTCTGGTAAGGAGGTGGACAACCACATTGGGGTGCCTTCCTTGTCATCACCATCTCTGAGGGAGCCGGATCCTGAGGCTCCCTACACAAATACTTCCAGGAAAGAGCCAGATTCTGAGGTTCTTTCTACTTTTCCTTCGACAAAGGGGCCGAACCCTGAGGTCCCCTTGTCTCCTCTTGTGTCGAAGGAACCAGATTCTGAGGTCCCCACTCATGCTTCTTTGGACCAGGATTCTAAGCTTCCTTCGCATCATTATGCCCCGAAGGCGCCATTCCCTGAGCGCCTTAAAAAGAAAACCTCTGATCAGCATGACAAGATGCTTGAGATGTTTCGGCAGGTTAAGGTGAATATCCCTCTTTTGGAGGTGATTCAGCAAATGCCACCTTATGCCAAGGTTCTCAAGGACTTATGCACCAAGAAGAGAAAAACTCATGTTCCAAAGAAAGCTTTTCTTGCGGCTAACGTGAGTTCTTTGTTGGCACAACCCATGCAAGTCAAGTACAAGGACCCTGGTTGTCCTACTATCTCTTGTGTGATTGGTGATGTGTCCATACATCGAGCCTTATTGGACCTTTGTGCATCTGTTAATCTTCTGCCATATTCTGTCTACGTCCACCTCGGTCTTGGAGACCTCAAACAAACAAAGACCACTCTTCAATTGGCTGATAGGTCCATGAAGAAACCGAGGGGTGTGGTGGAAGATGTGCTGATCAATGTGGGAGAGTTCATTTATCCAGTCGACTTCTTTGTCCTGGATACTGAACATGTGCCAAACCCACTTGGACAAATTCCTGTCATTTTGGGGCGACCATTTCTTGCGATTTCCAATGCCTTGATCAATTGTCGCAATGGTCTGATGCACTTGACTTATGGTAGTCAATGTGCTGATTTCAACATCTTCACCATTGGCAAGAAGCCAGGTGCCTTCAATGACCCTGTTGAGGTCGACCTTATCCAGGGGTTGGATGAGATTGAAGTTGAGGGCACCTTCAAGTACTTCAGAGAATTGTTCGATGAAGCTCCTGAAGGTGGTGAAGATGTTTCACCTGGGCTGGCACAAGAAGGTGCCTTATGTTCTGATCATGTGGCCTCAGTGCCACCTCCTTCTGATCTTGTGGCCCTTGAGCCACATTCTTCTGATCATGTGGCCCTTGAGTCACTTCTTTTTGATCACGTGGCCCTTGAGCCACATCCTTTTGAGCACGTGGCTTTTGAGGCACAAGATACTATTTTTATGGCCTCTCGGCCACATGCTCTTCATTCTGTATCTGCAGAGGGGTCCCATGTGGGTTAAGATTCAACCACCTGATAGCCTTATACCTGATAGAGGTTCACCTCTCGTTCATACCTCCTCTTTTTCTAACTCTAAAGAGGCATCAACCGACCACAATGCTTATAAGGGTGTCAGGTGGTCGAGCAATTCTGTTGTTTATGTTGCGAGCCCATGCATGCGCATTTCTGGCTCGAGAGATGGTGGGTTCCCATTTGATGTCCCTTGACATATGAAGATGGGAGCCCATTTGTTGTACATTAAAAAAAAGACTCCTTTAGTGAGCATTGATTGTTGTGGGCTCCAACCCTTGAGTATTTGGGCCCTCTTTCTTTCACGTATTTGGTCTCCATTTTTTAAGTATCTCACAGGTTTTGAGGGGAATTTGGGTTGTGTCCATCAACATAACCACGAACTTCCTTTTTTGCGCTTCATGTTGGTGAGATCTTTCCTTTTTCATGCATAAATCCATGTAGTTTCATACTCACATTCATTGAGGACAATGCATGAAGTAGGTGTGGGTGGGTGTTTTACGTGTGTACATAGTCGAGTCTTTTCTTTTGATTTTGCTTTCTTTTGTTTGCATTGTTAGGGTCATGTTAGTGTGCTGCATTTAATATCGATATATCTGTTTGTCATGATCCTTGGGTGACTTGTCTTCTTTTGCTTGCCTAGTGCTTTAAAATTTTCACATTTCTTTCAAAATCTTCATTTGTTTTCGAAAGAAAATGTTTTGTGGGTTTTGCGTGTGTTTAGCATGTGCAAAACCGTTGAGAGGCAAAGTAAAAAAGAAAGCTCCCAAAATTGTCTTGAACTTGATGCATTAGGATATCTAGTACGTGGCTTTAGGATTTATCGAGTCGTTAGGATGCACCCCAGTTTTCCTTTGGGGGTGAGTAATCATAGGGTTTCAGTGCTCAAACATTCAAAGAAGTCCACCCTGAACCTATTGAGTCAATAATTCGTGTTTGTTAAATTAGGAAGTTTGTTGTAGTCAAGGACGCTCTTAATCTTGTTGTGAGACATTAGTGTAGGGGTTTTGGTTCATGTGTAGATAAGAAATAAGTGAGTAGATGTTCTCTCTTCTCGCACGGCTCCTATCACTCGGGAAAGTAGGTCTGAGAAGACTTTGTGCCTGGTTCTTTCGAGCCATCTGACTTGGGATGCGCCGACCGAACTCCCGTTACACGGGTGGTAGGGATTGCCCTATGTGGAGATTTGGGGAAAGGTGTACGTGATAGTGTAAGTCCTCATGGGCAATGATGCACGAAACCTGACCCTGGGAGAACAAAGCTCCAACTAATAAAAAAAAAGAAGAAGAAAAATGTGAAAAGAAAAAAAATATATGGTAATGCAAATAAGAACCTTAATGGACCTTACACTTTGTATCACTTGAGGATCTTGAGGTTGTCCATGTCTTTCACTTAATTCCTTATTTAACTAACACGAATGGTTCATTAAATTAGGTGTGTGGACTGATTACCTATATAGAGTCGGCCCGTAGGACTGATTACCTTAGGTGTGGGGGTATTTGATTGACATCATTTCATGCTTATATTTGTATCTTATATCCATTATCTTACACCTAAGCAACGCTACGTGACAAGTTTTATGTTTAGTTTTCAGAAATAAAGAGGTTTGAAGAGAAGAGCCAGGAAAGGCCCCAAAAGCAGGAAAAAGGACTTAATTGTGAGACATGGGGACCAAGATGCAAGACAGAAGGACTTGATCGTAAGACAGAAGGACCTAAGAGCAAAACAGAAAACTCCACACCATCATGGGGAGTATTTTGTCAATTCGATTCGGGTCGGAGCTCCACTAAACAAGTTAGATGCATCGAAGACCAAGAAACAATCCAAGGAAAGCCCACCAGAAGATCCAGACCGATCTGAAGCTTATAGGCCGCCAATTGGCGGTCTGGTTAAGCCCAGATCCACTGAGTTTTCTCCTGAACTTGTATTAATGTGTGTTTAGGCTATTTTTGGTATTGGTTTAGTCCCACATCGGGGGATTGTCCCGGATTAGCTTTTTCCATGCTTATAAATAGAACTCTTCACCTCCCATTGTATCCATCTCTCTCTTTAGTGGTCATCTTCCCTACTAAGAGTGAAGCCTTGAAGCAAAACTCTAGTGGAGGAAGAGCTACTTGTAATTGAGTGAGTTAATAATAGAAGTTTTCCTTTAATTGTGTTGTTTCTCTCTTAGTTTAATTTCCTTTCATATGCATGCTTGTTTGTTTGTTTGTTTAGTTTTATGCTTCTTTAATATTTCTTGCTTGATTAGTATAGTTTCATTTCAGTATTATGCTTTCGTTTGCTAATATAGTTAGTGTAATGAGTAGTGAGTAGTTCCATCCCCATTTGGGGGGTGGAGAAATATGTGATATAATTATGTAGTGTATTAAGTGTGTGTTATTTTTATCCCTTGAGCTTTATATGATTTCCATAACCATCTAATGGGTCTCCACTCTTATCTTTGATATGCTAATGCTCTTGAATGAAGTTTAGCTTATGCTTTGATTAGTGGACCTATTTTATGGGGAATGATAAGGTTAGGATATGGATGAAGTTAATATTGGAAACACAAGTTGTAGTGTATGAGCTCTTGTTGCCTTTACCTTAGCTAATGTCTTGTATGTTTTAATGATGTAGTCTTATCTTAATTCATGTGGACGCATAGTAGGGTCTAGTCTTTATACTTGAGTTCATGTAGCTTCATTCCAACTATTGTCTTGTATGTTTTAATGATATAGTCTTATCTTAATTCATGTGGAGGCTAAGTTGGATGTAGTTTTATGATTTCATGCACTACATGTTGTGAAGAGCTTAATGAACACACACACATACACTTCTTTATGTTCACATTATTTCTCTACCCCCTTTGGGGTTTAGTTTTTCTTGCTTCTTTTCCATTTCCATTTGCATCTTAGTGTAGTTTAGTGTAACCAATCAATGGACGATCACTTGCGGTTAAATATAAAACGATCAATCAATGGAATACTTCCTACTCATATCTAAACTAAATAAAGCATAAAAACAACGTAAACCCATTATGGAAATGAAGAAAAACAAGATTAAGCAAACAACAACATCAAAGAAATTGCATCAAAGTAAAGACATTAATGTAAATAACAAGATTCAACTAACTTGAAATGAAAAGCTTACAAAGTTCCTCCTTCTTCTCCTCTTACACTAATGGGCAGCAAAAATAAACCTCAACTAATGGAGAAGGAAAAAAATAAGAGGGAGAAGAGGGATTACAATGGTATATATAGACTAATACATAGTTAGGCTTAATCTAGAAATAATCGAACAACTCTATATCACATCTGATGGTCTTGGAATGCTTTGACCCGACAACCTGACCCACAGTCAAAATCTCATATCCAACAAAGCATGATGATCCGCCAGTGGCGGATCCGAATGCTCTGATCGGGCTTGAATTTGTCCAACGCTTAAGTGTCTTCATTTGGCATGTAGGGTGAAGCTCTGGTCCACTGTCTCGACCCGATTTGGTTTTAATTGGAGAAATACCGATCTAGTTCAAGTCATGTGGCACAACATTTTGTTCTTTACCATCTGGTCGCTCTGGGTTTTCACTTGGGTCCATCCTGAGTTACACTCCAGTCCTTGAGCATTACAAACAGGTCCAGAACCTTCCAAATCAGTCAATTCTTCTTGCTCCATTTTCTCTTCTTTATTACCTAACACCTGAAACACTACAACAACACTCGAGTAGCACAATATTGGGGTAAAATAAATGATATATAGATGATATATAACATGAATATGATGCATGATATGCTACTAATCAAATACCCTCACACTTACCATTTTCTAGTCTCGAGAAAAACAAAAAAAGAGAAAAATGAAAGAAAGGAAAACATACGAAAAATGGGGAAATCCTAACTCACTTTCGTAGGAATCACAGTTGCACTTAGCACATGCAACAAACCGTTAATCCTCGTCGCCAAGGAGGGGGAGTGGTGTCTCCTGAGGGGTTTCAGCAGATATGCCTATAAAATCCGAACATTGATGCATTATTCAACCTAACAACACAACTTGATGAACCTACTTTTGTCGATCATTGCACACGGTAATCCTATGGGCTGACTCTATATATGTATTCAGACCACACACCTAGCCTTGGGAACCATTCGTGCAAGTTAATTAAGGACTTAAGTGAAAGACATGGGCAACCGTAACATCATCAAGTGATACAAAGTGTAAAGTCAATTAAGGTTCTTATTTGTATTACTTTTTTTTCATTTCATTTTTTTACTAGTTGGTGTTTAATTATCCCAGTGTCAGGTTTCATACATCATTGCCTATGTGGACTTACACTATCACCTACACCTTCCCCTAAATATACACATTCGGCGATCCTTACCACCCGTGTAACGAGAGTTTAGTCAGTGCATCCCAAGTCGGATGACTCCAAAGCACCAGGCACTAAACCCCTTCGGACCTACTTTCCTGAGTGATAGGAGTCGTGCGTGAAGAGATGCTATGTCACGAGTTTTATGTTTAGTTTTCAGGAATAAATAGGTTTGAAGAGATGAAACATAAAAGGACCCAAAAGCTGGGAAAAATGACTGGATTGTAAGATCTGGGGACCAAGATGCAAGGGAGAAGGACCTGATTGCAAGACAGAAGGACCTAAGAGCAAAACAGAATACTCCACACCATCATGGGGAGTATTTTACCAATTCGATTCGGGTCGGAGCTCCAACAAGTCAAGTAACTGCATCAAAGACCAACAATACCAGAAAGAAAAGCCCAAAACAAAAATGAGCAGGATCTGAACCATATAGACCGCTAATTAGCGGTCCATTTTGGCCCAAATCCGCTCAAATTTCTCGAGCACATGTATTAGAGGATGTTTAGGCTATGTTTGGTATCTGTTTAGTCCCACATCGGGGGATTGTCCCGGATTAGCTTTTTCCATGCCTATAAATAGAACTCTTCACCTTCCATTGTAATCACTCCATATTTTAAGTGGCTATTCTTCCTACTAGAAGTGAGGCCTTGAAGCACACACTAAAGTAGGAGGATGCTACTTTTAATGTGAGTCATTTTATCAATAAAGTTTTGTGTTTATTTCATTGTTTGTTTTATGCTTCTTTTATTGTTTGTGCATGTTTTAGTTTAATCGTCTTTTAATTCTAGCTTAGTTTTAATATGCTTTCTTTCCATAGTTTAATAATTAGTGTAAAGTTTAGTGAGTAGTTCCATCCCCTTTGGGGGGGTGGAGTAGATGTACATACATGCATTAGAGAATGGGATGAATGCTTTAATTTCAATGTGTTGATTAAACATGAATGTATGCTTGCTTGTTTAGGATAGAATTTACAACTTGATGAGTTTTGCCAAAATGATTAGACACCTCTCATGCTTGTTTAGGTTCTGAAATAAACACCTTGCATATGTAAATGTTAATCAACTAAGTTGGTGAATAGATTGATAGGTTTTGCCATAACATTTAGACACTTCCTATGCTTGATAAACACCACCTTCATGTGCTTAAAGAATGTATTCTACACCCACCTCTTTGCATGTGTGCACTCACTCCACCCCTTAGGGGTTTTTCCATTTCCTGTATTCCAGCATTCTTCCTTTGTTCTTAGTTTAGTTGTTATTCCATCGTTTGTGTGTTTCGTTCGCATTTCATACTTCTTAGTGTAGCGTAGTCTAGATTAGCATAAACAACTTTCTTCCCCCTATTTTTGCCACTTGATTTCGTACAAGCAAGAGGCTGCTCACCTCCCTGAGGACGACCCGTACTTGCCACCGCTTCATCGCGGCCGTGCACTTGCGGTTTTAAATAAAACGTTCAACAGTCAGGTTTCATACATCATTGCCTATGTGGACTTACACTATCACCTACACCTTCCCCTAAATATACACATTCGGCGATCCTTACCACCCGTGTAACGAGAGTTTAGTCAGTGCATCCCAAGTCGGATGACTCCAAAGCACCAGGCACTAAACCCCTTCGGACCTACTTTCCTGAGTGATAGGAGTCGTGCGTGAAGAGAGAACACCCTACTCACTTATTTTTTATCTACACATGAACCAAAACCCCTACACTTAAGGTTTAACAACAAGAGTTTAAGGGTCCCTGAGTACGACAAACTTCCTTATACTAAGAGGCACGAATTATTTGACTCACTAGGTTCAGGATGAACTTCTTTGTTTGTTTTAGTACTGAAACCCTATGATTACTCTCCTCCTGAGGGAAAACCGGGATGCATCCTAATGACTAGATAAGGCTTGAATCCGGTATACTAGATATCCTAATGCATAATGTTCAAGTCAATTATTAGGAGCTTCCTTTGTACTTCGCCTCTCAACGGTTTTGCACATGCTAAACACACGTAAAACCCATAAAATATTTTTCTTTCGCAAACACATGAAGATTTTGAAAGAAACGAAAATTTTAAAGCACTAAACAAGTAAAAGAAGGCAAGTCACCCAAGGATCATGGCAAGCTGATATATCGATATTAAATGCAGGACATTATCATGACCCTAGCAATACAAACAAAGTGAAAAAGACACGATTATGTACATACAATAAAACTCCCCCCCCCCACTTAGGTCATGCATTCTCCACAATGTATGCAAAGAATTTAATGCACAAGCTAACCAATACATGTCACCTCCATCGCCGCCGAGAGGGGGGTGCCCCTTTAAAGGAAGAACCCCCTGGCTCTATATTCTTTAGTAATTTGTAGATCTTACGATATTGCTTCGAAAGCACGACATTTTGCTCAGATATTCACAATGTGTCAAAGTCGTAACCGAAGAGTGTCTCTGAGTCAATAGATCCATCCGAAGAATGGGCACAAACGTCCTCGTCGTTATCTTGGTCCTGCCAGGAGTCAGGAAGCGCTCGGCTATATGCAGGTGTGATCTGCTCGATGTCAATGGCAACTCCTTCTGAGTCGATGAAATTTTGAGTGTACTAGGGCTCGAAGTGACTACAAATACGAGTGACAAGAAGGGGTAAAGGTTGCTTGCCTTCTCGGGCACCTTTTTGCAGCGTGTTGAAGAGCTTGTTACAAATGTAGTGTTGATCTCTAGTCATGAGAACATAGAACAAATCCAGACAGGGAGCATAGAATGTGGAATGGTGCCTTAACCCCAAGATGTTTTTACTCACCCATCGAGTAGCCACATGCACCTTCTTAAACAGATGGGTGTTTCTCAAACTCCCGTGAAGGTTTAATGTGCGACATTGCTGGACCTTGCAATCCAAAGAGGGTAACCTGGTAATATCCATAATGATAGAGAGAGGAAGCGAAAAAGTACTACCATTGATGGTGAACTTCATGTCTGCACCATCATCGGCCAGGGAATGGTAAAAGTACTTTACCATGGATGGGGCAGAATGCCTACTTATAGAGAGGGGCCACTCATGTTCGGCAGTGCGAACATTAAAAGGAGTTCCTAAACGAGTGATGATAAATGCAAGGTCTGATTTCATTAAAGGGTGTACATAAATAAATAAATATGCTCAAAGATGACAACCCCAACATATAGAAAAATGTGAAGGCCAAAACTGCCAATCAATCTGCCATTGGCGGATCAATATCAGCTACTGGCGGATGGAACGAGTATGGGCCTCAAAATGTCTACGTGGCATGTGTGAAATTTTTTATATCGTAATTTGGGTCCTAATTGTTACTTAAGCATGCATGGTGTATAATTTGAAAGGTTCAACAACAATTAATCAAACAAAATTGGGATGAGTATAGGTTTTACCACGCCGCCAGGAGCACGGGAGATTTGACAACGGCCAGGAGAGCCAACCAGAGAGACATCCTAAGCTGATGGAGTTGATGGGAGAAAACAGACGACCAGATATGCTACAAAACCCGACAGGGGCGGAGTATGGTCCGTTACTAGCGGATATGTTACAGATTTTGGGGCTGGAATTTTGGCAAAGGGTGGATGAGGGTTGTGTGGAGGCAAAATCGTGTTTTTGGTTGGGTGAGGGGAATGGCAATGCAAATAAGAGGTCTTTAAATAGGTAGAGCTATGTGTATGGAAGAATTGTGGTCAACCCCCCAACTTTCAGATATGTTGAAAACATGTGCAAAAGCGTTTTATTACCCCTCTTATCATATTTTTTTGTTTTTTTCTTCTTCTTTTCATTGCATTGCATTGTTTTCTTTTTTTCTTTTCAAAAGATGTACAAACATGAATTCACAACCAATCACATGGTTGCGTGGAAAGGAGGTTCATAAAGGAACATGACCTTCTTAACTTCAGTTGGTGCCCCTCCAAGTAAGATTTGAGGTGTTGCCCATTACCTTTGAACACGTCCCCATTCCCTGGGTCCGAGATTTCAACCGCTCCATGAGGAAAAATGGTTTGCACAAAAAATGGATCAGACCAACGACTACGAAGCATACCCGCAAACAGAAAAGCTGGGAATTGTAGAGTCGTAAACACTTTTCTGCCCAGTCGTAAACACTTTTGCCTAGTCGTAAGCACTTTTCGCATAATCATGCGATCGTGAAACATTTTGGCTCGGGACTTATGAATTTTGGCATTTTCATACACCCTTTCGTAGCTCTTCCAATTCCACTATATCAAGTTTACATTGCACCCCTGCTTGATCAAGATCCGTATTTAGGTTCTTGATCGCCCAGAAAGCAAGATGCTCAAGCTCGACGGGTAGGTGGCAAGCCTTGTCGTACACCACTTGATATGGGGACATATCCAAATTGGTCTTGTACGTCGTGCGGAAAGCCCACAACGCGTCATTCACCTTAGTCGACCAATCCTTCCTCAAAGAATTTACCGTCTTCTCAAGGATTTGCTTTAATTTACGGTTAGAGACTTCAACCTACCCACTAGTTTGCAGATGATATGGGGTCGAAAGCTTGTGGGTGATCGAATACTTCCTCATAAGCGCTTCAAAGGAGCAATTGCAGAAGTGGGTACCCATGTTGCCGATAATGGTACGAGGCGTACCAAAAAACTCTCGAGGAACCGGTGGCTCTCCAACTGAGATGTTGCAAGAATCTTTGGCCTCTTTCATGCATGTGGTAGATGACATGAGTGCACCAGTGACTCCAGTAGCCTTACCGTGTGACTGGTGTGGGTTGAGTGGTCATGTTATTGGGGAATGTTCCTATGTTATCGAGGAACATCCCCCAGAGCCTGAGTATGAGCATGCCTTTTCCCAAAATGCTCAATATGACCATTACGCATCCGCGTACAACCCGAGAGGGATGGATTCGTGGGGAGACAATTCTTATTCAAATTCTTATACATCATTCCTACCCCAGTATCCTCCTTCTGAATATCCGTGTACCAACACCCGACGACCAATCATTGGACTCATTCTCAGCCCATCACTACCCAACCCATCAATTTCCAAAATTCTAACATGAACCTCACAGTTGACCCTAAACTTGATTCTTTAGAACAAGCCCTCCAAACATTCATGGAAACCACTCAAAATGTGTTGAAGTCCAATTACGATTCCCTGCAAACTATGGAAATGTATGTGAGTCAAATTACACAACAATTAAGTAAACGTGAGGAGGGTGACGTTTCTTGTCAACATGAGGATTCATCTTTTGATATCGAACCACCATCACATTCACAAATTCAAAGCACAATCTTTCAGAGTCAAACTCCTAGTCAGTCTGAGGGACTTGGAGTTTCAATTCACGATCACATTGTGGGGGATTCGATCCAAATTGAGAATAACATGGACCAACTTCATTATGAGTCGGCACAGGATTGTGCCGCATCTTTTTGTTTCGTGGCCCCTGAGCCGGGTGATCTTCATGTTTTGCCTCTTAAGGACTCACCTCTGGTGGAGCAAGAGCTCCCTAGTACCCTTAATTTCAAACGACCTGATGAGAGTTTGCCTCTCACTATTGTTCCTGATTATCTTGGAAATGATGGAACATCAAACAACTACATTGCTAATGAGGGTATTAGGAGTTCCGTGGAAGATACCTTGGGTAAGAGACCCACTTTCTGTTCGCCTGGTGAGTCGGACATGCATAATAAGGTTCTTGACCTCGTTTCGAACCACCAGCCTATTGGTTGGAGAGTATGGATTGACGATCATAACTTCAGTACCGTAACGGCAGAAGCTCTTCTTCCATTTCGCAATTATTCTCAAACTCTTGAGGGGTTCAAGCTCTTTCACTTTGATCCTTTGAATGAGATGCCTTTGTGTCCAATTCATGAACCTCTTCTTTCATCTTGTGCTCTTTGTGAGGGGGCCCAAACATGAGTATTATGGCCCCGCGTGGTGTCATGTTCCCTTTCCAAGTGCATTGACCAACTTTTGAGATTCCCATTTGATGTCCTTTGACAAATGAAGATGGGAACTTATTTTTGTACATAGTTTTATTTTAAAAAAAACAAGCGAGTAATAAAAGACTCCATGAGCGAGCATTGATTGTTGTGGGCCCCAACCCTTGTGTACTTGGGCCCCATTTCTTTCACATATTTGTCTCCCTTCTTCAGTATCTCACAGGTTTTTAGGGAATTCGGGTTTGTGTCCATCACTATAACCATGAACTTCCTGTTGCGCTTCATGTTAATGAGATTTTCCTTTTTTCATGCATAAATCCATGTAGTATCATGCTCACATTCATTGAGGACAATGCATGAAGTAGGTGTGGGGGGTGTTTTACGAGTGTACATAGTCGAGTCATTCTCCTCTGATTTCGTTTTCTTTTGTTTGTACTGCTAGGGTCATATTAGTGTACTGCATTTAATATTGATATATCTGCTTGCCATGATCCTTGGGTGACTTGTCTTCTTTTGCTTGCCTAGTGCTTTAAAATTTTCACATTTCTTTCAAAATCTTCATGTGTTTGCAAAAGAAAATGTTTTGTGGGTTTTGCGTATATTTGGCATGTGCAAAACCGTTGAGAGGCAAAGTAAAAAGAAAGCTCCCAAAATTGTCGTGAACTTGATGCATTAGGATATCTAGTTTACTGGCTTTAGGTCTTATCGAGTCGGTAGGATGCACCCCGGTTTTCCCACGGGGGCGTGTAATCATAGGGTTTCAGTACTCAAACAATTAAAGAAGTCCACCCTGAACCTAGTGAGTCAATAATTCGTGTCGGTTAATATAAGGAAGTTTGTCGTAGTCAAGGGCCCTTAAACTCTTTTTGTGAAACTGTAAGTGTAGGGGTTTTGTTTTCCATGTAGATAAGTGAATAAGTGGTATTCTCTCTTCTCGCACGACTCTTATCACTCAGGAAAGTAGGTCTGAGGGGACTTTGTGCATGGTGCTCTCGAGTCATCTGACTTAGGATGCACCGACCGAACTCCCGTTACACGGGTGGAAGGGATAGCCCTATGTGGAGATTTGGGGGAAGGTGTACGTGATAATGTAAGTCCTCATAGGCAATGATGCACGAAACCTGACCCTAGGAGAATCAAACACCAACCAATATAATGCTCCAACGAAAAAGAAAGAAAAAAAAGAGTCAAATAAAAACCTTAATGGACTTACACAATGTATCACTTTCATATGTTAAGGTTGCATATGTCTTTCACTTAAGTTCTTAATTAACTTTCACGAATGATTCATTAGGCTAGGTGTGTGGACTGATGACATATATAGAGTCGGCCCGTAGCATTACCGCGTCCCATGATCGACAAAATAAGTCCAACAAGTCGTGTAACTAGGTTGAATAATGCATCTTTGTTCGGATTTTGTTGGTGTATCCGTTGAAAACCCTCAGGAGACAACACTCCTCCTCCTTGGCAACAAGAAGGTTTAACGACTTGTTGCACGTGCTAAGTGCAATCGTGATTCCTACGAAAGTGAGTTAGGATTTCTTGTTTTTCGTATGCTTCTCTTTCTTTGTTTTGCTCGTGACTAGCAAAAGTTAGATGTTTAATCGTTTTAAATACCACAAGTACACGGCCATGTTGAAGCGGTGACAAGTACGGGTCGATCCACAAGGAGGTGTGTGGACTCTGGTTTGTTCGAACGCAAGTGGGGAAAGAGGGGAAGAAGTTGTGATTACACTAAACTAGACTAACTACACTAAACGAGTAAGCATTAAACAAGGAAAACAAAAGCAAGGGAAATTGAAAGCTGGAAATCAGAAATGGAAAACCCCCAAGGGGTGGAGTGTGTGCTCACATGTAAAAATATGGTGAAGAATGCATTCTATAGGCACAAATGTAGGTAGTATTTTCATGCATAGGAAGTGTCTAAAGGTTATGGCAAAACCTATCAATCCATTCACTAACCTAGTTGATTAACATTCATATATACAAGCTGGTTATTTCAGAACCTAAACAAGCATGGGAGGTGTCTAAGATTTGTGGCAAAACCCATCAAGTGTAGTATTCTACTTTAACAAGCAAGCATACATTCACATTTATCAACACAATCAAAATATAAAGCATTCATATCCATTCTTTAATGCATGTATGAACATCATCTCCACCCCCAAAGGGGGATGGATCTACTCACTACACATTACTCTAACAATTAAACTAAAGAAGAAAAGAAACATTCTAACTACTTTAGCCTACAATCAAAGAAATAAAACTAAGCTAAGCATGCATAAAGAAACAACATAAGAACAAAACAATGGAAAAATTATTTTATTAGATGACTCACATTGAAGGTAGCATTCTTCTCCACCTTGAGATTTTGCTCCAAGGCTTACTCCAAGTAGAGAGAATGCCACCAAGCAATGAGTCCTTACAATAGAAGGTGAAGAGTTCTATTCATAGCCATAGAAAAAGGTAATCCAGGACAATCCCCCAGTATGGGACTAAACCAATACCAGAAATAAACTAAATACACACTAATACACGCTCCACATAAATCTTAACGGATCCGGACCAAAAGTGACCGCCAATTAGCGGTCTACAGTGTTCGGATCGCTCTGGATTTTCTTGTGGGCTTTTCTGGAAGGCTTTGTTTGTCTTTGATGGTGTGAAGTATTCTTGCTATCTCATTGGTCCTTCGATCTTACGTTCAGGTCCTTCGATCTTGCATCTTAGTCCTTGAGTCTCTCAACTCAGTCCTTTTTCATGCTTTTAGGTCATTTTATGCCTCTTCTCTCCAAACTTATTTATTTCTGAAATTCAAACATAAAACTCGTCACGTAGTATTGTTTTGGTGAAATATAATGGATATAAGATACAAATGTAAGCATGAAATGATGTCAATCAAATACCCCACACCTAACGTTTGCTAGTCTCGAGCAAAACAAAGAAAGAGAAAAGCATACGAAAAACAAGAAATCCTGACTCACTTTCGTAGGATTCACGGTTGCACTTAGCACGTGCAACAAGCCGTTAAACCTCCTTGTCGCCAAGGAGGAGGAGTGTTGTCTCCTGAGGGTTTTCAGAAATATAGATCCACAAAATCCGAACATAGATGCATTATTCAATCTAGACACTCGACTCGTTGAACATATTTTGTCGATCATTGGGCACGGTAATCCTACGGGCTGACTCTATATAAGTATTCAGTTCACACACCTAGCCTAATGAATCATTCGTGCAAGTTAAATAAGGACTTAAGTGAAAGACATGGACAACCTCAACATCTTCAAGTGATACAAAGTGTAAAGTCCTTTAAGGTTCTTATTTGCATTACCTTTTTTTCTTCTTTTCTTTTCATTAGTTGGAGCTTCATTCTCCCGGGGTCAGGTTTCGTGCATCATTGTCTATGAGGACTTAGACTATCACATACACCTTTCCCCAAATATCCATATAGGGCAATCCCTACCACCCGTGTAATGAGAGTTCGGTCGGCACATCCCAAGTCAGATGACTCGAGAGCACAAGGCACAAATTCCCTCAGACCTACTTTCCTGAGTGATAGGAGCCGTGTGAGAAGAGAGAACACCTACTCACTTATTTCTTATCTACACATGAACCAAAACCCTTACACTTAATGTCTCACAACAAGATTTAAAGGGTCCTTGACTACAACAAACTTCCTTAAATTAACAGACACAAATTATTGACTTACTAGGTTCAGGGTGGACTTCTTTAAGTGTTTGAGTACTGAAACCCTATGATTACCGATTGACATCATTTCATGCTTATATTTGTATCGTATAGCCATTATCTTACACCTAAGCAATGCTACGTGACGAGTTTTATGTGTTTATATTTGTATCGTATATCCATTATCTTACATCTTCAGGGTGAACAATCCCAATATGGACAAAGTGCCAATAAGTATGAGTATAGGTGTGCAACTCAAGAAGTCTCAAATGTGCACAATCACGCAAAGACTTGGAGGACATGAAGGTATCCCTTATGCTTCGGCAAAAGGAAGGACCATGTACACAATGACTTGCACAAGACTCAATGTCTCGTATGCTCTAAAGCGTGACAGGTAGTCACTAATCCGACGCAAGTCCAAAGCATTGGATCGCGGTCAAGAATATTCTGAAGCACCTTAACAGGACTAAAGATAAGGTTCTTGTTTATGGAAGACAATGGAGAAAATAGTCGAGGGCTATTTTGATGCAATTCTCATAGGAATTCTTGACAATAGGAGGTTGGAATGATGATGTGTCATCATTATCGAAGGTGGAGGTATGAGCTAGTGTAGTTAGGAGTAATATCACTACGGCTAACTCAACCACCAACGAAAGACAAAATAAATAAATAGGTGGACACAACAGTAACACAACTGATCCATTCAACAAACCTTCATACCAAGCTAAGAGACGAAATATATTTCGAGTCTATGGATCCAAGGATCCATGTGGATTGGTTTGATAGGTGATTTGGGAAGGTTACCCTAGTTATTAATGTTTTATACGTTGAGAATGTATGTGAAAGAAAACTTTGATAACAAGTGGGAGATTGAAGGGAATGTGTTCTAAAAGTTTTACTTTTAAATGCCAATTGTTATGAATTGAATGAGAAATCATTTTGTTCCTTGTTTATGTTATTCGTCTTTTAGAAGTGTTAAGGAAGAGACTCTTGGTCCTTAACTGTAGAGCTCTAAAAGATATTGGTTTACATAAAACAAAAGATATTCGCAATCATGGTAATTAACATGGGACATTAATTACCGAGTTAAGATTGTCGTGTTGGTCATAGATCATTGTAGCTCTACAAGTGAGTGACAACACGGGTACACAAAAGAGGAAAATAGTACTTTTGTATACTGAATTGACCTAACAAGTAAAATATTATAGAAATGTGTTTCTGTGTCATTAATATTTTACTGTGTCCTTGGTCCTTTGATATGAGACTTATATCCGATCGCTTAAGAAGTGCTTAATTAGACTAGTGTCTTAAGCTATCAATGAGTGTAGTGCAAAGGCATTAGTTGATTAAGTATGACTTTTGTTGGAGAAGATAGTTAGTCAAAAGATTCTCATTGCCCCTCTTAATTGAGTGATGATATTAGTGGGCCCCTTGATAAAGCAAAGTTATAATGTGCACAATGTGATTTGAGTTAAGTCACATATTTATAACTAGCTTAAAGAGATCAAGAAATGAATACTAATACAAAGATGACACAAAACTACTTTGTGTGTATTCTTAATATCATGAGGCAAGGGACGGACACAAGTGGTTCACTCCATCACTAAATGGATCGGGTTTTGATTCGAGTGGAATTAAGACATCTAACTAATTGGGAGCTATAATGTGTAGCTAGATACCGCTTATAGCTTGTGATATTAAGCTCTTAATATCACTGCCAACTTAGTTTAGATCCTCCAATAGGTCACACCACAAAACTGGGAAACGAGAAATGGGGATTTTGAGTTCATAAGATGTGTCGGGTTTTATGTAGAAAATATGACACATGGGGTGAACAAGCAAAATCAAACTTATGTTGTGATTAATAACATAATTAGAATCTAAATTAAATTCATATGTGATGTAAATATTATGGGGTGTGATGATTTATCATTACATAGGATAATATGTTACATAAGTTATGAATTTACTACTAATCCCGAAATGTCAAATTTTGTAGGGGTTAAACCGAAATTTGACAAGTCTGCAAGTACTGTGCAAAAACAGTCGACCGCTAGACTGTAAACGGTCGACCGAATGTTGCATCGTAAACAAAGATTTCATCTGTTCGTTTTCGATCGACCGAGTATAATCGGTCGGTCGACCGAACATCGCGATGAAATAATTTTTGTTAGGAACGGTCGACCGAATTGTTAACGGTCGACCGAAACCAGGTCTAAACGGTCGACCGAACCTCAAAACACGGTCGACCGTCCAGACGGTTTTATGCAGAATTAATTTAAGAATTAATTAGATCATGCATGGAATTGGTCCATAATTGATTTAATTTGTGGCTGAGATTATTTGTTAGTAAATAATGGATGGTTAGATGGAAGTTTGCATGAAATCATGGGCAAGAGGTTGCACATGAATAGGTAATTTGGAGAAAACTTATAAATACAAGTTTATCTCATTACCTCTTTAATTCAATTCATTATTTTCTCATGCAAAATTCTCTCTCCATAATTCTCCACAAAATTTCCTTAATTCTTAAGATTAGTTTTAGTTTTCAGAGATCTTCTTCTCAAGGGAACTAAAGAGGGGTTAGTAATTGGATTCTAAACCCTATTGGAGATTGAGAGGCTAGCTCTTCTCTCTCCAATCTCGTTTAGAGTTTGGTGAATACTCGGAGGCAATCCACCGGGCGATTCAACCGTCAACGCGACACCGGATCTTCGAGAGGTTTTAGAGAACCTCTAGGTATGATCCTCTTTGCAATTGTTTGTTTATTCTAATGCATGTTGAAAATTAGGATAAAAAAATACATGTCTATATGAAAATCGAAGAAAATATGAATATTACGATCCTATATGTTTATAAAATTTCGAAAATATATACATACTATAGGGCACGAAATTCAACAAATAGAACTCTTCACCTTCTATTGTAATTACCCATTGCTTGGTGGCATTCTCTCTACTAGGACTAAGCCTTAAAGCAAAACTCAAGGTGGAGAAGAATGCTACCTTGAATGTGAGTCATTTTTAATAAAATAATTGTTCTTAGTTTTTTTAATCTTGTCTTTTACTTTTTGCATGCTTCTTTAGTTTTATGTCTTTTAGTTAACGTGTTGTTTAGTCTTCTTATAATTAGTTTAAACATGTCTTGTTTTCTTAGTATAAATATTAGTTTAAATATGTGAGTACTCCCATCCCCTTTGGGGGTGGAGTAGATGTGTGTACATGTTATGTAGATGATATGAATGCTAGATATTATTGTTTGTGAGAGATATTAGTATGCTTGCTTGAATTAATAAGAACTTTACTTGATGGTTTCTGCCTTAGTTAGGTACATTCCATGCTCGTTATGTTCTTAATAACAACCTTGTCATGCTCATATTAATCACCTAAGTTAGTGTTCTAAATGACAGGTCTTGCCATTAGGTACTTCTTATGCATTAACAAACACTAACTAAACTTGGGCTTCTTGTATGCATTCACCACACTTATTTCATGTGCACACACACTCCACCCCTTAGGGGTTTTTCATTCCTGATTTTTATCTTCCTTTATTAAGTGATTAGTTTAGTTTGTTTTGTGATTTCATTTAATCATTTCTAGTTTACTAGTTTAGATTAGTGTAGTTTAGTGTAATCAATCCTTTATCTCTTTTCTTTCTCACTCACCTTCGCACAAACCAAAAGTCGACACACCTCCCTGTGGATCGACCCATATTTGCCACCGCTTCAATGCGGTCGTGCACTTGCGGTTAATTAAAACATATCAATCAATTACTCGCCCCCCGAGGGAAAACTGGGTGCATCCTAACGACTCGATAAGTCCTAAAGCCACTGTACTAGATATCCTAATGCATCAAGTTCAAGACAATTTTGGGAGCTTTCTTTTTACTTTGCCTCTCAACGGGTTTGCACATGCTAAACACACGCAAAACCCACAAAACATTTTCTTTCGCAACACATGAATATTTTGAAAGAATATGAAAATTTTAAAGCACTAGGCAAGCAAAAGAAGAAAAGTCACCCAAGGATCATGATAAGTAGATATATCGATATTAAATGCAGCACACTAACATGACCCTATCAATGCACACAAAAGAAAAACAAAATCAAAGGAAAAGACTTGACTATGTACACACGTAAAACACCCCCCACACACCTACTTCATGCATTGTCCTCAATGAATGTGAGCAAGATACTACATGAATTTATGCATCAAAAAGGAAAGATCTCACCAATATGAAGCGCAAAAGGAAGTTCAATGTTATGTTGATGGACAAAAACCCGAATTCCCTCAAAATTTGTGAGATGCTAAAGAAGGGATACAAATACGTGAAAGAAATGGGGCTCAAATACACAAGTGTTGGGACCCACAACAATCAATGCTCGCTCATGGAGTCTTTTATTGTACCTTTTCTTTTATTTTCTTTTTTTCTTTTTTTTTGGAATATAACCATGTACAAATATAAGTTCCCATCTTCATTTGTCAAAAGACATCAAATGGGAACGTCAAAAGGGGTCAATGAACTTGGAAAGGGAACATGACACCACGCGGGGCCAGAATACTCATGTTTGGGCCCCCTCACAAAGAGCACAAGATGAAAAGAGAGGTTCATGAATTAGACGCAAAGATGTCTCATTCAAAGGATCAAACTGAAAGAGCTTGAACCTCTCAAGAGTTTGGGAAATAAGGGGCAACAGAAGAAGAGTTTCTCGTGTTGCAGTACTATAGTTATGATCGTCAATCCAAACTCTCCAACCAACAAACTGATGCGTCAAAACGAGGTCAAGAACCTCGTTAGGCATGTCCGACTCACCAGGCGAACAAAAAGTGGGTCTCATACCCAAGGTATCCTCCAAGGAACTCCTAATACCCTCATTTGCAATGTAGTTGTTTGATGTTCCATCATTTCCAAGATAATCAGGAACAATAGTGATAGGCAAACTCTCATCAGGTCGTTTGAAATTAAGGGTACTAGGGAGCTCTTGCTCCACCAGAGGTGAGTCCTTAAGAGGCACAACATGAAGATCACGTGGCTCAAGGGCCACGAGACAAAAAGATGCGGCACAATCCTGTGCCGACTCATAATGAAGTTGGTCCATGTTATTCTCAATTTGGATCGAATCCCCCACAATGTGATCGTGAATTGAAACCCCAAGTCCCTCAGACTGACTAGGAGTTTGAAACTGAAAGATTGTGCTTTGAATTTGTGAATGTGGTGGTGGTTCGATATCAAAAGATGAATCCTCATGTTGACAAGAAACGTCACCCTCCTCACGTTTACTTAATTGTTGTGTAATTTGACTCACATACATTTCCATAGTTTGTAGGGAATCGTGATTGAACTTCAACACATTTTGAGTGGTTTCCATGAATGTTTGGAGGGCTTGTTCTAAAGAATCAAGTTTGGGGTCAACTATGAGGTTCATGTTAGAATTTTGGAAATGGATGGGTTAGGTGGTGATGGGCTGAGAATGAGTCCAATGATTGATCGTGGGGTGTTGGTAGAATTCAGGATATTCAGAAGGAGGATACTCGAGTGGGAATGATGTATAAGAATTTGAATAAGAATTGTCTCCCCACAAATCCATCCCTCTCAGGTTGTACGCGGATGTGTAATGGCCATATTGAGCATTTTGGGAAAATGTATGCTCATACTCAGGCTCTGGGGCAACATAAGAACATTCCCCGATAACATGACCACTCAACCCACACCAGTCACACGGTACGACTACTGGAGCCACCGGTGCACTCATGTCATCTACCACATGCAAGAAAGAGGCCAAAGGTTCTTGCAATTTCTCAGTTGGAGAACCAACATACGATCCGACGTAACTAGATGGTGGTCTAGCAGTCAGTGTCTCTCTCATATTACCCCAATATGAAGATTTCTCAGTCAAACAATGAAGATTGTCCCAACCATATGGGGTGTTTGTATGAGGCACCCCAAGATGCATGGGTCCGGAGTACCAGAGAGAATTGTACTGGTCCCAACAATGATATGGATGGTCGCCCATGTAACCATCCATCTCGACAAAGAACTCTCGAGTCGATCACTCTCACCACCACGAGGCCAAGCTCGCAAAAAGTGCTTGACTCGACCCTAAAACGCTAACAGAGAGTGTAAAGGGGAGGAGACTAGAACGTAGAAGTAGGTGAGAAGAAGATGACTCAGAGGAGAAGGAAAGAATCCCTAGAGCTAGCGTGGGTAATGGGAGAAGGTAGAAGCCTAATCTAGCAAGCACGGCTCAAACAACATAAGGCTATGGGTCCTTAGGCTAGACGACGCCTAACTTCGAGGTCACTAGTCTCGGCACGCCTCACCTCCCTACAACGAAGACCACAATGCCCAGCAAGTGATACCAAATCTGGAGTTTCAGTACCTCCTACAATCGACAATGCAGGCGTCGTCGATCAGGTCATGACAGTCTCAACTAGATCACTCTCCTAGTGCGTCTGAATTCCTTAGGGTCAATGTCTACTTGCTTTTAGATTAAGGCTTTACTTGAGTGTGCTTTTTGGGCTAAGGGAGGGGTGATGAAATCCCCCACTTTATCTTTGAAGACTATAGGTGATGCCCCTTAAAGATATTTTGAAATCTTAGGCTAGCAAGCAACTCACCAAACAAGCACCCACCTCACTCTTGTCCCGATGCACCTTACTAACTAATGCATGCTTTAAGGCTATAGGTGATTCACCTTACTAGCTAAGCATGCAAGAAAAAGAGACAACATGAGAACAAAACTATGAAAAATTATTTTATTAAATGTCTCACAATACAAGTAGCATTCTTCTCCACTTGAGTTTTGTTTCAAGGCTTTACTCCAAGTAGAGAGAATGCCACCAAGCAATGGGTGAATACAAACGAGAAGGAAGAGTTCTATTTCTAGTCATAGAAAAAGGCAATCGCGGACAATCCCCTGATATGAGACTAAAGGAAAATATAGATGGACATAAAACAACATAACCAACGACCCGACCAAACCATGAATGGTTTGGACCAATTTGGACCGCCAATTGGCTGTTTTAGACAGCCAATTGGCGGTCTTGAATGGTCGGATCGCGTCTGGATTTCGGGGGCTCGTTTACGGCTTGATTTTCTGATGTCTGATGAACCCGATTTGGTTGTTGATGTTTGAGCCCGGATCTAATTGCCAAAAAACTCCACATGATGGTGTGAAGCTTCTTGATTTGCTCACTGATTCTTTTGGTTTTGATTGATACGTTTTAATTAACCGTAAGTGCACGACCGCGTTGAAGCGGTGGCAAATACGGGTCGATCCACAGGGAGGTGTGTCGACGTTAGTTTAATCGAAGGTGATTGGAAAAAAAGGAGAGAAAGGACTTATGATCAAACTACACTACAATGCAAAATGGAAGATAAGCAATGAAACTAAACCCCAGAGGGGGTAGAGAAAGAATGTGAATACAAATATATGTGTATGTGTGTGTGTTCAATTATGCTCATCACAACCTGTACTGCATGAAAATCATAAAACTAAATCCAACTTTGCCACCACATGAAATAAGATAACACAATATCATTAAAACATACAAGACAATAATTGGAATGAAGCTAAATGAACTCATGTATAAATACCAAAACTCACTATGCCTCCACATGAAATAAGATAACACAATATCATTAAAACATACAAGACATTAATCAAGGTAAGGGCAACAAAAGCACATGCAACTACAAGCCATGTTTCCTTTATCAACTCCATCCTTATCCTCACATCATCATTCCCCATAAAATAGGTTCACTAGTTTAAGCATATGCTAAGCTTCATTCAAGAGCATTAGCATATCAATGACAAGAGTGAAATCTCATTAGATGGTTATGGAAATCATATAAGGCTCAAAGGATTAAGATAACACACATACCCAATACATCACATAATCACATCGCATTATTCTCCACCCCCAAATGGGGATGAAACTACTCACTAATCATTACACTACAAACTACATTAAGAAAATGAAACAATCTACTGAAAGGAAATTAAACTAAGCAAGCAAGAAATATTAAAGAAGCTAATTGAAAGGAAATAAAACTAAAGAAGCATGCAAGAATTAAAAGAGAAGACAATATTAAAAGAAACTAAAAAAAATTATTTTATTAACATGACACATTGCAAGTGACATTCTTCTCCACCTTGAGTTTTTGCTTCAAGGCTTTTACTCCAAGTAGAGAGAATGCCACCAAGCAATGGTGAATACAAAAGGAGGAGGAGTTCAATTTATAGTCAAAGAAAAAGGCAATCAGGGACAATCCCCTGATATGGGACTAAACGCATACCAAAAATAGACTAAATACACCATAATACATTACCCGACAAAGTTTTATCGGATCCGGACCAAAACAGACCGCCAATCAGCGGTCTATATTGTTTGGATCCGGCCTGGTTTTGGAGTGTGGTTGTCTGGCTTGTTTTCTTCATGTTTGATGCACCCAAGTCGGTTGTTGGAGCTCAAGCGTGAATCGAATTGCCAAAATACTACTCGTGATGGTGTGAAGTTCCTTCATTTGCTCAATGGCCCTTTAGTTTTACATTCGGGTCCCTCTCTTGTGCATCTTAGTCCATAAGTCTTGCAACTTAGTCCTTTTTGTTGCTTTTAGGTCCTTTTATGCCTTTTCTCCTCAATCATGTTTATTCCTGAAACTCAAACATAAAACTCATTACGTAGCATTGTTTAGGTTCAAGATAATGGATATAAGACACAAATATATGCATGACATGATGTCAATCAAATACCCCTATACCTAACTTTTGCTAATCCCGAGCAAAACAAAGAAAGAGAAAATGAAAGAAAGGAAAAAGCATACGAAAAACACGGAAATCCTAACTCATTTTCGTAGGAATCACGATTGCACTTAGCACGTGCAACAAGTTGGTAAACCTCGTTGTTGCCAAGGAGGAGGAGTGTTGTCTCCTGAGGGTTTTCAGCGGATATACCCACAAAATCCGAACATAGATGCATTATTCAATCTAGACACTCGACTCGTTGAACATATTTTGTCGATCATTGGACACGGTAATCCTACGGGCTGACTCTATATGGGTATTCAGTTCACAAACCTAGCCTAATGAACAATTCATGCAAGTTAAATAAGGACTTAAGTGAAAGACATGGACAACCTCAACATCCTCAAGTGATACAAAGTGTAAAGTCCACTAAGGTTCTTATTTGCCTTACCATTTTTTTTTCTTTTCTTACATTTTTTTCTTTTCTTCTTATTAGTTGGAGTTTCATTCTCCCAGGGTCAGGTTTCGTGCATCATTGCCTATGAAGACTTACCCTATTACGTACACCTTTCCCCAAATCTCCACATAGGGCAATCCCAATTCAGATGACTCGAAAGCACCAGGCACAAAGTCCCCTCAGACCTAATTTCTTATGTGATAGGAGCCGTGCGAGAAAAGAGAACACCTACTCACTTATTTCTTATCTACACATGAACCAAAACCCCTACACTTAATGTCTCACAACAAGATTTAAAGGGTCCTTGACTACAACAAACTTCCTTAAATTAACATACACAAATTATTGACTCACTAGGTTCAGGATGGACTTCTTTAATTGTTTGAGTACTGAAACCCTATGATTACTCGCTCCCCGAGGGAAAACCGGGGTGCATCCTAACGACTAGATAAGTCTTAAAGCCACTGTACTAGATATCCTAATGCATCAAGTTCAAGACAATTTTGGGAGCTTTCTTTTTTACTTTGCCTCTCAATGGTTTCGCACATGCCAAACAAACGCAAAACCCACAAAACATTTTCTTTCGCAAACACATGATGATTTTGAAAGAAATGTGAACATTTTAAAGCACTAGGCAAGTAAAAGAAGACAAGTCACCCACGGACCATGGCAAACATATGTATCGATATTAAATGCAGCACACTAACATGACCCTAACAATGCGCACAAAAGAAAACATAATAAAAGGAAAAGACTCGACTATGTACACACGTAAAACACCCCCCACACGTACTTCATGCATTGTTCTCAATGAATGTGAGCATGAAACTACATGGATTTATGCATGAAAAAAGGGAAGATCTCACCAACATGAAGCGCAAAAGGAAATTCGTGGTTATGTTGATGGACCCAAACCCGAATTCCCTCAAAACCTGTGAGATGCTAAAGAATGGATACAAATACGTCAAAGAAATGTCGCCCAAATACTCAAGGGTTGGAGCCCACAACAATCAATGCTCACTCATGGAGTCTTTTGTTTCTTTTCTTCTCTTTTTTTCTTTCAAAGTTAACTTTATACAAACATGAAAGCTCAACCATTCATGCAGGAACATGAATGGTTGAGTGCGAGAGAGGTTCATGAAGGAACATGACCTCCTCTACTTCAGCTGGTGCCCCCTCCAAGTAGGGTTTGAGGCGTTGTCCATTAACTTTGAACACGTCCCCATTCCCTGGGTTCAGGATGTCAACCGCTCCCTGAGTAAACACAGTTTGGACAATAAAAGGGCCAGACCAGCGACTGCGGAGCTTTCCCGCAAATAGATGAAGCCAGGAATTGTATAGCAACATCTTCTGCCCGGCCGTAAACACCTTTCGCATAATCATGCGATCGTGAAACAACTTGGCTCGGGACTTATGAATTTTGGCTTTTTTTATACGCATCATTGCGTAGCTCCTCCAACTCCACAATGTCGAGTTTACACTGCACCCCTGCTTGACCAAGATCCATATTCATGTTCTTGATCGCCTAGAAAGCACGATGCTGAAGCTCGACGGGTAGGTGGCAAGCCTTGTCGTACACTATCCGATATGGGGACATACCCAAATTGGTCTTATACGCGGTGCGGATGGCCCACAACGCATCATTCAACTTAGTTGACCAATCATTCCTCGAGGAATTAACCATCTTCTCAAGGATTTGTTTTAATTGACGGTTAGAGACTTTGACATGCCCACTAGTTTGCAGATGATAAGGGGTCGCAAGTTTGTGGGTGATTGAATATTTCCTCATAAGTGCTTCAAAGGAGCGGTTACAGAAGTGGGTACCCCTATCGCAGATTATGGTATGAGGAGTACCAAATCGCGCAAAAATGTCCCTTAAGAATTTGGTGACCACCTTGTTGTCATTGGTCTTTGTGGGGATAACCTCAATCCACTTAGACACATAGTCAACGGCCACCAGAATGTAAACATTCCCGAATGAATTCGGGAAGGGACCCATAAAGTCGATGCCCCACAGATCGAAGATGTCGACAACAAGGACATTTTGCAAAGGCATCATGTCACGTCGACTAATCCTGCCAAGGTGCTGGAACCTATCACATTGATTACAAAAGTCGTAAGCATCTTTGAAAAGAGAAGACCAGTAGAATCCAGAATGGAGCACCTTGGCGGCAGTTTTCTTCGCGTTATCCTTCAACGTGAAAGAAATCATCTTTAACCGGACTGAATCCTCATCAAGTTGTTGAAGCTTGAACATGGAGCATACTTCCTCGAATTCACATATAAAAAAATATGGATCCTCCTTATTGGAAGTGAAGGTAGGAAGCATGCTCACATATTAATGTTTCAGTTCATAGTTGTTCCCGTGAGCTGGGGGAAGAACTATGCAATAAGGTTGTGTGACCCGAACAGGATGGGTCCGCTCCCACAAAGTCATCGATTTATCCTGTTGAGCTAAAGGTGGTGGTACACCAAGAACTCGATCCTAACTGAATCCCTCTTCCTCTCGAGTCAGAGGAAGAGGAGAAGGACGTCTATGTAGTGGTGGGAGCGGACCAAGGTAATCCATGTATAGAACCCAGTCTCCCCCATCACCACGAGAAGACTCGGCCTCACGCTCCAAAGGAGCACGAGGTGGAGATGGAAGATCACCAAGACCGTCCAACTCATAAAAATGCACTCTCTCAAGTCGAGCGCTCTCACCAGAACGAGCCCAACCTCGCATAAAATGCTCGACTCGACTCTAAAATAACACACAACAGAAGGTGTACTCAGAGGAGGAGACTACTCGTAGAACATAGACGAGGAGAGGACTCAGATGAGGAGGGAAGAATCCTTAGAGATAGCATGGGTAGTGGTGAAGGTAGAAGCCTAATCTGGCAAGCACGACTCAAACAACTTAAGGTTATGGGTCCTTAGGCTAGACGACACCTAACTTCGAGGTCACTAGTCTTGACACGCCTCACCTCTCTACAACGAAGACCACAATGCTCAGCAAGTGATACCATATCCGGAGATCCAGTACCTCCTACTATCAACAAGGCAGGCGACGTCGATCAGGTCATGACGGTCTCGACTAGATTACTATCCTAGTGTGTCTGAAATCCTTAGGGTCATTGTCTACTTGCTTTTAGAATTAAGACTTTTATTAAGAGTGATTTTTGGGTCCAAGGAAATGGTGATGAAAGCCCTCACCTTATCTTTTATCGGACAACCCCTCCTTAGTACGTTTTGATCCTAAATCTAGCAATCAACTCTCTAATCAAACGCTCAACTCACTCTTATCCCGATGCAATTCCTACTAACTAATGCATGGTCATGAAAAATACATGAATGAGAGTAGGAAATGCGTACCTCACGCCAACACTCATCAACTGAAAGTAAGCTAAAATAAAAGACAACTACGTGCGTAAGTCATGTGATGCATGACCTAAACAAGTAAGAATGCCTAATCTTTTGCTCTGGATTTTAGTAGCCAAGTTTATTAAAGGGGATTGATTTTTAATCTAGGATCAAACTAAAAGTCACAAGATGCAAGATTGTGCTCTGAGACAACTACACTGAAACACACAACAACCACAAAAATGGGTGAAAGTGAAGCTCACCAGGCCGCCAATTGACGGTCACTGTTGCGTTTTTCGCTCTCCAATTCCTCCACTTGCCTCCCATTGATCCTGAGAATCCCTAAAACAAACCAAAACTAAAAAAGAAAAATTAAAACCACTTGAATCGTCCAAACCAAAGTCTGGACAGAACACCTCCCTGGCAACGACGCCAAAAATTTGGTTGATACGTTTTAATTAACCGTAAATGCATGACCACGTTGAAGAAGTGGCAAATACGGGTCGATCCACAGGGAGGTGTGTCGACTTTAGTTTGTTCGAAGGTGAGTGGGAAAGAAAGGACAGAAAGGAGTTATGATCAAACTACACTACAATGCAAAAAGGAAATGGTAAATAAGCAATAAAACTAAACCCCATAGGAGGTAGAGAAGGAATGTGAATACAAAAAAATGTGTATGTGTGTGTGTTCAATTATGCTCATCACAACATGTAGTGCATGAAAATCATAAAACAAAATCCAACTTTGCCTCCACATGAAATAAGATAACACAATATCATTAAAACATACAAGACAATAATTTGAATGAAGCTAAATGAACTCATGTATAGAGACTAAACCCCACTATGTCTCCACATGAAATAAGATAACACAATATCATTAAAACATACAAGATATTAATCAAGGTAAGGGCAACAAAAGCACATGCAACTACAAGTCATGTTTCCTTTATCAACTCCATCTGTATCCTCACATCATCATTCCCCATAAAATAGGTTCACTAGTCTAAGCATATGCTAAGCTTCATTCAAGAGCATTACCATATCAAAGACAAAAGTGAAATCTCATTAGATGGTTATAGAAATCATATAAGGCTCAAAAGATTAAGATAGCACACATACCTGATACATCACATAATCACAACACATTATTCTCCACCCCCAAATGGGGATGGAACTACTACTCACTAATCATTACAGTACAATCTACATTAACAAAATAAAACATTCTACTGAAAGGAAATTAAACTAAGCAAGTAAGAAATATTAAAGAAGCTAATTGAAAGGAAATAAAACTAAAGAAGCATGCAAGAAGTAAAAGACAAGAAAATATTAAAAGAAACTAAAAATAATATTTTATTAACATGACTCACATTACAAGTGGCATTCTTCTCCACCTTGAGTTTTTGCTTCAAGGCTTTTACTCCAAGTAGAGAAAATGCCACCAAGCAATGAGTGAATACAAAAGGAGGAGGAGTTCTATTTATAGTCAAAGAAAAAGGCAATCAGGGACAATCCCCCTGAAACTTAAACATAAAACTCGTTATGTAGCATTGCTTAGGCTAAGAATGAAGATTATAAGACACAAATATATGCGTGATATGATGTCAATCAACGTGCAACCCTGGTCACCCGTGAGTCGCTAAATTGACGACCTTGATCTTAGACCTGTGCTTGGTCAGCTCCAAACCAATAGCCTTAGCCTCTGCCTAAGCTAGGAAGTTGTGTGTGACTCCGAATTTCACCATGGCACGCAACTTGTGCCCCCCGATCACAACCTCCACATAGAGAAGACTCCCCGAGCCTCTCTTACTTCGGATGGCATTCAGGAGTCTGAGAGAGCCCACGCATGCCTCTTCTCCGGATCCTTCAGCCTCCTTGGCAACTAGAGCCCCCAAACTTTCCCTCTTGGGACACTCTCGGGACATATGCAGTCCCTTGCAGATGAAGCACCCCCTGGCTGTTTCCTGTCCTTGCCAACTTTTGCTTAGCCCACCGGTTCTCCGCTAGAACTCGCTTTTCCTTTGCCCTTCTTTTGGTTGCCTCCCTTCCTTTGGTCTCCCGCGCCCTCCTTCGTGCGGTAATCCACCAAAGCATCGGCAACAATCAATGATGTCTGCAGAACTCGCACCTTCAAGCGCCTGAGCTCCACCCGAGCCCACCCTTGTAGACCTGCCGTGAAGTTAAATAGCTTGTGTTCACATCCAGCATAAAGGATTGTAAGTTCTTAACGTACTCCTTCACCACCCTGCATGCTTTAGCTTCCTCAAGGCTTCACGTGCCATCCACGTGATATTGATGGGAAGGAATTGCTCGCGTAACTCCTTGGCCACATCCTCCCAAGCCGTTAACTCCTCTAACTCCTTGTTGGTAGCTCGACTCCTCCACCAAAGCTTGACGTCGCCCGTTACGAACATTGCTGCCAGAGCAACTCAATCATCTAGTGGTGTCACCATGGCCTTGAAGTATTCCTCCATATCCCAGAGGAAATTCTCAACCTCCTTCGCATCTTGGGAGCTTGTGAAGGCCTTAGGCTCGGGCACTCGCAATTTGCACGCCCTGTGCCTCCCTTCGCCCATCTCTCTACGCAGCCTTGATAGTTTACCCTCGATGTCCTCCACGCGCTCCAGGATGTGTTCCCTAGTCTTTTGGACCTCATTGCACAGCTCCCCTCCAGCTCCTCCGGATAGGACCTCTCCATCCTCGCCTCAGGTTGAGATCCACGCCTCCACATCTTTCATGCACGTCTCAAGCCCAGTAATTCGTTCGGAATTGGAAATTGTTGGTGTTGTGGTTGTGAATTACGTCCCTCGAACGAGGCTCTGATACCAGCTTGTCATCGGTTGTGTTAGGAGTCATTTAGAAACTCTCAAATTCCAACTTTTTCGATCTTTGACCCCGTCAAACACTTTATCCTCGCAAGGAAAGGTGGAAACACCAACATAACCGCACAACTCCTTGGTTTCCCTCAGAGTTGGGAACTAGCGGAATTAGCCCCTTTTACAAGCACACACGGAAACTAGACGATACACAACCCCTCACACGCACCAACTGATGTGATTGTTTTAAATACCGCAAGTGCATGGTCGTCGGTGAAGACGTGGCAAATACGGGGTGATCCATAGGGAGGCGTCTCGACTCTAGTTCTTTCGGAGGCAAGTGGGAAAAGAGGGGAGAAGAAATGTGATTACACTAAACTAAATTACACTAAACTAGCAAACATCAAACAAGGCAAACGAAAATAAGTGAAATCAAAAGCGAGAGAAATCGTAAGCAAGATAAAATTCAGGAATAAAACCCCCCAAGGGGTGGAGTGTGGACATATATTAGGTGAGAGAAGTGATGAATGATGCATGTATGCACGTGTGTGTGTCATGTGTGTGTCTTCATGCATTGGAAGTGTCTAAAAATGTGGAAAAATCTATCAATCCATTCACACAACATATTAGCAATTACTACTTGATTAACATAAGACAAGGCTCAACATGAGAAGTGTCTAAAGATATGGAAAGACTCATCAAAAACCAGGAACTCATGTGAAGAACAAAGCTAAGCATTAGAAGTGTCTAAATGTTATGGCAAAACACATCAAAACATAGTTTTCTTCAATCAAGCAAGCAAACAAACACTAATAAAAACACATAACCAACATGTAGCATATTCAACGGGAATTTTCAGTCAATAAACATGAGGAAACTAAGCATGGGAAGTGTCTAAATCTTATGGCAAAACCCATAAAAACCCCCCAACATGTAGATGATTAAAATACCCCCAATAAACATACGAACTTGCATGTCTACACAATCAAAAATTCATCAAACATCCTAACTTCACAACATATATGTACATCATCTCCACCACCCAAACAGGATGGATCTACTCACTACTCATTTAACTACAAACTACATTAAGAAAAGAAAACATTATCATTACTTCTTCTAATATAAAACAAAATCAAGCTAAGCAAGCAAGAATTAAAAGAGAAGAAAACATTAAAACAAAACTATAAAAAATTGTTTTATTTACATGACTCACATTACAAGTTGTATTCTTCTCCACTTGAGTTTTGCTCCAAGACTTTACTCCAAGTAAAGAGAATGCCACCAAGCAACGGGTAGATTACAAGGGAGAAGGAAGAGTTATATTTATAGTCATAGAAAAAGGTAATCGGGGACAATCTCCCGATATGGGACTAATTAAACATTCTCGGAATAGACATAAACACATAACCCATATCCAACTGGGTCGGATTCGGAGAAAAACAGACCGCCAATTGGCGGTCATTTTTTTCCAGATCTGACCCATTTTCGGATATCTTCTTTAGTTCTTCGATTCTTCACATAGGGTGCACTCGGATCGGTTGTTGGAGTTTAGTCCCGGATCGAATTGCCATAATACTCCTCATGATGGAATAGAGTTTCTTGATTTACTCATTGGTCTTTTTTGTTTACATCTGGGTCTTTTCATCTTGCTTCTCAGTCCATAAGTCTTGCAATTCGGTCATTTTCCTTGCTTTTAAGTCCTTTTTTAGTATCTTCTTCTCAAACTTGTTTATTCCTGGAACTTAAACATAAGAGTCGTTACGTAGCATTTCTTAGGCTAAAAATGAAGGATATAAGACACAAATATATGCATGATATGATGTCGATCACCAACCCACAAGTCCCAAATTTCCCCACACACACGAATCACAAACGCTATAGCAGAACAATCTCTTTTATTAATATAAGAAAACATCCCAAAGGGTACAAGTTTTACATACTCGAACTCTCTCACACACAAAGGAATTCTCGTGGTCAAATTCTCTCTCAAACAATAGGCTAAGTTGATGTCGATGGTGCATCTCAACTTGTGAGAAGCGTCCCCTTATATAGTGCACACAAATCCCTATTTTTGTGCACAGTTGGATTTCACCCAACCCATTCTCCCTCGGTTGCAAGAGAATATCACATATTCTTCCACTTAAACTTGGTATTTATTGTGGTTAAATAAATCCCTAAAGAATCGTTCCAAATGCTTCTCCATCCTAGGAATAAATCTCACTTTATGCGCTAGCAAGGCTTAACTGATCCACTCGGTTGTGGCTTGGTCAAGGCTGCCTAAAAATGTGGGGAACTTGTGTATTTCCTGGATAAAACAACTCAAAACCATGCACATAAATAGGAAAGGTGCGTGCAAGTTGGACATGACCTGGTCAGCCCACGCGCCTCTTTTCTCGCTCAATTGTGAACCTGTTCCACAACCCTTCCAATTCTCAAGGAAACATGTATAACTTGCTTTGACCTTACCCATAATAACGTACACAAGTGGGAGACATGAGAGCAAGTGGGTTGACCCGTCCAGCCTTCGCATTCTCCACAATTCGGTTGTAGACTCGTTCCACAACCTCTTCCATGCCTACTTTGTAGCACCCTTCCTTTGACCAACGCTCCACGCATTTGCTTGGTCCCTCCTTGGTCCTTGCTTGGTCCGCACTCGGTCCTCACCTAGCCCCCATGTTAAACCTCTGTTGACTCGCCTTGACTATGATCTCTGACTAGTCTTCCATGTTGACTTGGTGTTGACTCTTCTTAACTTCAGCCCCCACTTAGTCCTCCGTTTTAACTTGGTGTTGACTTCACGTCTTGACCTACTTTGACCCCTGGTCTTGGCCCCCAAACATCCGCACCTTCAATCCTAGGCATTGCTCGCCCCATGCACGACCGCTAGGCGCACCCCATCTGCGCTTGCTACGCGCGCCCGTGCCTCATGTGCTCGAACATTTTCTAGTGCATGTGTGCGCTCCTATACTTCCCAAGTATTGCACCTCACGCCATGTTTGCTGATGCCCCTCGACCATCTTGGTCACCAATAAACTCCAATTCTTGGTGCTCTTCCATGCACCTCCACGTTCGAAGCCACCAATCGTGCTCTCTCGCACGCGCCTTGTCGTTGCTTGCCTCTTGACTATTTCCACGCATCACCTCGCCTCGCGTGTGCGCATGCCCGTGCATGTCGAATGTCTTTGGCATTTGCCTGCTATACCATGGGAATCTTTGGCTATTCATGTTTGTTCAACTCGCGCCCGCGCGCTTGGGTTTCCTTGTGTGCTTCGCAACTCCTTGTGAGAATCCAAACTCACGAACCTAGCCCGATATGACACACCCTCAGGCATCCTCGATCTCAAGGTGGTGACACCTACCATATTTACCATTCATATTAAATTGTAGGGTAGATTAAGAGTGTGGCGGTTATGCTAATAAAATGATATAACAGTGGATATTAACTGTTGATTAATCGTAATTAAATCTAATTGTGTGATTGTAAGAAGCTTAAACAAATAAGATAAGTCATGAGCTCATTAAATCTTGGTCCATTTATATTATATATATTTGTCAAAAAAAAGTAAAAAGAAATTGCGTAAGGGTTGGTGTGATGGCCACATATACCGATCTGTGACTTTGTTTGAAGTCTCCGATCTTCTTATCCTACTCCTCCAAAACCCAACTCCAAATTCCGATCCTTCCTAACACAATCCAACACATACCCATTTCAGGATTCGCTGTCTTCTGTCGGATTCCGTGTTTTTTTTCTAAAAAAATCAGGTAAAAGGAAGATCTAGTTTTGGGGGTTTTTTTTACCTTTCCTGTGCAAACCCAAATCTTGTCTTTTTTGTTGATCGTTGGGTTTGATATGGTATGAGTTCTTATCAAAATATTCTGAATTTATTCAATCTGTGATTTGGTTTTTCTCTCTTTGTTCTTGCTGATCAGTTTGTAATAAATAGTAGTTTTGGTGTTGTTGCTCCTAATATGTGGTAATGCTTTTATTTAATGATAAAGTTTTACGTGTAAGTTTTTCATAATCTGGTGTGAGTTTTCAAGAAAACATCTGAATTTAGAAAGAAATCTCAGCTGGAGATAGGATTGCTATTTCTTGTGGGTCTAAACTTGCAGGTACTTGTTTATTTGATGATGGATTATTCTCTACAAATATTTCACTGATGATCTCTTATGAGTTTTAAATTAAATTTTCTGAATTTGTTTGTTCTATATGTTTTGGTCTGCTTTGAGAATATAACTTTTTTGATAGTATTATTGGCGATATTGTTGCCTTCTTGTTGGTCTTAGTGTGTTGCTTTTTTGTTTGTTTGATAGTTGATTGTTGTGTATGGTTGTTCTATTAATCTGGCAACTTCAAGTAAAATATCTAAATTTGTTATTCTACATTTTGGTTTTTTTTGATGCTGTTGTAGATTATTGTCAGTGAAAAGTGAACTTCATTAGAGTTAGTAATTTTGACATTGCTGGAAATGTCTGGAGTACAAGAGCATCATGAGATCAAGTTTCGATTACTTGATGGCTCTGATATTGGCCCGAAAAGATATCCGGCGGCCACAACTATTGCTACCCTCAAAGAAAGCATCGTTTCACAGTGGCCCAAAGGTTAGTCTTCTCGCTCAATTGGAGTATATTATGTCTTTTGCATGTTTCAAAATAGAATGTTGTTAATAGGGGTTTAATAACAGGTGGTGTGGCGTGCATTAGGCCGCAATGAGAGATTTTGAAGCATCCTGTTTGGTAAACTTGGAAAATTGTGTGCCAACGTACATTAGTAGAATGTTCCTAATAGAGATTCACATGGGATCTATTTGATAATGACCAATAACAAGTGTTAGAGTGCTGCCAAGCAGGAACTATAAATAATCGTTGGAGTGAAATTATTAAAAGTTTGTACATTTTTGTTTGTCACCTCTATGAATCTAAGAGAAACAAGGTCATTAGGAGATTTCGTGGAACTTCTGAAATCTATTTCATATACCCAGTTCCCACAAATGGCAATGAGGATTTTGATGTGAATGCCCAGGTCGTATAATTTGCGGACCTCGTTGTGAATGCACAGGTCATTATTTTGCATACATTTAGCTTTTTTTATCGGCCTTTTGATAATCTTCTTAAGAAGAAAATGGTCTTGTTATTTAAAATTTGTGTTGAACTTTAATAAATTACATACTGCATAATATAGATCACTAACCTCATTAGTTGTGTAATGTCAATGGCCAGTCAACAAGCTATGATGTTCATAGTTTATATTGCCTACAAAAGTGTTATGCCTACTAGGACTTAGGTCGTACTTGAAGCTGTGAGGGAACTCTGGGCCTAATTTTTAACTAACAGATTGAATCAACTCACTCGCTTTGAACATACATGTTGATGTACATGAAGGCTGTTATAATATGTACGGAATATGTGTGTTATAAGGTTGCACTCAGATGCCCTAGAGTACTATAAGTACACTAATTAATTTTGTATTATTTACAAAAGTATTTTCAAATTTAAGACCATGTGAGTGATAAAAAAAACTATTAATTTCGTATTATTTACACAATTGTTTTCTAGTTTGGTTTGAAACATTTCACTCGTGATGTAACTTTCTCAACAAACTTTACATCATCTAGTGCAAGAATTAAAGTAAACTATTAATTTACCATAACTATGAAGGACAGAAATGGATAAGTATGTAACTTCTAAAATAATGGGAGACAGGCATGACCATTGATGTTTAGGTATGCGACTGCATAGGCGGTCGTGTACTGTGATCATGCCACAAAAGTCAGCATATCAACAAATTACATGGTCTCTTTTGTGATTGCATCTCATGATCCACTTAGTGAGATTATTTGATCTAACGACTAATTTTCTAGTCGCTAACCGGCTAACAGCATAATCCATATTATGTGCTTCGGCTTTGTGCTTTATGCCGTCACATAAGCTGCACACGGAGCCTAACATTCAGATTTCCCAATCTGACTTCTTTTACGAAAATCAAATTTTTACCATATAAATACTCCCAATCGCCTCTTCCTCTTCTTCACAAGCTTCAGTTCTCCATTTCGACCAATCTAACTGCTTTTTTCGGATTTGACCTCAATCAACTTATCAAGTGAACACTCTCCAAACTTGATGAGTCTTGCTTGCCCATTGCTAATATTTGGGTTGGGAAACAACTCAGGTGTTCTGTTGAAGCCACAATATTTATGGGTATTCTCCTAAGTTATTTCTACCATTTTTCGTGATTTTTTGGGATTTTAAAGTTTTTTTTATAATAATCTGATTTATTTAAACAATACTATTAAAAAAAAATTTGTGGTCGTGTGTGACCAGTGACCACATATGTTGTTTATAGGACCATGCATGTGACTGGCTCCCTCTGTCGCATAAACCCCATCACATGTAACGTGAACATTCATTACCATGTATAATACATGCATTAGTGTGTGTACATGAATATATTTTTTTAATTTATTCACAATTCAATTTGTTATCATTCGAGGACAGATATCAACTTAGATAAAAAATGGCTTCATTCCATTGGTAATCTGCAAACACCATATGAGGATGTTAATTATTATACTAATAAAAAAGTAGGTATCTTAATGGAGTTTTAAATGTTAATGTAAATAACTGATCAAAAAATGTTAATGTAAATATCCTCATTAAAATTGCAAAAATATGTCCCACATATCATATATGTGTCAGCAACATACAAGTTGTATCCTACATGTATCTAGCTATACCTACACCATACCTGACAGGCGTGCAGTCAGGGTTCATCATTAACTTAACCTTATAGTTGATCGTTGGACCCTATTAGAAGTTGAAGCAGTTGACACCGGGTAAAAGGGACATTGAACAGACATGTTTGTGAATTGGTTAAACCATGTCGTCATAAATATTAAAATGTAAAATGGATAAGCACTAAACTGCAGTTAGTAAAAACATGAGGCCATAACTTGTTTGATGGTGGGTGGCCTCGTGTAACATAATATGTATGATACTGTTTAATAAAAACGATGCTTTACACATCATACGCATTCTGTTATACAGTATGTTGTTTGTTAGTCAACATGCAATGTTAAATAAATCAAGCTTATAGTCGCCATTAGATGTTAAAATTCTGTAACAATTAGATCTCGACGTTGTTGGTGGTATTTATATAAGGGTAAATTGTAGTTTGCAGCCCTGACTTTTGACCCTGAAACACTTTGCACTCATGTCCTTTGTAAGTGCCTATTTCCATGGGATGGAGCTGCAAAGTGCTTACGGTCAAAGATCAAGGGGGCAAACTGCAGTTTACCCTGTACACAATTATTGTGGGGTAGTACATGAAAGAATAACTATTGATTAATGACTTGCCATTTGTTTGCGGTACTTGGGATGTATACCTTTCCTCTTTCCTTTTAATTATTAGACTGGTAATAGATTTTCCTACCATATCTTGAGATATTGATGACATTACATTTAGAGTGGCATTTTGGTTAATGGTCAAATCATAACCAACACATTACCAAATATAGACATGGTTTTGTGCAATTAGTTTTTTTGACAAGATTCGTTATTACTAATCTGCTTAACCTGTTGTTACCATTCTTCATAGGATTTTGTTTCATAAATGAGTACCAGCTTTTCTCTTTGTTTCGTCTGTCAATCTTGATCACCATCTATTTGGGTTGCATTAGTCCTTGTTAAACAGGGTCTGTCCTCTCCCGCCAACAATCCAACCTTTTTGCCACCTTTCCCAATCTCCACCACACTGTTCCCAATCTCCACCACCCAATCTCCGGGGAAACGTGAATACTTATTCTTCTCTTAGATCCTGATTCATATTGTTTATTATTCGTTGTACCTCGACCTAATAGAGCAATTGTGGATTATCATAAAGTGATTTATGGTTATGAAAACAATTAAATTTTATGTTGGTTCTGAATTTTATGGCAAAGCTAGCTAGCCGAGAGATCAATCCGCAATAGCAAAGTTGCACTTGATTAATATTTTCCCCAAACATTACTATAATAATTTGTCCCAAACAACATAAATTGAACTTGTGCTGAGTGCAGAAGATTCTGGGTTGAGGAGGGGTACATCACGCAATAAGGGAGAAGTATAGGTTACTATATTTAAAAGCATGAAACAACTATTGATCACAAAAATCATCATCTCTTGCGACCGCTATTTGAAGTTTTTGTTGGAACTTTAACGAGTCTTCACTTCCAACTCCTTCTCACTTATAACGCCATACGACACATTAAACAGGCCCCCATCAAATATAATCTTTTCGCTTCTATCTGGTTTTCAGGAATGAATCTCCCTTCATAGTCCAAATCTCTTCTCAGGACTAATGCTTTCTTCTACATTGCTGTTGTAGCAGCCTTGAGAAGGCTAATGCAGCATATATTATTTGTAATTTCATATATTAACTACAAATTGACTTAAGTCTAAAAAATAAACCATGTTTAAGTTATTAAATCATGATAAAATTGGATAGAATTGAAGATTATGCAAATCGCCCCATCTCATTTTGATTGGAATTGATGGTGGTGATGCAAATTGACCTTGGTGCGATGCTTTTCTTCTTGTTTTTTTTTCTCACAAATGTTTGGAATTGTCAGAGAAGCCGAACACTCCAAGAACAGTGAACGATCTCAAATTAATTAATGCCGGGAAGATTTTAGAGAACCACAAAACATTAGCAGAGTGCAAGAACTCAGTGATCGATACACCAGAAGGGGTCACCACAATGCATGTTGTTGTCCGACCACCTGCTGAAAAAGCGAACGGTAAGTAATGCTTCTCATCGCTCAAAACAAACCCACTTCATTCACTTTTTCCTGACTCATGCAATTTTTCAGCAGAGAAAAAATCTTCAAAGTCGCCAGAAAATCAAAAGTGTGGTTGTGTTATTTTATAGCGGCATCTGCTCACAAGCGACAATACATGAGGTGTATGCAGCAGACATGATTGATGTTTGTGATGTCATTTAAGTCGAGGTAATTAGCCTTAAATACATAAACAGAAAATCCTGTCATGGTACATTGTCCGGTATATCGACGATGTCAGAACATGGGATTATTTGCAAAGATTATTTTCTTCCTGTAACCTTTATGTGCATAAATCTTCTACACCCGTTCACCCACATTCGTCTAAATCTTTTGCGTTTCACTAAATGGTATGCTGTTAGTGTTGTGAATCTTTTGAGGTTAATTTGTTGTACTTTCTGGTTGATAAATATCAGGAAGAAGACATTAACATGATAGGGTCATGTCTGATTACAGGCAGGTGATTCAGGCTGGTGAAGTGGTTATGATTGCATTATGTATATATAACTTGTTGAAGGACATCGGTATGACCTCTAAATTTCGTTTGATCATCATTTTTATTTAGCTATTCTCCGGTTCAACCATCTTAAAAGCAATTTATGAGATCGTCGAAGGAGTTTATGTTGGTATGGGGTCCATCCAATAATTGGCTAGGTGGCACATACCTAATTTGCAACAAATAGTTATTCTAAAAATAGGATGGGTGAAAATTAAAGAGTCAAGTGGCTCAAATACAAGGTAGAACCAACTAAGTATGGTTCCAACTGGTGAAGATATCATGCCGATGTCATCTTAGTTGGAGTAGAATGAAATATTCGCCAAATTATGTTAAAATGTCAGGATGTCATTGCTTAATTTGTCGTTGTGTTTGATAACGGTATGATCTAAAATTTGATAGGATGGTTAAAAAATGGTTGATCTGATCGTTGAGACTTGAAAGTGTTTCCCGAATGATTGGTTTGTAAGAAATTTTGTGAACAAAGTGGGCTCCTAAATAACTTTCAAGTGGTTGTTTTTGTGATTCGTACATAGGAAGCATATGAAAGTCTAAAACTATACTTTCATGATTTGCTCTTATTTTTAGAGTTTAGAGTGAAAGTGAAGTAGAAGAAGCCACTTAGAAATAGAATACATATTTTGAGTCAACTATACATTGGAAGTTTGTTTTAAAAATCTTGGAATTAAACTTTGATGGGTTAAAATTTAATATTTCAAATAAGCGGCCACAGTTTATTTCGGAACAAGAGAAGTCTGCGAAACTAGACTTCCAAACTTCTCTCTATTTCTGACAAAATACCAAATTAGTGGAGTTGCATGCCTTGGCAGCTTGGCTGATGATGCCAGACGATTTGACACCACATATAAACTTATGATTATCTTAGATTAATAAATAACATTATGCTTCACCTTATTCCTTGGCTCCTATCCGTTCAATTAAACGAAGGCATTAGTTTTCTTCAAAATATTGTCAATTGTTTTACTGTAAAAATATGAGCTAAGCAAAAATAATTATAAAACGATGTTCGTTACCGCCAAATTGCGACATGTGACAGCGATTTTGTTTTCTTGTTCGTGTTTTCACTTTTTTTTAATTTTTTAGCGATCTTTCGAAAACCTTTCCTTAACTATATAAAGTACATTATTTTTTTCTTACCTTAACTCAACCAGCTTTACTCTTCTTCTTCTTCTTACCTGCCAGAACCTTCCTCAGAAAACCCTAAAAAATATGGGTCTCATCTTTACATGGTTCTAATCTCATCTTATTTTGCTGAGCAACGTGGGTCTAATATTAACAAGAGTTATTAACAAATTATCAGGAATAACTTGTCTCAAATAATATGACTTCAAAAAATTTCTGACAATTCTCGTTATAAAATAAAAAATCATGGTAATACCTAATTTTCATTTGACTCTGTTCACTTTCAATAAATCAAATTATCTTTGATTCTTAAAGTATAACCAGTGAAAAAAGGGCCACTTTAAATTTATTTTTTATTAACATACTTTCCATAAATAACTTCTGCAAATGTTATTTGCCTTGACAATTTGAAGCACACCAACAAACTCATGTACATCTTTTGGTTGCCAAAAGAAGACAGATTACTACACTTCTCATATCACACTTCCAGCGCATAATTACACTTGTTTCTATAGTATCTACACACTTCACTTGCAAGCTGTTGCCTCAAATTCAGGCAGCACGACGAAAGCAATCGACAAGGGCGCGATCGACAGGGGTGCATTGGCGGGGGTGTGGATGGGATTCATTGCTGGAATGTCCCCATTCTTCGTTAGTTCTAACGGTCTGCCATTCAGTAATATCGTTCGACTGCGGTGAAACCCGTCTTTTCCAGTCAAGTGGTACTCTTCCCTAGTTCTTGTCCAGTCTAGTGTTTCTCCGATCCACGACATTGTACTCTTGAAGCCGTGGGGGATGGAGCGGTCCTCGTTATGGGCTTCCGCTTTGTATAAGTTTTTGTCATTTCGAACGCCAACGACAAATTCAGTGTTGTTGCTTAGATTAATAAATAGTAGTGAAATGCCAGTCTGCAACAAAAGAAGCATAAACCATTGTTAAAATATAAGGTTAACATCAAATTCAGATTCCTGTTTTAACTGTTTACCAAAAAAACATACGTTGATCCTCCACACTAATACCATGTGAAATTCAATTGTTGAACTCTTCAAATACTAATTACTCTTGAGTGTGAAGCAGTAAACAGAACTATGTTATATAATGTTATAAAACCGAAAAAAAGACATACTGTTTTCGAACAATGAGCATAAGCCCTCAGGTAAGTCGATCCAGTGATGGCAATCGACAGAACTTTTTTCCCCATGAGGCGGTGCCACAAAAGCGCGCTATAGACAAATCAACAACAGAAATTGTAAATTTTGGACTGATAGATTTGGAACGCTACAAAAACTTACCTGTAATAGTCAGGATTCGGTACAAACGAATCTGTATCGAGCAAACCATAGTAACCTCCAATCAAACTTTGTCTGCAGTAAGTTTTGGTCTCGTATTTTGCAGCCATTCCAAGCTGATCCAGGTACCTATATCAAATGTTGATCCATTTTTAGCCGTTTGCGGTTTAGGAATGTATTCGAAAATTGAAGGGCAATGATATAAGTACCAAAAGCTGTCTAAGAAGGTGTTTGAGACGCGATTGCCACCACTATTGAAAGCACCACCTGCTTCCCCGACCCAAGCAGAGGCCCATGGTCCGTGTCGTTTTATAATCAGCTGGAGATCTCGGTATGTCTTCGCTATCTTGTTCAAATGATTCGGATCCAAAATCTTGTGGACCAGTTGAGGATCATTGCCTTAACAAACACGGTTTGTTTTTATGTAAATGTAAGAGATCAACAGTTTTACTGAAAATATGTTAAATTTGCTGACCTGCACCGAGATTATATACGTGATGCGTCATGGCATTGACCACATTTGATCCCGAACTTTGTAGGAGTTCGGTGTACCATAATTGCTCATAAAAACCACCAGGAGCGACGAGGAGAGGATGTTGGTTTGATCCTTTGTACAAATCGTCAATTATTTTTTTCAGTACCAATATGTCTCTCCCGTACTGACGAGAACTTACACGCGCACCAACTCCATGACCACTTAACTCATTTCCTAAATCGACATGAAGGGATGCTCAAAATAAATTCGAAGAGAAAAGCTATTGTTAGAAATGCATGTAAATCTAATGGAACATTGTGTGCTACCGAATTCCCACGAATCAACTGGATATTTCTTCGAAACTGTGTATTCCATAAAATGGCGAGCATTGACAGAGTCCCATGCACCTTCCCAAAGACCATTGCGAACTTGATGTCTCCCATGTAGCGCATTCAATCCAAACGTGACGATAGCTCTGTGAAAAAGTTCAGCAAAGTTACAGCACAAAACCATTAAATCCCACTAATTTAATTTAGCCCATACATGGATCAACGAAAAAACATAGAGCAAGAAGAACTTAAACTCTAGTTCAGTTGATTTTATTTTTGGTTCAAAGTGATTAATATGCCATAATGGATTCGGTAATGAGTTAGTTGATTAAAACTGTTATCAGAATACAGTTTAGAAGTTCAATGAAATTATAGGACGAAGACATTAAGTGGCACAAATTCATAATGGTCCCTAAATTGAGGGGAAAACCCCACTATAAGAGAACATAACCCCGATTAAACGTCGAATGTGACATAATAATCAGTAATGTATTTGAACCAGAGCTGAACTTAAACGCTGGTACTTAATGGAAGAGTTTCCATACCCTGTTTTCTGAAATAAAGTGTTCAGCTCGTCCCATCGAGTCATGTTCAGGCATCCATGTGAGAACCCAAATAGCCCGCCTGCCATCTTTCTGAACGGAAGACAGGGGGAACCCATCCCTGGCACGCCATATAAAACTCGATCTTGCAAGGACCCTCCTAGTCTTATCCTTAATGCTTTGAATGCTGATAAAAAATGCAAACAAATAATGCCAATCGATCAACATAAAAGACAACTTTTCTACAATAAAATGGTTCATTTACCAAATCCTATGTACAAGAATGCACTTACAAAACCTTCGATAAAATCGAGTATCCTCCTAGCAAGGAGCAAGGCAACAGAAATTCGACTAAAGAAAAGTTTCTAGAAATACAAACTCAAGTGAGATGATGAACTCAAGCCTATACTATATATTTATATGATAAATGTCATTCAGCTGATTGACTCTTGCATCAAAATATTTCAAAAGGCTGCTTAATAGGAAATTAGTTGACAAAGTTTGATCCATCTTCATGAAACAACAAACTAAGTGTATTTAACTATATAATTGAACGCGGTAACCAATTTTTTCCTGTCTTTTGAACAGTTTATCATGGAATATCCTTGACAAAACAAGTGAACGACCTCATAGCAGATAAAAGAAGTGAATGATTACAGCTGCAATCAGGTTGGTAGTAATGTCCTTTAGGGCGACCAATTCCAGTTGGTCAAAGCTCTAATATCATTTGAAATGGCTCATCTCTAAATGCATGTAAAGTCTAATCCCACCAGTCCATGTGTTTAAACTTGAGGTTGTTAAGGTAGTAAATAATATCCCTATAAGTCCCCACAGTATTTTCACTCCTTGGGAGAGTATAATTGGGAATAATACATGTTCAGACTCAGAAAAAGGCCCTAAAGAAAGTTGTAACCAAGGTACATGACCATCGACTGATTACAAGATCAAGAAAACATTGCAACAAATTTGTAGAATAAATTTATAAAATTAAAAAAAAATTAGACAGTCACCTTTGATAGCGTTAACTAGAATGGGGTGGTGAAGATCCTGAAACATGAAAGAAATTTCACAGCCATTCAAATGCAATTTCATACATTAATATAGATTCAAAGATGTTAAACATCTAATACCAGGTTGAGTACAGAGGCATGCCCCCAAGGGCATTGGTTGTAGTTGCATTTTGCGGTAGGCCACCAATCCATTGTAGCACAAACAAATTTATCATCCGTTTCCGCAACCGCAAGAGAACCACTGACGATAATGGTCGCAACCTCTTGTGCCCGAATTCCCGCAAACAAGCAGAGATATATAAGCGAGATCGACCATAGGGCCATGACCTCAGAATGCTTCAAATTTGATCAAAATTCAGCATATTAATAGCCAAGAAAAGGGGCAAAACTAATCTGACTAGCAAAAAAAAAGATAACATTGTGATCCTAATGCATGTATATGATAACTCAATTGTAAAAAAACACTTCAAATTATGTAACCATCAAAAGTAAAGGATAATTGGACACCTGACAGAGAGGGAGAGAGACGTTTAGAGAATACTTGACATGCTTGCCTTGTAAGAAATGAAAACCATATGTTTCTTTTCTTAGAACCCAAACTAACTCTGCACCAATCTTTTACTGTTCAGATGAAACCAAACCCAATTCAAGTCTTGCACAATAACCTGCGATTAGTCTTCTCAAAACAGCATGGGTTCTTCTAATAAAAATCGCAAATTGGACACCAAATACAAAATGAGCTTGAAAATAACAAAAAATATATATTCAATCATCAACAAACATGACCCGACGTTCCAAATAAAAAAAGGTTTTCCAACATGCCCAACAAAACCACAGAATAGGTGTCAAATTCCTTTATAAAAGAATCTCACCTCTGGACACCAAACGTAACATTAACTTTAAAACTAACAGAAAGAAATCATAATCCTCAACAAACCCGAGCTAAATGTTCCCAGAAAAAACTTAGGTTCTTATAAGAATTGCAGATTTGGACACCTAACATAACATAATTAAATTTGGAAAAATAATAGAAAGAAATAGTAATCCTCAACAAACTTGACACCAAAGTTCCCACAAATGTATGGGTTCTTATTCCCAGTAAAACCACAGAAACAGTACAATTACACATTTAGACACCAAACATTATATGACCTTTAAAATAGCAAAACACTTAAAAACCCTCAGCAAAACAGACACCAAATTTCTCAAAATAAAACATGGGTATTCCCAATAAAACCAGAAAAAGAAAACATACAAAAAAATCTTTAAAAAAAAGCTACCAGAGGAAGGACCCAAGAGGGGCTTCTGAAGGTGACCCAGTTAAGAATAGACCTCCAAAGGTTTAGAACAAAGCAAAGGCAAATGGATGGGTGGTTTTAGAAAGGGTAGTAGGTTGGTAGGGAGGATAAAGATGGCATCTTTATTTGACTCTTTGCATGAGACACAAGTGACCCACACGCTATGACATATTTGGTCCCTCCCCAACTACTGATTTATAATCATAATTGTGTGACAAAAAGGTCCAAAGACCAGTCACGGACTACTACTACTGTCTGCAACTGATCTTCGCTTGAAGAACTCACAGTCTTGCACTCACTTTCACGGATTGAAGTCAAAGATGTGCTGACGTCACAATAATACAAAAACTACAATTGCCTTTTCAAAGTACAGTGAATTGAGTAGCTGCCCATCAGAAGATTAGTTAGTCTCAGAGATCTTTTACAAAATATTTGGTAAAAATTAATTTTAATAATTAAGGACGGTCGTGGATTTAAATCTCATCGATCAAGAGTTATTCCCGGAATCAAACTGACATTCCCCTCCTCCAACTTGGACCAATTAGGATACACTACGAAAAATACTACTTTGAAAACAGGAGGAAAAAAATGATACTTCACAAATTGAAATGAGAGATGTCACAATATCTCAAGACCACAACTTTATTTCCAAGTACAATGAATCTAAGTACGTGATGATCGGACAGTGGGCATCACGGTGAACCGCACAGGGCGAGTGTAACATCCCCGAACAGCGGAAAATTTAAACTTTTAAAATCAAGGGAAACACGTGGATAAAACCATCAAGAATGGGGACATTACTGAAAGAAATACATAAATACGTCTGGTGCACCATATTACATAAGAATTTGTCAAAAGAGTGATTACATCATAACACAAAACACATAGTACATGTAATCACGACAACCTAAAGTAGGTAGACGACAAGATCCAGTCCCAAAGTGCAATCTCCCTCGGTCACCACCCGCCGCAACCTAACGCGGTCCTGAAAAAGATGCAACAACAATGTCTGAGTTTCCATAAGGAAACCCCGTATGACAAGCTCACCTATATGCCCTAACATACTAGTATAGCATGGCATGGAATACAAAGCAGTAAACATTCCCACAAGGGCAAAACCGGACATCCGTTCTGCAATCGTTCCCGCTCTCACACAGGCCCCGCGGTCTACAATCGCCACCGCTGCCACACAGGCCCCACGGTCCGCAACATCGTCGTCGCCACACAAGCCGCACGATCCAACAACCACCGGTACCACACGGGCTACACGGTCAAACAACACCGCCGTCACACAGGCCGCACGGTCCAACATCGGGTCCCCATAGAGACCTACTGTAGGCACATACGGTCTAACGGACAGTACACAACACATCCCCACACGCGACTACACAAGCCAAGGGATCGGTGAGGAGGCGTTCGCACTTCCGCGCAGGTAGAATCAGATCTGAAAACATCGGTCCATCAACCAGCGCCACACAGACCGCACATGATCTCACTCGATAGGTGCCCAGTCGAGCTACCTGCCGGAACACATCATCGGCAGTCCATCGCCGCAACCACACAGGCCATGCGCGATCCTCCCTGCCGCCACACAGGCCGCACAAGGGCTCTACCGCCGCCACACAGGCCGCACGATACGTGCAATCACTGTCATCAAGGTCAGTCGAACATATCCGCCACACAAAGGCCAGACAATCGACAGATCCAAACCGAAGTCCGCAGGGTCATCGAGCTGCACGTGCAGACACCAACTCCACCGCTATAAAAGCAGGGCAGCAGCCCCGTAGCCCCTCAGGGCGGTAGTCACTTCACCAACGACAGTTGCGTGCCTGCTGAAGCAATGGGATCCGCAATCCCTCAGGCTGCTACTCTAACGCGAGTCAAACGATCCACCAGATTTGTCACGATCCATTCTTGGAGGTGACGCGTTCCGGACACCCCCACTCTTCCACACGGTGGTCCCTGGGCAGGCACGCGTAACGCGCCCACCGTCACCTCCTGGCTCACGCACAAGGCGAGGACACGGGTTTCCGTGGACAGAGTTGACATCCTAAGCGGAACCAGGAATTCTGTCTTGTGCAAAACAGTCGACCGAAAGAGACACTCGATCGACCGTTTTCCCCAAGGGAATCAGTCGACCGAAGTGACAACCGGTCGACCGCTTCCACAAGGGAAATCGGTCGACCAAAAGTGACAGCTCGGTCGACCGTTTCCACAAGGGAATCGGTCGACCGAAGCGTCTGCAACGGTCGAACTATTTGCGCAACACATAATTTTTAAAGGTCTACCGAAGGTCTAAAACCGGTCGACCGAACGAGGTCAAAATCCGGAGTCTGGTCAACATCAAAATCCAATCTATCGGTCGACCGACTCAGGGGTCTCGGTCGTCCGAAACCTTACAGGGTCAACCTATTATTTTCTACGTCATAAACGGTCGACCACAACCACACCAAGGGTCCGATACACTTAAGTTCTGGTCGACCGAACACAAGGATCTGGTCGACCGAAACACGCCTTGCAAAAACACTACGTTCGGTCAACTGTCCAAGGGACCCGGTCGACCGACAGACGTCTTCAACCTCGTGTTAGCCGAGGTTTTGACGTCGAAACTCGTCGCCGGCGAGGTCTCCGACCTCCCGGGACCTACCAAAACATCACCTCAACGTGGGTGATCACTAAGGCCTCTAATGCAATAACTTGACATACCTCTCTTTGAAGAACGACGAAGGACACCGGAGAACACCGCCTTGCTTGCCTCCGACGCTCACCACCTTGCACCGCACCACGCCCAGCACTCCTTGCCTCACGCGCACCTTCTCCACCGGAACTCGAGCACCACAGGAGAGGAAGAAAGGTTGAAGAAGAAGAAAATAAGAGAGGAAGAAGAAACGTGAGAGAGTGTGAAGGAAGAGAGAGAGAGAGAGAGAGATGCATCACCCTTCTTGAAACCCAACACCAACAGCAAACACTCCATCCACAACCACCCTACTCCACAGCCCACACCTCCTTCACGTCACCCAACCCATCACCAACAGCCTTCTCCTATTCCTCTTCAACTTCCCATGCAAACTCTCCAATTAGCAACCTAATCACCATTAAACCTTAAACAAGTTAGGGTCATTACAGCGAGCCTCATGGGTGTTGGGTAGGGGGCACGTGTCCCCCTCCCATTCGTAGAATAATTTTTTATTTCTTTAAAATTTGATAAAATTCATTTTAAATTTGTATTAAATTATTTTATCAATTTCTTAATGAAAATATGTTTTTTATTTGTTTGATTTTGTAGATTTTTTTGTGATTTTTTTTACACATGATTAATCTCCAAATGACGTGGATGAGAGAGAATGTAGGGTGTTTGGAGTGTTTTTTAGCGTGATTAAGGGGAACTTTTGGGTGGGTTGGGTGAGCTCACGTGGCAGAAAGAGAAACTGACATGACAGAGAGAGAAAGCATGACCCCTAAGGGTATCTTGAGCACTGCTATTTATTCTCTAAGGCAGTTTTGGGAAGAACAATCTTTCTCAATTATATTTATGGTACAAAAAAAGATTCAAAAGAGAACTTTCATGGGGTTTACGGAATGTATTTAGATTTCATACCGACAAATACCCTTGACAGACAAATTATGACCCTATCTAATAGGGGTGTAAACAGGTCGAGTACGGATCGGGTATGTCCCTTACCCGTACCCAACTAAATTAATGGGTATATGTACGAGTATATATGCAACGTCCTCAAACAGCAGAAATAATTAAAAACTTTAAAAGATAGTCAATAGAGTCAAACCATACACTCGAGAACATCATGGAAACACACAAACATAAAGTACACCAACATATATATACACACAGACACACGAGTTTTTCGAAATTGTGATTACATAAAAGGTTACAAAATGAAAATACAAGTAATCACTACAACCTCAAAAATGAGGGACTAGCAGGATCCGGTCCCAGGTGCGCTCCTCCTCGATCACCACTCTCTATCGCCGCTCACGGCCTAAAAAGTAAATATGCAACTATGCATGAGTTTCCATAAGGAAACCCTGTATGCTAACCCCTAACATGAATGAACAAAGACATCAACAAGTAAAACACATGGTGCATCATACAACAACTGTAAAACATCGTCGTCAATACTGGGCTCCAGGGACCTCTCTCCCAACCACAGCAGACACGATCCACAAATAGGCGCTATGGTCCTCACACCCAACCCTCACATCACACGTGCTCCCAAGGCATTCTCACTGGAAAATCATCGCCTCACAAGGACGGGTTCTCAACACTCAGAAACACACAATCATAGAATGATCCCTATCAGGTCGGCCTGTCATTTCCGTTGCCTCCTCAAGGTCGGTGGACCCGTTGCCCTTAAAGCCGATCACACCCCAAAATCAACCATAAAAGCACAAAACAGGGCAACCAAAAATGCAACAACGGTCGACTGATTCCCTCCAGACAATAGGCATGGGTTCAACTGTTACATAACCGATCGAACATAATAGCATAAAACAGTCGAACAAAAGGTCATGGGCAGTCACCCGTTTGGATGGTCTACTCCATAGAAACATTAAACAATTATGGACAACCGGTCGATCGACAAAGGGACCATGTTCGACCAAAATTATCAGGAACTTTCTACGTTCTCTAAATTCACAACCGATCGAACAAACTACAACCGGTTGAACTGAATTTAAGTTCACTAAGTCATCAGTCGAACAAGATCTCAAGGCGGTCGACCATTTAGATGGTCTATGTGTAACCGGTCAAACGATAAAGGGGACCCGTTAGACCGAAAACACCATAGTGCACCTAAAATGCTTAACCGGTCGACCGCCCAAAGGCATCATTCGACCGGTGCTAGGCAAAATCCCGCAATTACACTAGCATCAGTTGACCAAGGCATATGTCGGTCGACCGTCATTTAGCAGCAACCTGCTGCATTGCAACCTCCGACGAGTCTAACGGTCACCGTCGACTAAACCAACCACTCACACACCTAGGTTGAGTATTAAAGAGAAGTTTGACATACCCTTAAGGCTTGAAGAAGCCTCTGAAGAACCACGATGACCACATCCTCACTACAAACGTGCTTACTCCGGCAAGCTCTTTACTCCGTTATCCTTGCCAACTCTGATCACGCTCCACTGAAACCTTCTTCACTCGCCTTTCACTCCAACACTGGAGTTCCTGAGAGAGTTGAGAGATGAGAATTGTCTTGTTTATCAATATATTTATAATATTCATTGTCTTGTTTTTGGTACGTGAAAATTGATTAGTTGAGGTTTATATTTGGTTACATCAAATTATGTTTTTTAACGTCGTGTCAAACAAATGGCTCATGTGTCAATTTCGTAGATATTGTGTCTCTTTTTTTTGAAGAATTTTGAAAACTCTATTCTAGTTAAACTCCAGATGCGAACTAGTCAACATTGTGGTTTCATCCATGATTCTTTCTATTTTAAAATCAGTGATCTACCTTGTTGGGTATATCATATGAGATTATTAAACTAAAACTTTTAAGGGCCTCAAGTATCCAGGATTTCAAGTATGGTAGGGCACCACGTATTAACGTATCAATCTACAATCAAAAAATAACATAGAAACCAAAAAGATTAATATTTCATAAAAAATTAGAAGTAAAGTCATAAATAATTCAAATTACAACCTAATAGTACTTTAAAATTATTACAATAGTTCTCGACGAGTTTTCATATTTTGGAACTGATTTATAATAGCATCTATGCTAATACCCAAAAACAAATATTTCTCTAGATAAGTAATCAAACAATCATTCAACATTTGATCTCCCATGCTATTCCGCTACTTGTCTTTTACTAGAGTCATTCCGGAAAATACTCTTTCAACACTTGTCTCACGGGAAGAAGTAACACCAACTTCAATAGTAAGTAGACCTTTGAATGAGTTTCATGCTTGTTTGTCTCAACAAGTTTCATGGAAAGCTCATTAAGATTCTTCACATTCGAAAATCTCTCGTCATTTCGGATATCAACAATGAAATTGTCAAGTGAGTATTCAAAGAATATCAATTGGGCACTTGAAAATTCATTAGGATAGAATTGAGCAAGTCGGACGAATTTCCTTTTGTCAAAAAAAGAAAACCTATTAGCGGGATTGAAGCAAGACATACAAACAAGTAATTCCTTGCTTACCTCATTAAACCGATTTTCAAGTTCTTGCAATTGTAGATCAAGAACACTTAGAAAAACTTCAACTCGAAAATGATGAAAATTTGTCACTTGTGGGCTTCTACCTCGAAACGTTCTTCTTCTCGGGACAACATATTTTCCCTCCATATTCGGAATCTCGATGGCAAATTTAACCATAAATGAAGTGACTTTCTCAAGTTGAGAATCTCATCCATGATCTCTCATCTCTTGCAAATTTCTCTTAGTTACATCAACCATTGTCATTGCATTTACAATATCTTGATCATGTTTTTGCAAGGCCAAATTCAACTCATTTGTGATCCCAAATATACCCACCATCAAGTGTGCCACAAAAATAAAATCAAATGACATCAACAAGTGTGTAATTGTTTGGGCTCTATTCCTATCAATCACCTCAGAAATAGCCCCAATGACATTAAGTGACTTCAAGATTGTGGGATACAAATCAAGCACATTCAAAATTGTTTTAAAGTGAGATCCCCAACGAGTGTCACCAGGCCTACTCAAGCCAAGTTCCTGATTTAAACCAGTTCCCGTTTCAATTTCACCTAAAGATAATGCCTCCAAAACTTGTTGCTTTTGTTTTTTCTCGAAGAAATTCTTTCCTCTTAGGTGAACCACCCACAAAATTTAGCAAATGTGCAAGTACATCTATAAATAGTCAACCACAATCTGAATTCTTCTTTGCAACAGCAACTTGTGTCAATTGAAGTTGATGAGCAAAATAGTGGACATAGTAAGCCGATGGATTTTCATCCATTATTAAAGTTTTGAGGCCATTAATTGAACCTTGCATATTGCTAGCTCCATCATAACCTTGGCCTCGAACTCTAGAAAGACTTAAAGAGTGCTCCATAAGTAATGACTCAATAGAAGCTTTAAGAGTCAAAGAAGCAGTATCAGGAACATGGACAACACCAAGAAAGTGAAACAAAAATGCCCAAATCTAGGGCAGCTTGAAGTTGGGGTCGTGGGAATTAGGGAGAGGGGAGTTTGGGAGTTCTAACTTGGTCTTGGGGAGTTGGGTTGTTGGGGTGGAGGTGTAACATGAAAGCCCATAAGGTCATAAAACCCATGCTGCCGCGCAAATATGCAATAACTCTATCAATATTACATTACACATATCATTTAACCCATAATACATGTTAAGTAACAGCCTATACATAATATATTAGACTATATTTTGGATTTTAATGGTGGGGCACGTGCCCCCACCAGGCACTGCATCCGCCACTGAAGATATGTTACGTTATTTTTTATACATGACACTTTGCATTAATTTTCAAAATCGAAAGCATTAATATTTTAAAATAAAGTGCTTTTGGATCTGTTAGTGAAATCATTATTACATGACATTTTACATGACATCAGCTTTATTAAAGTTATGAAATGGTGGTGACTTGTTTCTATTTTCTATCGTTTCCTCGTTAATTTCCAATAGTGTGTGTCGTTATTAAGATATGCTGATGTCACAACATCCCAAAAAACAATATTATTTTCAAGTACAATGAATCTAAGTACACGATCGTAATAATATCAACAGTCTCAAGATGTTACTTCAGTGTGTCCGTTGTTAATGAACAAATTGCAAAGATCATTATTGTTAGGCCTGAGAACCGGGGCCAGTCAGTGATGAATGCTAAGCCAAAATTTGATGATGATTTTGACCAGAATTAAACCTTAGATTAAACAGGCAAATAAGCTTGAACCCATTTTGCATGTATTAGTGATCGTATACAAACCAATATCTGAGTCTAATGAGTCACTCTTTACTCTTCCATCGATCTGTAGTATGTGTAAATCAATCAATCCAGATTTGTATTTGGTTAGATCCGATTATGTTTTTGTGTTCGCGTGTCGAACAAATGTGTATCTTATTAGTTCTTGGAAGTTATGTGATGATCTTGAATTGAAATTATTTTTAATTCCATTCAAGCTAAGCTCCTAACGTTGTGACTCTATCCCTAGTCCTTACGATATAACCACTACAAAATCTAGCCTAGTTGGGTATATTATGTGAGATTATTAAACCGAAACTTGTAAGGGCCCCAGAGGAAGATATTTTTCATACATGACATTTTGCATTAATTTAGAATCAAAAGCATTAATATTTAAAAATCAAATCTTTAGCCAGCTTTTGGGATTTGTTAGATCAGCTTTATTAAAGTTGTAATATGGTGGTGATTTGTGTTCATTCATTTTGCTTCCTCATTAATAATTTCTCAATTTGTGAATTGTTGATCGAGTCTTCTATTTTACCGTTTCTTTTATTACATATTTAATTTAAAAGAGGTTTGTGATCTCATATCAAGTTATGTTCGATTACAACTTGTTAGAATTATGGACCCAAGTGATAATCAAGCCCATGATGGTAAAGGAACCAATGTATCTCGGTCCACTAGTGAAGGCGCCCGAGTTACAAGACTTGGGCTAGGTGATGGACTGAAGCCTCAATGCTAGACCAAAGATAAACCTGGGGCACCGTGTGTCAATCAGCTGATTTGATGAATAAGAGTGATTATGAGGCACTTGATTAAGTCTTTTATTTGCATATGTGTTGATTTAACCAGTCTATTTTGGAGTCTCGGTTGATCCACCTTGTTCCATGGATCCGGATGCTCCGATTATGTGTAGCTTATGTATAAATACTTGTAACCCTTTTAAGCCTTAAATAACAAGCCCTGATTTCATTTATATCACTCCTCTCTTCTTCTCTCTCACCCTCCTCACCGAAATCATAATCCCAACCTTCATTGATCCAACCTTCTGAGATCTTTTGTCTCAGGTCTTTGATCAGATTCTCATTTCCTGCATGGTATCTGAGCCTCCTGGTTGAGATCTACCCATTAAACCCTCGATAGCTGCCACAACCCAATCCACTACATTTTCGTCAAGCTCACCTCTGCTAACTATTCTCCTATGGGAGACTCAAATCTCGGGGCTCATCGAGTCCCAAGGAATGACGGGCTTCATCGATTGGTCTTTTTTGGTCTTGGAGAAGGAGATTATGGAAGGAGAGGATGAGGCAGAGTCCAGAATGAGGCAGAGTCCAGAATGGTCATTAAACCGAAGTATGACCATTGAAAAATATCCCATCGACTACTTTAGGCTTGGATCATAAGTCCACTATATGAAGAAGTTCTGAGTGTAGTTGCCCGACTTCAAATGTCTCAAGAGGTTTTGGATCAAAGATTCCATATATTGGATCTTGTTGACCACTCTAATCTCTAAAATAAAGTAAATGCTGCGAAAATAAATTAAACAAGAGGTTGACGATCAAACCACACGTATACCAATGTTTTTTTTTTTTTTTTTTTTTATAGAGATTTGACACCCAAACCAAATCATAATCTTCTCTTGCAAGCTCCGCTCAATTACCACGAGCCCTGCTCACGAATTCACTAATCTAATCTCCATTCCATGCTAAGATCAAGTCTTTTACAAAGTAAGCTCGCGAACAACCTCGCCAAAGTTGATTCTTCCTCTCACAACCCGAGAGGAGCTTCCTCCTGAAACTTATAGTACACTTATGATTCAACAAAGTACGAGTGGGAATAACTAATCTACACACTAGACTTGAGCACACTTGAGAAGGATATGATTTGGGAACATAGTTGCTGAATTTAAGCTTGAGTTCGTGGAGTGAAGTATTCAAGTGGGGAATATTGTAGGATCGTGAGAGTCTCTAATTCTAATAACTTTTAAGCTAATTACTTACTTGTTTAATCAATCAAGTATATGCAGCGAAATTTAAACAAATAAACAAGCAAGCAAGGTTGATAAGCAAACCACAATGAAGACTGAGGATTTTTATAGAGGTTCGGCACCCCACTCGGGTCCTAGTCCTCTCTTGCAAGCTCCGCTCGGATCACCGAGTTCCGTCCACGACTTCACTAACCACTCCCCGTTCCGAGCCGGGAGAGAACACCTTTACAATCTTCAAGCTCGCGAACAATCCTCGCCGAGCTTGGCTCCTCTTCTCACAATCCGAGAGGGACACTTCGAGCTCACACCGAAGTCCATACTCTTATCTTGGGCTTTCACCAAGACCGTTGCTTCTTAGACAACAATGGAGTAGAACAACATTCTCTAATCTTGAACACATTTGAGTAGAATATGGAATTGATTACTAAGTGTGGAAGGTTTTGAGATTTTGAGTGTGTGGAGTTTTCTCTAATGTAGGGGACAAATAGTAGTGGGAGAGTTGTGTTAAAATGTGTTTCACAACTCTATTTATAAGCTCCAAGACAATTATAGTCGTTGGGGATGAATTTGGTAAAGGTTGTGTAAGATACACAAAATAGAAATTTACAGGACCCAATTCAGAACGAAATCGGTCGACCGAATCGGGTATGTCAGTCGACTGGTTGGTCAAATTTGGCTTTGACTTAAGCTCACTTAAGTGATCGGTCGAACGCCGAATAGGGTTCGGTCGACCGATTCATAACAGACTCTACGTGGTTGACAAACAAGATCGAATTTGGTTGACCGAAACACGGTCCCCGGTCGACCGAAAACCAACAGACAGTTTGGGTTTGTCGAGACATCTTAAGTTCGATCGACCGATCAAGGTCCTCGGTCTATCGATAGGAAAAGGTATTTTTGGGGTATTTGGAAAAATACGAATACGACGGTTGGGTATAATACGACAAAACAAACGGTCGGAAAATTGTGTTAACTCGGTCGACCGAAAAGGTCTGGACGATCGACCGAAATCGGGCAGTAAAACACTAACTGCTTAATTGATCACTCGGTCGACCGAACGGTCTGTTTCGGTCAACCGAATGTGGGCAGGCAGTTCAAGTTAAGTGTTTAGTGTTTTCCGGTCTAAGTTTGGGTGATCTATTGAATTCCAAATTATATGAAATTTTGTGTGTGACTTCTATAAGGAACCTAGTGTGTATGTGAGTTGATTTTAGCTCAAGTATGCTCAATTAAACAATGTTCCTAAGACGCAAGATTACATGTCTTCAATATAGCTTTAATACATGTCTTTTTTATTTCTTTTCCTCTTCTAGTCGTGATCACTTGTAGAAATTAGCACAATACAATATATATGCTATGCAATATGTGTGCTACTCTACATTGATTATAATTAAGATTAGGTTGATTAAATCATCAAAACATAGATTAAGGCCAAAAGCCAACAATGTTTTCTCTCAAAACAATGGATCAATAAGAAGTGTAAGAGATGTGTTAAACTACGATTTGAACACCTATTTTTAGTCTCTAGGATCCATATAGCCATTGGGGCTAGAAACAAAAGAGATAGAGAAACAACCGATAAAAAGAGCATAAGTGATTTGTCAGTTGGGTGACCATCAGTCGATTGTTTGGTGACTTCTTTTCGACTGTTCACTTAAGTTGTAAGTTAATGGTTGGACGAATAGACAAATTGGTTGGACCAACACAATGTAAAATGAGAGTTTGTAATTAGATACTGGATAGTCAATTGATTGATCGTTTTAATAACCGTAAGTGCACGACGTCGGTGAAGATGTGATAAATACGGGTCGAACCTCAAGAGTTGTGAGTGTTGTTGTGACTACCATACTTTGTAGGAAAGGAGAGGAAAATAATGGTATATAAAATAGTTGACAAACGCGACACGAAATAACAACAACCAATCAAAAACTAGTCCAGTAGGAGGTGGAGAATGAAAGTGAAAGTGTAGATGTGTATTCGTGTGTGTGTGTAACATTTAGTGCTCATGACATGCATAACATATATATCTTATAATGCCACAATTATAAGTGTGTATCTACATGGATCAAGATTTATCACCATCATTAAAACATACAAAATACTACTCAAGATAAGGACAAAGACAACCACATGTTTAATGTCATAAAGAACACATAATCCATAATGACCAAAACTCAACTATGTCTCCACATGAATTAAGATGTAACATTATCATTAAAACATACAAAACATTAATTAAGATGAGGCCAACAAGTGCACATGCTCCCACATGCCATCCTTATCTCTTTACTACTCCAACTTTATCCTTACCTCATTATACCCCATAAAGTGGGCCCGTTGATTCGAACATGTTTGATTTTAATTGTCAAATTACTCATCAGGTTCAAGAGATTACGGACTTTTGCAACCAACATATTTTTCTTTACACTTAGGTCCTTCTGGAATTTCACTTACGTCCTTATGGACTTCCAATCCAGTCCTTCGGCATTACAAATATGTCCAGAAAGCTTCCAAATCAATCATTTCTTCCTGCATTTAGGTCATTTTTGCTTCCTTTCTCTTGTTTATTACCTAAAACCTAAAATACATCAAACAAACACTCGAGTAGTACACAATTAGGGTAAAATAAAGGACATATAACATGAATGCAATGTATGATATGCTACTAATCAAATACCTCCACACTTACCATTTGCTAGTCCCGAGCAAAACAAAGAAAGAAAAAATATGAAACGAAAGAAAAGCTTATGAAAAATAAGAAACTGTAACTCACTTTTTTAGGAATCACGGTTGCATATATCACGTGCAACAATCACGGTCCAGCTGGCAAGCCATGGAGCGCAAGCAATAGTTGTGCACATGGGTAGCGCATGGCCGGTGAAGCTTTCTTCAAAACAAGCCCACCAACCAAGCAACTGTTAGCCCAACCCCATGCCAACACCCTCTCTCCCACCATTGGGTCAGATGCATACCTGAGTTGAAGCAATCGATGTGCTCCAGATTGCTGAAAACTGCCTCTCGCGCAAGCTGAAACATGTTGCGCCTACTCGCTGGTAGTTGTTGCTATCGCCAGAGTTGCTGCTTGAGGACTTCCCTGATCACCGGAGAGGGAGGCGGAGAGGGGAATTGGTGTGTGAGGAGGGAAGCCCACTTAAACCCACACGTTCCACTTTCCAAATCACACACCAATCATGCGCACCAAATCATACCAAATCTCAATTCAGCATGATCTCGCAATCCCCAACCAAATTCTCAATCCAAAAACCTTCCTTTTTGCTGGGAGAAAGACCACGCACCTTCCTAGTAGCTACCCCAAATCAGGCCCGAAAATAACAGCCCAAGATGTGCCCATGATCACACAAAATCTTCCTAGTCCACAAGATCTAGCTAAATCTCTCCCACATGCTTCCACCGAATCCTCCTTCCTAATCCATGAGATTTTCATCCTTGATTGCTGACTCATCAATTCCAAATGCACCAGCCCATGTGGTCAAGATAAATTTAAATCCAACGTCTTACATGCCTAAAGCAAAACCGATCGAGCCTAGTTGCACATGCGCCCGACGCACCACACCTACTCGACCAAAAAGAAAATTTTCCCCAAAAGGAAAATTCTCCCAAAAAGGAAACTTTCCCCAAAGAGGGATTTTCCCTGAGAGGAACTGTTCCCAAAAAAGAAAATTTTCCCGAAAAGGAAACTTTTCCCAAAAATAGAAAATTCCCAAAAAATGGAAACTTTCCCAAAATAAGGACAAACTTCCAAACACACAAACAACATAACAAACCATCACACAAATATGAAGGATTAAAATGTACTTTATTATAGTATCAGGGAAGCGGGTCTTACATCCCCCTTTAACAAATTTTGTTCTCAAAAGTTGCTATCCTTAACCCTCAACAAAGAGTCCAGGATAGAAACTCCTTACATCATCCTCACACTCCCAAGTGGTTTCACTTGCATTATGACGTTGCCAGCGAACCTTCCCCATTGGGATGGTCCCACACCTCAACTTTCGCTCAACATGCTCCAAGATCTCCACGAGTTGTTCCTCCATGGTCATGTCACGCTGAATCTCTGGTAGCTCATGCGAAATCACATGCGATGGGTCTCCCACATACTTCCTCAGCATGGAGATGTGGAATACGTTGTGTAGGCCAGCAAACTGTGGGGGTAAAGCCACTTGATACGCCATTGCACCAACGTATTCCAGAATCTCGAATGGTCCAACATACCTTGGGCCTAGCTTCCCTTTCTGCCCGAGCCTCATCACACCCTTCGTAGGCAACACTCAGGAGATAACACTCCTCCTCCTTGGCGACAAAGAGGTTTAACGGCTTGTTGCACGTGCTAAGTGCAACAGTGATTCCTATGAAAGTGAGTTAGGATTTCTCTATTTTTCGTATGCTTTTTCCTTTCTTTGTTTTGCTCGGGACTAGCAAAAGTTAGGTGTGAGGTATTTGTTTGACATCATATCATGCATATATTTGTGTCTTATATCCTTTATTTTTAGCCTAAGCAATGCTATGTAACGAGTTTTATGTTTATGTTTCAGGAATAAATAGGTTTGAGAAAAAGAGACTAAAAAGGACTTAAAAGCAAGGAAAATGTCTAAGATGCAAGACCTATGGACTGAGATGCAAGAGAGAAGGACCCGGATGTAAAACCAAAATGACCAATGAGCAAATCAAGAAGCTCCACACCATCATGAGGAGTATTTTAGCAATTAGATCCGGGCGAAAACATCAACAACCCAATCGGGTTCACCAAAGATCAAGAAATCAAGTCCTAAACAAGCCGTCCAAAATCGGGGCCGATCAGACCAAGATGGACCGCCAAACAACAGCCATACACCGCCAACTGGCGGTCCAATATGGCGCAATGGCAATCTCCTTTGGCGTGGGTGTTTGTTTATTGTTTTATGTCCATTTGAGGTATTCTTTTTAGTCCCATATCGGGGGATTGTTCCCGATTGCATTTTTCTTTGACTATAAATAGAACTCTTCCTCTCCTTTTGTATTCACCCATTGCTTGGTGCCATTCTCTCTACTTGAAGTAAAAGCCTTGAAGCAAAAACTCAAGGTAGAGGAGAAAGTCACTTGTAATGTGAGTCATGTAAATAAAATAATTATTTATAGTTTTGTTAGTTTTATATTGTCTTTATTTTGATGTTTGCTTGTTTAGTTTGTTTGGTTTTCTTTATAGTAGTATAAATAGAATGTCTTCTTTTCTTCATGTAGTTTATAGTTTAATGTGTGAGTAGTTTCATCCCCGTTTGGGGGTCGAGTTGATGTTTGTACATGTTATGTAGATGGAATGGATGCTAAATATTATTGTATGTGAGAAATGTTAGTATGTTTTTTGAATTAAAGAGAATACTTAACTTGATAGTTTCTACCGTAATATTTAGGTACATTCCATGCTTGTTTAGGTTGTTAATAACAAACTTGTCATGCTCATATTAATCACCTAGGTTAGTGCTTTGAATGATAGGTCTTGCCATTAGGTACTTCTTATGCATAACAAACACTAACTACACTTGAGTTTATTGTATGCATTCACTACACTTATTTCATGTGTACACACACTCCACCTCTTAGGGGTTTTCCATTCCTGATTTCTATCTTCTTCTATTAGTCACTTAGTTTCATGTCTTCTCTCGCTTTCATTTCCTTCTTTGTTGCTTACTCGTTTAGCGTAGTTTAGTTTAATCAATCTCTTCTCCCCTTTGTTTCCCACTCGCCTTCGAACTAACCAAAGTCGACACACCTCCCTGTGGAGTGACCCGTATTTTCCACTGCTTCAACGTGGCTATGCACTTGCGGTTATTTTAAAACGTTCAATCAGCTGCCACAAGTGTGCGTCGAATCGGGTCCACTCTATCTGCACACAACTGCACAATCTCTAGCACAATAGTTCTATCTCCCCAACCTCACTCCAACACAGAGAATAGAGGCAAGGGCACCCATATATGGCCTCATACGGTGCCATGCCAATGCTCGCGTGATAGACGTTGTTGTAAGTAAACTCCACCAACGACAAGTGATCATCCCAGCTCCCTGAAAGATCCAATAAGCATGCTTTGAGTATATCCCCCAAAGCCTGAATCATCCTTTCTGACTGCCCATCTGTCTGAGAGTGAAATGTCATGCTAAACTTTAGCTTCGTCCCCAACACCTTGTGCAAGCTCTCCCAAAACTTCGAAGTGAAATGGGGATCTCGATATGAGGTGATGGACACCGGAACTCCACGGAGCCTGACTATCTCCTAGATGTAGAGCTTAGTCAAACTCTCCAAAGATGTAGTCACCCGAGTCGTTAGAAAATGAGCTGATTTGGTCAAACGATCCACTATCACCCAAATAGCATCATGCGAACGACTGATCCTCGGCAAACCTGTGACGAAATCCATTGTCATGTGTTACCACTTCCACTCCGGAAGCACGATCCTTTGCATTGTGCCTGCTGGATGCTGGTGCTCGATCTCAACATATTGACATGCCAAACACCTCGAAATGAACTCCACAATGTCTCTTCATCTCCTTCCACCAGAAGCTCCACTACAGTTCCTTGTACATTTTTGTGCTCCCCTGATGAACCGTGTACCTCGAGTAGTGAGCTTTCTCCATGATCTCCTGCCTCAGTCCATCCACATTCGGAACCTAGAACCGATCCCGATATCTCACACCTCCATCCACTACGATCTGAAAATTAGACCAACAGAAGCAACGAACTTGACTCAGAATCCTCACTCTCCTTCTTCACAATCCTCTAGATGATCGTTGTCTCAACTCACAAGCTAGCCAACCCCACTCGGCCAGGCTCATCATTGAAGGGATGCCAATTAGCTAGATCCTCTAACAACTTTGATTATTAGTATATCATGCATCACATTCATGCTATTTATCCTTAATTTTACCCCAATATTGAGCTACTCGAGTGTTTGTTGTTATATTTCAGGTATTAGGTAATGAAGAAGAGAAGGGAAGAGAAAAATGACTGAAACGTATGAAGAAAAGACTTAAATGAAGCAAAATGGACATCTCGGTCATACATAAGGACCCATCTGCAAGAAGTAAGGACATGGATGTAAGCCCGGAGGGACCAAATAGTAAACCGATAAACTCCACATCATCATGAGGAGTATTTTGGAAATTATATTCAGGCCCAAACTCCAATAGCCGATCCGAGTGCACCCTACATGAAGAATTAAAGAAGATATTCGAAAATGGGTCTGATTCGACAAAAACTGACCGCCAATTAGCGGTCCCTTTTTCTCAAAATCCGACACAGTTTTGTGTGGATATGGGTTATGTGTTTATGTCTATTCTGTGAATGTTTCATTAGTCCCATATCGTGAGATTGCCCCCAGTTTCCTTTTTTCATGCCTATAAGTAGAACTTTTCCTCCTCCTTTGTAAACTAGTCCTTGCTTGGTGGCCATTCGCTCTACCTACAGTAAGCCTTTGGAGGAAAACTCAAGTGGGAAGATGCTACTTGTAATGCGAGTCATGAATAAAATAAATATTTGTTAGTTGCATCTTGTCTCTTTTAATTCTTGCGTGCTTAGCTTAATCTTGTTTTAGTAATCTTAGTATAATTAGTTAGAATGCTTTCTCTTCCTAATATAAATGCTAGGTTAATGAGTAGTGAGTAGTTCCATCCCCCTTTGGGGGTGGATATGATGTTTATACATTTAATGAAGAATGGGAATGAATGCTATCTTATGAAATGTGTTGATGAATGTGAATGTATGCTTGTTTGTTTAAATTAAAATATTTCACTTGATGGGTTTTGCCACAACTATTAGACACCTCCCACGCTTGTTTAGGTTCTTAGTAACCAACTTGTGTATGCTTATGTTAATCAACTAGGTTAGTGATTGGATTCATAGGTTTTGTCACAACCGTTAGACATACAAGAAATCGCAACCTACACTTGTGCCTTATTGAATGCATCATTCACCACCTTATTACATGTGCACACTCACTCCACCCCTTAGGGGTTTCTCTTCCTGAATTCTAGATTGCATTGATAGTTACTTACTTTATTTTAAATTCTTCTTGTGCTTTACTCTTCCTTGTTTGTTGATTTCTTGTTTAGTATAGCTTAGTTTAGTGTAACTAAACTTCTTTTTCCCTTTATTTTCCATTCGATTTTTGAAGAATCAGAGTTGACACACCTCCTTGTGGACTCGACCCGTACTTGACACCGCTTCATCGCGATGTCAAGTACGGGCCGATCCACAGGGAGGTGAGTAGTGTCTGCTTTGTCAGAAATCAAGTGGTGAATAAAGGGAGAAAAGATATGATTATGCTAAAGCTAACTACACTGAACTAGTAAGTAAGAAATACGAAAGAAAGCAACGAAAGATTGAGAATCAAGAAGAGAAACGCCTAAGGGGTGGAGTGTGCACATATGAAGTGAAATAAGTGATGAATGATGCATGTAAGCATGTATGTGTGTGTGTCGTGTGTGTGTCTTCATGCATAGGAAGTGTCTAAAGATGTGGCAAAACCTATCAATCCATTCAGACAACGTATCGGCAATTACTACTTGATTAACATAAGATTAGGCTCAGCATGACAAGTGTCTAAAGATATGGCAAGACTCATCAAACACCATAAACTCATGTGAAGAACAAAGGTAAGCATGGGAGGTGTCTAAATGTTATGGAAAAACTCATCAATACAAAGTTTCTTCAATCAAGCAAGCAAACAAACACAAATACAAACATACAGCTAACATGTAGCATATTCAACAGGAACTTTCAGTCAATAAACATGAGAAAACTAAGCATGAGAAGTGTCTAAATCTTATGAAAAAAATTCCCAACATGTAGATGATTAAAATACCCCCAATGAACATCCAAAACATGCAAGTCTACACAATCAAAAATTCATCAAACATCCAAACTTCACAATATATATGAACATCATCTCCACCCCCAAAGGGGATGGATCTACTCACTACACATTATGCTAGCAGTTAAACTAAAGAAGAAAGGAGACATTCTAACTAATTTAGCCTAAGACCAAAGAAACAAGACTAAGCTAAGCATGCATAAAAAAATACAACATGAGAACAAAACAATGAAAAAATATTTTATTAAATGACTCACATTACTAGTACCATTCTTCTCCACCTTGAGTTTTTGCTCCAATGCTTACTCCAAGTAGAGAGAATGCCACCAAGTAATGAGTGAATAGAAAGGAGAAGGAAGAGTTCTATTTATAGTGCTAGAAAAAGGAAATCGGGGACAATCCCCCGGTATGGGACTAAACGCATACTATAAATGGATATAAAACAACATAATACACGACCCGACTCAACCATAAAACCTTTGGACCAATTTGGACTGCCAATTGGCGGTTTGGATAGATATGATGGAGTCTGGATTTTGGTTGTTGGTTTCTGGCTTGATTTCTTGATGTTTCATGAACCCGATTGGGTTGTTTATGTTTGGGCCTAGATATAATTGCCAAAATACTCAAAATGGTGTGGAGCTTCTTGCTTTCCTCATTACTCCTTTTCATTTTACAACCGGGTCCTTCTCTCTTGCACGTCAGTCCATGAGTCTTGCAACTTAGTCCTTTTCTTGCTTTTAAGTCCTTTTTTAGTCTCTTCTTCTCAAACCTGTTTATTCATGAAACTTAAACATAAAACTCAATACGTAGCATTGCTTAGGCTAAAAATAAAGGATATAAGACACAAATGAATGCATGAAATGATGTCAATCAAATACCCCCACACCTAACTTTTGCTAGTCCCGAGAAAAACAAAGAAAGGAAAAAATGAAAGAAAGGAAAAAACATATGAAAAACATGGAAATCCTAACTCACTTTCGTAGGAATCACGGTTTCACTTAGCACGTGCAACAAGCCGTTAAACCTCCTTATCGCCCAGGAGGAGGAGTGTTGTCTCCTGAGGGTTTTCAGCAGACATACCCACAAAATCCGAACATTGATGCATTATTCAATCAAAAAACTCGACTCGATTCCCTCATTTTTGTCGATGATTGGACACGGTAATCTAGATATCCTAATGCGATCATATAAATATTAGTCCACACACCTAGCCTAATGAACCATTTGTGCAAGTTAATTAAGGACTTAAGTGAAAGACATGGACAACCTCAACATCCTCAAGTTATACAAAGTATAAAGTCCATTAAGGTTCTTATTTGCATTGCCTTTTTTTCTTCTTTTTTTCTTTCTTTTTTATACTAGTTGGTGTGTAATTCTCCCAGGGTCAGGTTTCGTGCATCATTGCCTATGGGGACTTACACTATCACATACATCTTTCCCCACATCTCCACATAAGGCAATCCCAACCACCCGTGTAATGAGAGTTCGGTCGGTGCATCCCAAGTCAGATGACTCGAACGCACCAAGCACGAAGTCCCTTCAGACCTAATTTACCAAGTGGTAGGAGTCGTGCGAGAAGAGAGAACACCACTTATTTATTTATCTACATGGGAAGCAAAACCCCTACACTTAATGTCTCACAACAAGATTTAAAGGGTCTTGGCTACAACAAACTTCTTTATATTAACATACACGAATTATTGACTCACTACGTTTAGGGTGGACTTCTTTAATTATTTGAGTACTGAAACCCTACGATTACTCGCCCCCCAAGGGATGACCGGGGTGCATCCTAACGACTCGATAAGACCGAAAGCCGATATACTAGATATCCTAATGCATCATGTTCAAGACAATTTTGGGAGCTTTCTTTTTACTTTGCCTCTCAACGGTTTTGCATGTACTAAACACACGCAAAACACACAAAACATTTTATTTCGCAAACACATGAAGATTTTGAAAGAAATTTGAAAATTTTAAAGTACTAGGCAAGGAAAAGAAGACAAGTCAACAAAGGATCATGGCAGACAGATATATCAATATTAAATACAACACACTATTATTACCCTAACAATACAAACAAAAGTAAACGAAATAAAAAAGGGAAAAAACTCGACTCTACATATATACAAACGTAAAGAACCCCCACACTTACTTCATGCATTGTCCTCAATGAATGTGAGTATGAAACTACATGGATTTATGCATGAGAAAGAAAAGATGTCACCAACGTGAAGCACAAGGAAAGTGTTATGGTCATGTGTAAGGACATAACCCCGAATTCCCGAAAACCTATGAGATACTTAAGAAGGGAGCCAAATACGTCAAACAAATATTGCCCAAATACTCAAGGGTTGGGGGCACAACAACCAATGCTCACTTGTGGAGTCTTTTGTGTTTTTTTTCTTTTTTTTTCTTTTCTAAACAAGATATATACATCAACAAAGATATTGTCATAATCATTTGGTCAAGAAACATCAAATGAGAACATCGAGTCCTGCGGACCAGAGATTTGCAAAAATGGACCCACTTCATTGGCACTTTGAGGTGTCATGAGGGGTGAAAGGTCAAAGCTGAAAGGCTCAAACCCCTCATGATATTGGTTGGGTGTAGGCAACATCAATGAGTGGAGTTGTGTTTTCTCACTAGGGTTTAGTTGCTCGTCGAACAAAACCCTCCAACTAATAGGCGGGTGCTTGATAATGAGTTCCTCAGGCTCATTCGAAGGATGCGGCACACCACTTTCACTAAGAATGGGGCTTCTCCCCAAGTCATCCAACAAGGACCACCCAGTACATTACTCATGCTAGTGTCCCCTATCATACACTGAATAGTAGGACAACCAGGGTCCTTGTACTTTGTGTATGTGGGATTGAACAAAAGTGAGCTCACACTCGCAGCTAAGAGTACTTTCTTAAGAACATTGGTCTTCCTCTTAGTTGTGCAGAGATCCTTCAACACTTTGGCATATTAAGGTATTTGTTGGATGACATCCAACAAGGGGATGCTAACCTTCACTTGTTTGAAGACCTCTAATATCTTATCCATTGTGTCACTCTGCTTTTTGGTTAACCTACTAGGATATGGAGCTTTTGGCAGGTAGGTATTCTATGGTGCCTGAGAAGGAGGCGTTGGTGTATTTCCCTCACGTTCAGATGTTTTCTCACCATCATTCTCACTGATGGGCTGCATAGATGGTGATGGTGGCAAGGAGATGTGATTGTCGACCTGCTTTCCATTTCTTAAAGTTACAATGACATTGACGTGGTGAACATGTTCCTTCACAAGGTTCATTTGTCGCCCCCGAGGTACCAAACTCTCATTTTGCATGTGTTATTCCTGGTACATGCGGGGTTAGCCTCAGGCTGGCTTGGCAGAGTCCCTCTCTCTCTCATCTATAGACTGAGCCAATTGACCCATCTGAAGCTCAAAAGATTCGATGGTCTGCCGATTTGAAGTGAGAACTTGACTTGTGGATGACATAAAGCTTTTCATTGAGTTTTCAAGTCCACGAGTCAAGTTCTCAAGGGAATTGAATTGGGTTTCTATATTGTTGGAGTTTGGGAAACCGATTGGTTGGCGATTTAAGCTTGGGGTGGCTGATAAGATTGTGAATGCATGGGAGGTTGGTGTGTTTGGTTCGGTAGTCGAGAGAAGTTTGAAGGACCACCTTGGGCATTGTTTTGGTTCCATGAAAAGTTAGGGTGGTTCCTCCATCCAGGATTATATGATGCTGAGTATGAGTCATTCCTGGATCTATCATAGGAGATATTGAGTTGTTCCAACTTAGGAGGAATGGATGCACACTCGCCTCCTACACGACCTATACTACCACATGAATAACAGGGAATTTGACCAGATGCAGAACCATGTGATGCATCTTGCTGGTTTTGGAGCTCCATCGAATCCATACGACGCATTAGGGCCGCCATGCGTGCCTCAGTCGCCGTAATGGTATCGACAGCGAATGCGGCACCCGATCTAGTCGAGTTTGCATTCGCGATCCTTGCTCCTATGCTAGATGATGGTGATGGTTCCCTCACACTCTCCCACCGCATGGTTTTCTCAGCGAGATCTTCTAGGAAAGCCCATGCCTCACTTTCAACCCTTCCTAAGAACTCCCCTTGACACATGGACTCAAGTAGCATTCCGGATGGGATGTGAAGACCCTCGTAAACAATCTGACACATGCTCCACAACTCGATGCCATGGTGAGGGCATGATAGTAGCTCCTTGAACCTCTCTAAGTATGTATGGAATGATTCAGTCTCATGTTGATAGAACGAATTGATTTCGTTCCTCAGTTTTTGAGTCTGATGATTTGGGAAGTACTTCTTGCATGGTTGTTGTACAACCACTTCTTGGCATCATCCTTTAATGCAAAGGGAACAAGCCTAAGGTGGATGGAGTCTGTGCTAAGTTGTTGCAGCTTGAACATAGCACAAACCTCCTCCAATTCCCTGAGAAAGATATAGGGGTCACCCTTCCCAGTGAAGTGAGGGAGCATTGAGATAAACTGAGACTTAACCACAGAGTGGTTCGCATCTGCATCAGCCAATATGATGCAAGAAGGTAGAGCAGTACGACTCGGGTAGCATTGATCGCGGAGGGAAATGGGAACCTGAGGAACCAATTGATGAGGTTGTGGACCCCCCACCTTCTGGATCAGAGGGTGGTGGAGGTCCAAAATCTGAGTCGTCCTCGTGTGGTGCACGAGTCGTCATGGTCCCGGGACTGTGTAGGTCACGGGACAACGATGTGTTTGAAAAGTCGACAATTGAGGACAGATCGATGTCGTATCTCGTCAAACGACCTGCAACCTCTCGTGACTACACTGGCATGCACAAAGTTGCGCACCCACACGAGTAAGACGAAAAAGAAAGGATATTTTTTTTAACAATTAAAGCAGAATGTGCGTAGACGAGAAGAAGGTAAGACATAGATGAGAGGGAATGACTCAGGAGAGAAGGGAAGAAGTCATTATGCTACGACGGATAGGTACTGGTAGAAGTACACAAGCAAGCAAGGCTCAAACAACCTAAGGTCGCTAGAGGTCCTTACGGCTAGACGACGCCTAACTGCGAGGTCACGCGGCCTTAAGATGCCTCACCTCCTTACTATGAAGACCACAAAGGCCAACAAGTGAGCCAAGATCCGGAGATCTCGTCTGGGCGACGCCGATCAGGCTATGACGGTCGTGACCGGATCACTCTCCTAATGCGCCCGATATCCTTAGGGGCCAATGCCTACTTGATTTTAAAATTAGGCTTTTTGAGAGGTGTTTTGTGGGGCTGAAGGAAGGGGTGATGAAATCGCCCACATATCTTGAAAACTATAGGTGGTGCCCCTTAAAGATGTTTTGATTACTTAATCTATCAAGCAACTCACCAATCAAATACTCATCTCACTCTTGTTCCAATGCAATTCCTACTAACTAATGCATGGTCATACAAACAAATGCAAGAATGAGAGTAGGAAATGCGTACCTCACGCCAGTGCTCAACAACTAAAAGTAAACCAAAATAAAAGACAAACTACGTGCCTAAGTCAAGTATATCAAGCATGACCTAAACAAGAAAAAATGCCTAATCTTTTGCTTTGGGTTATAGTGGCCAAGTTGGTTAAAAGGGGATTGATTATTGATCTGGGGAAAACTACAAGTCAAAACATGCCAAATTGAGCCCCAGAACACTATATTCAGTATAGCAACCGACCAAAGAAAAGAAGAAGAGGAAAACAGAGATTACCAGACTACCAGTTGGCGGTCTTGGGCTGCTGATTGGCAGTCCGTTTAGCTTCGTTTTCCTCCACACTTCTCTTGGTGACTTCCCTTGATCTTCAGACAAAAGATAAATCCACTGGAATCGTCCAAACTAGAGTCTGGACTGAGCACCTCCCCGACAACAACACCAAAAAATTGTTAAACATGTTATTAATTAACTGCAAGTACACGCCCGCGATGAAGTGGTGGCACGTACGGGTTGATCCACGGGGAGGTGAGTAGCCTCTGGTCTATCCGAAATCATGTGGCGAAAAAGGGGAAAGATATTTGATTATGCTAAGCTAAACAAAACTAAACTAAACTAGTACTAAGAAATGCGAAAGAAAGAAACTAAAGATTGGAAATCAAGAAGAGAAACCCCTAAGGGATTGAGTGTGTGCACATAAGAAGTGAAATAAGTAATGGATGACACATGTAAGCATGTATGTGTGTGTGTCGTGTGTGCGATTTCATGCATAAGAAGTGTCAAAAGATGTGACAAAACCTATCAATCCATTCAAAAAACGTATTGGTAATTATTACTTGATTATCATAAGATTAGGCTCAGCGTGAGAAGTGTCTAAAGATATGGCAAGACTCATCAAACACCATAAACTCATATGAAGAACAAAGCTAAGCATGGGAGGTGTCTAAATCTTTTGGCAAATCACATCAAAATAAAGTTTCTACAATCAATCAAGCAAGCAACCACAAATACAAACACTTAACTAACATGTAGCATATTAACCAGGAAATTTCAGTCAATAAACATGAACAAACTAAGCATGGGAAGTGTCTAAATCTTATGACAAAACCCATCAAAATCCCCCAACATGTAGTTGATTGAAATACCCCCAATGAACATACAAACATGCAAGTTTACACAATCCAAAACTTACCAAACATCCAAACATCACAACATATATGTACATCATCTCCACCCCCCAAAGGGAGATGAAACTACTCCATAATCATTAAACTAACTATTATATTAACAGAGAAAAATATGTTAACTAAGATTACTAGATTTAAAAGTAAATTAAGCTAAGCATGCAAGAAATACATAAGAGAACATATCAAAGGAAATTTTATTTAATTTCAGACTTACAATACAAGTAGCATCTCTCCACTTGAGTTCTTGCTCTAAGGCTTAATTCTAAGTAGAGAGATCAACCACCACGTAGGAGTAAATACAAAGGAGAAGGAATAGTTCTATTTATAGGCATGAAAAAAGGTAACTGGGGACAATCCCTCGATGTGGGACTGATAAAACATTCTCAGAATACACATAAATACATAACCCATATCCGGGCAAAATCGGGTTTGATTCTGACAAAAATGGACCGCTAATTGGCGGTCATGTTTTCTCGGATCTCATCGATTTTTGCACATCTTCTTTATTGCTTCAATTAGTCACGTGGAGTGCACTTTGATCGGTTATTGGAGTCTAGGTCTGAATCTAATTGCCAAAATACTCCTTATGATGGTGTGGAGTTTCTCGGTTTGCTATTTAGTCATTTCGGGCTTACGTCTAGGTCCTTACCTCTTGTAGTGAGTCCTTGTGTATGACTGAGAGGTCTATTTTGCCTCATTTAAGTCATTTTTCTTACGTTTCAGTCATTTTTCTCTTCCCTTCTCTTTGTTATTACCTAATACCTGAAATATAACAACAAACACTCGAGTAACACAATATTGGGGTAAAATTAAGGATATATAACATGAATATGATGCATGATATGCTACTAATCAGAGTTCACCCTACGTGAAGAATTGAAGAACTAAAGAAGATATCCGAAAGGTCTGATCCGACAAAAAGTGACTACCAATTAGCGGTTCACATTAAAGACCTTTAAAGTTACACCTATGGAGTTCTCTCATCACACTAAACCACTCGTACTTGAAATCTAATCTACTTTTTATTTAGTCGTAATATAAAAAACCTCTAAATAACTAAATTCCACGTAGTACTATTAGGAAGAATACTCTACAAAATCTATTAGATGCTTTGAAAATTCTATTTGACCTACTTACTAATAGAATAACTTATAAAACCTAGATTACTTTTCAGACATATATATAAATATAGTAAATTAAACATTAACTTTAGCAATATTAACTTTTAGCAATATATATATATGATAAAAGCTCGTAATTTTGTTCCTTATGTAATCAAACAAAGACAGAAAAATCACTATTTGACTATTTTTGTTGGTTTTTTTTACTTCGGTACGCCTACAAAAGATGTCAATAACTGATTTACACCCGTATTTTCCATATTTACTTTCAGTACACCTTATGTTCAGATTTTGACTTGGATACGCCTTCCCCGTCAACGAGACCCACGACGTAAACCCTTCGTACCCCCCCATAACCGCCCCGTAACACCTCCGTCACAGTGTCACAATCCCCAAGTAAAACACAAAAAACTCAATCACAGAAACCCTAAACCCCTCAAATTCCTTTTCCCCAATCGTAAACCCTTAAATCCTTGAATTTGGCCTCTAGCATCCAAAAATCCCCAGATCAAAATCTAAATCCGAATTTCTCCCACCTTCGTCCTAATAATCGGCTTTCCGTTCTCCGGACCACCAGTAGCCGTCTCAATCACCTTCGCAGGAAGACCCCAATTAGGAGCCCAGTGGAGTTGCTTTCACACCCAATGGTGACACAAGAGGTGGATTGATTGGCAAACGACGCTAGTAAGTTCCTTGTTTGTTTGTTTTTTTGGTAGGGTTAGTTCAATTTGAACTCCTATTGCCCATATTCTTGCTCGTACCTACTAATGGAAGAGAGAGATTTGTACCCTTGAGAATGGGAGAAAATTTTGATTCGTAGACCCTAAAATCATTTACATTCTTATTTGTTGCTTGAATTCGTAGATGTTGCATCTATTCTTTCATGTTTTCAATTCGATAACATATAGGGTATCTTCTTTGTGGTTTTTTGGTTGTTGTAGCAGTAGTGATCTCACTACTGCTACAACAACCAACTACCCCCACTACTGCTTTGTGGGGGTAATTGGTGTAAGAGGAAGGGTAATGACATAGCTGTTGGGTTTACCATGGTAGCCTTATTGCTAGTCGTTGAAGAGTTGAGTTTGGAGTTGCTTAAGTCTTGGGTTTTGGGTGCCACACATTGGAGTGAAATTGATCATGTGAAATTAAGATACATGATTCCTAGTAATGTGAGAAAGGATTATAGACATATAGCCACTTCTGAAGACCTAAAGGAAGCTGCTAGCTATAGTAATCCTAAATGGGAGTTGAATGTCTATGCCACTTTGGAGAACAAACCCAGTAGTATTGTTAACCCCTCTCCTCATGTGAATCCTGCCACACCAGATCAACTCCACATAACCCAAACTATCCATGAATACCCTGCTTCAGTTGCAGACAATGGCCCACAACCTACAACTGGTGGTAGTGTGGGCGTAAGTAATGATTTCCCAGACATAGTCCCCTAAAGTGAATTGAACTGTGGACTAGAGGGTAGTGCCACAAAACCCCCTCTAACCAAGGGGAAACCAGAATGGAAGGCATGGATGTTACTGCTGAATCTCGTGAGAGTGATACATATTTTATGTTGTCTAATTCAGAGATACAAGAGTCTGAGAGTAGTGAGGTTGGAGAATATGAGGCTGAAACTGAGTACTTCATGCAATTCGACGATGGGTCTGTTGTACTAAAGGTTGACATGAAGAATCCTGAATTAACTGTTAATAAGAAGTTCCCAAGTGTGAACACATTTAGAATGACCCTCATCACTCACTGCATTTTAACAGAATCAGAAATAGTATACTTGAAGAGTCAACCAGACCAAGCCACTGCTAAGTGTAAGTACCCTACATGTAGGTGGAGGATACATTCTTCTAGATTGAGTGATGGCATTATTTTTGAGATAAAGATGCTTATGGTTCCACGTACTTGTACTTCTGTGAATAGTAGAGGGTGTAAAATGGCCACTAAGCATTGGATGGCTTACCAATGCCTAGAATTACTAGCACAAGATGACATATTGTCTATTAAGAGTATAAGTAACCAACTAGAGAGAACATTCAACATTAGATACCATATATGAAGGTGCGGAGGGGAAACGAATTGGCCATGAAGAATTTATATGGATAAGAGGAGGAACAATATGAGTTGGAGCCCTCCATGTTAGAAGAAATGGATAGAACTTATCCTGGGAGTATTATAACTTTTGAGGTCAACCCTAAGGATGGCACCTTTCTTAGGTTGTTTGTTTGCTTTAGTGCTTGTAGTGAGGGATTTCTTAGAGGGTGCAGGCCAGTGATTGACATAGATGGATGTCACTTGAAAAGGGAAATATAAAGGGACCCTGTTGTCAGCTGTTTATGTGGATGAGAACCATAAATTATTCCCACTTGCCTTTGCAATTGTGGATATAGAATCAGGCATTAGTTTGACTTGGTTCCTAAAGAATATGGAAAAGCAGTTGGACATAGACCTTCCTTGGTGATAATTAGGGATAAGTGCAAGGGCCTAGAGGAAGGAGCACAAGAAATGTTTGGAGAATGTGAGCACAAGACTTGTGCAAGACATCTGTATCAAAATTTCCAAAAGAAATACAAGAACAATATGCTGCTAAATCTGATGTGGGATTCTGCTAGTGCATACACAGTAACATGGAGAGTATCAAAAACATAAATATTGGAGCACATGATTGGCTGGTCAGAGTGGATGGTAGTGAGAAAGTTTGGACTAGAAGTCAGTTTGGTGTGGAATCCAAATGTGACTACATCACCAACAATTGCAGTGAGAGTTTTGACAACTACATTACAGAAATCAGACACATTCCTATTTTTACATTGGTAGACAACCTAAGGTAGAAGCTTATGGAAAGAGTGTTGCATCTGCTGGTGCTACATTTGTTGCCTCCACTACTGAAGCTGCTGCTCTGTTGTTGCTGGTGATGAACCACATGCCAACCACTCAAGAGGATCTGACATATTCAAAGATTTGTTTGAGAATTAGCGGATGTATCATAAGATGGATAATGTGACTTCTTCTTGATGTGTAAACTTTACAATTAATTGAGGTTAATGTGACATTCGTGTCCAGAATCAGTCCAAGATCGTGTCCAGAGTCAGTCCAGAATCAATCCAAAGTTAGTCCTAAATCGTGTCGAGAATCGTGTCCATGATTTTGGACTGATTGTGGAGACATTATGGATTGACTTTGGACACAATTTTGGATTGAATTTGGGTTGTCTCTGGATACGATTTTGGACACAATTTTTAAAGGGTGCCCATCCCTCAATATCATTCTGGGTTCGCCCCTGATTACATCTGATGCTCAAATGAAAGACTTGTCCACAACTACACATGTAAGACAACCATCCTCATAGTTATTGCATATATCTTCTGCAAAGCAAGTATGAAACCCTCATATCTCTTTACATAGCAAGCCAAACAAGCAAACATCCAAAACATTCATTTCATTAACCAAACAATAATAACAACAACCACAACAACAACAATTAAACATGCCACAACATCCACACAACGAAAACAACAACCACAACTACATAACAACAATTAAACATGCCACAACAACCACACAACAACCACATCAACCCACTAAACAACAACACAACCACACACCATGATTGAAACACGAATTACATCATCCTTGCACACACAAATCTGACAATCAACACAAACATAATTTTGAGAAATACAACGAGTTTGCTAATGAAACCCCTGCATTGAACAACAAAGCGGTTAATGTCGCCAACAAATGCGTGCACCTCCAACATTTCTTGGTTGATCATGTCAACTTTGCTTTCAATCACCCTTAACCTTTCCATGATTTCCTTCTGGAGCTGCTGAGGTGAGGGCCATTCATCACTTAGAGTCTCATAATAGTCTAGGCACCGAAAGATGGAGCATTTCCTCTTGTTTGCCAACCAGTAGTTTGTACAATGAACATATCGACGACCAAAAGACCTTTGCTGCCTTGAGGTGTAAGCCTTGCATGCCAAGCCACATTTGCAGAGGGGAAGAGGCTCCATGATAGCGGTGTTGTTCGTCGAGTTTGGCACGTCAGACATGTTCCAGGAACCCGAATTAGGGACACCAGAAGGTAGTGACCACTCGAAGGGGCTTAAGGTCGGGACATGGCTCTGGTATGACTGAAGTAAAAAACTGAACGTAAGGTGTACTAAAGAAAATATGGAAAATACGAGTGTAAATCAATTACTGACATCTTTTGTCGGCGTACCCAAGTAAAAACCCATTTATGTTTGTACCACTTGGAAGTTTGACTATTTATGTTTGTGTCATTACGTTTTTAAAGAATGCTACTCAATTATCTTCACAGTATACTCCGTTAAATAAATGAATTTTAATTGTGAATTTTGAGAGACAAAACCTGGACAAACCAAGAAATCCAAAAATTTGCAAAATGTTCATAAACTATTTAAGAAATAATATTGATGTACTTTTCTCCCTCTATTCTCTCTCCTCCTTTCCCTTTCTCCTCTTTTTACCCCACTAATTGTCTCTCCCTTCTCTCCCACCTCTCTCAGATACTTTCAATTTTTAGTTATTGTTTATTTATTTAATATTTTATTTTAAATATATTTTATTTATTAAATTTATTTTAAATTAAGAAAATAGATTTTAAATTATATAAAATAATTAAAATAACTTTCAAAAAATAAATCAAAAATTCAAATAAATTAAAATGTTTTTTATTAATTTTGAAATTAATAAAAACTTTCAGAAATTGAAAATAACTTTAAAAAGATGACATAGTGGGTTCTCAAGATCATGTACTTTAATTGTAATTTAATAAGTTAATTTATACGAATTATAATATTAATGTATAATGTTTCAATTGTGCAGGATATTAATATAACATTCATTTGCACACCACCACCGTCGGCTAGTCTACATGATGATAACAGATCATCGGGCGAAGCAGACATGGGAGGTTTGATAGTTTAGTGTTTTTTCTGTCTGTTATCATTGTTACACTTTATTTCACTACTTAATAATTTAAAACTTAATTTCAATTAAATTACAACTTTTGTGTATGAAGTGTTTTGAGAGGAATCCAAATATATATATGATCTTGAGTTTAGGTATGAGTTTTGGTGTATGAATGTTTGGTGAATGATGAATGAATTATGATGAATGTTTCTTTTGAGCAAGGAAATCGGAACCTGAAAAGAGCAAATAAGCTTTTATGGGTTCTGGACGAGACTTACACTGACAGTACCTATCCATCGGTGTAAGTTCTAATGTTTGTCAGGTAACGTACATCGACAAAACCTATCCATCGGTGTACGTTCTAACGTTAGTCTGGTAACCTACACTGACGGTATCTATCCGTTGGTGTAGGTTGCCAATATAATGCACCGAAAAAATGGATTCATCAGTGTGCGTCTCCATCCGTTAGAAGAAGTATTAGTTGGTGTATTTAAAACCGACAAATGTGTTCATCGGTGTAGAGAAAAGATGGATATCTGTCGGTATTCATTCGTCAGGGTTCTTTGATCGCAAGAAAGAAGGTGAACATATTTGACGTAAAATTTCACACCAAAAGTAACACTGACAACTTTTATCCATTGGAACATCTGTCAGTGTAACAAAAAAATGACGCATATTACACTGACGGTAGGTATATCCATTGGTGTTCACCTAAACTGACGCATAGGGACATACACCCATAGATAGATACCGTCGGTGAAACCATGTTCTATTATAGTGAAGGTAGAAAGAGGTGAAAGTAAAGAAAGAGAGACAATAGAGAGATAGGGTAGAGAGACAATAGAGAGATAGGGTAGAGAGTGTAGAAACTCAAGAGTTAAGATAGTGTATAGTTTAAATCTTGCAAAAAGGCTTTAGAAACAATCATCGAATAAGAGATCGATTGTCCAGTTTGGGACATGATTTTATTCTAATGCTCAGGTGTATACATTATCCTACAGACTCAATGAATAAAAATTTACAAGTTTTAGTCCAAGCTTTGTCACATATCTTGAGTCTTTGTCCCAATGCGCCTTCTATTCACTATCTTTGGTCAACGTACATGATGATTTGCACAATACAATTAAGTATATATGCAATGTATGAAGTATATCTGACTAATTTAATTGATTGTTTGATATGTACGTGAAGTATGAGTCAATTGAACATGGAGTAAAATTAGGTTAATACTATTCATAAAAACTAATCAAGATTAAAGTCTAAAAGGCAACACAAATCACATTTAATTTCATAGGGCTAAAATTTGTGTAATGTTTCGTTTGGTAAGGTTGTCGTTCATATCCCTGCCACAAAATAGCTTTATTTTCAAAAAAACGTACTTAATAGGTAAATTCTTATTTGACCATATGTTTTCCTTTGATGTCCTTTATATATTGTCCCTTAGAAATAGTTTGTCTTAAATCTTTTCACAAAGAAATAATTTGTCCTTATGAAGAACACGAGACAATTACGATACATAGTGCCCTAAGATTGATTGCACAAAATGTTCTATTTTTCACAAAATATTGGCAAACAATTTGAAGATCTTCAAGTTTCTATTATTAATTCTTCAAAAGTCCATCTCTGTGGTGCTCAAGCAACCCCTACGTAAATCAAGGTTCACAAACATACGTAGAAAAGAAAATTGAATAAAACAATTGCCTTTTTTCCCCTTCATTAGCAACTACAAGTACACACCTCCCCCCCCCCCCCCCCCCCCCCCATTTGACAATTTACAATACCACAAAGTACTAAAGCATTAAAAAAATCACTACCATCGTTAAATCCACATTGACACAACTACACATGTTAAACATAGAAGTTTTAATATTGTACCATCAAAACCATTGACCCCAGGTTAATTACAACGTACAATAAAAACCACATCATAAAAACCGTAAGGTCCAATCTAACTACCACATACAGATAAGTGAAAATCCCAAAAAATGAACACTACTATCAAAATCTAAATCAAAGAACGTACAGAATTGTAAAGAATGCTTATTCATCAGAGAAGAAGTGGACAACATTGGCATATGTGAGATGAAGGAGAAGAAAGAGCTAAGTGGTATTGGAGCCTCGACATCCAGTTGTGGCACGATATGCACATCACAAAGTGGTGTTCTCTGCGGAATACACCAATCAAGAAGTAGGTGAATGATTGACATCATTTCATGCTTATATTTGTATCTTATATCCATTATCTTACACCTAAGCAATGCTACGTGACGAGTTTTATGTTTGAATTTCAGAAATAAATAGGTTTGAAGAGATAAGCATGAAAGGACCCAAAAACAGGGAAAAAAGACTTAATTGTGAGACCTGGGAACTAAGATGCAAGGGAGAAGGACCTGAACGTAAGACCGAAGGACCATAGAGGAAAACAGAAAACTCCACATCATCATGGGGAGTATTTTGGCAATTCTTTTCGGGTTGGAGCTCCAACAAGTGAAGTAGATGCATCAAAGACCAACAAAGACATCCAGAAAAGCCCAGAATAAAATCCAGTGTGATCCGGACCATATAGACCGCTAATTGGCGGTCTGTTTTGGCCCAAATCCGCTAAGATTTTGGTGGGTCGCGTATTAGTGTGTATTTAGTTTAAGAGCATTAGCATATCAAAGATAAGAGTGAAAACCCATTAGATGGTTATGGAAATCATATAAAGCTCAAGGGATAAAGATAACACACACTTAATACACTACATGATTATATCACATATTTCTCTACCCCCCAAATGGGGATGGAACTACTCACTACTCATTACACTAACTATATTAACAAAAGAAAGCATAATACTGAAATGAAAGTTAACTAAGAAAGCAAGAAGTATTAAAGAAGCTTAAAAGGAAAGGAAAGACTAAACAAACATACACAAATTAAAAGACAAGATTAAAAGAAAGTAGAAGAATTATTTTATTAACAAATGACTCACATTGAAGGTAGCATTCTTCTCCACCTTGAGTTTTTGCTTCAAGGCTCACTCCTTAGTAGAGAGAATGCCACCAAGCAATGGGTAATTACAATGGAAGGTGAAGAGTTCTATTTATAGGCATGGAAAAAGCTAATCTGGGACAATCCCCCGATGTGGGACTGAACCAATAGAAAACATGGACTAAGAATACACTAATACACGTGCTCCACAAATTTTAGCGGATCCAGAGCAATATGGACCGCTAATTAGCGGTCCAAGACCGCCAATTGGCGGTCTTTAGGATCCAGATCGAGTTGGTTTTGGTTGTGGGCTTTTCGTGATGGATATGTTGGTCTTGGATGCATCTACTTTGCTTGTTGGAGCTCCGACCCGAATCGAATTGCCAAAATACTCCCCATGATGGTGTGGAGTTTTCTGTTTTGCTCTTAGGTCCTTTGGTCTTACGTTCAGGTCCTTCTCCCTTGCATCTCAGTCCCTAGGTCTCACAACTAAGTCCTTTTTCCTACTTTTGGGTCCTTTCATGGCTCTTCTCTTCAAACCTCTTTATTCCTGAAAACTAAATATAAAACTCGTCACGTAGCATTGCTTAGGTGTAAGATAATGGATATAAGGTACAAATATAAGCATGAAATGATGTCAATCATATACCCCCACACCTAAGTTTTTGCTAGTCTCGAACAAAACAAAGAAAGAGAAAAACAAACGAGAAACAAAAAATCCTAACTCACTTTCGTAGGAATCACGGTTGCACTTAGCACGTGCAACAAGCCGTTAAGCCTCCTTGTTGCCAAGGAGGAGGAGTGTTGTCTCCAGAGGGTTTTCAGCGGATATACTCACAAAATCCGAACAAGATGCATTATTCAATCTAGACACTTTGTCGATCATTGGACGCGGTAATCCTACGGGCCGACTCTATATAGGTAATCAGTCCACACCTAGCCGGATGAACCATTCGTGCAAGTTAAATAAGGAATTAAGTGAAAGACATGGACACCTCAACATCCTCAAGTGATACAAAGTGTAAGGTCCATTAAGGTTCTTATTTGCATTACCATTTTTTTTCTTTTTGTTTCTTTTCTCATTTTTTTTTCTTTTTATTAGTTGGAGCTTCATTCTCCCAGGGTCAGGTTTCGTGCATCATTGCCCATGAGGACTTACACTATCACGTACACCTTTCCCCAAATCTCCATATAGGGCAATCCCTACCACCCGTGTAACGAGAGTTCGGTCGGCGCATCCCAAGTCAGATGACTCGAAAGCACCAGGCACAAAGTCCCCTCAGACCTACTTTCCCTAGTGATAGAAGCCGTACGAGAAGAGAGAACACCTAGTCACTTATTTCTTATCTACACATGAACCAAAACCCCTACACTTAATGTCTCACAACAAGATTTAAAAGGTCCTTGACTAAAACAAACTTCCTTAAGTTAACAAACACGAATTAGTGACTCACTAGGTTCAGGATGGACTTCTTTAAATGTTTGAGCACTGAAACCCAATGATTACTCACCCCCAAGGGAAACTGGGGTGCATCCTAACGACTCGATAAATCCTAAAGCCACTGTACTAGATATCCTAATGCATCAAGTTCAAGACAATTTTGGGAGCTTTCTTTTTTATTTTGCCTCTCAACGGTTTTGCACATGCTAAACACATGCAAAACCCACAAAACATTTTCTTTCGCAAACACATGAAGATTTTGAAAGAAATGTGAAAATTTTGAAGCACTAGGCAAGCAAAAGAAGACAAGTCACCCAAGGATCATGACAAGCAGATATATCGATATTAAATGCAGCACACTAACATGACCCTATCAATACACACAAAAGAAAATAAAATTAAAGGAAAAGTTTCAACTATGTACACACGTGAAACACCCCCCACACCTACTTCATGCATTGTCCTCAATGAATGTGAGCAAGATACTACAAGGATTAATGCATGAAAAAGGAGAGATCTCACCAACATGAAGTACAAAGGCAAGTTCATGGTCATGTTGATGGACACAAACCCGAATTCCCTCAAAACCTGTGAGATGCTAAAGAAAGGATACAAATACGTGAAAGAATTGGAGCCCAAATACACAAGGGATTGGGACTCACAACAATCGATGCTCACTGAAGGAGTCTTTTATTGTACTTTCATTTTTTTTTCTTTTTTTCTCTTTTTATTTATTTATTTATTTATAACTATGTACAAACACAAGTTCCCATCTTCATTTGTCAAAAGACATCAAATGGGAACCTCAAAAGTGGGTCAATGCACTTGGAAAGGGAACATGACACCACGCGGGGCCAGAATACGCATGTGTGGGCCCCCTTCACAAAGAGAACCAGATGAAATGAGAGGTTCATGAATTGGACGCAAAGGCGTCTCATTCAAAGGATCAAACTGAAAGAGCTTGAACCTCTCGAGAGTTTGGGAAATAAGGGGCAATAGAGGAAGAGTTTCTCCCGTTGCAGTACTGAAGTTATGATCGTCAATCCAAACTCTCCAACCAACAGGCTGGTGCGTCGGAACGAGGTCAAGAACCTCGTTAGGCATGTCCGACACACCAGGCGAACAAAAAGTGGGTCTCATACCCAAGGTATCCTTCAAGGAACTTCTAATACCCTCATGAGCTATGTAGTTGTTTGATGTTCCATCATTTCCAAGATGATCGGGAACAATAGTGAGAGGCAAACTCATCAGGTTGTTTGAAATTGAGGGGAGTAGGGAGCTCTTGCTCCACCAGAGGTGAGTCCTTAGGAGGCACAATATGAAGATCATGTGGCTCAAGGGCCACGGGACAAAAAGATAAGGCACAATCCTGTGCCGACTCATAATGAAGCTGGTCCAAGTTATTCTCAATTTGAATCGAATCCTCCACTAAGTGATCGTGAATTGAAATCCCAAGTCTCTCAGACTAACTAGGAGTTTGACTTTGAAAGGTTGTGCTTTGAATTTGTGGATGTGGTGGTGGTTTCGATATCAAAAGATGAATCCTCATGTTGACAAGAAAGGTTACCCTCCTCACGTTCATGGAATTGTTGTGTTATTTGACTCACTTGCATTTCCATATTTTGCAAGGAATTCAAGTTGGACTTCAATAAAGTTTGAGTGGTTTCCATGAACATTTGGAGGGTTTGTTTTAAGGAATCAAATTTGGGGTCAACAGTGAGGTCCAAGTCAGAGCTTGGGAAATTTTGGGGTTGGGTGTTGATGGGCTGAGAATGAGTCCAATGATTTGAAGTGGGGTGTTGGTAGAATTCTGGGTATTCGGGAGGAGGATACGGGAGTGAAAATGAAGTATAAGAATTTGGATAAGAATTGTCTCCCCACGAATCCATCACTCTCGGGTTGTACGCGGATGCGTAATGGTCACATTGAGCATTTTGGGAAAATGTATGCTCATACTCAGGCTCAGGGGGAACATAAGGACATTCCCCGATAACATGACCACTCAACCCACAACAGTCGCACGGTACGACTACTGGAGCCACCGGTGCACTCATGTTGTCTGCCATACGCATGAAAGAGGCCAAACTTTGTTGTAATGTCTCAGTTTGTTGACCAGCATATGATCCGACGTAACTAGATGGTGGTCTAGCAGTCGGTGCCTCTCTCATACTACCCCAATATGAAGATTGCTCAGTCACACAATTAGGATTGTCCCAACCATAAGGGGTATTAGTCTGAGCCACCCCGGGTTGCATGGGTCCAAAATACCAGGACGAATTATCCTAGTCCCAACAATGATATGGATGGTCGCCCATGTAACCATCCATCTCCACAAAGAACTCTAGAGTCGACCACTCTCACCACCACGAGGCCAAGCTCGAAAAAAGTGCTCGACTCGACCCTAAAACGCTACCAGAGAGTGTAAAGGGGAGGAGACTATAATGTAGAAGAAGGTGAGAAGAAGATGACTCAGAGGGGAAGGGAAGAATCCTAGAGCTAGCGTGGGTAATGGGATCAGGTAGAAGCCTAACTAGCAAGCACGACTCAAACAATGTAAGGCAATGGGTCCTTAGGCTAGACGACGCCTAACTTCGAGGTCACTAGCCTTGACACGCCTCACTTCCCTACAACGAGGACCACAATGCCCAGCAAGTGATACCAGATCCGGAGATCCAGTACCTCCTACTATCGACAAGGCAGGCAACGCCGATCAGGTCATGACGGTCTCGACTAGATTACTCTCCTAGTGCGTCCGAATTCCTTAGGGCCAATGTCTACTTGCTTTTTTCCTGCTTTTGGGTCCTTTCATGGCTCTTCTCTTCAAACCTCTTTGAAAACTAAACATAAAACTCGTCACGTAGCATTGCTTAAGTGTAAGATAATGGATATAAGATACCAATATGAGCATGAAATGATGTCAATCAAATACCCCCGCACCTAAGTTTTTGCTAGTCCCAAGCAAAACAAAGAAAGAGAAAAGCAAACGAGAAACAAGAAATCCTAACTCACTTTCGTAGGAATCACGGTTGCACTTAGCACGTGCAACAAGCTGTTAAACCTCCTTGTTGCCAAGGAGGAGTGTTGTCTCCTGAGGGTTTTCAACGGATATACCCACAAAATCCGAACAAGATGCATTATTCAATCTAGACCTCGACTCGTTGGACAAATTTTGTCGATCAATGGACGCGGTAATGCTACGGGCCGACTCTATATAGGTGATCAGTCCACACCTAGCCTAATGAACCATTCATGCAAGTTAAATAAGGAATTAAGTGAAAGACATGGACAACCTCAACATCCTCAAGTGCTACAAAGTGTAAAGTCCATTAAGGTTCTTATTTGCATTACCATTTTTATTTTTATTTTTATTCTTTTTGTTTCTTTTCACATTTTTTTCTTCTTTTTCTTTTTATTAGTTGGAGCTTCATTCTCCCAGGGTCAGGTTTCGTGCATCATTGCCCATGAGGACTTACACTATCACGTACACCTTTCCCCAAATCTCCACATAGGGCAATCCCTACCACCCGTGTAAAGGGAGTTCGGTCGGCGCATCCCAAGTCAGATGACTCGAAAGCACCAGGCACAAAGTCCCCTCAGACCTACTTTCCCGAGTGATAGGAGTCGTACGAGAAGAGAGAACACCTACTCACTTATTTCTTATCTACACATGAACCAAAGCCCCTACACTAATGTCTCACAACAAGATTTAGAGGGTCATTGACTACCACAAACTTCCATAAGTTAACAGACACGAATTATTGACTCACTAGGTTCAGGGTGGACTTCATTAAATGTTTGAGCACTGAAACCCTATGATTACTCACCCCCAAGGGAAACTGGGGTGCATCCTAACGACTCGATAAATCCTAAAGTCGTTGTACTAGATATCCTAATGCATCAAGTTCAAGACAATTTTGGGAGCTTTCTTTTTACTTTGCCTCTCAACGGTTTTGCACATGCTAAACACACGCAAAACCCACAAAACTTTTTCTTTGGCAAACACATGAAAATTTTGAAAGAAATGTTGAAATTTGAAAGCACTAGGTAAGCAAAAGAAGACAAGTCACCCAAGGATCATGACAAGCAGATATATCGATATTAAATGCAGCACACTAACATGACCCTAACAATGCACACAAGAGAAAATAAAATCAAAGGAAAAAGACTCAACTATGTACACACGTAAAACACCCCCCACACCTACTTCATGCATTGTCCTCAATGAATGCGAGCAAATTACTACATGGATTTATGTATGAAAAAGGAGAGATCTCACCAACGTGAAGTACACAGGGAAGTTTCAGGCTATGTTGATGGACAAAACCCAAATTCCGTCAAAACCTGTGAGATGCTAAGGAAGGGATACAAATACGTGAAAGAATTGGGGCCCAAATACTCAAGGGTTGGGGCTCACAACAAACGATGCTCACTGAAGTTTTTTTTTTTTGAAAACTGAAAGCACAACCACTCATGCATGAGCATGAATGGTTGAGTGCGAGAGAGGTTCATGAAGGAACATGACCTCCTCGACTTCGGTTGGTGCCCCCTCCAAGTAGGGTTTGAGGCGTTGTCCATTAACTTTGAACATGTCCTCATTCCCTAGGTTCAAGATGTCAACCGCTCCATGAGGATAGACGGTTTGGACAATAAACGGGCCAGACCAGCGACTGCGGAGCTTACCCGCAAACAGATGAAGCCGGGAATTGTAGAGCAACACCTTCTGTCCGGCCGTAAAAAAACTTTCGCATAATCATGCGATCGTGAAACATCTTGGCTCGGGACTTATGAATTTTGGCATTCTCGTACGCATTATTGCGTAGCTCTTCTAATTCCACAATGTCAAGCTTACGTTGTACTCCTGCTTGATCATGATCCATATTCAAGTTCTTGATCGCCAAGAAAGCACGATGCTCAAGCTCGACGGGTAGGTGGCAAGCCTGCCGTACACTACCCGATATGGGGACATACCCAAATTGGTCTTGTACGCGGTGCGGAAGGCCCACAATGCGTCATTCAACTTGGTTGACCAATCCTTCCTCGAGGAACTAACCGTCTTCTCAAGAATTTGCTTTAATTGACAGTTAGAGATTTCGACCTGCCCACTAGTTTGCGGATGATATGGGGTCGCAAGCTTGTGGGTGATCGAATATTTCCTCATAAGCACTTCAAAGGAGCGATTACAGAAAAGAGTACCCCTATCGCTGATTATGGCACGAGGAGTACCAAATCGCGCAAAAATGTCCCTCAAGAATTTGGTGACCACCTTGTTGTCATTGGTCTTTGTGGGTATAACCTCAACCCACTTAGACACATAGTCAACGACCACCAGAATGTAAACATTCCCGAACAAGTTCGGGAAGGGACCCATGAAATCGATGCCCCACACATCGAAGATGTCGACCACAAGGACATTTTGCAAAGGCATCATGTCACGTCGACCAATCCTGCCAAGGCGCTGGCACCTATCACATTGCTTATAAAAGTCGTAAGCATCCTTGAAAAGAGAGGGCCAGTAGAATCCAGATTGGAGCACCTTGGCAGTAGTTTTCTTTGCTCCAAAGTGTCCTCCACATGCCTTGGAATGGCAGAAGTGGAGCACACTTTGGAACTCGGTATCTGGGATGCACCGCCTGAAAATTTGGTCAGAGCAGTATTTGAATAGGTAGGGGTCGTCCCAGTGGAAGAATCTGACATACGATCTAAATTTGGTTTGGTCAGATTTTGACCAACCCACAGGAAGTTGCTCGGTCACGAGGTAGTTCACGATGTCGGTAAACAAAGGGTTATCTTCGATCGTGAACAACTGCTCATCAAGAAATTTGTCATCAATGATTTGGTCCTGTGGGTTGGTCGTCTCTAGACGAGACAAGTGGTCAGCTACAACATTTTCACACCCTTTTTTGTCCCGAATCTCGAGATCGAATTCTTGTAACAACAAGATCCATCTCAAGAGTCGGGATTTTGCATCTTTCTTCGCCATGAGGTGCTTGATGGCTGTGTGATCAGAATAGATAATCACGTGGGAGCCAATCAAGTACGACCGGAATTTCTCCAAAGCAAATATGACCGCTAAGAATTCCTTCTCGGTCACAGTGAGTTCAATTGGGCATCATTGAGTGTTCGACTGGCATAGTAGATCACATGAGGCATTTTTTCCAATCGTTGCCCAAGCACTGCTCCCACAGCGAAGTCAGATGCATCACACATTAACTCAAAGGGTTCAGTCCACACCGGTGCCTTAATAATGGGAGTTGAAGTCAACTCTTTCTTCAAGGTCAAAAAGGCATGGTGGCAATCCGGTGTGAACTCAAAAATGACATCCTTAGCCAACAAGGCGGTGAGAGGTCAAGCAATTTTGCTAAAATCCCGAATGAACCGCCGATAGAATCCAGCATGCCCCAAAAAGGCGCGGATATCCTTCACATTACGTGGCGGTGGGAGATTAGCAATGATACCCACTTTGGCGGGATCGACCTCAATTCCCCTACTTGAGACCACATGTCCAAGTACAATACCTCGCTTCACCATGAAGTGACATTTCTCCCAATTGAGAGCAAGGTTCTTCTCACGGCATCGCTTGAGGACAAGGCTCAAGTGATGAAGGCACTCATCAAAGGAAGCGCCAAATATGGAAAAGTCGTCCATGAAGATCTCAAGGAAACGCTCAACCATATCGGAGAAGATTCTGATCATACACCTTTGAAACGTTGCCGGCACATTACATAACTCAAAGGGCATGCGACGGTAGGCAAACATGCCAAAGGGACAAGTAAATGTGGTTTTCTCCTGATCCTCGGGGGCGATGGGAATTTGGTTGTAACCGGAGTATCCATCAAGAAAACAATAATACTCATGTCCGGCCAACCTTTCCAACATCTGATCAATGAATGGCAACGGGAAATGATCTTTCCGCATTGCCGCATTGAGCTTGCGATAATCAACGCAAACTCGCCAGCCAGTTTGCAGGCGTGTCGGGATAAGCTCATTATGCTCATTCTCCACAACCGTCACACCTGACTTCTTGGGATGCACATGGACAAGACTCACCCACGAACTATCAGAGATAGGATAGATTATGCCATGATCCAAGCACTTTCGGACGGCTTCTTTCAGTACAGGATTCAATCTCCGTTGTGGGTCCCTTCGGGGCCTAGAATCCTCTTCCATGTGGATCCGATGCTGAACAATACCAGGTCTAATTCCCTTGATATCCTTCAAGGACCACCCGATTGCCTCTTTGTTTTCAAAGAGTAATCTTTTGAGGGCAACCTCTTGATCTTGTGCAAGATCAGAAGCAATAATGAGTGGCAAGGTCTCATTATCCCCTAAAAAGATGTACTTTAGGTTATCGGGGAGCGGTTTAAGCTCGACCAGAGTTGGGTCCTTGTCGGATTCAGAGTTACTTTCAAGTGGCTCAAGGGCCACAGGGTAAGAGGAGTAAGCACCCAGATGTGCCTCCTCGTCCCGAGAAATGCTGGCGGATTCCTCAAGATTCTCTTGACTCGCAACCTGGTCATTAGGCACCTCAATAATATGTCGATGTGAGTCGAACTTGCCTAATGACTCGGGCTCATCTGTGTCCTGGATGAAATTGGCTCCGACACTGTCGTCGAAGATGTTGAACTCCGCCGTGAGGTTTCCAAAAGACAACCTCATCAAGCCATTGCGACAATTGATCAAAGCATTAGATGTCGCAAGAAATGGCCTCCCAAGGATCACATGAATTTGTCCTCGTGGGTTGGACACGGGTTCAGTATCCAAGATGATGAAATCAACTGGAAATATGAACTCACCCACTTTGATAAGGACATCCTCCACACTCCCTCGTGGAATCTTGACGGATGTGTCAGCCAACTGGAGGGTTGTCGTCGTTGGTTTAAGATCACTTATTCCAAGGTTGACATAGAAAGAGTAAGGCAGGAGATTCAGAGATGCCCCCAAATCCAATAGAGTTTGAGAGATTGTCACATTCCCAATCATGCAAGAGACAGTTGGACAACCTGGGTCCTTGTACTTGACATTCATGGGTTGTGTCAATATTGAGCTCACATTGGCGGACAAAAATGCCTTTTTGGGAACATTTGTTTTTCTCTTAGTGGTGCAAAGGTCCTTGAGGAACTTGGCATATGGTGGCATTTGTTGAACAACGTCCAACAACGGGATGTTCACATTGACTTGCCTAAGTACCTCAACGATCTTGTCCCAATGCTCATCACGTTTTTCAGTCAACCTATGAGGGAACGGTGCCTTGGGGACATAAGAATCACGAGGAGGAGTCTCAAAATTAGGTTCCTTGACAGGCTCAAGACTCTCCTCGGAAGTCTCGCCAACCGGGTTGGCTTCAGGCATTTCCACATTGTTGTCGACAACCCTTCTGATCTCAAGGTATGGACAACATTGGCATGTTGGGAAGGGTTTTGAACATTCTGCCTAGCATGAGCAGGTTGACCCCTGGGATTTACAACAGGTTGACTCGGGAACTGACCCTTCTCGCGTTCATGGAATTGATGAGCCAACTGGCTAACTTGCATTTCCAAAGCCTTGACTGTACTTTGCAATGCTTGAAGGGTCGGATCACAAGAAAGGTCCTTGGGGTCAACCCGCTGGAGTGGTGGAGTCTGGTTGGAATAACCCGACGATGAGGCATGAGCAGGTTGGTAATTATGGTGCTGAGACCTTTGATGTGGGGGTTGGTAGGTCGCTGATGGGTGTGGAGGTTGATAAGGTGGAGGTTGAGGTTGAGCGTGCGAGCTCTGACCGTGACCCCCACTAGGCCCCCAAGATAAGTTAGGATGGTTACGCCATCCCGGGTTGTAGGAGTGACTGTACGGGTCGTTACGGGGCCTCTGTTGATACATCGCATTCGCATGCTCAGTATCTCTTGGAGCGTAGGCACACTCCAAGTCATCATGGCCCGTAAGTCCACACCTACTACACCCAGGAGTAGCAACCTGAGCTACAGGAGCTCGGTCCAACTCTAAACTCTCAATCCTACGCATGAGAGCAGCCAATTTTGCCTCAGACGGGATAGTTCACTCGACATGATATGATCCAGCTCGACCAGAAGACCTGGCGGCTGGTGGCTCTCTCATGGTGTCCCACTCGAAGGTACGTTCAGCCATGGACTCAAAAGTGTCCCATGCCTCCTCGATGGGTTTCATTTGGAAGTCACCCTAACACATCGACTCCAACAATGTGCGGGTGTTGTAGTTGATGCCCTCATAAACAATTTGGCACAACTGCCATAGCTCAAGTCCATGATGAGGGTACTGCTGGAGAAGGTCCTTGAACCTCTCAAAGAAACCATGAAAAGATTCGGTCTCAGTCTGATACATTTGATGTATCTGGTGCCGTATCTGTTGAGTTTTCCTTTGAGGGAAAAATATCTTCAGATATACGGTCACAAAGTCATCCCAAGACCGAATGGAGCTCGCCGGGAGGCTGTACATCCATTTCTTCGTGTTATCCATCAACGCGAAAGAAATCATCCTCAACCGGACTGAATCCTCGTCAAGCTGTTGAAGCTTGAACATGGAGCATACTTCCTCGAATTCGCGTATAAAAATATACGGATCGTCCTTATTGGCAGTAAAGGTTGGAAGTATGCTCACATATTGAGGTTTCAGCTCATAGTTGTTCCCACGAGCAGGGGGAAGAACTATGCAAGAAGGTTGCGCGGCCCGAACATGATGGGTCCGCTCCCACAAAGTCATCGGTCTATCCTGTCGAGCTAAAGGTGGTGGTGCACCAAGAACCTGATCCTGACCGAATCTCCCTTCCTCTCGACTCAGAGGAGGAGGAGAAGGAGGTCTACGTGGTGGTGGGAGCGGACCGGGGTAATAAATGTATGGAACCCGGTGTCCCTCGCCACCACGAGACGACTCAGCCTCATGCGCCAAAGGAGCACGAGGCGGAGATGGTCGATCACCAAGACCGTCCATCTCAGAAAAATGCACTCTCTCAAGTCGAGCGCTCTCACCAGAACGAGCCCTACCTCGCATAAAAATGCTCGACTCGACTCTAAAATAACACACAACAGAAGGTGTACTAGAGGAGGAGACTACGTGTAGAAAATAGATGAGGAGATGACTCAGATGAGGAGGGAAGAATCCTTTGATCTAACGTGGGTAGTGGGATCAGGTAGAAGCCTAACTAGCAAGCACGACTCAAACAACTTGAGACTATGGGTCCTTAGGCTAGACGACGCCTAACTTCGAGGTCACTAGCCTCGACACGCCTCACCTCCCTACAACGAGGGCCACAATGCCCAGCAAGTGATACTAGATCCGGAGATCCAGTACCTCCTACTATCGACAAGGTAGGCAACGCCGATCAGGTCATGACGGTCTCAACTAGATTACTCTCCTAGTGCGTCTGCAATCCTTAGGGACAATGTCTACTTGCTTTTAGTTAAGGCTTGATTAAGAGTGATTTTTGGGGCTAAGGAAAGGGTGATGAAATCCCCCAACTTATCTTTTATGGGACAACCCCTCCTTAGTAGCGTTTTGATCCTAAATCTAGCAATCAATCGCTCCAATCAAACGCTCAACTCACTTTTGTCCTGATGCAATTCCTACTAACTAATGCATGGGCATACAAGATGCATGAATGAGTGTAGGAAATGCGTACCTCACGCCAGCGCTCAACAACTGAAAATAAAGCTAAAAGAAAAGACAACAATATGCCTAAGTCAGGTTCATGATGCGTAACCTAAACAAATAAGAATGTCTAATCTTTTGCTTTGGATTTTAAGACCAAGTTGATTAATGGGGATTGATTTAATGATCTGGGAGCAAACTAGAGGTCATAGCATGCAAAATAGGGCTCCCAGATAACAAAAATGAACTAATCAACTACCAGAATAAAACTGAGAGTCAGAAACCCTCACCAGGCCGCCAATTGGCGGTCCTTGTTGAAGCTTGGGTGCTCCAACTCCTCCAGTAGCCTCCCCGTGAGCTCTAGGATACCTGAAACTAAGAAAAACTGAAAACAAAAAATTAAAAACCACTCGAATTGTCCAAACCAAGGTCTGGACAGAGCACCTCCCCAGCAACGGCGCCAAAAACTTGATTGATTCGTTTTATTTAAACCGCCAGTGCACGGCCGCGTTGAAGCGGTGGCAAATACGGGTTGTGCACTGGGAGGTGTGTCGATGTTTGCTTTGTGCGAAGGCGAGTGGTAAAAAATGGAGAGAGAGATTGATTACACTAACTACACCAGAATGCAAAAGGAAATCAAAGATAAGTAATAAAAACTAAACCCCATAAGGGGTAGAGAAATAATGTGAATATAAAGATGTGTGTGTGTGTTCAATTAAGCTCCACACAACATGTAGTGCATGAAATCATAAAACTACATCCAACTTTGCCTTCACATGAATTAAGATAAGACTACATCATTAAAACATACAAGACAATAATTGGAATGAAGCTAAATGAACTCATGTATCAAGACTAGACGCTACTATGCCTCCACATGAATTAAGATAAGACTACATCATTAAAACATACAAGACATTAACTAAGGTAAAGGCAACAAGAGTACATACACTACAAATTGTGTTTCCAATATTAACTTCATCCATATCCTAACCTTATCATTCCCCATAAAATAGGTCCACTAATCGAAGCATAAACTAAGCTTCATTCAAAAGCATTATCATATCAAAGATAAGAGTGAAAACTCATTAGATGGTTATGAAAATCATAAAAAGCTCAAGGGATAAAGATAACACACACTTAATACACTACATGATCCTATCACATATTTCTCCACCCCCCAAATGGGGATGGAACTACTCACACATATTTAAACTAACTACTCTAACTAAATAAAACTTTATACTGAAATGAAACTACACTAATCAAGCAAGAAATATTAAAGAAGCATAAAACAAAACAAACAAGCAAGCATGCATATGAAAGGAAATGAAACTAAGAGAGAAACAACACAATGAAAGGAAAAACATCTATTATTAACTCACTCAATACAAGCAGCCCTTCCTCCACCAGAGTTTTGCTTCGAGGCTTCACTCTTAGTAGGGAATATGTCCACCAAAGAGGGAGATATAAAATGGAAGGTGAAGAGTTCTATTTATAAGCATGGAAAAAGCTAATCCGGGACAATCCCCCGATGTGGGACTAAACAAATACCAGAAATAGAATAAACACACTCTAATACACATGCGCGCCAAAGATTAGCGGATCTGGAGCTAAACAGACTGCCAATTGGCAGTCTATTAGTTCTGGATCAGGCCCATTTTTGTTGTGGGCTTTTCTTGATGTATTTGTTGGTCTTGGATGCATCTACTTTGCTTGTTGGAGCTCCGACCCGAATAGAATTGCCAAAATACTCCCCATGATGGTGTGGAGTTTTCTGTTTTGCTCTTTGGTCCTTCGGTCTTCGCTCCAGGTCCTTCTCCCTTGCATCTTAGTCCCCAGGTCTCACAATTAAGTCATTTTCCCTACTTTTCGGTCCTTTCATGCTTCATATCTTCAAACCTATTTATTTCTGAAATTCAAACATAAAACTCGTCACGTAGCATTGCTTAGGTGTAAGATAATGGATATAAGATACAAATATAAGCATGAAATGATGTCAATCAACACACAAACTATGTACAAACTTGAAAACACCCCCCACACCTAATTCATGCATTGTCCTCAATGAATGTAAGCATGATACTACATGGATTTATGCATGAAAAAGGGAAGATCTCACCAACATGAAGTGCAACAGGAAGTTCATGGTTATAGCGATGGACACAAACCCGAATTCCCTCAAAACCTGTGAGATACTGAAGATGGGAGACAAATACGTGAAGAAATTGGGCCCAAGTACACTAGGGTTGGGACCCACAACAATCAATGCTCGCTCATGGAGTCTTTTATTACATTTTTTACAAGGTATATACATCAACAAAGATATTCTCATAATCATTTGGTCAAGGAACATCAAATGAGAACATCGAGTTATGAGGACCAGAGACTTGCCAAGATGGGCAAACTTCACTCGTACTCTGAGGTGTCATAAGGGGTGAAAGGTCAAAGCTGAAAGGCTCGAACCCCTCATGATATTGGTTGGGTGTAGGCAACATGAATGAATGAAGTTGTGTTGCCTCACTAGGGTTTAGTTGCTCATCGAACAAAAACTCCAACCAATAGGTAGGTGCATTGGAATGAGTTCCTCAAGCTCATTCGATGGATGCAGCAGACGTGCATCACTAAGAATGGGGCTTCTCCCCAAGTTATCCAACAAGGACCTCCCACCATCATTTATATCATCAAGCATAAGCTCGGTCGTAGGTCGGTCCTTGTTGGAGTCAAGATGAAGCTCAAATGGCTCAATGGCCATGGGACATGAGGTAGAGACACCTTCTGGTATAGGCATATGATGAGGTGTCTCACTCTCACTAGTACTCTCAACTGAATCATGCAACGAACACTCCTTTTGGACATTTATGTTTGATGCCAGCTCACTCTGTTGCATTGCAAAGACAGGCAATGAGTTTTCGCTGGGCCCACAAAGATTCTCAAAAGGTTGCATTGGTGTTAGGGGTGTTCATTGATTTTGTGGTGTTTTCTCCAATTGGCGAATGAGATTTAGATTTAAAGGTTGATCCATGGGCTCCTGTTGCCTACCAGAGTTGAACACATGAAACTCGGCACTCATGTTACCGAATGAGAGCTTCATGAGACCATTTCTACAATTAATTAAGGCGTTGGAAGTTGCCAGAAATGGTCTACCGAAAATCAAAGGTATTTGAGAGTGGGTGTTCGCAACAGGATTGGTATCGAGGACAACAAAATCGACTGGAAATATAAAATCTCCAACTTTGATAAGCACGTCCTCGATAATCCCCTTTGGAATACGAATGGATCTATCCACCAGTTGGAGGGTGATCTTAGTTTGTTTCAATTCTCCCAAATTGAACTGTTGATAAACAGAAAATGGGAGGAAGTTGACCGCTGTCTCTAATTCAAGCAAAACATTACTCATGCTAGTGTCCCCTATCGTACACTGAATAGTAGGACACCCAGGGTCCTTGTATTTTGTGTAGGTAGGATTGGACAAAAGTGAGCTTACATTTGCAGTCAAGAATGCTTTCTTAGGAACATTGGTCTTCCTCTTGGTTGTGCCGAGATCCTTCAACACTTTGGCATATTGAGGTATTTGTTGGATAACATCCAACAAGGGGATGTTAACCTTCACTTGCTTAAACACCTCTAATATCTTATCCATTGTGTCACTCTGCTTTTTGGTTAACCTACTTGGAGTGAGTGCACACATGCAAAGATGTGGGTGTTGAACACATTCTTTAAGCACAATTAAAGGTGGTGTTATCATGCATAGGAAGTGTCTACATGTTATGGCAAAACCTATCAATACATTCACCAACCTAGTTGATTAACATTTACATATGCAAGTTTTTTATTTCAGAACCTAAACAAGCATGAGAGGTGTCTTATCATTTTGGCAAAACTCATCAAGTTATAAATTCTATCCTAAACAAGCAAGCATACATTCATGTTTTATCAACACATTGTAAATAAGGCATTCCTTCCATTCTCTAATGCATGTATGAACATCTACTCCACCCCCAAAGGGAATGGAACTACTCACTACACATTATACTAATTATTAAACTAAGCAAGGAAAGCATATTAACTAAGCTACTAAAACTGATGAAATGAAATTAAACAAAGTAAAACAAGCAAAATGAAACTAATAACATAACAAAGAAACTTTTATTAGCAAATGACTCACATTTCAAGTAGCATCCTCCTACTTTAGTGTGTGCTTCAAGGCCTCACTTCTAGTAGGAAGAATAGCCACTCAAAATATGGAGTGATTACATTAGAAGGTGAAGAGTTCTATTTATAGCCATAGAAAAAGGCACTCCGGGACAATTTCTCGATGTGGGACTAAACAGATACGAAAAATAGCCTAAACATCCTCTAATACATGTGCTGGAGAAATTAGGGCGGATCCAGAGTGATCTGGACCGCCAATTAGCGGTGCATAAACTTTGGATCGGGTTGGAATTTGTTGTGGGCTTTTTTTGCTGGTATTGTTTGTCTTTGATGCGGTTACTTGACTTGTTGGAGCTCCGACCCGAATCGAATTGCTAAAATACTCCCCATGATGGTGTGGAGTTTTCTGTTTTGCTCTTTGGTCCGTTGGTCTTACGTTCAGGACCTTCTCCCTTGTATCTTAGTCCCCATATCTCATAATTCAATCCTTTTTCCCAGGTTTTGGGTCCTTTTATGCTTCATCTCTTCAAGCCTATTTATTTCTGAAATTTAAACATAAAACTCGTAACATAGAATTGTTTAGGTGAAAGATAATGGATATAAGATACAAATATAAGCATGAAATGATGTCAATCACCACCCGGGGCATTATATTGGTTCCATGAAAAATTGGGGTGGTTCCTCCATCCAGGACTATAAGATGATGAGTATGGGTCATTCCTAGCTCTGTCATAGATGACGTTGACATGTTCCATCTCAGGAGGAATGGACACACACTCACTCTCTACATGACCTATCCTACCACACGAATGACAGGGAACTCGACCAGATGTGGACATGTGACGTGCACCTTTTTGGTTTTGGAGCTCAATCGAATCCATACGGCGCATTAAGGCTGTCATGCGTGCCTCGGAGCCCGTAGTGGTATCAACAACAATTGCGGCACCTGATCTAGTCGAGTTTGCATTCGCGATCCTCGCTCCTATGCTAGATGATGCAGGTTGTTCCCTCACACTCTCCCATTGCATGGTTTGTTCAGCGAGGTCTTCTAGGAAAGCCCATGCCTCCCTTTCATCATTTCCTAAGAACTCACCTTGACACATGGACTCAAGGAGTGTCCGGGACGGGATGTGAAGACCCTCGTAAACAATCTGACAAAGACGCCACAACTCAATGCCATGGTGAGGGCATGAGGATAGTATCTCCTTGAACCTCTTTAGATATGCATGAAATGTTTCAGTCTCAAGTTGATAGATCGAATTGATTTTGTTCCTCAATTTTTGAGTCCGATGATTTGGAAAGTATTTCTTGAGGAATGCAGATTGAAACTCATCCCAAGTCCTAAAGGCATTCACCTGGTTGCTGTACAACCACTTCTTGGCGTCATCCCTTAGTGCAAAAGGAACAAGCCTAAGATGGATGGAGTCTGTGCGAAGTTGTTGCAGCTTGAACATAGCACAGACCTCCTCAAATTCCCTGAGAAAGATATGGGGGTCACGTTTCCCAGTGAAGTGAGGGAGCACGGAAATAAAGTGAGGCTTAACCTCAAAATGGTTCCCATTAGCCTCTGGCAATACGATGCATGAGGGTAGAGCGGTACGGCTCGGGTAGCATCGATCACGTAGAGGTATGGGAGCCACAACATGAAGCACAGGTGGGTCCAGCAACTACTCCTCACGGAAATTAGCAGCCATTGAACCCGAACTGCTGTGACACGAAAGGAGGAAGGCATCGAGAAATTGACTACCGAAGCAGGGTTGACAACGTGCCTCGTCAAACGGCCACTCTCGTCTCGTGCCCACGAAAGCATGCACAAAGGTGCACACACACAAACCAAATTTTTTTTAACAAAGAATGTGCGTAGAGGAGAATATGGGGGAACACAGGAGAGAAAGAATGACTCAGGAGAGGAGGGAAGAAGTCTTTATGCTACGGTGGATGGGTACAGGTAGAAGCACACCAGAAAACAAGGCTCAAGCAATCCTAAGGTCGCTATAGGTCCTTACAACTAGACGACGCCTAACTGCGTGGTCACACGGCCTCAACATGCCTCACCTCCCTACGGCGAGGACTACAAAGCCCAGCAAGTGAGCCAAGATCCAGAGATCTCGTCTCTCCTACTATCGACAAAGTGGGCAACGCCGATCAGGCCATGACGGTCGTGACCGGATCACTCTCCTAATGCGTCCGAGATCCTTAGGGCGAATGTCTACTTGATTTTAAAATTAGGCTCTTGATTAGTGTGGTTTTTGGGGCGAAGGAAAGGGTGATGAAATCCCCACCTTATCTTATATGGGACAACCCCTACTTCGTAGCATTTTGGAGTCTTAATCTAACAATCAACTCTCTAAACAAGCGCTCAACTCACACTTGTTTCAATGCACTTCCTACTAACTAATGCATGTTCATAGGAAATGCATGAATGAGAGTAGAAAGTGCGTACCTTACGCCAGCACTCAGCAACAAAAAATAAAGCTAAAATAAAAGACAATCTCCATGCCTAAGTCACATACATGATGCATGACCTAAATAAGAAAGAATGCCTAATCTTTTGCTTTGGGTTTTAGGGTCCAAGTTGCTTAAAGGAAGTTTTATTATTGATCTGGGAACAAACTATAAGTCAAAACATCCCAAATCAAGTCCCAGATCACTAAATCAATTATGAAAACAAGATGAAGAAAAGAGAAGGGAAACACGGCTCACCAGACCGCCAATTGGTGGTCTCAGAACGCTGATTGGCGGTCCAAAGTGTCCAGGTTGCCTCCCAATTTCTTCAGCTACCTCTCCTGGCGACTCCAAGTCTCCTGAAACAAAGAAAAACTACAAAACACAAATTAAATCCACTCGAATCGTCCAAACAAGAGTCTGGACCGGCACCTCCCCGGTAACGGCGCCAAAAACTTGTGGAACATTTTAATTTAAACCGCAAGTGCACGGCCGCGTTGAAGCGGTGGCAAATACGGGTCGTACTCAGGGTGGTGAGAAGCCTCTCGCTTGCACGAAATCAAGTGGCAAAAATATGGAAGAGAGTTTGATTATCCTACTCTACGCTACACTACACTACAATACGAAGAACGAAATGCGAAAGAAAGCAACAAACGATTAACTAAAACCTAACTAAGAACGAAAGAAGAGTGCTGGAATTCAGAAATGGAAAACCCCTAAGGGGTGGAGTGAGTGCTCACATGCAAAGATGTGGGTGTTGAACACATTCTTTAAGCACAATTAAAGGTGGTGTTATCATGCATAGGAAGTGTCTAAATGTTATGGCAAAACCTATCAATACATTCACCAACCTAGTTGATTAACATTTACATATGCAAGTTGTTTATTTCAGAACCTAAACAAGCATGAGAGGTGTCTAATCATTTTGGCAAAACTCATCAAGTTATAAATTCTATCCTAAACAAGCAAGCATACATTCATGTTTTATCAACACATTATAAATAAAGCATTCATTCCATTCTCTAATGCATGTATGAACATCTACTCCACCCCACAAAGGGGATGGAACTACTCACTACACATTATACTAATTATTACACTAAGCAAGGAAAGCATATTAACTAAGCTACTAAAACTGATGAAATGAAATTAAACAAAGTAAAACAAGCAAAATGAAACTAATAACATAACAAAGAAACTTTTATTAGCAAATGACTCACATTTCAAGTAGCATCCTCCTACTTTAGTGTGTGCTTCAATGCCTCACTTCTAGTAGGAAGAATAACCACTCAAAATATGGAGTGATTACATTAGAATGTGAAGAGTTCTATTTATAGCCATAGAAAAAGGCACTCCGGGACAATTTCCCGATGTGGGACTAAACATATACCAAAAATAGCCTAAACATGCTCTAATACATGTGCTGGAGAAATTGGGGCGGATCCAGAGTGATCTGGACCGCCAATTAGCGGTCCATAAACTTTGGATCGGGTTGGAATTTGTTGTGGGCTTTTCTTGCTGGTATTGTTTGTCTTTGATGCGGTTACTTGACTTGTTGGAGCTCCGACCCGAATCGAATTGCTAAAATACTCCCCATGATGGTGTGGAGTTTTCTGTTTTGCTCTTTGGTCCTTTGGTCTTACGTTCAGGACCTTCTCCCATGCATCTTAGTCCCTAGATCTCACAATTCAGTCCTTTTTCCCAGCTTTTGGGTCCTTTTATGCTTCATCACTTCAAACCTATTTATTTCTGAAATTTAAACATAAAACTCATAACATAGAATTGTTTAGGTGAAAGATAATGGATATAAGATACAAATATAAGCATGAAATGATGTCAATCACCACCCGGGGCATTATATTGGTTCCATGAAAAATTGGGGTGGTTCCTCCATCCAGGACTATAAGATGATGAGTATGGGTCTTTCCTAGCTCTGTCATAGATGGCGTTGACATGTTCCATCTCAGGAGGAATGGACACACACTCGCTCTCTACATGACCTATCCTACCACATGAATGAGAGGGAACTCGACCAGATGTGGACATGTGAGGTGCACCTTTTTGGTTTTGGAGCTCAATCGAATCCATACGGCGCATTAAGGCTGTCATGCGTGCCTCGGTGCCCGTAGTGGTATCGACAGCAATTGCGGCACCCGATCTAGTCGAGTTTGCATTCGCGATCCTCGCTCCTATGCTAGATGATGCAGGTGGTTCCCTCACACTCTCCCATTGCATGGTTTTTTCAGCGAGGTCTTCTAGGAAAGCCCATGCCTCCCTTTCATCATTTCCTAAGAACTCTCCTTGACACATGGACTCAAGGAGTGTCCGGGACGGGATGTGAAGACCCTCGTAAACAATCTGACAAAGACGCCACAACTCAATGCCATGGTGAGGGCATGAGGATAGTATCTCCTTCAACCTCTCTAGATATGCATGAAATGTTTCAGTCTCAAGTTGATAGATCGAATTGATTTCCTTCCTCAATTTTTGAGTCCGATGATTTGGAAAGTATTTCTTGAGGAATGCAGATTGAAACTCATCCCAAGTCCTAAAGGCATTCACTTGGTTGTTGTACAACCACTTCTTGGCGTCATCCCTTAGTGCAAAAGGAACAAGCCTTAGATGGATGGAGTCTGTGCGAAGTTGTTGCAGCTTGAACAAAGCACAGACCTCCTCAAATTCCTTGAGAAAGATATAGGGGTCACATTTCCCAGTGATGTGAGGGAGCACGGAAATAAAGTGAGGCTTAACCTTAAAATGGTTCCCATTAGCCTCTGGCAATACGATGCATGAGGATAGAGCGGTACGGCTCGGGTAGCATCGATTACGTAGAGGTATGGGAGCCACAACATGAAGCACAGGTGGGTCCAGCAACTACTCCTCCTCACGGAAATTAGCAGCCATTGAACCCGAACTGTTTGTGACACGAGAGGAGGAAAGCATCGAGAAATCGACTACCGAAGTAGGGTTAACGTGCCTCGTCAAATGGCCACTCTCGTCTCGTGCCCACGAAAGCATGCACAAAGGTGCACACAGAAACCAAATCTTTTTTTTAACAAAGAATGTGCGTAGAGGAGAATATGGGGGAACACAGGAGAGAAAGAATGACTCAGGAGAGAAGGGAAGAAGTCTTTATGCTACGGTGGATGGGTACAGGTAGAAGCACACCAGAAAACAAGGCTCAAGCAATCCTAAGGTCGCTATAGGTCCTTACAGCTAGACGACGCCTAACTGCGAGGTCACACGACCTCAACACGCCTCACCTCCCTACGACGAGGACTACAAAGCCCAGCAAGTGAGCCAAGATCCAGAGATCTCGTCTCTCCTACTATCGACAAAGTGGGCAACGCCGATCAGGCCATGACGGTCGTGACCGGATCACTCTCCTAATGCGACCGAGATCCTTAGGGCGAATGTCTACTTGATTTTAAAATTAGGCTCTTGATTAGTGTGGTTTTTGGGGCGAAGATAAGGGTGATGAAATCCCCACCTTATCTTATATGGGACAACCCCTCCTTCATAGCATTTTGGATTCTTAATCTAACAATCAACTCTCCAAACAAGCGCTCAACTCACACTTGTTTCAATGCACTTCCTACTAACTAATGCATGTTCATAGGAAATGCATGAATGAGAGTAGAAAGTGCGTACCTTACGCCAGCACTCAGCAACAAAAAATAAAGCTAAAATAAAAGACAATCTACATGCCTAAGTCACATACATGATGCATGACCTAAACAAGAAAGAATGCCTAATCTTTTGCTTTGGGTTTTAAGGTCCAAGTTGCTTAACAATTTCTTCAGCTACCTCTCCTGGCGACTCCAAGTCTCCTGAAACAAAGAAAAACTACAAAACACAAATTAAATCCACTCGAATCGTCCAAACAAGAGTCTGGACTGGCACCTCCCCGGTAACGGCGCCAAAAACTTGTTGAACGTTTTAATTTAAACCGCAAGTGCACGACCGCTTTGAAGCGGTGGCAAATACGGGTCGTACTCAGGGTGGTGAGAAGCCTCTCGCTTGCACGAAATCAAGTGGTAAAAATATGGAAGAGAGTTTGATTATCCTACCCTACGCTACACTACACTACGAAGTACGAAATGCGAAAGAAAGCAACAAACGATTAACTAAAACCTAACTAAGAACGAAAGAAGAGTGGTGGAATTCAGAAATGGAAAACCCCTAAGGGGTGGGACTAAACAAGTACCAGAAATGGATTAAATACACACTAATACGCGACCTACCAAAATCATAACGGATTTGGGGCAAAACAGACCGCCAATTGGCGGTCTATATGGTCCAGATCACGCTAGATTTTATTCTGGGCTTTTCTGGATGTCTTTGTGGGTCATTGATGCATCTACTTCACTTGTTGGAGCTCCGACCCGAATAGAATTGCCAAAATACTCCCCATGATGGTGTGGAGTTTTCTGTTTTGCTCTTTGGTCCTTTGGTCTTACGTTCAGGTCCTTCTCCCTTGCATCGTAGTCCCCAGGTCTCACAATTCAGTCCCTTTTCCCAGCTTTTGGGTCCTTTTATGCTTCATCTCTTCAAACCTATTTATTTCTGAAATTCAAACATAAAACTCGTAACATAGCATTGTTTAGGTGAAAGATAAAGGATATAAGATACAAATATAAGCATGAAATGATGTCAATCAGCAATCGATACCAACTTATATCCATCTCCCCCAACTTTCGGTGGAGGAGGTGGCTAGCCTTATCGTGAGGCTTGACATGAAGGATATTGAGGAGGTGGTGTTAAATTCAAATGTAGACAAGGTGCTCGGGGCCGATGGTTTCAATGCAAAATTCTTTAAGGCTTCGTGGGAGGTGATTAAGAGGGACATGTTCAAATTCGTGGATGGGTTCATGAAAAGTAGGATGCTCTTGGCCCAAGTGAATTATGCATCCATCATGTTGATACCAAAGAAGGCTACCCCAGCCACGGTTGATGACTATAGGCCTATATCATTCTGCAATATGGTCTACCAGTACATCACTAAGGTGCTAGCTAATAGATTGAAGAAGGTCCTACCCAAGCTGGTTGGAGAGACACAAAGTGCTTTCATTAGTTGAAGGAGGATTAATGACAACATCTTGTTAGCCCATGAGATTTGTCACAATATGCATGTGGAGCGAGGACAAGCCTAAATGTGTTTGAAGCTTGATTTACGGAAATCCTACGACTCGGTCTCTTAGACTTTCCTCCTTGAGGTGCTCAAATAATTTGGAATCCTGGAGCATTGGCAACGACTAATTATGGTTTGTGTGCGGGCCTCGTTCGTAGTAACAGTGAATGGTGCGAACTGGAGACCTTTCAAGGCAATGATTGGGTTAAGACAAGGTGATACGATAACCACCTATCTCTCTGTCCTTTGCATGGAAGTGCTTAGTACGATTAAGTAGGTTGCTGCAAGTGGGAGGCTGGAAATGGTTAGGTGTGGTGACATCCTGATTTCACATATTTTGTTTGTTGATGATGTCATGTTGTTCGCAATGGCAACCAAAGTAAATGCCGAGGCCATTAAGGAGATTTTGGCTGAGTTTTCATCATGCTCGGGGTTTCATCTAAACACCACAAAGAGCCACGTGTTTCTGGGGAGAAACGTGACTCATGGGAGGTGGATATGCGACCACCTTGGGATGGAAATGGAGGCTTTTTAGTGACTTACTTGGGTCTGCCACTCCTCACATCATGACTTGGGAAGCAACACTGTGCTGGGCTGGTGGCGAAACTTAAGGCAAGGCTTAGCACATGGAAACAAAGCCATCTATCAATGGCTGGCCTGGTGGAGATGGTATAATTTTGGTCTCTTTCAGTATCTACTGGATATCCGCATTCCTTATCCCTAGATCGACATTGAAGGAGATGGAGAGCATCACGATCCAATTTGTGTGGGGAGGTCCACGAAGATGGATGGTTGTGTCATGGAAGGACATTTGCACGCCCAAAAGTGAAGGGGGTTTGGGATTGCGGAGGTTGGTAGATTGGAATGGTGCGGGATATTGTGACTCCTTTGGTTAGTTGTGGCTTAAGATGAATCGTTGTGGGTCAGATGTATGCGTAGCAAGTACCTTAAAAAGGGCACAAGATGGTTAGCACGACCACCTTCGAGCTGCTCCTGGGCGTGGTGAGGAATTCTGAAAGTACATGACATTGCACAGGAACATATCCGTTTCCAGGTAGGTGATGGCAAAAACATTCACTTCTTTCTCGATCCTTGGTGCGGACCACCTTTTCTTTGTCAACCCTGGGGGCACGACTGCATTACGATGTGGGGATGCAGAAGGACATGTTGCTAGCTTACTATATCAACAATGGCTCGTAGAACCTTCTTGGCCCGACGTCGCTAAAAATGCTCGGGCTGTGGGCGTAGATAGTGGGGACGCGGATTGATGGGGGCCGGGAAAAGCCTACTCAGATGGAAGCAAGGAAGGAGAAATTCTCCCTCAAGGAGGCATGGACATGGGTGGCCCCAAGGAAGGAGAGAGTGGGATGGAGCACGCTCGTTTGGTACAAAAACCATGTCCCAAGGTATGTCATGGTAACATGGCGTGCGTTATGGGGTTGTTTGATGACAAAGAAATTCATGCAAGCTAGGGGTGCACACCATGGGCTGGATTGTGTGTTATGTAATGATGGAAAGGAGGACATGTGCCACCTCTTTTAGGCATGCACATTCACGAAGGAGGTCTGGACATGACTTCTACAAATATTGGGAATGGCGCTGGTATTCGAACCACGCTTGTAGAGGAAGCACAACGAATGACACGAGTTAAGGGCAGCCGGGTTCAAACGATGATGATAAAGCTAGCCTTCGGCGTAGTTGTGTATGAATGCTGGCAGGAGCGAAACCGACGAATATTCGACCAAGAACAAAAGCGGCTGGTAGACATCATTGACATTGTCAAGGATACAATATTGATAATGGGTTTGTGGATGAAGGAGATTGCTAAGGACCCGGGGGCTTTGAGGGCCTTTCAAGAAGCATGGAGATAGGAGAATACGTGTTATAGGGATTAAACAAAGTAGTAGAATTCGTGTAAATGAGACTTGATCTCATGTGTTATTGTGAGGCAAGGCATGCATATAACTTGCCCCGCTGTCTTACCCTTCATTGTTTGGTATGTTGTAAATCTTAGTTTACATACTTCGTGAAATTTTGAGGCTATGCCTCCCTTTTGCTTTGCAAAAAAAAGGTCAAGCAAGAGAATTTTTTCCAATGAAGTAGGGGAATCTGTGAAAGAGGTGAAGCAGGAGAATGTTTAAATTTGTGAAGATATGGTTGGAAGAAAGTGGACCAGAAGAAATTACGTCAAGCACCTTACATACATCCACATATATATTTACAATACAACAGTTATGCCCGATGTTTGTAAAACATTGTTTTTTATGATTTACGTTTATTTGCAAGAAACTCCCGCGGGAAGTGTTTTGGAAAAGAAAATTTAAATTTCTATACTCAAAGTCAACCAAAATCGAAAAATAACTCCCACTTGACATCCTCTGAGAAATATGCTTATGTTTCCACTTCTCCCCAAAATACCCCTACATAAACTGTGGGACCGTTCCCCTCATTTCGGGCCTTCTCTCCCTTTCTCTCTCTTGGTCTCTCTTTCTTTCTCTCTTTCAGGCGTATTGAGCTCAAAATTTCAAGTTGGGAGTGAAGACCAGATCGAGCCCACAATAGTCAATATCGAGCTGAGATCGTCCCCTTTGGACATCCGGTAGACCCTCCCACCGGAATAGACAAGTTGTTTTAGTGTTCATGGCGGAGAAACTGGACAACAAAGAAAATGAGTACGTGAAATAGTAAAAAATTGATGTGGGTGTTACTTTGTTGCATTTTCTTTATATTTTCGAACTGAGTTGTCAATGTCTTGATTTGTTTTGTTGATTTGTTCAAGTTTTGTTTGAATCTGCCTTTGTGAGGTAGTTGTGCTCGATCGAACTTGATAGAGCTTGATGAATGACAATACTCGATGGTACTAAGGATACGTGACAAATTTGCTCGATAGTTGAAATTGTTTAAGAGTTCGATCGAGTTTCATTCAACTAGATGGTACGCGATAGATAGTGTGGGTCGATGTGTATGCTTTATAGTTATACTTGGTTATGGTTCAAATGAACTCAATATGTGTTTGATTGAAGCTCGATAGAACTTGATGGGTTATGATTATTACTCTGGATTCCACTATTTTGACCTTTTTTGTTTTTTGTCGTATCAAGTTCGACTGTTAAATGTATTGGCTGCGTACAATGGTGTTTTGGAAATGGACGGTAGAGATTGCCTTTTCAAGAATGGGAAGAGTAAAGTGATGATGATAGAAAATGATGTAACATACTGGCAACTACTTGAAATTTTACGTAAGGCGTTTGATGTTTATAAGTTGAAGTATGAGCTCACACTAAAGGTCTTTTACAAAACACATGGACAGCCATATAAACCTGTTGAAATCACAGACGATTCTGATGTCTGTTTCTTCATCTCTAAAATATTGCAGTACATGATCCCTTTATGTGTGTCTCCCGTTCAAAAAAATGCACATGTAGAACCATCACCCAATTCCAACTTTAATAAAGAAGTTAGGAGTCAAGTTGGGACGTTCGTTCCCTAAATAGATCCCATGGCCACTAGAGGTAAGATAGTTGTTCTTGAAGTTGATGTCTCCCACCAATTGAATGAGTACAAGCTCTATGTGAATGTCGATCCTTCTGTGAACTTAAGTGACGAAGACAGAAATTGGGAAGAAGATTTCGAAGGAGATAGTAGAGAAGACTTACCACTCCCATACTTACATCCCCCAACAGTAAGACACCGACAACCCGAAACTCCAGGAAATCAAACACCTGGGACAAGCAGCAGTCGTCCAAGTAGAACAGAAAATAACACAGAACGGAGTTATCAATTCATTTCACCAGAACATAACAAAAGTTTGAGTGCTCTAATGTTAACAAGAGAAGATACATTGGATTCTAACCACACTCATACGTCCTCTGCCGGCAAATCATTTGGAGAATTCCACCCTTGGTAAAACTTTTGAAAGCAATGGTGAATTGAAAACCAAAGTTGCTCTCTTTGCAATAAAGAATAAGTTTGAGTTTGTAGTGAAGAAGTCTGGTAAAGAGGTGTGGTATAGCACCTGCAAGGATCCTAATTGTTGTTGGAGATTAAAGGGCAAAAAATAAGTACGCTCACCCATGTTTGAGCTTATTGTCTTCCACAATGTACATAACTGCACATTGGAACTCAGACAGAAAGACCACTGATTGACATCATTTCATGCTCATATTTGTATCTTATATCCATTATCTTTCACCTAAACAATGCTATGTCACGAATTTATGTTTAGTTTTCAGGAATAAATAGGTTTGAAGAGATGAAACATAAAAGGACCCAAAAGCTGGGAAAAAGGACTGGATTGTGAGATCTGGGGACCAAAATGCAAGGGAGAAGGACCTGAACGCAAGACAGAAGGATCTAAAAGCAAAACAGAATACTTCACACCATCATGGGGAGTATTTTAGCAATTGGATTCGGGTCGGAGCTCCAACAAACCAACCAGATGCATCCAAGACTAACAAACACTTCAAGCAAAGCTCACAAAGAAAACCAAACGGATCTAAACCATATAGACCGCCAATTGGCGGTCCAGATGGCCCAGAATCCGTTTAGTTTTCTGGAGCACGTGTATTAGTTTATGCTTAGTGTATTTTTGGTATTGGTTTAGTCCCACATCGGGGGATTGTCCCGGATTAGCTTTTTCCATGCCTATAAATAGAACTCTTCACCTCCTTTTGTAATCACTCCATATTTTAAGTGGCTATTCCTCCTACTAGAAGTGAGGCCTTGAAGCACACACTAAAGTAGGAGGATGCTACTTTTAATGTGAGTCATTTTATCAAAAAAGTTTTGTGTTTCTTTCATTATTTGTTTTATGCTTCTTTTATTGTTGTGCATGTTTTAGTTTAATCGTCTTTTATTTCTAGCTTAGTTTTAATATGCTTTCTTTGCTTAGTTTAATAATTAGTGTAATGTTTAGTGAGTAGTTCCATCCCATTTGGGGGGTGGAGTAGATGTACATACATGCATTAGAGAATGGGATGAATGCTTTAATTTCAATGTGTTGATTAAACATGAATGTATGCTTGCTTGTTTAGGATAGAATTTACAACTTGATGAGTTTTGCCAAAATGATTAGACACCTCTCATGCTTGTTTAGGTTCTGAAATAAACACCTTGGATATGTAAATGTTAATCAACTAAGTTGGTGAATAGATTGATAGGTTTTGCCATAACATTTAGACACTTCCTATGCTTGATAAACACCACCTTCATGTGCTTAAAGAATGTATTCTACACCCACCTCTTTGCATGTGTGTACTCACTCCACCCCTTAGGGGTTTTTCCATTCCTGAAATTCCAGCATTCTTGTTTTGTTCTTAGCTTAGTTCTTATTTCATCATTTGTGTGCTTCTTTCACATTTCGTACTTCTTAGCGTAGTTTAGAGTAGAGTAACATAAACATCTTTCTCCCCCTATTTTTTCCACTTGATTTTTGATAAACAAGAGGCTGCTCACCTCCCTGAGGACGACCCGTACTTGCCACCGCTTCATCGCGGCCGTGCACTTGCGGTTTAAATAAAACGTTCAACAAGTTTTTGGCGCCGTTGCCGGGGAGGTGCCAGTCCAGACTCTTGTTTGGACGATTCGAGTGGATTTAATTTTTGTTTTGTAGTTTGTCTTTCTTTCAGGAGACTTGGAGTCAGCAGGAGGAACATCTGGAGAAGTTTTGAAGCAAGCTGGGCACTATAGACCGCCAATCAGCGGCCTGAGACCGCCAATTGGCGGTCTGGTAAGCTCAGCTCGCTCTCTTATTTCTTTGGTCTGTTTACTTTATCTGATATAGTGGTCTGGGACTTAATTTGGCATGTTTTGACTTATAGTTTGTTCCCAGATCAATAATCAAACCTCCCTTAAGCAACTTGGACCCTAAAACTCAAAGCAAAAGATTAGGCATTCTTTTTGTTTAGGCCATGCATCATGTATGTGACTTAGGCATTTAGATTGTCTTTTATCTTAGCTTTATTTTCTGTTGCTGAGAGCTGGCGTGAGGTACGCACCGTCTACTCTCATTCATGCATTTCGTATGAACATGCATTAGTTAGTAGGAAGTGCATTGCAACAAGTGTGAGTTGAGCGTTGTTTGGAGAGTTGATTGCTAGATTTAGGACTCCAAAACGCTACTAAGGAGGGGTTGTCCCATAAAAGATAAGGTGGGGGATTTCATCACCCTTTCCTTCGCCCCAAAAACCACACTAATCAAGAGCCTAATTTTAAATCAAGTAGACATTGGCCCTAAGGATCTTGGACGCATTAGGAGAGTGATCCGGTCCCGACCGTCATGACCTGATCGGTGTTGCCCACTTTGTCGATAGTAGGAGAGACGAGATCCCCGGATCTTGGCTCACTTACTGGGCTTTGTGGTCCTCGTCGTAGGTAGGTGAGGCGTGTTGAGGCCGTGTGACCTCGCAGTTAGGCGTCGTCTAGCTGTAAGGACCTATAGCGACCTTAGGATTGTTTGAGTCTTGTTTGCTTGTGTGCTTCTACCTGTACCCATCCGCCGTAGCTTAAGGACTTCTTCCCTTCTCTCCTGAGTCATTCTTTCTCTCCTGTGATCCCCAGTCTTCTCCCCTACGTACATTCTTTGAAAAAAAAAAGAGTTGTGGTTTGTGTGTGCACCTTTGTGCATGCTTTCGTGGACACGAGACGAGAGTGGTCGTTTGACGAGGAGCGTGGTCAATCCGGCTTCGGTCATCGATTTCTCGACGCCTTCCTCCTCTCGTGTCGCACGTAGTTCGGGTCCAATGGCTGCTAATTTCCGTGAGGAGGAGCAGTTGCTGGACCCACCTGCTCCACCAGTACTTCCAGTTGTCGTTCCCATACCTCTTCGTGATCGATGCTACCCGAGCCGTACAGCTCTACCCTCATGCATCGTATTACCAGAGGCTAATGGGAACCATTTTGAGGTTAAGCCTCAATTCATTTCCATGCTCCCTCATTTCACTGGGAAAGTTGACCCCTATATCTTTCTCAGGGAATTTGAGGAGGTCTGTGCTATGTTCAAGCTGCATCAACTTAGCACAGACTCCATCCATCTTAGGCTCGTTCCTTTTGCACTAAAGGATGACGCCAAGAAGTGGTTGTATAGCAACCAGGCGAATGCCTTTAGGACTTGGGATGAGTTTCAATTTGCCTTCCTTAAGAAGTACTTCCCAAATCATCGGACTCAAAAATTGAGGAACGAAATCAATTCGTTCTATCAACATGAGACCGAACCATTTCATGCATATCTTGAGAGGTTCAAAGAGCTACTATCCTCGTGCCCTCACCATGGCATTGAGTTGTGGCGCCTTTGTCAGATTGTGTACGAGGGTCTTCACATCCCGTCAAGAACGCTCCTTGAGTCCATGTGTCAAGGAGAGTTCTTGGGAAAGGATGAAAGGGAGGCATGGGCCTTCCTAGAAGACCTCACTGAGAAAACCATGCAATGGGAGAGTGTGAGGGAATCACCTGCATCATCTAGTATAGGAGCGAGGATCGCGAATGCAAACTCAACTAGATCGGGTTCCGCATTTGCTATCGATACCACTACGGCCACCGAGGCACGCATGGCGGCCTTAATGCGCCGTATGGATTCGATTGAGCTCCAAAACCAACAAAGTGCACCTCACATGTCCACATCTGGTCCAGTTCCCTGTCATTCATGTGGTAGGATAGGTCATGTAGAAAGCGAGTGTGAGTCCATTCCTCCTGAGATGGAGCGTGTCAACGCCGTCTATGATAGAGCCAGGAATGACCCATACTCATCATCTTATAATCCTGGATGGAGGAACCACCCCAATTTTTCATGGAACCAAACTAATGCCCCGGGTGGTCCTTCCAACTCCTCTAGACCACATTACCAATCACACCAACCTCCCTTGCATGCACATTCCTATCAGCCACCCCAAGCGCAAACCACCATCGGGTTTCCCAAATTCCAATAATATGGAAACCCGATTCAATTCGCTTGAGACCTTGACTAGTGGACTTGAAAACTCAATGAAAAATTTTATGTCTACCACAACTCAAGTTCTCACTTCAAATCAGCAGACCATGAAATCTTTAGAGCTTCAGATGGGCCAATTGGCTCAGTCTATACATGAGAGAGAGAGAGGGTCTTTTCCTAGCCAGCCTGAGGCTAACCCCCGCATGTACCAACAACAACAAATGCAAAATGAGAATGTGGTACCTCGGGGGAGGCAAGTGAACCATGTGGAGGTACCTGTTCACCATGTCAATTCCATTGTGACCTTAAGGAATGGAAAACAGGTTGACAATCACATTTCCTTGCCACACCCACCACCATCTATGCAGCCCCTCAGTGGGAATGGTGGTGAAGAAGAAGCTGAGGGTGAGGGTAATACACCAAAGCTTTCTTCTCAGGCACAACAGAAAACCTACCTGCCAAAAGCTCCTTATCCAAGTAGGTTAAACAAAAAACAGAGTGACAACATGGACAATATATTAGAGGTGTTTAAGCAAGTGAAGGTTAACATCCCCTTGTTGGATGTCATCCAACAAATACCTCAATATGCCAAAGTGTTGAAGGATCTCTGCACAACCAAGAGGAAGGCCAATGTTCCTAAGAAAGCATTCTTGGCTGCAAATATCAGCTCACTTTTGTCCAATCCCACCTACACAAAATACAAGGACCCGGGGTGTCCTACTATTCAGTGTACGATAGGGGACACTAGAATGAGCAATGTTTTGCTTGATTTAGGATCAGCGGTCAACCTCCTCCCATTCTCTGTTTATCAACAGTTGAACTTGGGAGAATTGAAACCAACTAAGATCACCCTCCAATTGGCAGATAGATCCATTCGTATTCCCATGGGGATTATCGAGGACGTGCTTATCAAAGTTGGAGATTTTATATTTCCAGTCGATTTTGTTGTCCTCGATACCAATTCTGTTGCGAACACCCACTCTCAAATACCTTTGATTTTGGGTAGACCATTTCTGGCAACCTCCAATGCCTTGATTAATTGTAGAAATGGTCTCATGAAGCTCTCATTCGGTAACATGAGTGCTGAGTTTCATGTGTTCAACTCTGGTAAGCAACAGGAACCCATGGATGAACCTTTAAATCTAAATCTCATCCGCCAATTGGAGAAAGCACCACACAATCAACGAACACCCCTAACCCCAATGCAACCCGTTGAGAATGTTCGTGGGCCCAGCGAAAACTCATTGCCTGTCTTCGCAATGCAACAGAGTGAGCTGGCCTCGAACATGAATGTCCAAAGGGAGTGTTCATTGCATGATTCAGTTGAGAGTACTAGTGAGAGTGAGACACCTCATCATATGCCTATACCAGAAGGTGTCTCTACCTCATGTCTCATGGCCATTGAGCCATTTGAGCTTCATATTGACTCCAACAAGGACCCACCTATGACCGAGCTTATGCTTGATGATCTAAATGATGGTGGGAGGTCCTTGTTGGATGACTTGGGGAGAAGCCCCATTCTTAGTGATGCAAGTCTGCTGCATCCATCGAATGAGCCTGAGGAACTCATTCCGATGCACCCGCCTATTGGTTGGAGGGTTTTGTTCGATGAGCAATTAAACCCTAGTGAGGCAACACAACTTCAATCAAATACCCCCACACCCAACCAATATCATGAGGGGTTCGAGCCTTTCAGCTTTGACCTTTCACCCCTCATGACACCTCAGAGTACCAGTGGAGTTTGCCCATCTCGGCAAGTCTCTGGTCCTCATGACTTGATGTTGTCATTTGATGTTCCTTGACCAAATGATTATGAGAATATCTTGGTTGATGTATATATCTTGTAAAAAAAGAAAAAAAAGGAAAAAAGTGTAATAAAAGACTCCTTCAGTGAGCATCGATTGTTGTGGGCCCCAACCCTTGTGTACTTGGGCCCCAATTTCTTCACGTATTTATCTCTCTTCTTCAACTTTGCGTGTGTTTAGCATGTGCAAAACCGTTGAGAGGCAAAGTAAAAAGAAAGCTCCCAAAATTGTCTTGAACTTGATGCATTATGATTTTTGGTTTTCTGGCTTTAGGTCTTATCGAGTCGTTAGGATGCACTGTGGTCTTCCCTCGGGGGGCGTGTAATCATAGGGTTTCAGTACTCAAACATTTAAAGAAGTCCACCCTGAACCTAGTGAGTCAAATAATTCGTGTTTGTGAGTATAAGGAAGTTTGTCGTAGTCAAGGGCCCTTAATCTCTTTTTGTGAAACTTAAGTGTAGGGGTTTTGGTTCCCATGTAGATAAATAAGTGGTGTTCTCTCTTCTCGCACGGCTCCTATCACTCGGGAAAGTAGGTCTGAGAGGACTTTGTGCCTGGTGCTTTCGATTCATCTGACTTGGGATGCGCCGACCGAACCCCCGTTACACGGGCGGTAGGGATCGCCATATGTGGAGATTTGGGGGAAGGTGTACGTGATAGTGTAAGTTCTCATAGGCAATGATGCACGAAACCTGACCCTGGTAGAATCAAACACCAACCAATAAAATGCTCCAAAGAAAAAGAAAAAAAAAGAAAAAAAATCGAATAAGAACCAAAATGGACTTTACACATTGTATCACATTCAGAAGTTAAGGTTGCCCATGTCTTTCACTTAAGTCCTTGGCTAACTTTCACGAATAACTCATTAGGCTAGGTGTGTGGACGGATTACATATATAGAGTCGACCCGTAGTATTACCGCGTCCCATGATCGACATAATAAGTCCAACGAGTCGTGTAGCTAGATTGATTAATGCATCTTGTTCGGATTTTGTGGGTATATCCGCTGAAAACCCTCAGGAGACAACACTCCTCCTCCTTGGCGACAAGGAGGTTTAACGGCTTGTTGCACGTGCTAAGTGCAACCGTGATTCCTACGAAAGTAAGTTAGGATTTCTTGTTTTTCGCATGCTTTTCTCTTTCTTTGTTTTGCTCGGGACTAGCAAAAGTTAGGTGTGGGGGTATTTGATTGACATCATTTCATGCTCATATTTGTATCTTATATCCATTATCTTTCACCTAAACAATGCTACGTCACGAGTTTTATGTTTAGTTTTCAGGAATAAATAGGTTTGAAGAGATGAAACATAAAAGGACCCAAAAGCTGGGAAAAATGACTGGATTGTGAGATCTGGGGACCAAAATGCAAGGGAGAAGGACCTAAACGCAAGACAGAAGGACCGAAAAGCAAAACAGAATACTTCACACCATCATGGGGAGTATTTTAGCAATTGGATTCGGATCGGAGCTCCAACAAACCAACCAGATGCATCCAAGACCAACAAACACTTCAAGCAAAGCCCACAAAGAAAACCAAACGGATCTAAACCATATAGACCGCCAATTGGCGGTCCAGATGGCCTAGAATCCGTTTAGTTTTCTGGAGCACGTGTATTAGTGTATGCTTAGTGTATTTTTGGTATTGGTTTAGTCCCACATCGGGGGATTGTCCCGGATTAGCTTTTTCCATGCCTATAAATAGAACTCTTCACCTCCTTTTGTAATCACTCCATATTTTAAGTGGCTATTCCTCCTACTAGAAGTGAGGCCTTGAAGCACACACTAAAGTAGGAGGATGCTACTTTTAATGTGAGTCATTTTATCAATAAAGTTTTGTGTTTCTTTCATTGTTTGTTTTATGCTTCTTTTATTGTTGTGCATGTTTTAGTTTAATCGTCTTTTATTTCTAGCTTAGTTTTAATATGCTTTCTTTGCTTAGTTTAATAATTAGTGTAATGTTTAGTGAGTAGTTCCATCCCCTTTGGGGGGTGGAGTAGATGTACATACATGCATTAGAGAATGGGATGAATGCTTTAATTTCAATGTGTTGATTAAACATGAATGTATGTTTGCTTGTTTAGGATAGAATTTACAACTTGATGAGTTTTGCCAAAATGATTAGACACCTCTCATGCTTGTTTAGGTTCTGAAATAAACACCTTGCATATGTAAATGTTAATCAACTAAGTTGGTGAATAGATTGATAGGTTTTGCCAGAACATTTAGACACTTCCTATGCTTGATAAACACCACCTTCATGTGCTTAAAGAATGTATTCTACACCCACCTCTTTGCATGTGTGCACTCACTCCACCCCTTAGGGGTTTTTCCATTCCTGAAATTCCAGCATTCTTGTTTTGTTCTTAGCTTAGTTCTTATTTCATCATTTGTGTGCTTCTTTCACATTCCGTACTTCTTAGCGTAGTTTAGAGTAGAGTAACATAAACATCTTTCTCCCCCTATTTTTGCCACTTGATTTCTGATAAACAAGAGGCTGCTCACCTCCCTGAGGACGACCCGTACTTGCCACCGCTTCATCGCGGCCGTGCACTTGCGGTTTAAATAAAACGTTCAACAACCACCGACAAGCAACACCTTCGGTTGTTGGCCACCTAATCAAGAACAAATATGCTAGAGACGGTACTATCTACCTGACAAAAGACATAAGAGAGGATATGAAGGAACATTACGGCTTAAATATGAGTTACGAAAAGGCGTGGAGATGTAAAGGGAAGACACTTATGTATGTGAGGGGGACACATAAAGAATCTTATTCAAAGTTACTTGCACACTTGTCACTAGTACAAATAAGAGAATATACGTCGGATATACGTCGTATATATGTCGGATATTCGTGGTATATATGTCGGATATACGGCTCCAATGACCCGATGTCTATTTATGTGTCGTATATACCTAGACGTAGGGTACTTAAAATCCAACGTCTATTCTCTAAGAATACCTATAGCATATACCTAGACGTCGAACACTTAAAATCCGATGTCTATTATCTAAGAATAGATGTCTATTTATGTGTCGTATATACCTAAATGTCTATACCTGTAGCATAGAGAATAGACGTCGGATGTATGTAAAGACCGGCATCTATTCTATAGGTATAGACGTCGGGTATACCGAACACCCGATGTATATTCCTTTTTTGAAGGGGATAGACGTCGGCTACTAGGTAAACCTGACGTCTATACCCTTACCAGATTAAAAAAAATACAAAATGTAGCAATCAGAGATTCCTGCTTAAGAGACACATTCAACTTGCACAAGAAAAGCATTCATTCTGCATGGCACATTCATCCACAAACACAAATACATACACACATTCATCCACAGGCACAAATACATACAAGCATACATACACAAACACTTGACATTCATTCCAGAAATGTTTGATTATATTAAGGCATAACATTGTATGTTGGTAATACAAGTAAACATGTTAAATACAAATCGCATGTTTGATTACAAAGAAAGTGTTATTGATATAAGAACCTCTTAGTTAGTTAACATGTTTCTGATAAAATATTGAACCCATCGGTCGCGAATATCACCGAGCTCCTGTTGTGAGTAGGGGTCTCCATTCCTTTGGAAGACCTATAAAAATACAAGTAAAAAATATTAATATCAAAATAATTAAAATATAATAATACAACTGAATAGCGATCTATATTACCTCAGATAGGGATACGTTTTGAGGTGCAATTTGGAGGATTTCCTCCATGTATCTCATTATGTAGTAACCACATTCTGTATTTCTAGTCTGCTTGCGGTACTACAAAAATATAATTTCGCTAAATATATTTTCCATTACTTAACATAATTAACAAAAACAAGAGAAGTACTTTCATTCCATGCCATGTTACACCCACTTTTGGGGTTGTTTTCTTGCCACCTAACGCTTTGTAAACCTTCATTGTCTGAGTAGCACAAGTTATTCAATACGAAGTCGATAATACTAATAAGAATACACAGATTACAAATACGATGATTAAAACGAACTTACATTAAAACAAGTTTCTTGATGGATTCCCTTGGTTTAATCGACCCTTGATTAGTAGCATATCATGCATCATATTCATGCTATATATCCTTTATTTTACCCCAATATTGTGCTACTCGAGTTGTCGTTGTAGTGTTTTCATGCGTTAGGTAATAAAGAAACAAAATGGAACAAAAAGGACCTGAATGCAACAAGAATGGACTAAATCTAAGACTTCTAGACCCATTTGTAATGCATAAGTACTGGATCGCAAATCAGGGAACGACCCAAGTGAAAACCCAGAGGGACCTGATTGTAAAATGCAAAGTATTGTGACACATGACTTGAACCATATCAATATTTTGCCAATTAAAGTCAAATCGGTTCAAGACAGTAGACCAGGGCTTCACCCAACGTGCCAAATACAACATTTAAGCTCCTGGAAGAAATCGGGACCGATTAGGGGCAAAAGATTTGCCAGTGGTGGATTTGGATCCGCCACTGGCGATCATTTTTCTCCAATTGATCCCCAATTTCTTCCGTGGCTCAGACTTGATTAATTGGGTGTACCAGAGTATAGATAAAGCTATGACAGTCGTTGGATTGCTCCCAGATCCATCCAAACCCTTATTTCTATCATTGTAATTCCTCCTGTCCATCTTTTATTCTTCCTCCTTCCCCCATTAGAGTAGGTTTTAGTTGTTGTTTTAGTAGTGTAATAAGGGGTTTGGAGAGGAGCAAACTTTGTCTTTTATTTTCTTAATCTAGTTTAGTTCTTGTTCATTATGTTGATGTTTTCCTTTGATACAATTTCTTTTATGTTGTTGTTTGTTTAATCTAGTCTTCTACATTTTTTCAAGGGTTTATGCTCTTTTCATGCTTTCTTTAGGGTAGAAATGAGTAGAGAGAAGTCCATCCCCATTGCAGGTGGAGAAGAAGTTATTCATGTGATGGATTAGTGTGTGTTAGTCTTAATCCTTTGAGCCTTACATGATTTCCATAACCATCTAATGAGATTTCACTCTTATCTTTGATGTGCTAATACTCTTGAGTTAAGTTTAGAACATGCTTAGATTAGTGGGCCTATTTTATGGGGAATGATGAGGTTGGGATAATGATGGAGTGGAAGAAGGGAACAAGACATGTGCATGCATGTGCTCATGTTGGCTTTATCCAAATTAATGTCTTGTATGTTTTAATGATTGTGATAAATCGTATTTCATGTGGAGACAGAATTGAATTTGAGTCATTATGCATGTGAACATATTTGCTTCAATTCATTTATCTTTCATGAGAGTCCCAACGTGACCCGATTTATCCTCATTCCCGGATATATAGGTAGATGGACTGACAAATCCAAATATCGATCATCAGGAAAGACTAACCTTCTGACATCATAAAGGTGTCTACAAGAGTAAAAATTTCATTATGTTATAATTAGGATAAAATTATTTGAAGCAATTAATCTTATACAAAAGAAAACACTTCACTTGCACGTCGATAATCATGATGCACACTTGATCCATCGCCAAGAACTACATGACATCCTCTTTGGTGATGTATAACGCCGAAGGCTACCCTTGAACCTCCTCCAAATCCCAGGTAGTGAAGGATTGTGAGTCCCTACCTACCATACAATGATACAACATTTGGCAAAACATTGGTAGCAAATTAATGTTGATTGCAGGTTGGTTTTTTGACCCTTTTCTCTAGGGCTTGAAACCATACATATATATGTATAAACGTAATAACTACAATTATTAACAAAATTGAAATTTATTGGTTTTCTACATTAAAGTATACCTCCTATGTGTCATTTAGCTCTACTAAATGACTAGGCCACCTCACGAACCCACCGATAGCATTGTCGAGGGTAACAACCTCTTCTTCCGGAATTGGCACCATAGCACAAGAGTCAAAGCAGCTCCCCACTGCAACCTTCACTTCTCCCTCTTCTACCTCTTTGAAGTGGTGGCTGGCGATGTTATAAACTTTACTGTATCCCACCAATCTTCGATTAGGGTCTTCGACAAATAGAGCACATCTAGATCCATCCACAAACTTTCGAGGACTGCCTACGAGGGCCAATTCTTGAGAATGAGCCACGACATCAGATTGCCGGTCGGGGTTACCACTGGCTGCACCGAAGGAGTGGTCACTGGGGAAGAAGCGGTCCTACGATGGGTTAGAGAAGTAGACAAATAGCGATCCAATCTCTGCACAACAAGTTACAATTTATTTTGCAAATCTTCAATTTTTTCCTCGCATTTGGTATGAACTATTGACGAAGTTGACCGTTGAGTCTTTCCATAATATTGTCACAGTCCAACCACGACCGGGATGTTCATTGATGCATTGCATACATTGCATCATATGTCTTTCATTTAGATTACTTTTACATCAATAAATGCTACTAAGGTATGTGTTTAGTCTTATTTACAGAATACAGGGACCTGAATGCAATTTACCCACATCCCGAGCATAAACGCGTGCAAAAGACTCATTTCTATCATAAAGACCAAGTTCAAGATTATCGGGTTACGAATGGAAATGTATCCAAGCATAAAAGCATTCAAGTCCTAATTGCAAAAAGAACAAGGACTTAAGCACAAAAGTAGTCGGGGACTTAATTGCAAAAAGACAAGTACCTAATTGCAAATCACGAGTAGCTTTTATTATCTTGGAGAAAATCTAAATAAAAATCAATATGGATCTTCAAATATATAAAAGAATTAATCCGGAGCTCAAAAGAATAGAAAGAATCAATCCAGACGCGTAAAGGAGGATCAAATCATACCATAAACATTCAACCAAAATCTGGACCAAATCAGAGCATGATGTGCGGCGATTCCGCCGCATATCACACATACCATGCGGCGATTCCGCCGCCCCCTAGTTGATCCGTGTGCTCCAATTTTGTCCAGTCGTGTCTGGACACGTGTACTCTCCAATTCTATACTTAGGTCTCTTGTAACAACTATAAATAGACCCGAGAACGATGTTAGAAGGGTCCTTAGTCTTTGGTTGTAGTTTTTAGTTTTAATCTTAGTTTTGTATTCTTCTTTTCATTAATAAAATTCTGTCTTTTATTTCTTACTTTTAGTTTTCTTTTGTAATGTCTCAAGGACCCCTTCTTCCTCCCTCTATGAGTTTCTAACTCCTTCCAAAGGGTGGAGGTGACGGATTAGGGTGAAGAGAAGATGAATGAATGTTATTATTTTAAGTTCGTGATTAGTATATTTTGATTACTTGAGTTTATGTTAAATCATTTATCATGTAATGCTTCATAACTAACATGATTTATTATAAGTTTCTGAATTCTCTAATCTAAACCCTAAATCTAAACCTCCACCCAACGGAATTCACCTCTTTGTTATTGTTTTAGTTTTAATTGCTCTTGTTCTTGCTTTAGATAATTAAAACCCAAAAATCTCAAAACCCAATTATTTCTTCTCTCCTTCTTCCCCTTAATCGAAAATCACACTAATAACAGAATCTCTCCCTCCTTGTGTTCGACCCGTATTTGCCACGTCTCCATTGACGTCGTGCACTTGCGGTATAAATTTAATTCTCAACAAGTTTTTGGCGCCGTTGCCGGGGAGGCGATGCAGATTTTGTTTTTTGTTGATTTTGACTCTATTCTGTTTATCTTGTGCGCGATCTTACTATTTGGATTTGTGTTTCAGGAGACAACAAAGCGCGCGGCGAAATCTGAGCGCAGTCTGAGCAACAAATGCGGCGGAATCGCCGCACATCAAGAGGAAGCTGCGGCGGAATCGCCGCACAATTGAAGCATCTGGGCTTCAAATTTTTCTAGGGTTAGCACCATCTCTGGGTGGACGCGTGGAGCTACTGAAATTTCGTGAGCGGGCGGTGAACCCGACTGAGCATTGCGTAGGTAACCTTTGTTGCCTTTTTCCTCGTAATTTCTAGTTTCAGAAAATTTCCTTTTCATAGAACTGCATGTGTTAGGGCAAAATTCCATAATTTGCAATAATTCAACTCTGACCTAAAATTGGCAAAATTAGAAAGGCGTTAGTGCATGCATCATCTAGTGTTTTGTATGCATTATTCTTGCTAAATTCTTGCAAATCAATTTCTGTTGAAGAGTGCTGGAGTCAAGGTACGTATCGTGGTTTTTATCGATTGCATTTAAGCATATAATTTAGTTTGCATACAACCTTGCAATTGCCCCCCAATTAAAGACCATTGTTTGACTATCTTTGCTAGATCTAAGTTAAACTATCTTAAGGGCAACTCCGTAGGCAAAGATACGGTGGGGATTTCATCACCCTTCCGTGGCCCACAAATCACAATCCTAAAGTGTCACCCAAGCCTTAAAATTTAAAATCAATTAGACATTGGCCCCTAAGGACTCAGACTCAATTAAGGAGAAGAATTGGTTTGACTTGCTATGACCTAAAGCCGATCGAATTCAATTTGGTGTCTAGGAAGTGTTTTTGTGTTGACGAGAGTCTTCCAAGCGAAGTGGTTGTCTAATTGGCACCGACTCTGTCGGAAGCGCCCCCACTAGCTATACACTACCTGGCCAATTTGGTTTGATTAGTGAGGGAGGTGAATCAAGCGAATCAATTCGACTCAACCAGTTAGGAGTCGTCTAGATATAAGCGACACTAGGTCTAGGATTGTTTGAACCGTGCTTTCTTAGGAAATTTCTGACCAACCCTCTTTTCTATCTTTAGAGTTAAGTTTCCTTTCTCATCTGAGTCTTCTTTCTCTTCTCACCTAAATTCTCTAGATTAGGATTCCTCTCTCATCTTTCCACATTCTATTGTTTGTTTCTAAAAAAAAAAATTAATTAATTCTTGAAATTAAATTTGGAATTTAAATTTCGAATTTGAATTCAAAAATTGATTCAACCCGGTGCACTCAGATTTGGATTCGGGACTTGAGTAATCGACTCTCACGAGTTCATCTAGATTCCAGTCTGGAACTTAACCCCAATCCACCTGTTGCACCACCTCACCCAGATCCAATGGGTGAGAACGTAGTGGACCCGCCTGTTGCACAACCTATAACTCTGAGGGATCGATGCTATCCAGCAATGGCTGCTCAGCCATCGTGCATCGTTATGCCCACCATACCGGGTCGCGACTTCGAACTTAAGGTACAATACATGAGTATGTTGCCTAAGTTCACCTCTAGGGAAGACCCATACCTCTTCCTTAGAGAATTTGAGGAAATCTGCTCCCTTATGCAATACCAGCATATTCCTGAGGATGCAGTGCGTCTGAAATTCGTGCCTCTAGCACTGAAGGATGACGCTAAGAAATGGCTATAGAGTCTAGCCGAAAGATCTATTAGGAGTTGGGCTGAGTTTGTTCAAGTATTCCTGAAAAAATATTTTCCCAACCATAAGACTATGAGGATTAGGAATGAAATTGTTGCATTCGTTCAGTCTGAGAGCGAGCCGTTCTATTCCTATCTAGAAAGATTCAAAAGTGTTCTGACCCAATGCCCTCATCATGGAATTCCGAGATGGCAATTATGTCAAATTATTTATGAGGGATTCACACCCACATCTAGGGTTATGGTAGAATCCCTAAGCCAAGGGAACTTTATGTCGAAAAATGAAAATGATGCCTGGACTTTCCTTGAGGAATTAGCTGAAAACAGTATGCAATGGGACAATGCTAGAACACCGCTTAACCCGAGTATTGGATCTAGAATAGCAAGTCAACCCAAACCAGGTGTCTTAGCTGTAGATGCCAACATAGCGGCTGAAGCAAAACTAGCTACCCTTATGCGCAGAATGGAGAGTTTAGAGCTACAAACCCAAAACCGAGTGAATCAAGCCTCGACTATCCCGTGCTCTAGATGTGGCCAGACTGGTCATGTAATGGAGGATTGTGCGGAATGGGACCAAGTTAATGCCATGTATAACCATGCTAGAAATGACCCATACGCATCAACCTATAACTCGGCTTGGCGTAATAATTCCAATTTCTCATCAAACCAACAGGGTCAACCTCCTAGACAACAACCAAACCCGTATAACCAAAATAATACATCATCTGGGTTTAGTAACAATAACGATCATGAGGTTAGGTTGACAAGCTTGGAAAATTTGATGAAAACTTTTATACAAACAACCAACCAGACCTTCCAAAGGCTAGATACCCAAGTCAGTCAACTAGCACAAATAGTAGGTGAAAGAGAAAAGGGTCGGTTTCCAAGTCAACCTGAGGTGAACCCTAGATCTAATAATTCATATCAATCCTCTCAAGCACCTTCAGGAAATACCAACCCTAGACCGGTTCAAATGGTTAATGAGGAAGGACCGTTCCAACAAATAAATGATGTAGTATCATTACGGTCCGGAAGACAGATTGATAATAATGTGGTAAATCCTAGAACGTCTACTCAATCTAGCCATCAAACTGCCACATATGACCTAACCATTGAACCCGACGTCCAATCTGAAACGGCCACCCCACCTACTCAATCTGAACCCGTAGCTCAACCTGAACCTGAGCGAGTCTATGTCCCTAAAGCCCCATTTCCCAATAGACTCAAAAAGAACTCAAGTGCACAAATAGAGAAAATCTTGGAAGTATTTAAGCAAGTTAAGGTGAACATTCCACTCTTAGACATGATTCAACAAATACCTGCTTATGCTAAATTCTTAAAAGATTTGTGCACTAAAAAGAGAAAAACAAACGTACCAAAGAAGGCATTCTTAACTGCAAACATAAGTTCTATTTTGTCCAACACATCTCCTATAAAATATAAGGATCCTGGATGTCCCACAATTTCATGTTCAATAGGAGATACTTTTATCAACAAAGCCCTTCTAGACCTTGGTGCTAGTGTTAACCTACTCCCGTACTCTGTCTATGAGCAAATGAACCTTGGTCCACTAAAACCCTCTAAGACAACCCTTCAATTTGCTGATTGTTCTATTAAGAAACCAAGAGGTATAATAGAGGATGTTTTGATCAAGGTTGGTGATTTCATTTACCCAGTGGATTTTGTCGTACTAGATACTGCGCCTGTTGTAAATCCTAATCGACAAATCCCTGTAATTCTAGGCAGACCCTTTTTGGCCACTTCTGAAGCATTGATAAACTGTCGAAATGGGCTCATGCAATTATCTTTTGGGAACTTAAAAGCTGAATTTAATATCTTTCATATTGATAGTGAGCCAGAAATAATATGCAATCATAGTGATGTTGTGATGAAATCGCGTATCTATAAGATTTCTGAATCATCACAAAATCAAAAAGGAAGTAAGAAAAAGGGGAGAAATTCATCTACACACCCACCGTCACTCGAGCAAATAAGAGAACCAATTTATGTGAGGGGTGTGGAACCTGTAACTCAGGACTCTCATTGCAACATGGGGAACAATTCAACTGGATACATGCACCAACACGGTGTCATTCAATCCAGTTCTGACTATGGTTGACTCTGAGCAAGTTCAATCCTTCCACCGCAATTCACTAAGGTAATAAGTGCATTTACTTTATAATTGCATACATTGAGGACAATGCATGATTTAGGTGTGGGGGGGTGTCTATGTATATATTTATCTATATATCTGTCTTTTATTTCTAAAAAAAGAAGAAAAAAAAATCAATGTTTCATGACATAGCTTAAGATTGAACTGCTAAAACCCGTGTACAAATTGCATTGAGTTTTTGTTCCTTATTATATAGTTCTGCTTGTAGAAATTATGACATAAATTTAAGTTCCAAAGAAATAACTCATTGCCCTTTAAGACATGTATGCACTTAAATTGGATGAATCAAATCTTTGAAGTGGTTGATAAAAAGCAGAGGTTGAGGAAAATATACCGGGAAGTGTGGACTTCTAATAGCAATTAAGCCTTGAGGAAAATAAAAATAAAGGAATAAAGTGAGGAAAACACATTTTGCAAAATGAATACAAAATCCCAAGCCTTTGAGTCACTGGTCCGTAGGGGTATCTTGAAACCCGATAACTTGAGTCTACCAGCTCGGGATTATCGACCAAACTCGCTACACGAATGCAAAAAGGGTAAAAGTGTCAAAAAAAGCAAATGTGTTGAATCACGGAAGAAAAGAAAAGAAAATAATACTGAAGGCCCAAAGCTAAAAGAATGATCCATGCCATGGTTGATCCGAATGATACTTCACCACCAGAGGAGGCGTGCAAAATAATTCAAGTGATAAACATGTGTAGAAGGGTTAGCGGTGTGAATGTTGGAGGAACAAAGACCAAGTCATATTTTTAATGAGTTAGATTTATATAATGAGCATGCAAAAATTCTTAGTGAGATGTATAAGGTTGAGGTAGGGATATTGAGAACTATTAATGAAACGTTGATTTAGGATTTTGTGGGTATATCTGCTGAAAACCCTCAGGAGACAACACTCCTCCCCCTTGGCAACAAGGAGGTTTAACGGCTTGTTGCACATGCTAAGTGCAACCGTGATTCCTACGAAAGTGAGTTAGGATTTCCCTGTTTTCATTTTTCTTATATTCTGTTTTGCTAGGGACTAGCAAAATCTAGGTGTGGGGGTATTTGATGCATTGCATACATTGCATCATATGTCTTTCATTTAGATTACTTTTACATCAATAAATGCTACTAAGGTATGTGTTTAGTCTTATTTACAGAATACAGGGACCTGAATGCAATTTACCCACATCCCGAGCATAAACGCGTGCAAAAGACTCATTTCTATAATAAAGACCAAGTTCAAGATTATCGGGTTACGAATGGAAATGTATCCAAGCATAAAAGCATTCAAGTCCTAATTGCAAAAAGAACAAGGACTTAAACACAAAAGTAGTCGGGGACTTAATTGCAAAAAGACAAGGACCTAATTGCAAATCACGAGTAGCTTTTATTATCTTAGAGAAAATCTAAAGAAAAATCAATATGGATCTTCAAATATATAAAAGAATTAATCCGGAGCTCAAAAGAATGGAAAGAATCAATCCAGACGCGTAAAGGAGGATCAAATCATACCATAAACATTCAACCAAAATCTGGACCAAATCAGAGCATGATGTGCGGCGATTCCACCGCATATCACACATACCATGCGGCGATTCCGCCGCCCCCTAGTTGATCCGTGTGCTCCAATTTTGTCCAGTCGTGTGTGGACACGTGTACTCTCCAATTCTATACTTAGGTCTCTTGTAACAACTATAAATAGACCCGAGAACGATGTTAGAAGGGTCCTTAGTCTTTGGTTGTAGTTTTTAGTTTTAATCTTAGTTTTGTATTCTTCTTTTCATTAATAAAATTCTGTCTTTTATTTCTTACTTTTAGTTTTCTTTTGTAATGTCTCAAGGACCCCTTCTTCCTCCCTCTATGAGTTTCTAACTCCTTCCAAAGGGTGGAGGTGACGGATTAGGGTGAAGAGAAGATGAATGAATGTTATTATTTTAAGTTCGTGATTAGTATATTTTGATTACTTGAGTTTATGTTAAATCATTTATCATGTAATGCTTCATAACTAACATGATTTATTATAAGTTTCTGAATTCTCTAATCTAAACCCTAAATCTAAACCTCCACCCGACGGAATTCACCTCTTTGTTCTTGTTTTAGTTTTAATTGCTCTTGTTCTTGCTTTAGATAATTAAAACCCAAAAATCTCAAAACCCAATTATTTCTTCTCTCCTTCTTCCCCTTAATCGAAAATCACACTAATAACAGAATCTCTCCCTCCTTGTGTTCGACCCGTATTTGCCACGTCTCCATTGACGCCGTGCACTTGCGGTATAAATTTAATTCTCAACATTCATCATTTCCCAAGGCTTCATGTAGAATTTCATTCCTATCATCAGAAGAAAATTTGCCTTTGGATTCTCTCAACTCAGAGAGTCCTAAAGTTTAAAGAAAAATGTTACCAACAATTGAAAAATACAAAATTACTAAATGTGATTTAACTTACTATCTTCGAGCCGATTGCTTGCGACTCGTTTGTGACGTACTCCCCTTTGGAGTTTACTCTCGCTCTCTTCCAAGAATCACAACAAGCTACAAGGGAAGGAGGAAACAAGTTCCTTGCTTCTCCTCACTCATACCAGAGCCAATTGCCTCTTATTTCTTCAGAGCAATTTTTTCAGCCATCATTTTTGCTTCTAACTTTTGGTACCCCACTCAAGACATACTATGTGTATACTTGTTAGAAGATCTAATCTTTTTGTTTTTTGCTCGGAGGGCCTAAAACCAATTTCATTATATTATTATTTAAAATAATAACTTAATAAGTTCATATTTTAAATTAAACTCAGTTACCTCAAACTCTAGGCTATCTCTTGATTTTCTGAATTGCTCCGATTTATTCAGAGTGATAAAGTTATAGATATTGCATGAATTTTTGTCCTGGTAGTCTCCGAATATGTACTTGTTGGTTAAATTTGTTTTGAAGTCCCTCCAACGGACCGACATGTATGTCATCCACTTTTTCTTCAACTTGTCGGTGGATTGGAACTCAAAAGTTGCCTATAACACGTTAACATTTTTAATTTATATATCTCAAAAGTTCGACTAAAACTAAAGAATATTATAGATGACTCATTACCTGCACGTCATCCCATATTGTGTCATTCAACTTCTCATCAACCTCGGCCCAACTTGACAAACAAATGTCAACTTTGGCCATCGCTAGGCTCCCTAGATAACTTTTCCAGTTATCGGACAGCATGCCTATCGGCTCAAGACGATCATCAAACTGGATTAGAACTCTACCGTCTCTATGTCTTCTCCCACACGAATTTGGTCATGAGGCAAGGACCTCGTGTACTGTAAGTCTTCGAGACCTCGGACTCTGAAATACTATAAAAGGTAAAATCAAGACATTATAATGTATTACAAGACATTTTGCACCTTTACGATTTCTTTTTTCTTAACGTATTTTCAATCCATATACCTTCACCGTGGTCATCTCTAAACATACAAGTCTCAACATTTATTTCGCCGTCTAGTGAGTTCAACTCGTGTGCTTTCTTAGAGAAAAGTGGTGTCTCTTCATACTCGATAAGACTATCATCTCATACATTTTTTTCTTCCCTTCCAGAATTACTGACCATTTTTTATCACATGGATCAGCCACATCGAAGACTTGTTTCACTTGGGAAGCCAGAATAAAAGGTTCTCATTTATATCCTTCTTTTGAAAAAATCAATTAAAGTGAACCCCAAGTCTGAAGGGAATGTGTTCTAAAAGTTTTACTTTTAAATGTCACTTATTATGAATTGAATGAGAAATCATTTTGTTCCTTGTTTATGTTATTCGTCTTTTAGAAGTGTTAAGGAAGAGGCTCTTGGTCCTTAACCGTAGAGCTCTAAAAGATATTGGTTTACATAAAACAAAAGATATTCGCAATCATGGTAATTAACATGGGACATTAATTACCGAGTTAAGATTGTCGTGTTGGTCATAGATCATTGTAGCTCTACAAGTGAGTGACAACACGGGTATGCAAAAGAGGAAAATATTACTTTTGTATACTGAATAGACCTAATAAGTAAAATATTATAGAAATGTGTTTCTGTGTCATTAATATTTTACTGTGTCTTTGGTCCTTTGATATGAGACTTATATCTAATCACTTAAGGAATACTTAATTAGATCAGTGTCTTGAACTATCGATCAGTGTAGTATAAAGGCATCGGTTGGTTAAGTATAACATCCGTTGGAGAAGATAGTTAGTCAGAAGATTATCATTGCCCCTCTTAATTGAGTGATGATATTAGTGGGCCCCTTGATAAAGCAAAGTTATAATGTGCACAATGTGATTTGAGTTAAGTCACATATTTATAACTAGCTTAAAGAGATCAAGAAATGAATACTAATACAAAGATGACACAATACTACTTTGTGTGTATTCTTAATATCATGAGGCAAGGGACGGACACAAGTGGTGCACTCCATCACTAAATGGATCGGGTTTTGGTTCGAGTGGAATTAAGACATCTAACTAATTGGGAGCTATAATGTGTAGCTAGATACCGCTTATAGCTTGTGATATTAAACTCTTAATATCACTGCCAACTTAGTCTAGATCCTCCCATAGGTCACACCGCAAGAAACCGGGAAACAAGAAGCTTGATTTTTGGTTCATATGATGTGTCGGGTTTCTTATAGAAAATATGACACATGTGGTGAACAAGTAAAATCAATTATGTTGTATATAAACATAATTAGAATCATGATAAATTCATATGAGATACATATATTATGGGGTGCAATAATTTATTGTTGCATAGGATAATATATTGCATAAGTTGTGAATTTGCTAAAACCCCCTTAAGTTCAAATTTTGTTGGAAATAAATCCAAAATTTGAAATAGGCAAAATCGGGTAGAAGTTCGGTAATCCGTTGAGGTTCGGTCGACCGAAGGATCTATGGATCGGTCAACCGAACGTGGAACGGATAATCGTAATTGATTGACCGAACTTGACCAAATTGCCTGGAGCTTTGGTACGGTGTACCGAACCAGAAACGGTCGACCGAACAATGTCAAGTTCCGATATTTTCGGTTAACCGAATAGTACTCGGTCTTGGACGAGAATTGGTCCAATCGGTTAAGGAGAATTTTTCTCCTTAAGATTCGGTCATCCGTCACGTACTCGGTTAAACGATCGTGAAAAATTCGGTTAACCGACTGGGACTCGGTAAACCGAACAGCGGTCGATTTTCTGCCTTTGATTATTAAGAGATTAATTTGATTGATGGTTGGATTAGCTCCAAACTTGGTCAAACGTTTTGTGGGTGCATGTAATGCATTAAGGAATTAATTTATGAGAGAAAATGTAAAGAAAAACGTGGCTTAAGAATAGCCATGATTAAGAGTATGATTGGAACCTATAAATAGGTCCTTATTCTCCCTAATTGGACATACAATTCAATAATTATTTTCTCTCTTAATTCACCACAAAAACCCACGAAAATTCTCTTAGTTTTCTAAGTCTTTGGAAGGAGAAATCTCAGAGGCTAAGGAAGGGGTTTGTAGCTAGATTCTAAGCTTGTTTGGAGATCGATTGGCTAGCTCCTTTCTCTCCAACCTTGTTTAGGGTTTCGGTGAACACTCGGAGGCATCCGGCGCGGCGAGAAGCATCCCCAACGTCTCCGAATCTTCAAGAAGTTTTTGAGAACTTCTAGGTATGAATTTCGGAGCCCTTGTTTGTTTTAATAGAGTTTTGAAACTAGATGTTAAAACAAACCAATGCATGCATGAAATAAATCAAAGAAAATTGTAATTGATCCTTATTATACATAAAAATTTCGAAAATATATATGTATAATTAAACATGAAATCCTACAGTGGTATCAGAGCATAGGGTTCAATTTTCTCATGATTTATGGCTGTAAACAAATCTAGTTTACCATTTAGGATTTAAACAATTCGTCTTACCGGTTTTTCGGTCTTTAAATGTTTGTTGAAATAATTCTTTATAATAATTCGTTTTAAATGTTTTGAATGTTTAAAACACGACATATAATTATTAGAATTATGATTTAGACATAAGTCTAACTTGCAATAATTTCGTTTTAAGTATAAACGATTATTTTGTAAGAGAATCAACAAAACCGAAAAACTGCGATTCATCTTTCCATTGGAAATTGGATGGACAGCGGTTCATAATTAATTTGTGAACTATGGATGTATGAAAAATGTTTTTTTAATGGATTTCAAAATATTTTTCAAAAAATTGTTGAGAATTCTGAATGATTGATAAATTAGATTCTGTAGTTTATAGTAATTGCGTGCATGGATGCTTGAGTTGCTTTGCAGGATTGTGAGTTTATATGTTCCAAATCAGACACTACAAATGTAAGTAATTATTATTATACAGGGGCTTATGTATGTAAAAGCCATATTCTCTATTTTCTATCTTTAGAATTGCATTTGCATGTGAGAGGTTTTTACATAGGACTTGCACTAGTCGGTTTTATCGAATGTGAGGAGCATGTTTATTTTCTGTAAAATCTACATCTCCGGTGCAAGAGGAAGTCGCCGCTGTAGCGCATTGATCGAGGATCGAGGATCAGGGATCGAAGATCAAGGATCAAAGGGAACATATAAACTCACGCGATATGGATTGTGTGAATGTTTAATTTCTGTTTTTATAATTTCTGCTATGCATGTGATGAATGGTGAATGTTAGGATGTGTATAAATTTTAATATGCATGATAAACTAAAATTCAAAATCACATGTTGATAAATGAAATTGTCCAACAAAAATTAAGATTAATTTTTCCTTCTTATTTCATCCACTAGCAGCCATTGATCGAGGGATACTCTGCTCGCCCTTAGCGGGAGATAGCTCCCTCTATCTTTGGGAATAGTGGGAGATATAAAGGTTGTGTGTTGTTGTGCCACAATTAAATATATGAGGTGTGTTTCACCCTAGTGAACCCCAAGTATGTTTAGTTGTGAATACAATAGATAAACGTATCTCGTATCAAATGAAAATAAGTTTTCTTAACATTACCTAGAGCCCTCGCTCGGTTTTGGGAAAAAGTTTTTCTTACGAGGATATGTCGTATTCCCTCATAATTAAAACGACAAGAGTCACAAAAGTTTGAAAATGCTAAATGTTGCTAAAATTCAAAAAGGTTGTGATTACAAAATGTTTTTTCTTACCTTGATGTTGTAATGTATTCGATAGCCCTTAGCTAGTCTATATTACAATTGATGGGATCTTGGATTACTGCATTTACGGGCAAGATTTTATTTGCAGTATTTACATCATATTCGATATATATATGTATGTATGTATTAAAACATAAAATTGGCATTAAAACCTATATAATTTATTTTGTAGAAATGTCAAATATCCAACCAATTGTGCGATCTATGATCGAAAAGAACCCTTTGCAAAATGATGGCTCAAACTTCATGAAATGGCAACTCAATCTTAATATCGTGTTGAGGTTTGAAAAACTATCTCATATTTTGGATGGTGAAATCCCAAAATTAAATGAGAAGGCAACCGATAAAGAGAAAGAGGCGATAGCCAAGTGGGAAGACCAAGAGAACCAAGTTCACGGTCTTATACTAGCATCCATGGGTGACTCGCTTCAAGCGAAATACTTGGATTCAAAACCCAAGAAGACCATGGAGGCTCTAACCAAGATGTTCATGGATAGTGCCCGAAAGGAGCGCTATAAGACCACCATCGCACTCACAAGGTGCCATATGGCGGAGGGAACATCGGTATCCATGCATTTTCTCACGATGCAAGGATACCTTGAGAAGTTGTCGAAGCTCTCTTCTCCAATGCCAGTGGACATTGCCGAAGATCTAATTCTTGGCTCTCTAGCCCCGTCCTTTAAGGATTTTGTGATGCACTATCATGTGCGTGAAAAAGGGGTGAGTCTTGAGGAGCTTCACAACGCTCTCAAAACGGCTGAAGTTGATATGGGCAAGAGTAGGGACCATGAGGTCCTTGCTATCCATAAGAAGAGCAAAAAGATCAACAAAGGTAAAGGCAAATTTACCAAAGATACGTCAATCAAGAGCGAGGGAGTAGGAGGTGCTAATGGAAGTGTCTCAAGGGAGAAAAATTACAAGTCTCCAACTCCCAACTCGGAGTGCTTTCACTGCGGTGAAAAAGGACACATCCGACCTAATTGCCCCAAGTACAAGGAAGACCTTGAAAATGGGATGATTGAACGTAGGCGCCCGAGAAACGCCATAGGTATGTTTGTTATTGAGATAAATTTAATCACCTCTATCCTTGATTTGGTAATGGTTACCGGATCTTGTGCTCACATAATTTTGATGTGCAGCTATTGAAGGATAGGAAGGAACTCGTTGGGAATGAGATGATATTGAAGATTGGAAATAGTACAAGCATCGCTGCGATTGTACAAGATTCTATGGAACTTCAATAGTCTAGTGATTTAAATTTATGTTTTGTAGAATGTTTGTTATGTACCTTCGATTAGCAAGAACTATTCTGTATCAAGTTTTGGATATGGATAAATTTTAATAAATATTTTAATTCTTGCTTGTCTATATCGAAGAATGGATTTTTCTATGCAAATACATTCATATAGAATGATTTCTATTTGCTTGAAATAAATAATAAACAAACTCAAACAAACAATAACAAAAGAGAAACTAAGATAACTCACGTGAATGATACAATCTTGTAGCACTATCGGATTGGTCAAATAAATGACCAAGAGACCTTTCAAGAAGAAAGGAACGAAAATGAATAACTAATTGGATATGATACATTCTAATGTATGTGGTCCGATAAGTACAAGTGCAAGAGACGGTTTAAGGTACTTCATTTTGTTCACGGACAACTATAGTCATTATGACTATATTTGTCTAATGGGAAGCAAAAGTGAATTCTTTGACAAGTTCAAGGAATTCGAGGATGAAGTAATGAACTCACTCAACAAGAATATCGAGTCTCTATGAACGGTTCGTAGGGGTGAGTGCTTAGGATACCTAATTTGACTCATTCCCAAAGTAGGAATAGGATATTGCTCGACATGGTTCGATCAATAATGAGTCAATTTAAATTGCCGATTTACTTTTGGAATTATGCACTACAAATAATGACAAACTCACTAAATAATGTTCTATCCAAATCCGTGGAGAAAATGGTTTATGAGCTATGGAGTTGAAAGACACCTAAGCTCAACTTTCTCAAGATTTGGGGTTGTGAGGTCTACGTCGAGAAATTGATGTCGACCAAACTTCAACCAAAAACGGATTAAGTGCTTCTTTATAGGTTATCCTCGTATGACAAGAGGATACTGCTTTTGATATATCACTTCCAATCGAAAGATTGTAGAGAGAGATATGTTTTTCTGGAATTTCTGGAAAAGAGAGAAAAGTAGTGGGAGTAGAGTTAAGCTTGAGAAAACTCAAGATACTCTACAAGATCATGATGTGAATGTTGCATTCAAGATCATGAAGGCCCAGCCGAGATTCATTTGGTTAGTGGGAGCATGAGCGAGAGATCCTTACAAGAAATTGTGAGAGAATCTCAATCATCCTCACCTAGTGTGCGTTCGAGAGTCGAACATGAACCTATTCCTCAAGAAATTGTGGAAGAAGTTCGAGAGACACGAGAAGAACCAAAAGAACTAAGAAGGTCAATGAGGGAAAGGAAGAAACCCAATAAGTATGTGGGACTTCATGAGATCATGGTACTAGATACCAAAGATCCCTCGACCTTCCGAGAAGCAATAGAAAAGACTCCAAACTATGGTTAAAAGCCATAAAATCCGAAATAGAATCCATGTATGATAATTGAGTGTATAACTTGATTTGCCTTCCTCAAGAGAAAATGTCATTTATTATAAATGAACTTTTAGGAGGAAGATGGACATGGATAGTAACTTGACAACCTACAAAGCAAGGCTTGTAGCAAAAGGTCATACTCGAATTCAAGAAATTGACTTTGATGAAACTTTTGAGAAGTTGCCATGATAAAATCTATTCGGATTATGCTCACTATTACCGCATTTCACAATTGTGGGATATGGAAGATGGATATCAAAATGGCGTTCCTTAAACAGGAACTTGGAGGAGGATATGTACATGGTACAACCTCAAGGTTTTGATGATCCAAATAGTAGCGAGAAGAAATGCAAGTTTCGAGAATCCATTTATGGATTGAAGCAAGCATCGGGGAGTTGGAACAAACGCTTTGACGAAGAGGTGAAGAAGATTCACTTCATTCAAAGTAAAGGAGTACCTTGTATATACAAGGAGATTAGTGGGAGCCATGTAGTACTTCTGATCTTATATGTCGATGACATATTGCTCATGAGCAATCATATACCTTTGCATTAGCAAACGAGAAATTTCGTTGAAATCAGTGTATTCAATGAAAAGAAAAGGATGAGGCTCAACACATCTTGAGAATCAAGATACATTGAGATACATCCCGTAGACTCATTGGCTTCAGTCAACGTGCATACATTGACAAGGTCTTTGGAAATGTTCAGGGTGAACAATTTCGATATGGACAATATGCCAATAAGTATGAGTATAGGTGTGCAACTCAAGAAGTCTCAATGTGCTCAATCACACAAAGACTTGGGGTACATGAAGGTATCCCTTATGCTTCGGCAAAAGGAAGGACCATGTACACGATGGCTTGCACAAGACTCAATATCTCGTATGCTTTAAATGTGACAAGAGGTCACCAATCCAACGCGAATCCTAATCATAGGATTGCGGTCAAGAATATTCTGAAGTACCTTAACCGGACTAAAGATAAGGTTCGTGTTTATGGAAGACAAAGGAGAAAATAGCCGAGGGCTGTTTTGATGCAATTCTTATAGGAATTCTAGACAATAAGAGGTTGGAGTGATGATGCGTCATCATTATCGAAGGTGGAGGTATGAGCTAGTGTAGTTAGGAGTAATATCACTACAGCTAACTCAACCACCAACGAAAGACAAAATAAATAAATAGGTGGACACAACAGTGGCACAACTGATCCATTCAACAAACCTTCATACCAAGCTAAGAGACGAAATATATATTTCGAGTCCATGGATCCGAGGGTCCATGTGGATTGGCTTGATAGGTGATTTGGGAAGGTTACCCTAGTTATTGATGTTTTATGCATTGAGAATGTATGTGAAAGAAAACTTTGATAACAAGTGGGAGATTGAAGGGAATGTGTTCTAAAAGTTTTACTTTTAAATGTCACTTATTATGAATTGAATGAGAAATCATTTTGTTCCTTGTTTATGTTATTCGTCTTTTAGAAGTGTTAAGGAAGAGGCTCTTGGTCCTTAACCGTAGAGCTCTAAAAGATATTGGTTTACATAAAACAAAAGATATTCGCAATCATGGTAATTAACATGGGACATTAATTACCGAGTTAAGATTGTCGTGTTGGTCATAGATCATTGTAGCTCTACAAGTGAGTGACAACACGGGTATGCAAAAGAGGAAAATATTACTTTTGTATACTGAATAGACCTAATAAGTAAAATATTATAGAAATGTGTTTCTGTGTCATTAATATTTTACTGTGTCTTTGGTCCTTTGATATGAGACTTATATCTAATCACTTAAGGAATACTTAATTAGATCAGTGTCTTGAACTATCGATCAGTGTAGTATAAAGGCATCGGTTGGTTAAGTATAACTTTCGTTGGAGAAGATAGTTAGTCAAAAGATTATCATTGCCCCTCTTAATTGAGTGATGATATTAGTGGGCCCCTTGATAAAGCAAAGTTATAATGTGCACAATGTGATTTGAGTTAAGTCACATATTTATAACTAGCTTAAAGAGATCAAGAAATGAATACTAATACAAAGATGACACAATACTACTTTGTGTGTATTCTTAATATCATGAGGCAAGGGACGGACACAAGTGGTGCACTCCATCACTAAATGGATCGGGTTTTGGTTCGAGTGGAATTAAGACATCTAACTAATTGGGAGCTATAATGTGTAGCTAGATACCGCTTATAGCTTGTGATATTAAGCTCTTAATATCACTGCCAACTTAGTCTAGATCCTCCCATAGGTCACACCGCAAGAAACCGGGAAACAAGAAGCTTGATTTTTGGTTCATATGATGTGTCGGGTTTCTTATAGAAAATATGACACATGTGGTGAACAAGTAAAATCAATTATGTTGTATATAAACATAATTAGAATCATGATAAATTCATATGAGATACATATATTATGGGGTGCAATAATTTATTGTTGCATAGGATAATATATTGCATAAGTTGTGAATTTGCTAAAACCCCCTTAAGTTCAAATTTTGTTGGAAATAAATCCAAAATTTGAAATAGGCAAAATCGGGTAGAAGTTCGGTAATCCGTTGAGGTTCGGTCGACCGAAGGATCTATGGATCGGTCAACCGAACGTGGAACGGATAATCGTAATTGATTGACCGAACTTGACCAAAGTGCCTGGAGCTTTGGTACGGTGTACCGAACCAGAAACGGTCGACCGAACAATGTCAAGTTCCGATATTTTCGGTTAACCGAATAGCACTCGGTCTTGGACGAGAATTGGTCCGATCGGTTAAGGAGAATTTTTCTCCTTAAGATTCGGTCATCCGTCACGTACTCGGTTAAACGATCGTGAAAAATTCGGTTAACCGACTGGGACTCGGTAAACCGAACAGCGGTCGATTTTCTGCCTTTTATTATTAAGAGATTAATTTGATTGATAGTTGGATTAGCTCCAAACTTTGTCAAACGTTTTGTGGGTGCATGTAATGCATTAAGGAATTAATTTATGAGAGAAAATGTAAAGAAAAACGTGGCTTAAGAATAGCCATGATTAAGAGTAAGATTGGAACCTATAAATAGGTCCTTATTCTCCCTAATTGGACATACAATTCAATAATTATTTTCTCTCTTAATTCACCACAAAAACCCACGAAAATTCTCTTAGTTTTCTAAGTCTTTGGAAGGAGAAATCTCAGAGGCTAAGGAAGGGGTTTGTAGCTAGATTCTAAGCTTGTTTGGAGATCGATTGGCTAGCTCCTTTCTCTCCAACCTTGTTTAGGGTTTCGGTGAACACTCGGAGGCATCCGGCGCGGCGAGAAGCATCCCCAACGTCTCCGAATCTTCAAGAAGTTTTTGAGAACTTCTAGGTATGAATTTCGGAGCCCTTGTTTGTTTTAATAGAGTTTTGAAACTAGATGTTAAAACAAACCAATGCATGCATGAAATAAATCAAAGAAAATTGTAATTGATCCTTATTATACATAAAAATTTCGAAAATATATATGTATAATTAAACATGAAATCCTACAGTGGTATCAGAGCATAGGGTTCAATTTTCTCATGATTTATGGCTGTAAACAAATCTAGTTTACCATTTAGGATTTAAACAATTCGTCTTACCGGTTTTTCGGTCTTTAAATGTTTGTTGAAATAATTCTTTATAATAATTCGTTTTAAATGTTTTGAATGTTTAAAACACGACATATAATTATTAGAATTATGATTTAGACATAAGTCTAACTTGCAATAATTTCGTTTTAAGTATAAACGATTATTTTGTAAGAGAATCAACAAAACCGAAAAACTGCGATTCATCTTTCCATTGGAAATTTGATGGACAGCGGTTCATAATTAATTTGTGAACTATGGATGTATGAAAAATGTTTTTTTAATGGATTTCAAAATATTTTTCAAAAAATTGTTGAGAATTCTGAATGATTGATAAATTAGATTCTGTAGTTTATAGCAATTGCGTGCATGGATGCTTGAGTTGCTTTGCAGGATTGTGAGTTTATATGTTCCAAATCAGACACTACAAATGTAAGTAATTATTATTATACAGGGGCTTATGTATGTAAAAGCCATATTCTCTATTTTCTATCTTTAGAATTGCATTTGCATGTGAGAGGTTTTTACATAGGACTTGCACTAGTCGGTTTTATCGAATGTGAGGAGCATGTTTATTTTCTGTAAAATCTACATCTCCGGTGCAAGAGGAAGTCGCCGCTGTAGCGCATTGATCGAGGATCGAGGATCAGGGATCGAAGATCAAGGATCAAAGGGAACATATAAACTCACGCGATATGGATTGTGTGAATGTTTAATTTCTGTTTTTATAATTTCTGCTATGCATGTGATGAATGGTGAATGTTAGGATGTGTATAAATTTTAATATGCATGATAAACTAAAATTCAAAATCACATGTTGATAAATGAAATTGTCCAACAAAAATTAAGATTAATTTTTCCTTCTTATTTCATCCACTAGCAGCCATTGATCGAGGGATACTCTGCTCGCCCTTAGCGGGAGATAGCTCCCTCTATCTTTGGGAATAGTGGGAGATATAAAGGTTGTGTGTTGTTGTGCCACAATTAAATATATGAGGTGTGTTTCACCCTAGTGAACCCCAAGTATGTTTAGTTGTGAATACAATAGATAAACGTATCTCGTATCAAATGAAAATAAGTTTTCTTAACATTACCTAGAGCCCTCGCTCGGTTTTGGGAAAAAGTTTTTCTTACGAGGATATGTCGTATTCCCTCATAATTAAAACGACAAGAGTCACAAAAGTTTGAAAATGCTAAATGTTGCTAAAATTCAAAAAGGTTGTGATTAGAAAATGTTTTTTCTTACCTTGATGTTGTAATGTATTCGATAGCCCTTAGCTAGTCTATATTACAATTGATGGGATCTTGGATTACTGCATTTACGGGCAAGATTTTATTTGCAGTATTTACATCATATTCGATATATATATGTATGTATGTATTAAAACATAAAATTGGCATTAAAACCTATATAATTTATTTTGTAGAAATGTCAAATATCCAACCAATTGTGCGATCTATGATCGAAAAGAACCCTTTGCAAAATGATGGCTCAAACTTCATGAAATGGCAACTCAATCTTAATATCGTGTTGAGGTTTGAAAAACTATCTCATATTTTGGATGGTGAAATCCCAAAATTAAATGAGAAGGCAACCGATAAAGAGAAAGAGGCGATAGCCAAGTGGGAAGACCAAGAGAACCAAGTTCACGGTCTTATACTAGCATCCATGGGTGACTCGCTTCAAGCGAAATACTTGGATTCAAAACCCAAGAAGACCATGGAGGCTCTAACCAAGATGTTCATGGATAGTGCCCGAAAGGAGCGCTATAAGACCACCATCGCACTCACAAGGTGCCATATGGCGGAGGGAACATCGGTATCCATGCATTTTCTCACGATGCAAGGATACCTTGAGAAGTTGTCGAAGCTCTCTTCTCCAATGCCAGTGGACATTGCCGAAGATCTAATTCTTGGCTCTCTAGCCCCGTCCTTTAAGGATTTTGTGATGCACTATCATGTGCGTGAAAAAGGGGTGAGTCTTGAGGAGCTTCACAACGCTCTCAAAACGGCTGAAGTTGATATGGGCAAGAGTAGGGACCATGAGGTCCTTGCTATCCATAAGAAGAGCAAAAAGATCAACAAAGGTAAAGGCAAATTTACCAAAGATACGTCAATCAAGAGAGAGGGAGTAGGAGGTGCTAATGGAAGTGTCTCAAGGGAGAAAAATTACAAGTCTCCAACTCCCAACTCGGAGTGCTTTCACTGCGGTGAAAAAGGACACATCCGACCTAATTGCCCCAAGTACAAGGAAGACCTTGAAAATGGGATGATTGAACGTAGGCGCCCGAGAAACGCCATAGGTATGTTTGTTATTGAGATAAATTTAATCACCTCTATCCTTGATTTGGTAATGGTTACCGGATCTTGTGCTCACATAATTTTGATGTGCAGCTATTGAAGGATAGGAAGGAACTCGTTGGGAATGAGATGATATTGAAGATTGGAAATAGTACAAGCATCGCTGCGATTGTACAAGATTCTATGGAACTTCAATAGTCTAGTGATTTAAATTTATGTTTTGTAGAATGTTTGTTATGTACCTTCGATTAGCAAGAACTATTCTGTATCAAGTTTTGGATATGGATAAATTTTAATAAATATTTTAATTCTTGCTTGTCTATATCGAAGAATGGATTTTTCTATGCAAATACATTCATATAGAATGATTTCTATTTGCTTGAAATAAATAATAAACAAACTCAAACAAACAATAACAAAAGAGAAACTAAGATAACTCACGTGAATGATACAATCTTGTAGCACTATCGGATTGGTCAAATAAATGACCAAGAGACCTTTCAAGAAGAAAGGAACGAAAATGAATAACTAATTGGATATGATACATTCTAATGTATGTGGTCCGATAAGTACAAGTGCAAGAGACGGTTTAAGGTACTTCATTTTGTTCACGGACAACTATAGTCATTATGACTATATTTGTCTAATGGGAAGCAAAAGTGAATTCTTTGACAAGTTCAAGGAATTCGAGGATGAAGTAATGAACTCACTCAACAAGAATATCGAGTCTCTATGAACGGTTCGTAGGGGTGAGTGCTTAGGATACCTAATTTGACTCATTCCCAAAGTAGGAATAGGATATTGCTCGACATGGTTCGATCAATAATGAGTCAATTTAAATTGCCGATTTACTTTTGGAATTATGCACTACAAATAATGACAAACTCACTAAATAATGTTCTATCCAAATCCGTGGAGAAAATGGTTTATGAGCTATGGAGTTGAAAGACACCTAAGCTCAACTTTCTCAAGATTTGGGGTTGTGAGGTCTACGTCGAGAAATTGATGTCGACCAAACTTCAACCAAAAACGGATTAAGTGCTTCTTTATAGGTTATCCTCGTATGACAAGAGGATACTGCTTTTGATATATCACTTCCAATCGAAAGATTGTAGAGAGAGATATGTTTTTTCTGGAATTTCTGGAAAAGAGAGAAAAGTAGTGGGAGTAGAGTTAAGCTTGAGAAAACTCAAGATACTCTACAAGATCATGATGTGAATGTTGCATTCAAGATCATGAAGGCCCAGCCGAGATTCATTTGGTTAGTGGGAGCATGAGCGAGAGATCCTTACAAGAAATTGTGAGAGAATCTCAATCATCCTCACCTAGTGTGCGTTCGAGAGTCGAACATGAACCTATTCCTCAAGAAATTGTGGAAGAAGTTCGAGAGACACGAGAAGAACCAAAAGAACTAAGAAGGTCAATGAGGGAAAGGAAGAAACCCAATAAGTATGTGGGACTTCATGAGATCATGGTACTAGATACCAAAGATCCCTCGACCTTCCGAGAAGCAATAGAAAAGACTCCAAACTATGGTTAAAAGCCATAAAATCCGAAATAGAATCCATGTATGATAATTGAGTGTATAACTTGATTTGCCTTCCTCAAGAGAAAATGTCATTTATTATAAATGAACTTTTAGGAGGAAGATGGACATGGATAGTAACTTGACAACCTACAAAGCAAGGCTTGTAGCAAAAGGTCATACTCGAATTCAAGAAATTGACTTTGATGAAACTTTTGAGAAGTTGCCATGATAAAATCTATTCGGATTATGCTCACTATTACCGCATTTCACAATTGTGGGATATGGAAGATGGATATCAAAATGGCGTTCCTTAAACAGGAACTTGGAGGAGGATATGTACATGGTACAACCTCAAGGTTTTGATGATCCAAATAGTAGCGAGAAGAAATGCAAGTTTCGAGAATCCATTTATGGATTGAAGCAAGCATCGGGGAGTTGGAACAAACGCTTTGACGAAGAGGTGAAGAAGATTCACTTCATTCAAAGTAAAGGAGTACCTTGTATATACAAGGAGATTAGTGGGAGCCATGTAGTACTTCTGATCTTATATGTCGATGACATATTGCTCATGAGCAATCATATACCTTTGCATTAGCAAACGAGAAATTTCGTTGAAATCAGTGTATTCAATGAAAAGAAAAGGATGAGGCTCAACACATCTTGAGAATCAAGATACATTGAGATACATCCCGTAGACTCATTGGCTTCAGTCAACGTGCATACATTGACAAGGTCTTTGGAAATGTTCAGGGTGAACAATTTCGATATGGACAATATGCCAATAAGTATGAGTATAGGTGTGCAACTCAAGAAGTCTCAATGTGCTCAATCACACAAAGACTTGGGGTACATGAAGGTATCCCTTATGCTTCGGCAAAAGGAAGGACCATGTACACGATGGCTTGCACAAGACTCAATATCTCGTATGCTTTAAATGTGACAAGAGGTCACCAATCCAACGCGAATCCTAATCATAGGATTGCGGTCAAGAATATTCTGAAGTACCTTAACCGGACTAAAGATAAGGTTCGTGTTTATGGAAGACAAAGGAGAAAATAGCCGAGGGTTGTTTTGATGCAATTCTTATAGGAATTCTAGACAATAAGAGGTTGGAGTGATGATGCGTCATCATTATCGAAGGTGGAGGTATGAGCTAGTGTAGTTAGGAGTAATATCACTACAGCTAACTCAACCACCAACGAAAGACAAAATAAATAAATAGGTGGACACAACAGTGGCACAACTGATCCATTCAACAAACCTTCATACCAAGCTAAGAGACGAAATATATATTTCGAGTCCATGGATCCGAGGGTCCATGTGGATTGGCTTGATAGGTGATTTGGGAAGGTTACCCTAGTTATTGATGTTTTATGCATTGAGAATGTATGTGAAAGAAAACTTTGATAACAAGTGGGAGATTGAAGGGAATGTGTTCTAAAAGTTTTACTTTTAAATGTCACTTATTATGAATTGAATGAGAAATCATTTTGTTCCTTGTTTATGTTATTCGTCTTTTAGAAGTGTTAAGGAAGAGGCTCTTGGTCCTTAACCGTAGAGCTCTAAAAGATATTGGTTTACATAAAACAAAAGATATTCGCAATCATGGTAATTAACATGGGACATTAATTACCGAGTTAAGATTGTCGTGTTGGTCATAGATCATTGTAGCTCTACAAGTGAGTGACAACACGGGTATGCAAAAGAGGAAAATATTACTTTTGTATACTGAATAGACCTAATAAGTAAAATATTATAGAAATGTGTTTCTGTGTCATTAATATTTTACTGTGTCTTTGGTCCTTTGATATGAGACTTATATCTAATCACTTAAGGAATACTTAATTAGATCAGTGTCTTGAACTATCGATCAGTGTAGTATAAAGGCATCGGTTGGTTAAGTATAACTTTCGTTGGAGAAGATAGTTAGTCAAAAGATTATCATTGCCCCTCTTAATTGAGTGATGATATTAGTGGGCCCCTTGATAAAGCAAAGTTATAATGTGCACAATGTGATTTGAGTTAAGTCACATATTTATAACTAGCTTAAAGAGATCAAGAAATGAATACTAATACAAAGATGACACAATACTACTTTGTGTGTATTCTTAATATCATGAGGCAAGGGACGGACACAAGTGGTGCACTCCATCACTAAATGGATCGGGTTTTGGTTCGAGTGGAATTAAGACATCTAACTAATTGGGAGCTATAATGTGTAGCTAGATACCGCTTATAGCTTGTGATATTAAGCTCTTAATATCACTGCCAACTTAGTCTAGATCCTCCCATAGGTCACACCGCAAGAAACCGGGAAACAAGAAGCTTGATTTTTGGTTCATATGATGTGTCGGGTTTCTTATAGAAAATATGACACATGTGGTGAACAAGTAAAATCAATTATGTTGTATATAAACATAATTAGAATCATGATAAATTCATATGAGATACATATATTATGGGGTGCAATAATTTATTGTTGCATAGGATAATATATTGCATAAGTTGTGAATTTGCTAAAACCCCCTTAAGTTCAAATTTTGTTGGAAATAAATCCAAAATTTGAAATAGGCAAAATCGGGTAGAAGTTCGGTAATCCGTTGAGGTTCGGTCGACCGAAGGATCTATGGATCGGTCAACCGAACGTGGAACGGATAATCGTAATTGATTGACCGAACTTGACCAAAGTGCCTGGAGCTTTGGTACGGTGTACCGAACCAGAAACGGTCGACCGAACAATGTCAAGTTCCGATATTTTCGGTTAACCGAATAACACTCGGTCTTGGACGAGAATTGGTCCGATCGGTTAAGGAGAATTTTTCTCCTTAAGATTCGGTCATCCGTCACGTACTCGGTTAAACGATCGTGAAAAATTCGGTTAACCGACTGGGACTCGGTAAACCGAACTGCGGTCGATTTTCTGCCTTTGATTATTAAGAGATTAATTTGATTGATAGTTGGATTAGCTCCAAACTTGGTCAAACGTTTTGTGGGTGCATGTAATGCATTAAGGAATTAATTTATGAGAGAAAATGTAAAGAAAAACGTGGCTTAAGAATAGCCATGATTAAGAGTAAGATTGGAACCTATAAATAGGTCCTTATTCTCCCTAATTGGACATACAATTCAATAATTATTTTCTCTCTTAATTCACCACAAAAACCCACGAAAATTCTCTTAGTTTTCTAAGTCTTTGGAAGGAGAAATCTCATAGGCTAAGGAAGGGGTTTGTAGCTAGATTCTAAGCTTGTTTGGAGATCGATTGGCTAGCTCCTTTCTCTCCAACCTTGTTTAGGGTTTCAGTGAACACTCGGAGGCATCCGGCGCGGCGAGAAGCATCCGCAACGTCTCCGAATCTTCAAGAAGTTTTTGAGAACTTCTAGGTATGAATTTCGGAGCCCTTGTTTGTTTTTATAGAGTTTTGAAACTAGATGTTAAAACAAACCAATGCATGCATGAAATAAATCAAAGAAAATTGTAATTGATCCTTATTATACATAAAAATTTTGAAAATATATATGTATAATTAAACATGAAATCCTACAAAGTCATCCACTCGAACTCCACTTTTATTATCAGTCCACTTGCATATAATACATATACTTTGAATTTAACAAAGTCTAGCACCCATATGTCTTCAATTACACCGTAATAGGACATGTCGATTTATACAAGATTCTTGTCTTTAGAACTAGACACATGCAAAGACTCTGCTATTAAAGTGACCGCACTATTCTGAACAACACTTTTGGCATCTTCACAGACTGTGCAGAATGAATATCCATTGATATCATAATCACTGTAACTTATAACAGCAGAATGCATACCGTAGGCCAACCACTGTATTGTCTCCAAAACATCACGCTTGTAAGCTACCTTTTTGAACAAAGAGATGAAATTCTTATTGTGACTATTAATTACTTGTTGATCACTCCATAAAGGTTTATTTCCTTTAGAAGCTGCATGTGTTCATTTAGGTAAGGTTGAACTTCATTAGAATTGCATAACACATAGAAATATGTTGTCATTAAGTACTCGCCATTTGGATTTAACAATTTCATCCCACATGTCCCTTTACCATTAGAACGTTCATTATAACGATTGTTTGGAGGTCCAATACTTTTAGTGTTTGCTACGTATTTAGTGCAAAACTCGACCTCCTCAGCTATGTATCCTTCAACAATACTAGCATCTGACCTTTGACGATATTTACAATAACCTTTCAACACTTTCATATAACGCTCGAAAGGATACATCCACCTTAAAAAACTGGTCCACACAATTTGACTTCTATAACCAAATAAATAACAAGATGAATCATAATGTCGAAAAAAGCAGGTGGAAAGAACATCTCCAACTGACATAATGTCACATCAATTTCATTCTGCAACCTATCTAACTGCACGGGATCGACTACTTTACTGAAAAACTTATTGAAAAAGGAACACAACTTTATTATTGCATGTCTAACATCTTTCGGTAATATGGATCTAAGTGCTACAGGTAACAACAACTGCATTAAAGTGTGACAATCGTGAGACTTCATCCCCACAAGTTTCAAATTCTTCATAACAACAAGACTACTGATATTTGAAGAGTAACCATCTGAAACTCTTACATCGTGCTAACACGGGCAGAGAATTCTTTTCTCCTTTCTACACAATGTATATCTAGCTGGAGGTAAGTAGTTCTGGTCTCCTTTCTTGTCTTGTGCCAGCATTGCTCGTATACCAAGGTCAACAAGATCAAGTGTAGGATTATATCCATCGTTTGGCTTACCATGTATGTTCAACAGAGTACCAACAAGACTATCACAAACATTTTTCTCTACATGTATCACATCAATACAATCTCTAACTTCTAAAGTTTTCAAGTAAGGGAGATCAAAAAATATGGATCTTTTATCCAAGGACTTTTGTCATTTCCTCGTTTGTATGGTTTTCCAAATTCACATTAAACGTTCATTACACGTTCATACACCTTTTCGATGCTGATTTCAACTAGCGGATTCCAAAACTCTTGTTTTCTGTTAAATGTCTTCTTCAACGTATGATAAGGATGTAGGTTTGGCAAAAATCTCCGATGACCAAGATAGACTATCTTAGAACCATTAATCAGTTGCAAAGAGCATGTATTCTCTTCGCAAATTGGACAAGCTTTATGATCACCATAAGCTGGAAAGTCATTAATCGTGCAAAAAATCATTGCCCGCATTAAATGACTGCTGACAATAAGCATAAAAACTGGCTCTCCATCATCCCACAATCTCTTTAGGTCATCATTTAAGGGTCTTAAATACACATCTATGTCATTTTCAAGTCGTTTTGGACCAGAAATCATTAAGGACAACATAATATATTTGTGTTTCATGCATAACCACGGGAGCAAATTGTAAATTACTAGAAGAACACGCCAAGAACTATGAATGCTACTCAAACAACCGAAAGGATTCATTCCGTCCATACATAGTCCAAGTTGTACATTCCTGGATTCTTCACTTAACACAGGAAAGTCGTGATCTACTTTTTTTCCATTGAGGTGAATCTAGAGGATGATGTAGCAACTGAACATTTGGTTTCTCACGATCAACATGTCATGTCATGTTTTCAGAATCCTCCTCACCCGCAAAAAACATTTAATCCTTGGTATTATCGGAAGATACCACAAATTTTAGCAAGAGGTCCTTTGATTTTAAACTCATCATCTACATTGTCGTTCGGTCCACTGCGTTTCATTTTCTATCGTGAAACATTACACCTAAGACAAGAATGTAAGTTTTCAAACTTACCCAATACAATATACAATCATTTGGACATGCATGAATCTTCCTATATTTCATTCCCATAGGAGAAAACACTTTCTTAGCATCATAAGATCTATCCAGGAGTTCATTATGCTCTGGAACCATATCTTTCAATAGCTTCAACAATGGCGTGAAACTGACATCGGTCCAACCATTTCATGCTTTTAAATTGTACAACTTCAACACCGCTGACAATCTAGTAAATTTGGGCCAACCCTTATACAACTGCTTCCAACAAACTACCAAATAAATCGAGGTTGGACGAAAAGTTTTCAGCTATATCCTTAACCATTTCCTCTATGTGATCTCCCACACAAACATTGTCCCCGTCATTATTGGAACAACTAAATTATATGGTCTTAAACATCGAGGACCACTAGTATGTAGGAAATCAAGAACCCGGAGGTTCCTAAATCTCGGGGAGACTAGTGAAAGGAATGTGTTCTAAAAGTTTTACTTTTATATGTCAATTGTTATGAATTGGATGTGCAAACATTTCGTTCATTGATTAAGGTATTCGTCTTTTGGAAGTGTTAAGGAAGAGGTTCTTGGTCCTTAACCGTAGAACTCTAAAAGATAATGCTTTACACAAATCAAAAGTTATTCACAATCATGGTAATTAACATGGAATATTAATTACCGAGATAAGATTGTCGTGTTGGTCATCGATTATTGTAGCTCTACAAATATTTGACGACGCGAGTATATAAAAGAGGAAAAGATTACTTTTATATATTGAATAGACCTAACAAGTAAAACATTATGGAATTGTGTTATGTGTCATTAATGTTTTGCCGTGTCTTGAATCCTAAGATATGAGACTTATATCTTTTCACAAAAGGAGTGTTTAATTTGATTATTGTGAAAAACTATCAATGAGTATAGTGATAAAGGCAATAGTTGGTTGAACATGACTTATGCTGGAAAAGATAGCTAGTCAAAAGATTATCATTACCCCTCTAGCTCACGGTCCGACCGAACTTATAAAAACTTAACTGGTAGGTCGACTAATTGGAAATTTCGGTCGACCGTTCAATACGGTTTTGCCTGAATTATTAAGAGAATAATTCAGATCATGGGCTAGATTAATTACATACTTGGTCAAATGGTTTTGAGGATGATTATGTGGCAAATAATGATTGGTTTTAGAGAGAGAAAACCAAGAGATCATAGCTAGAAGATAGTTCATGATATGGGTGATTTAGGAGGCCATAAATAGGTCCTCTCACCTACTTGTTTCATATATATGAATGCAAAAATTCTTTTCCCGAACCACCCCATTAATCCATCCGAATTTCTCTTAATTATTTTAAGCTTTTGGAGATAAAATCTCAGGAAGCTTTCGAGGGGTTATTAGCTAGATTCTAAGCTTAATTAGAGATTGATTAACTTGGACGCGAAACAAACAAGAGAGGATCATACCCAAAGGTTCTCTAAAACCTTTTCGAAGATCCAGAGTTCCGTTGCCCATCGAATCGGTGGGCGATTCGATGGGCAACGGAACTCTGGATCTTCGAAAAGGTTTTAGAGAACCTTTGGGTATGATCCTCTCTTGTTTGTTTATTTTAATATATGTAGGTTTGCATGATATTAGAATAAACACAAAACAATGTACATAAAATTGCTGAAAAAGGAAATCGATCATGTATGCTTGTATTAAAATTTTAAAAATATACACATACATAGGGACACAAAATCCTACAACTAGATGGGAAACATCGTTCAAGCCATAACGGTCTTAAATAGTTTCCTCTCCTTAATGCGTCCTGAAATCCTAGGGCCAACGTCTAAATTGATTTTATTAAGACTCTTTTATTAAGTGGTTTTGGGGCAAGGAAAGGGTGATGAAATCCCCAAGCTTTAAGTAAGGCCTTATTAGTTAGCTTACCAGCTCGACCCGCTGACGGGCTAAGCCACTAATCGTCCATTTCCCAGGCACCAACAAGAGATTGAAGTGGAGAGACGAAGTCTTGCGATGCGAAATAAGTAAGAACCCGAGCAAAGAGCAAAGGACGAAAAGAAGAATGCAAAGCTTCCCTCTAGTGATCCTTCATCTTCGAAAAAGAAGCAAACGACACTGGATCTTCTCAATGAAGTGAAGCCAGAGGTTTTTCCAGGGATGGGTAGTGTGTCATTAGAGATGACTCATTAAGATAAAAAAAGGAGCAGTCTGTCAATCTGATAGTTGACAAGCTGACTTGCCAACAATAGAAAAAAAGAAGATGATTCAGGGGTATATGCGGAAGCTCCACGGGGACCTTCTTTTTTCCTTCCTTGGAAAGGATCTCTGGCCTGGTCGCTGGGCCGGGCCTTTCATTTAGTTCTCAATCCCTCATTCCATACTCTATCTCCTATAGGTGACTGCCCCCTAAGTGTTTTTCATACCTTAATCTAACAAACAACACACCAAACAAACACTCACCTCACTCTTGTTCCAATTCAAGTCCTACTAACTAATGCGTGCTTTATAATGAATGATGAGTGAAAGAGATTACGTACCTTGCATCCGCAATCTACAATAGAAATCATAAAATAAAAAAATACGATGAATAATAAGTCCTATATGATGAATGACTTAGCAAATATTGTCTAATTTTTTGTTATAGGTTATTAAAGGTCAAGTTGCTTAAGTGGCTCAATGAGTTATTCAATAGTGCAGAATGCACAATAGACGTCACAGAATAGACGTCGGATATCGAAACATCTAACGTTTATAAGTATAGACGTCGGATGTTTGAATATCTGACGTCTAACAATTTGTATAAACGTCGATTTTTTTAGTATAACCGACGTCTATACCTCCTGAAATAAGAAAAATATTTTTTGTTTATTTTTTTGGTATTTATTTTGTATCAGAATTTATGTGGATTTATTTTGTATAAGAGTTAATGCATTTTTTTGGGATTTATTTCGTATAAGAGTTTATGTGCATTTGTTTTGTATAAGGATATTGTGAATTATGTGGATTGATATAAAAATAGTAACTATCACATGTGTGTGGATGTACACATGAGTGTTTATAGTCATATGTGTTGAAGTTTAGTCCCACATTGGAGAAATATTTTTTGTTGGGAGTTGGGTACCACACTAGCTACAATAGGCAAATGTGATAGATAAATGGGAGTTTGGTACCACACTAGCTACAATAGGCAAATGTGATAGATAAATATATTTAATGGTCAAAAGATTGGCACTTGGGGCACTTGGAAGGCTTGTGTTTGATTAATGTGGGGGTTGAATGCATGTTATAGGCATTAATGTATTCTTTTGCGTTATTTAAAGGTATAATAAATGTCGGTCGTAAATAGCCGACGTCTATATAGTATGGTATAAGTGACGAGTAAATATAGGTTGGGTACTTGGACCGCTAAAATACTTCGTATATACCCCTGTATATCCGACGTATATAGACTTTTCTGCACTAGTGATTATCATAATACCAGCACATTTACACACAATATGTAAATAATATTTAAAATTCAAAAAAGAAAGGCAATAAACATTTAAAATATTAAAAGAAAGTATTAAAAAATTTAACTTGAATTAAAATTTTAAGACGGAAAACATGTTAAACATCAAATATCATGTTATTAATAACAATTGGGATTAAAAATTTATTGAAATTTTGGCTAAACCTCTCCTAAAAATTTGCTATGTAAAAATCTTCGAACATTCATAAATGTCACTGAGTAAATTTGCTATGTAATAATATTCTCCACTACATCACATCCACATTACAAACATCAAACATTCATAAATGTCATTGAGTAAATAAACTTATATAAAGACTAAGATTCTTAAGCTCAACTTTGATCACTAATTACTAATTTTTCTTAGAAAACCCTTTAACCTTCTACTTAAGTCCACAAGTTCCATGGATAAAAGTGATAAACTAGTTCAACTAGGAGTTAACACCGCCATCAAATTCATTATTGCCTTATCTCCTTCACACTGACAGAACATGCATCATTCTATGAACCAACATTAACTAAATTATTGCCTCCATCAAATGTTACTCCCTCCATAACCATGACAACCATAGAGTGAAATAAATTATTTGAACAATAAGCATTCACTACATATGGCTGGAGTGAAACAATATGACTGGATTGGAGCAACAATCATTCAATGGACTGAATTTGAACAATAAGCATTCACTGCATATATGGATAAACTTAAGGGTGAACAATTTTATATAACCTATAGATGTTGGCTCTATCACACATCCGACGTCTATAGGCTGGAAGGATAAATGTCGGGGTATAGACGTCAGTTTCAATGGTTATTCTAACAACCGACGTTTAGAGGACCAAATAGATGTTGACCATATTAATGTTTGACGTCTAGAGGACGAAATAGACATCGACCATATTAATGATCAACCTCTATAGGTATATACGTCGACTATTAATACGGCCGACGTCTATTAGGCGACGAATATTCACTATTCTGCCCTAGTGTGTACATGTTGGAGCAAAAGAATCCAAACACAATAACTCATTTTCTCACAGAATATGCGCACTTCCTATATTGCTTCTTCTCTCTTAGAGCTTCAAGTAGGGGATTTATATGGTGTCGTCCTGTGATATGTATCAATAACACATTCTTGAAGACTAGATACGATGGGCACATGTTATGTGTCATTGCATTGGATGCAAACGGCCACTTGTATCCTATGGGGTTTGCACTGGTGGATAGTGAGAATCACAACTCTTATACTTATTCCAATAATAATTGAAAGAAGTCACTGAAGACATCGAGAACCTAGCTTTTATATAAGACAAGCATGCTACCATTATTCATGCTTTGTAGACTTATTCCCAGATGCCCATCACAATGCATGCTTCCACCACATCTGTATGAATGTGGTTCCAAAGTTCAAGACGGATCACTATCACGAAAAGATGTGGTGTGCGTCATACACATTTAAAAAGTCAGATTTCCACAAGCACTTCGACACGATAAAATAAATCGACCCTACCTTAGCAGAATATCTTGAAGACATCGGTTTCGATAAGTGGACTCGTTCGTACTTTCTTGGGAATCAATACAATTTAATGACCAGCAACTACGTAGAAAGCCTGAACAACAAAACCATGGAGGCAAGGACATGGCCAATCACAACTTTTGTGGAATACATTCAGTTCACACTTTAAACATGGTTTTGCGAACGACGAGCTGCTGCCGAGGCGAGCACAACCAAATTGTCACTATCATGGATCATGATCTATCTGGAATAGCTGACAAAGCAAGGTTCCTGACAGTCCACAACCTTAATCAGTTTATTTTTCAGGTGTTACATCACGATGAATGGACTACTCCCAATGACATAAAGAATATGCAAGTGAAAGTGTCTGTTGAAAAAAAATCTAGTTTGTCATCCAAAGAAGAAAAAAGTATGAAGGATAAAGAGAAAACGTCAACCATCACTAGGTGAAGTTGTGGTCAAATCACGCAAGTGCAGTAGATGCGGTGGAAGTGGACACAATAAGAGGGGTTGTAAAGTTAGACTATAAAGTTGAATTTTTTAATGTTGTGCTTGATAGCCTCGATACAAGATCGACATAGATCGGTGGTTATTTTCCTATGAATTTGATGTTCATTTAGATATGTTCTATCCATGTACGTCGATAGGAGCTCAATGGTGATCAATGCTTTATGACTTAACAAACAATCTTAAGGTTGATTTTTTTTAATGTTGTGTTCGATAGGCTCGATACGTTCTCGACATAGATTGGCGGTTGTTTTCCTCTGAATTTGATGTTAATTTAGATCTTACTTGTCCTTGTACCACGATACGAGCTTGATGGTAGCTCCCAGTGATCGATGCTTTATGACTTATCGAACAATCTTTAGGTTGATTTGTTTTAATGTTGTTCTTGATAGGCTGGATATAAGCTTAACATAGGTCGATGATTGTTTTCCTATGAGGTTGATGTTCTCTCCTTGTACCTTATTACGAGTTGGATGGTAGCTTGATGATTATTTATGCTTTATGACTTAATGAACAATCTTAAGGGAGATTTTTATTAATGTTGTGTTTGATAGGCTTGATACAAGCTCGACATAGATCAATGATTGTTTTCCTATATGAGGTTGATGTTCGTTTAAATCTGTTCTATCCTTGTACCTTGAAACGAGCTCGATGGTAGCTTGACAGTGATCAATGCTTTATGACTTAACGAACAATCTTAAGGTTGAATTCTTTAATGTTGTGCTCAATTGGCTTGATACAAGCTCGACATAGATCGATGATTGTTTTCCTATGAGGTTGATGCTCGTTTAGATATGTTCTCTCCCTGTACCTCGATATGAGCTTGATGGTCGCTCGGCGATGATCAATGCTTTATGACTTAACGAACAATCTTAAGGTTTATTTTTTTTAATGTTGTGATCGATAGGCTCGATATGAACTCGACATAGATCGGTGGTTGTTTTCCTACAAGGTTGACGTTCATTTAGATATGTTATTTCCTTGTACCTCGATACGAGGTCGAAGGTATATCGACAATGATCGATGCTTTATGACTTAACAAACAATCTTAAGATTGAATTTTTTTTAATGTTGTGATCGATAGCTTGATACGAACTCGACATAGATCAGTGGTTGTTTTCCTATAAGGTTGATGTTCGTTCCGATATGTTATGTCCATGTACCTCGATACGAGGTTGATTGTAGCTCGACGATGATTGATGTTGTATGACTTAACGAACAATCTTAATGTTGATTTTTTTTAATGTTGTGCTCTATCGGCTCGATATGAGCTCAAAGAGATCAATAGTTGTTTTGCTATGAGGTTGATGTTCATTTAGATTTGTTATGTCCTCGTACCTTGATATGAGGTCGACGGTAGCTAGAGGGTGATTGATGCTTTATGACTTAATGAACAATCTTATGGTTGAATTTTTTTAATGTTCTGCTTGATCGCCTTGATACGATCTCGACATAGATCGATAGTTGTTTTCCTATGAGGTCGATGTTCGTTTAGATTTGTTCTGTCCTTGTATCTCGATACGAGCTCGATGGTAGCTCAACGATGATCGATGCTTTATAACTTAATGAACAATCTTATGGTAGAATTTTAAAAAATATTGTGCTCGATAAGCTCGATACAAGTTTGACATAGATCGATGGTTGTGACGATGATGTTTGTTTAGATATGTTCTCTCTTTGTACCTCGATACGAGCTTGATGGTAGCTCGACGATGAGGAGGTCTATGATGTTTATACATGGAAGATACAAACATTAAAACATTAATAAACATTCACAACATTCGAACATTAACAAAAACACATTAACCAATAGAAGATCTTGTAACTTCAACATTTATTTCATTAACACATTAACAAACAAATTCAAAAAATATTCAAAACAAATTTAAAATACATTAACAAACAAAAGAGCTTGTAACATTCAAACAAATTCAAAATACAACATTAACAACACTAACAAAATAAAAGTTTATAACTTATAAAACAACGTTAACTAAAACAGTTTCGCCCGTTTCTTGGTCCACCCAGTGTGGTCTTTTTATCCAGATGGCATGTTAGGCACTAGGGAGGTCGTGTGGTCAGGGATGGATGTCTCGGCGAAGCAGGTCACCTCGCTTTGGGGCAGTTTTGCTCCAGGAAAGGGGGGGATGGTCTTGGTGTCTTCGGGGTGCAAACTACGCAATTAAAATAAGGAAATATCACTCGTTATTATAAAAACATTAACGCATAAGAACTTGTAAGTCATAAATAAAAAATAACAAAAACATACTGCTGTCATTGAGGAGGTCTACCACCGTGCTTTGGACGGTGGCTTAACGACGATCTATATCGGCTATAGGTCGATGGGGTTCCGCCAGGGTCTACTTGACCTCTTGGAGTGGTTCTGGGGGTGACAGTACTGGAAACACGGCGTCACGAACATAAAAGGTGTATCCGTGGTGGTGGTTCGGAGGGAAGGAACTGTCGCATTTTTCCAAAAAATCTGAATTATTGAGCTCATATCGTGCGCATATTTAACCAATCTAAATTATAATTCTCCGCCAAAATGACTCGAATTCGAAACAGTCAAGAAACACCCTCAAAACCGTGATGTGAAAAATAATGTTTTTACAAAAAATAGAGGCAGCTATCGAGGGAAAGCAGTTTCAAGATCGAAGTTATATCGAGCACTTAGCGAGAACGTATTGAACCCATCAATGTTATAGTTCTCCGCACTGAAATCGAATATATCGAGCACAACAATCGAGTGCCTATCGTTCTACAAATGAACCTATCAAATCAATATCGCTACTACATTTGCCTCAGAAATGATCATAACATTAGCGAGCCTATCGAGCAAAATAGTCGAGTACCTATCGTACTCGTACCGAATGTATCGAACTAATATCGCTACTATTGAGCTTCATCGGAAACACGGGAAAACAATCCAAAATTGACATGGAAGATATATTGGCACATTTGAATTCATGATTGTTCCATTTCTATACTTCTTTTATAAAATAAAATTCAGAAACATGTCCACATTCTAATAAAATACAAACTAAAATACATAATTGTTCCACGTCAAGGTCTGACATTTTGATAGAATAGGTCGACGGTTCATTTATCCTTGAAAGTTGGTATGCTTTGGTCTATGATGGTGGTGAGAGGAAGATTTGCCAGACAATGCTCTATATACTTGATGGCGTACATGCCACAATCTCCGCTGCAAAATTAATAGAATTAACCATAAACAGATGGGATAAAAGTATTAACCAATCAAATCAATCACGAAATTTACCTATTTCGTGCTTGGGGAACCTCCATTTTCAGACGGTGCCATTCGAACTCCGGTTGTTTACGTCCTTTTAAGGACTACAGTTTTGAGTGATCCTTGAATAACGTGGAAGCCTTCTTCAGAGAGAGAAGGAGGCGATATCAAGGCCTCATTATATTCTCCAGCTCTGCCTCAGAAATGATCGTATGATCATCATCATAGATTTTCAACTTCTAGTCGGGAATTGATAGCTCGACAACAACCCAATGTTGGTTCTTGTAGCTCTGGCACTAGTACACATACTCCTTTCCCTTCCACGAAGACATGACCTGATTCTCCATCCCGATGACGAATGACAAACACGATGGATCCCAAATAAACTTCCCTGAGTTGTTGTTATACATGTTGTACATCCCGGGGATCCATTGACAAAAAAGGAAGCTCAAAACCACAACATCTTTGTGGTATGGACCTAGGAAGCTAATGAGATGCCTCCTCATCATATACTGAGCCGCGTCAATATGCTACGAAAACATCAACATGTTGAAAGTCAGAAATACAATCTTCAAATATTTTTATGCAAATATTGTCGTGTATTCATCGAGTTTATATTAAGCTCATCGAGCTCCTATCAGCTACCTATGGAGCTCCTATCGAGCAAACACAATTCCCGAGTAAATAATAAACAATTCTAAATTATCAAGGTCATATTGAGCACCTATCGAACCCATCGAGCAAACGAAATTCATTAGTAAATAAGAAACAATTCTAAATTATCGAGCTCATATCGAACTCGATTGTCGAGCCCATTCAGCCCAAAGTTCTAATCACTTTCTAATCCTATCGAGCTCACATATAAATTATCGAGCTCCTATCGAGCCTATTGAGCTACACCTATAAAATAATTAAATTTGAATTATTTCGAATAATTACTTGAGCAGAATCTAATCAAATTATTGAATTCATATCGAACTCGATTGTCGGACCCTTCAAGCCCAAGGTTCTTAACTAGCAAGTCACATGTAAATTATCGAGTTGATGTTAAGCCTATCGAGTTACACCTACGAAATCTAAATTTTCGAGCCACTTTGAGCATTGAAAGTCAAATTTTCCTAAAATGATGAAATTTGAAAATTTCCAATATTTACATTGTTGGTGAGCCAAAATCGGATTGTCTTCATTGTTAAGAACCACGACGGACCGTAATGCCCTGTGTTCACATCAACTTTCTTCTCATTGGGGATCCTCTCAAATACCCACCATTCCAATGTCCTCAATTGTCTTTCGTCTGACTTCTTCAAAGGGTCGAGCACTATAGGCTCATCACCTGGCTTCGTAGGTCACAATTTCTTGGTTGGGTCGGTGTAGATATCCTGAAGATGTTTTGTGGGACACCTCTTCCTCGACAGGGTGGACAAATCTACTTCAACTTCGTAACCTTTGGGTAACTTGTCTTCATTATTTGATGGTGGTCTCAACGTGCTTCTAACAAAGACACGGTCTTAGTCATCTAGTCTGACGTGGACAACCAATTCTTATCAAATAGGGGTCTCGAAGTGCTTTTAACAAGACCACTATCTCAGCCATCTGGCCCATCATGGAACTCTGATTGTCGTCAGATGGTGGTCTCGAAAGTGCTTCTAACGAAGCCACTATCTTAGCCATCTGGTCCATCATGGAACTTTGATTCTCAATGACGCTCTTCAGTTGACCTTCCATCAATAGTTGCTTTGCTTCCATCGACAATTGTGTCACTTCCATTGATAGCTGCTTTTCTTCCATCGACTGTTGCATTGCTTCTACCTTCTCCAACCTTTCCACTTGAACCTGGTAATTATGGGATAGGGCTGAAGCAGGGGTTGGGACTATGATTGGGGCAGCTGCTAGGGATGAGGTTGTGGTTGGGTAGAGGTAGGGATAGTTGTTTCCTCCTCTTTGACATCATCTGCAAAAATGTTCGCCTCCTTGGTGCCTTAGCCAATCTCTCAACCACCTTAATTGACATCATATCATGCATATATTTGTGTCTTATATCTTTCATTTTTAGCCTAAGCAATGCTAGATAATGATTCTTATGTTTAAGTTTCAGGAATAAACATGTTTGAGAAGAAGAGACTCAGAAAGGACTTAAAAGGAGGAAAATGACTGAATTGTAAGACTTATGGACTGAGATGCAAGAGAGAAGGACCCAGATGTAAACCAAAAGGGCCAATGAGCAAATCAAGAAGCTCCACACCATCATGAGGAGTATTTTGGCAATTAGATCCGGGTCTAAACATCAACAACCAAATCGGGTTCATCAAACATCAAGAAATCAAGTTAGAAACGAGTCACCAAAATCGAGACTCTCTCAAAGACATCCCGACCGCCAATTTGCATCTCTAGACCGCCAATCAGCGGTTCAGATGGCTTCAAAGGATTCATGTCTTAGTCTGGTCATGGATTATGTTGTTTGTATCCATTTGTAGAAGTTTCATTAGTCCCACATTGGGGAATTGTCCCTGATTAACTTTTTCATGCCTATAAATAGAGATCTTCTTCCTCCTTTGTATTTACCCATTGTTTAGTGGCCAATCCCACTACTTAGAGTCAAGCCTTGAAGCAAAAAACTCAAGTGGGGAGATGCTGCTTGTAATGTTAGTCATTTAATAGAAGATATTTTTTTAGTTTAATGTTCTCTTTTATCTTCTTGCCTGCTTAGCTTAATTTCGTTTCATTAATCTTAGTAGACTTAGTTAACATATTTTCTTCTCTTAACATAATAGTTAGTAATTTCATCCTCATTTTAGGGGTGGAGATGATGTACATATGTGTTGTGAAGTTTGGATGTTTGATGAACTTTTGATTGTGTAGACTTGCATGTTGTATGTTCATTGGGAGTATTTTAATCATCTACATGTTGGGGGATTTTTGATGAGTTTTGTCATAAGATTTAGACATTTCCCATGCTTAGTTTCCTTATGTTTATTGACTGAAATTTCCTGTTAAATATGCCCATTGGTGCCTTAGCCAATCTCTCAGCCACCTCATCATCACCGTCATCAACATCATCCTCGAGACTGGGTGGAAGGGGGTCATCACCCTCTGTAAATTCATTGTAATATTCAACTTCTGATGTACGAGGTGCCAAAAGAGTGGACACGGTCAACTACGATGAATATAAAAGATGATGTAGGTTCATTAACTAACAACAAATCTAAACTATCGAGGTGTATCGAGCCTATCGACCAAAATAGGCACTCCGGTAAAAAAACCAAATGTTAACTATCGAGGTCATACGAGCTCCTATCGAGTCCATTGAGCAATCTAAATAATCTGGTAACTAACAACAAATCTAAACTATCGAGGTCTGTCGAACACATATCGAGCCTATCAAGCAAACTAAGTACTCTAGTAAATAAAAACAATTGTTAACTACCGAGTTCATATCGAGCGTTTATCGAACCCATCGAGCAAACTAAATAATCCGGTAACGAACAACAACCTTCTGCGGGACATTTTTCTCATTACTCATCCAGCTGAGCATCTTGGGGAACTGGTGTCCATGGTTCACAACATACTAGGTGACGAACTGTTGAAGGGCCTCGTACGCCCACTACTGTAACAGGGGCCTAACCGTATATACTATATTTGGGGACATGATGTTAGCAGCTTCTTGTAGGACGACTTCCATCATCGATACTTGAAGAAGTAATCCAGGTCCTCAACCATCTTGGCCATGTCCGCCCATACGAATAGATTGCCCTCTCGGGCATATAAAACTTCAACCAGGAGGCATAATCACACCTTGTAGACGTCGTCAGCATTTGTACAGTTTTTGAATACTGCCTCCAACGTCAATATCTGGATTTTGGGCTATCCATTGAAATTATCCCTTATTAGGCAGTCACTGACTGGTACAATGCTCCTGCAACTTAGCCTTTGACGATACAATGCTGAAGTTTAAACCAATGACTAGTGTAAATTCATATCTACTGAATCTGCACGCCTTAGAGACTAAACAGAAATGAACCTCGTCATCTCTACTACTCTGGATCTTGTGAAATAGTAACTGATGGGTAAGAACACCGAAGAATTGTATTCACCCACCTCGAATAATTATCTAAACGAGGATTCCTTTGACCTTTCTAGCAACCTGTACTCCCAAAACTTCTCCTTTATGTCATTCATCAGCTTACTACCCTTGTATGTGACATGGTTGGGGAAATGATACTTGGTTGGCACTATTAACTTTGGCATCTGCAAAAAAAAACAGGAAAAAACCACTACCAGTTGAAAAATATGGGGAAAATTTCAAAGGAAAAGGGAATCGAGCTTATATTGAGCCCATCATGCTCGTAGTTCTTGACAATCAAACTAATCATATCGAGCTCACATGCAAAAGGAATCATATTAATATCGAACCTATCGAGCTCACAGAAAAAACGATCTGATTTCCATCGAGCACAACTATCGAACCTATCGAGTCCGCAGGTAAAACAACCTGATTCCATCGAGCACAACTATGGAGTACCTATTGAACTACGATCGAACCTATCGATCCTCGTCACAAACACAGGAAAACGGTTTGACTTCCAACCCAGGCAACAAAACTCATATCAATACCAATAAATGGAAGGAAACAACTACATTTTTGACAGAATCAATAACCCAACCTTATAAAACTATATCAAGAAATAAAAAAAACGTAAAAGAAACGTGCCCTAAAACTGACCTTCGTCGTCAGCTTCAATGAAGGAGTTGTTCGACAAGGCACGATGCTTGGTTCGATTGAGGGGTTGAGTGTGAGAGAAGGGATGCACAAAAGACAGAGACAATAGATGCGTGAAAGAGAAAGAGAGAGAGTTTTGCAACTGTTGAAAGAAAGAAATAGAGAGAATGATTTACTTATTTAAAGGGAAAGAGAGAAACAAGAGAATGGACCCAGGATTTAGGTAGATGTATTTTGGGGAGAAGTAGAAATATAAGCATTTTTTCAGAGAATGTCAAAGGGATGAGTTTTTTTCTTCGCTTTTGGGTCACCTTGACATAGAAAGTCAATTTTTCCTTTGGGAAAATAGTGGATCCCATTGCTTCTGGTTCATTGTTCATCCCTTTATTATGCATAAGATACAAAAACACTGTCACTTTGAGCTTCATACCCCCTTATGAAATGAAGAAATGACCAATACTATCCTTAAGTTAAATGAGTTGCATCTACTCCTCCCTCACTGCACTCTTTCTTTTGTTAGTTTTGCTCATTGTCTCCTAGACAAGGCAACACTAATCTCTGATTGGGTACTTGATTTGGTTGATGATTGTAACCACCATGCCCAGTAAGTTTCTAGTTATTAAATTATTGCTTAGGAACATTAGGGGCTTTTTTGTATGTTACATTTTGGTGGCCTATTTCTTGCAAAAACCAATTTTAGTTACTGTTGGAGTATTTCCTTTGTTACAATTTCCTTTGTTAGTTTTGCTCACTGTCTCCTAGACAAGGCAACACTAATCTCTGATTGGGTACTTGATTTGGTTGATGATTGTAACCACCACGCCCAGTAAGTTTCTAGTTATTAAATTATGGCTTAGGAACATTAGGGTTTTTTTGTATGTTGATTTTGGTGGCCTATTTCTTGCAAACACCAATTTTAGTTATTGTTGGAGTATGGTCCGTGTTTTGATTTGGTGAAACCACCTTCTTTGGGTGAAAAAATGTGGATTGGTTTGGGAAACACCTTTTTGAAACAAAAAGTCATTCCTACCCCTCTCTCTCCACTATACATAAACCCTTCCTATCACCACCCACAATCCATCATCCATCTTCCAACTTTGGTTTCTTGAATCTTCCTCCATTTCGAACTCAATTACCATGGTTCCGAACTCACCCTAATTAACACTGAATGTGAAGGTGAAAGTAAGACCTTAATTCAGCTTGGAGACAAAAACTAATTGTTATTTCAACTTTATATTCCTTCAAAGTCAACCCACCACCATTTTGTATAAATTACAATTCTATGTAGTTGTTCATGTTTTTTGTGGTTCAATTAGTAATAGTATTTTTGCCGATACACTAAAAGTCTTCTTGTACAAAATCGTGCCCTGGGTGTAAGATTCCCAAAAAATATGACGAAACACAGAATCTAATTCTTAGGGCATGCTTCGGTGCAGTTATTGGCAAAACCAGTTTATTGGAAAGACTGGAGCCCAAAACAGTTTCACAAATAGGCCTACTAATAGACTTGGGTATCGGGCATGCTGGGTCGGACCCAATTTTTTTTATGTTTAGGAATTTGTGAAAATAGTTTAGTTCTTTTTATAAAAAAAAGAGTTATTTTTAAAAACGACCCGACCTGACAATACACCGACCTGCATTGACCAGTGTCCCTTAACAAATTGAGCCTAGGTTAGACCCGGCTCGACACGCGGCCCGATGGCCCGGTCCAATACCCACCAAGAATGGATAAAATTTCTGAACTGCTATTCATCACTGTTAAGCTACTAAAATCGCCCGTACAGATTACCATTTTGCCTTTCTACCCTTTCTACTTATATAAGTCTTCATTTCACTCTCCTAACACCACTCTCTCTTCATATTACTCTTATATTCACCAGATAGAATGTCTCGGAGGTCAGGGAAAGAACCAGCGGATGCCCCAGATTACTCAAATCTGGTAAATTGCCTTGTTTATTTTAAAAAAAAATTAATTTTTTTTGGGTGGGCGTCCACGGGAAACGCCCGACCCAACAGTCGGGCGGCCGCAGGAGTCGCCTCCCCCTTGGATCCATGAGTATTTCCCTGCTTTCTGCCCGCATCAGGAATGGAAGATTATTGAGCGTGGTCATCCTCATTCGCGTATGTGGGCTGTCCGGGCCGAGGATAAGAGCGAGGGTCAACTTCTTTCTATTCGTAGACGGCTTGATCACATGACTGCATCGCAGGTATATAATGTATATATCATTCACGTTTATTTAAATTTCAACTTTATTATTATTAACGTATAAACGTTTAGGTGGAGTGGTTGCTGTATGGTTGAGAGCCTATTGTAGCTGTGCCGAGTACTACATTTATGGGTGTTATTCGTTATAGGGATACACAAAGCCTTATTTACCTGATCGTGTGTTACGTCAGTTAGGTTACGTTCAGGTGATCCCGGTTGACATCCTGACGCCTGAGCATGCAGTGTAGGATTTCATGTTTAATTATGCATGTACATTTTCCGAATTTTTATGCATAATAAGGATCAATTACAATTTTCTACGATTTATTTCATGCAGGCATCAGTTTGTTTTAATAAGTAGTTTCAAAAACTCATTAAAACAAACATGGGCTCCGAAATTCAAACCTAGAAGTTCTCTAAAACTTCTTGATGATCCGGAGATGCTGAAGAAGACGATCGTCGCTTCCCGTTGCGCCGGATGCCTCCGAGTGTTCACCGAAACCCTAAACAATGTTGGAGAGAAAGGAGCTAGCCAATCAATCTCCAAACAAGCTTAGAATCTAGCTACAAACCCCTTCCTTAATCTCTGAGATTTCTCCTTCCAAAGACTTAGAAAACTAAGAGAATTTTCGTGAATTTTTGTGGTGAATTAGGAGAGAAAATATTTAGCAAAAACTTCTAACATAATTAAGGAGAATAAGGACCTATTTATAGGCTCCAATCTTACTCTCAATCATGGCTATTCTTAAGCCATGAATTCTTGATATTTTCTCTCACAAACTAATTCCATAATGCATTATATGCACCCACAAAACGTTTGACCAAGTTTGGAGCTAATCCAACCATTGATCAAATTAATCTCTTAATTATCAAAGGCAGAAAATCGATCGGGACTCGGTCTACCGAGACATACTCGGTTAACCGAATATGTCACGTTCGGATTTCCGTGCACTTGACGGATGACCAATTCTTAAGGAGAAAATTCTTCTTTAACCGTTCGGACGAATTCACGTTTTTGACCAAGTGCCATTCGGTTAACCGAAAATATCGGAACTGGACATTGTTCGGTCGACCGTTTCTGGTTCGGTATACCGACCCAGAGTTCCAGGCACTTTGGTCAAGTTTAGTCAATCAACTTGACCATCCGTTCACGTTCGGTTGACCGATCCACAGATCCTTCGGTCGACCGAACTTAACGGATTACCGAACTTCTACCCGATTTTGCCTTTTCAAATTTTGGATTTATTTCCAACAAAATTTGAACTTTAGGGGTTTCAGCAAATTCACAACTTATGCAATATATTATCCTATGCAATAATAAATTATTGCATCCCATAATATATGCATCTCATATGAATTTATCATGATTCTAATTATGTTTATATACAACATAATTGATTTTACTTGTTCACCATATGTGTCATATTTTCTATAAGAAACCTGACACATCATATGAATAAAAATCAAGCTTCTTGTTTCCCGGTTTTGGCGGTGTGACCTATGGAACGATCTAGACTAAGATGGCAGTGATATTAAGAGCTTAATATCACTAGCTATAAGCGGTATCTAGCTACACATTATAGTTCCCAATTAGTTAGATGTCTTAATTCCACTCGAACCAAAACCCAATCCATTTAGTGATGGAGTGCACCACTTGTGTCCGTCCCTTGCCTCATGATATTAAGAATACACACAAAGTAGTATTGTATCATCTTTGTATTAGTATTCATTTCTTGATCTCTTTAAGCTAGTTATAAATATGTGACTTAACTCAAATCACATTATGCACATTATAACTTTGCTTTATCAACGGGCCCACTAATATCATCACTCAATTAAGAGGGGCAATGATTGTCTTTTGACTAACTATCTTCTCCAACAAAAGTTGTACTTAACCAACCAATGTCTTTACACTACACTTATTGATAGCTCAAGACACTAATCTAATTAAGTATTCTTTAAGTGATTGGATATAAGTCTCATATCAAAGGACCGAAGACACAGTAAAATATTAATGACACAGAAACACATTTCTATAATATTTTACTTATTAGGTATATTCAGTATACAAAAGTAATATTTTCCTCTTTTGCATACCCGTGTCGTCACTCACTTGTAGAGCTACAATGATCTATGACCAACACGACAATCTTAACTCGGTAATTAATGTCCCATGTTAATTACCATGATTGCGAATATCTTTTGTTTTATGTAAACCAATATCTTTTAGAGCTCTACGGTTAAGGACCAAGAGCCTCTTCCTTAACACTTCTAAAAGACGAATAACATAAACAAGGAACAAAATGATATCTCATTCAATTCATAATAATTGACATTTAAAAGTAAAACTTTTAGAACACATTCCCTTCAATCTCCCACTTGTTATTAAAGTTTTCTTTCACATACATACTCAATGTATAAAACAATAATAACTAGGGTAAACCCCATTACATATCAATCATCAAACCAATCTACATGGTTCCTCAATTCCATGGACTCGAAATGCATTTCGCCCTTGGCTTGGGAAAAGGGTTTTGTGAATGGATCAGCTGTGTTGCTGTTGGTGTCCACCTATAAAAGATTTATTTTGCCTTCGTCGATGAGGTCACGTGTCACGAAGTACTTACGATCCATGTACTTCACTTTGTGGTGTGATCTAGGATCCTTGATTTGCGAGATAGATGCACTATTATCGCAAAATAGCTCGATGGGTCCCTCGCTCGTGGGAACTACTCCAAGCTCTTCAAGGAACTTCTTGATCCACACTCCTTCCTTGCTCGCTTCAGCGACAGCCATTACTTCGGAAGCAGTGGTTGAGTCGGCCGTAGTACTTTGCTTCCAACTACGCCAACTCACAGCTCCACCATTCAGAAGAAAGACGTATCCTGATTGCGACCTTCTATCGTCTGGATCACTCATGAAACTCGCATCCGAGTACCCTTCGGCTATCAACTCCCTTTGACCTCCATAAACAAGAATCTTATCCTTAGTCCGATTAAGGTACTTCCGGATATTCTTGACCGCAGTCCAATGCTCATGACCTGCGTTGGATTGGTGACGACTTGTCACGCTTAGAGCATACGAGACATCGGGTCTTGTGCAAGTCATCGCGTACATGATCGACCCAATTGCCGAAGCATAAGGGACATCCTTCATGTACTCTAAGTCCTTACGCGATTCCGCACGTTGAGACTTCTTGAGTTGCACACCCATACTCATTGGCACACTGCCCTTTTTGGAGTTGTTCATCTTGAACCTTTCCAAGACCTTGTCAATGTATGTACGTTGACTGAGGCCAATGAGTCTACGGGATCTATCTCGATATATCTTGATTCCCAAGATGTATTGAGCCTCACCCATATCTTTCATTGAAAATACAGATTTCAATGAACTTCTCGTTTGCTCAAGCAAAGGAATATGATTGCCCATGAGCAATATGTCATCAACATATAAGATTAGGAATACTACATGGCTCCCACTGACCTTCTTGTATATACAAGGTTCTTCCTTACTTTGAATGAAGTGAAGCTTCTTCACTTCCTCGTCAAAGCGTTTGTTCCAACTCCTTGATGCTTGCTTCAATCCATAAATGGATCTTTGAAGCTTGCATACCTTCTCGCTATTCTTTGGATCTTCAAAACCTTGAGGCTCTACCATGTACACATCCTCCTCCAAGTTCCCATTAAGGAACGCCGTTTTGACATCCATTTGCCATATTTCATAATCATGACATGCAGCAATAGCGAGCATTATCCTAATAGACTTGAACATGGCAACCGGTGAAAAAGTTTCATCATAGTCAATTCCTTGAACTTGAGTGAAACCCTTCGCTACAAGCCTCGCTTTGTAGGTTGTTAAGTTCACATACATGTCCATCTTCCTCTTGAAAACCCATTTATTTTGAATGGTCTTTTTCCCTTGAGGAAGGTCAACCAAGTTCCACACTTGATTATCATACATGGATTCTATTTCGGATTCCATGGCCTTAAGCCATAGTTTGGAGTCTTCCCTTTCCATTGCTTCTTGGAAGGTCAAGGGATCATTGGTATCTAGTACCATGATTTCATGAAGTTCCAGATATAAGTTGGGTTTCTTCCTTTCCCTTGTTGACCTTCTCAGTTCTTTTGGTTCTTTTCGTGTCTCTCAAACTTCTTCCACAATTTCTTGAGGAGTGGGTTCACGTTCAACTCTTGAACGTACACTTGGTGGGGATGATTGAGATTCTTTCACAATTTCTTGTGATGGTCTCTCACTCACGCTCCCACAAACCAAAGGAATCTCGGTTGGGCCTTCATGATCTTGAACGTCATCATTCGTGTCATGATCTTGTAGAGTATCTTGAGCTTCCTCAAGCACAACCCTACTCCCACTGCTTTTTACTCTTTCTAGAAATTCCTTTTCCAGAAATGTGGCATCCCTCTCTACAATCACTCGATTGGAGGTGATATGCCAAAAGTAGTATGCTCTTGTCTCACGAGGATAACCAATGAAGAAGCACTTATCCGCTTTTGGTTGAAGTTTGGTCGACATCAATTTCTTGACGTAAGCCTCACAACCCCAAATCTTCAGAAAACTGAGCTTAGGTGTTTTACCACTCCATAGCTCATAAGGAGTTTTCTCCACGGATTTGGATGGAACATTGTTTAGTGTGTAAGCCGCAGTTTGTAGTGCATAACTCCAAAAGTAAAGAGGTAATTCAGCATGACTCATCATTGACCGAACCATGTCGAGCAATGTCCTATTCCTCCTTTCGGATACCCCATTCCACTGAGGTGTACCGGGAGGGGTGAGTTGAGGTACAATACCAAACTCCTTTAGGTATGAGTCAAATTCGGCACTTAAGTACTCACCTCCACGATCTGTTCGTAGAGACTTGATTTTCTTGTCGAGTTGGTTCTCTACTTCATTCTTGAATTCTTTGAACTTCTCAAAGGACTCACTTTTGTTTCTCATTAGATAAACATAGCCATAACGACTATAATCATCCGTGAACGTAATGAAGTACCTGAAACCATCTCGTGCACTAGTACTCATTGGACCACATACATCAGAATGTATCAAATCCAACAAGCCACTCGCCCTTGGACCTTTCTTCTTGAAAGGCTTTTTGGCCATTTTTCCCATTATACATGGTTGGCACGTCTCCAATGATTTAAAATCAAGTAGACCAAGAAGGTTAGCTTCTTGCAATTTCTTGATGCGTTTTTCATTTATGTGACCAAGACGATAGTGCCACAAGAGAGTATCGTTCTCGTGAGTGGTCTTAAGTCTTTTGTTATTGATATTAAAGATTTGTTTATCATTCAATTCAAGCAAATAGAGATCATTCCTTATGAATGCATTTGCATAGAAAACACCATTCTTCGATATAGGCAAGCAAGAATTTGAAATATTTATATTAAAATTATCCATATCTAAACATGATACAGAAATAATGTTCTTGCTAATCGAAGGCACATAATAAACATTCTTTAGACATAAATTTAAACCACTACATAATTGAAGCACCACAGAACATTGTGCAACCGCAGAAACGCTCGCACCATTTCCGACCTTCAATTCTACCTCGTTCCTCACGAGTTCCTTCCTATCCACGAGTAGCTGCACATTAGAAACTATGTGAGCACAAGATCCGGTATCAATTACCCAATCCTGGACAGAGGTGGCTAAATTTATTTCAATAACAAATATACCTTTGGCCTTTTTGGGGCGCCGACGTTCAATCACTCCGTTGTCAAGGTCTTCCTTATACTTGGGGCAATTTGGCCTGATGTGTCATTTTTCACCGCAGTGAAAGCACTCCGTATTGGGAGTTGGAGATTTCTGAGATTTCCCCCTCGAGGCACTCTTATGAGCACCTCCTACTCCCTTGCTCTTGATTGAACCACTTTTGGTAGATTTGCCCTTTCCTTTACCAATCTTTTGGCTCCTCCCATGGACGGCAAGGACTTGCTTGTCCCTACCTTTGCCCATGTCAACTTCAGCAGTTTTGAGAGCGTTGTGCAGCTCCTCAAGACTCACCCCTTTTTCACGCACGTGGTAGTGCATCACAAAGTCCTTGAAGGACGGGGCTAGAGAGCCAAGAATCATATCTTCAGCAATGTCCTCGGGCATTGGTGAAGAGAGCTTTGCCAACTTCTCAAGGTACCCTTGCATCGTGAGAAAATGCATGGATACCGATGTTCGCTCCGCCATATGGCACCTTGTGAGTGCGATGGTGGTCTTATAGCGCTCCTTTCAGGCACTATCCATGAACATCTTAGATAAAGCCTCCATGGTCTTCTTGGGGTTTGAATCCAAGTATTTCGCTTGAAGCGAGTCACCCATGGATGCTAGCATAAGACCGTGAACCTGGTTCTCTTGGTCTTCCCACTTGGCCTTAGCCTCTTTCTCTTCATCGGTTAATCTCTCATTCCACTTTGGGATTGAACCTTCCAAAATGTGAGACAGTTTCTCAAACTTTAACACGATGTTGAGTTTGAGTTGCCAACTAATGAAGTTTGAGCCATCATTTGCTAAAGGGTGTTTTTCTATCATGGATCGTACGATAGGTTGGATGTTCGACATTTTTCTACAAAATAAATCATACAGGTTTAATGCCAATTTTATGTTTTAATACACATGCATACATAAATCGAATATAAAATGTAAATGTTGCAAATAAAATATATCGACCTCGTACCTTAATATTTTTTGCGGGTTCTCCATAGTTCGACTGATCGGGGTGTAACTGTTCGTATAAAATAGGAGAGGCACTACGAATTACCGCAGAGTCGCTCTCCGAAATCTCATCAACGAGCTTCTGAAAATGCTCGACGTCTTGTGCTGACTGATCCACACTCTGACATTTGCACTCCTTCTCCAATGACAAGTGTTTTCCAGAATGGATGAATCTGCTCTAAATAAATTCCATCACCTGACGCAAAACACTCGTACATGGTACATGCACAAGGAATCCCATGTGATGTCAGAAAAGCACACCCGCAACTATATTCAACTTCATTACTTAAGTCCTGCATTCTCTTCAACTCCTTAGTCAATAACGACAAGCAGCGATGCGAAACTCGACCATTTATATGCTGAAACAAATGACCTATGTAGTTTGCCAAAATTTGACGTCTCGAATCTTCAAAAAAGTTCTGAATATTCGTCAGTTGCATTTCAATAGCTGAGTTCACACGGTCGAAAAGAGTGTCGAGAACGGCAGTCGATGTAGTGATCCACTCTTTCAGAGCCGAATGTGCACTTTCCACCCTGCAATGCATAGTGTTGCCGAAATGAAGAACTTTATTCGTCCAATTCAACACAAACTTTTCTTTATGCACCAACCACGTGTCTTCCACATACTCCGTCAGCACTGGCCAGGACTTGTAAGAATCTTTCAGATTACAGACTGCTCTATCATAATCCGTCTGTGAATCAGAAAGCACGACTCTCTTCCACTTTTCACGCCTAAAACTCTCTGCAAGCTGCTCGCTCTTACCAAATACGTGGTATGCATAGTTGTACACGTCTTTGTTGATATGTCAGGTGCAAAGTAAATGAGCAGACTCTGGAAAAACCTCTGCCATTGGTCGCATCTGACTCATCTCCCAGTCCGTTATTATTGCAGTTGGGCTAACAATATTCAATAACAGATCTCGCAACCTCTCCAACACCCACCAGTAACTAGACTCGGTCTCATCCTTCAAAATCGCATATCCGACAAGGAAATTCATGTTTGTTGGAGTAACCTCAACCATCTCAAACAAATGCATATTGTACTTGTTCGTCTTATACGTCGAATCCATGCAGATTACGAATGAGTATGTACGCAACAACTGAACTGAAGTCGAATGTGCCAAAAATGTGTGAGTGAGGACATTAGTTTCTTCATCTGCCACAATCCAATCCAAATAGTTATGCTGCACTGCCTGACTGAGAAATTGCTACACGGGATTCCTGTTTTCAGATTTCGTCCTCCTCATGTACTCTCTGAAGTTATAAATGTGTCTTTGATTGAGATTATCCTCCGAGAATTTCTCCTTTACCGCCAACAAAATGTTACGTGGTCTTGCTTGTACCTCTGTCATATCACAAACAATTTACTTGGCCCCAACACTAAGTCTGCTGACATGTCGGTGACCCTCTAAATAAACTGCAAGTGCGTGGTTGTGCTGCCCAAAGGTGCTACTAGAAACAACGACCCATCTATCACGATCCCGTCGCTCGACCACTTTTACCAAAAAACGACAACCGCAACCTTTTCTTTTTGTGTTCTTTCGTAGTGCAATACTCGTATCACGAGAACTCATTTCATGTCTGCGATCACATCTCAGGTAACAATCCATCTGGTTATCTGCTTTTGGTTTGTATGATGATATAACCAAAAAAAATCTGGCTCCTATTGCAACTTGTTTCGCCCATTTAGAACCTTCCTTGATTGTTGTAAAATTTTCTTTACTATCAAAAAGCTCACTGTAATATACTTCACCACCGAAATCTTGCAACGGAACCTGAAAGAAATTAATTTAACAGAAAATTAATTAATTTTTTTTTAAAAAACCGGCGTCTGGCTAACACGCCTCCACATTGGTGGAGGCGTCGTATCCAGACGCCCGAGTCGGAAAAAAAAATCCGCCTCCGTTACCTCGCGGGATCCAGGTGTTTCGTTAGACATTTTCGTGGTCTTGGTACTAGGAATGTGAGTAAAATTGAGTCAAAAACCTTGTTTAAAGAGACATGACAAAATGAGTATTAATTGATTTGTTAACGGAAAAATGTAATTTTTGGAACGATTTAAGTAGTTTTCCAACGACAAATAGGCATTTTAAAAAATATATATATATTTGTATATAACATATCTCCGGGATGTAAAAAATCCCAAACCACAAAGCCCTCCTCTCAAAACTCTAACCGAACATCTCTCTCCCACCCTCTCCGCACCTATGACTCAGAAGCCGAATCTGTTTAAGGGGAAGAAGAAGGCCAAATCCATCCCCCCAAACCGCCATGGAAAAGCCCCCATCACCCGCAAAGGTCCTCACCTTCTTCCTTTTTTCTTTCCTTTTTTTGTTTAAAACCAGTTTTTGTTCTTGATTATATTTCGTTTCTGCAGGAAAGAGGTTCCTGAAACCCTCCAAATTCACCGACAAGATGGACGCCGAAGCCGTAAGTTTTTGCCAAAATTTTCAATTTTTTCCCTAAATTTTTGCGACTCTGAAAACATGTTTTTTAATGTTTTGATGTTTTTTTAATGTTTTTGGTTTGGGGGTATTTTTGTTGTATTTGTGGGTCTTAAGAGTGAGAGGGAAGTTGTTTAGGTTCGGATGCGGTTGCCGGAGTTGAGGGTTAATGTTGTATGAGGAGTGGATGGTTGGGGTGTTTTGGCTCTTTTGAGTTGTTTTGATGATTTTATCTGATATCTATAGATGAAAGAGTCGTTTTGTGGATAGATGGATATGTAATGCCCACCTCTTTCGGGAGTCTGACATCACTAAAGCTCTATTGGAGAAGCTATCTTTTCAAGTTAGGGAAGGCTACTTTGGAAAGTTCTGGATAAATTGGATGGAGAGCTGGGATCTCGTTAAGGAAGCTGGGAATCTTGGCCCTTCAGAATTATGGTGGAATATTTGAGTGGCCCGAAATAAAATAAGGTTTGACAGTAAGAAAATTGTGATTGGGGAGATTTGGAAGAAGACAATATGAGCCATCTATCTTTGGCTTCAGAGTTCGGCAATGGCTGTGGAATTCCTCTTCTAATTCGTTCATGGCTGGTTTTTTGGGATGTTTTTAGAGTGATCTTCTTTTAACCAACAACTTGTGGGTTTTTTGTTTTCAGTCTTGCTTTTGCTTGGGTGTGCTGGAGTTCCTCTTTGCCACCTTTTCTTCTTCCTTCTTTTGTTCTCCTATTTTTTGTTTTTTATCACCTCTTGTATCCCTTCTTCAATTTTTTTAAATGATAAAAAAGTGAGTTTTAAACTCATGATCTTTCTCAAAAATTTAACATAGTTTTAAACTCTTTTTTTTAAAATCTCCAACGGCTATATAGCCGTTGGACACTGTGCGTCCGCAAAGTGTTCTCTGAGACCGCACACTCAAACCGTGCGACACACAATACTGTTGCCCAACGGCTAGTTGGGCCAACTAGCCATTGGGCCGCATAAGTCGCACCGCACAGCTGCATATGCGAACACAAGTCACACCACCTATATGCGACCCCAGCTGACCAGACTGTTTGCTTGATGCTGGATAGAAGAGAGTTTCCTAATCACTAAGCTCCAAATATTTTGCATCCATAATTATAAAAGATAAAATATTTTGCATCTGTAATATGTGGCTTCTTGGTAGCTAGGTGATGTTGCAATTAGGACTTGAGAGTGAGTTATTCTTTGAGGGAAACACAGCCCAGCCCAATGAAATGTCTGAGAAACAGTGCACTATTGAATGAACTTTTTTTCTTCGAATGTCTACGTTGGTGACTCTCATCGCAAGCAAAGCATTCTTCAAAGTTTACAGCATATTATTCTAAATCTTTGTGGTTCACAAAAGCTAGCCATACTGCCATGGTACAAGTATGTGAAGATTTGATTGACTACAATGATCATAATCAACATTCAACAGCTTACTGACTTCTTTTAACTGAAGAAACTGTCATGTTGTTGAAACATTGTAGGATCAAAGTTGCCATTTGATAAAAGTGCTGGTGTGCTACAAAAATAAAATTGTTATTAATCTCAAGCATATATTGGTGTTATTTTGCTAGGGCTTGGAGTATTGTTAGGTAGCTAAGAATCAAACTCATTGCATTTGCCAATTTGTCATTGATTTGCTTGAATTTTAAAATTTTCACGTGGGTAAAAAGTCTGTCTTTTGTGGTTTTATATCAGTTTGTGTGGTTGGATAAAACTAGCATTCTTGGGTCTACAAAAAGTTCCTAACAATCAAATTGTTCTCGTTAAAGAAGATAAGAGGTCTGTATTGGATTGTATTATGAATTGGTGTTGTAACTTATTTTTCATGCAATTGTGTATTATTGCCCCCACAAACTACATATGACAAGGTTTCTGGATGTTTGGCTGTTGGGAACTGTCTGTGCATTTAGATCTTATATTCACTTGTGAACCATAAATGTGGGACTCTTGGAGTGCCGTTGAACGGTTGAATTGATTCTTCCACGTTGATATTTGATGCTTTATTTTGAATTCCTTGACGAAACCTTTGAACATTTTGGGTAGTTAAGTAGCAACTATAGTTGTAGGTTTCTCCATGTTTGAAAATAAATAAATCTAAAATCTAAACCCGCTTTAACAACCTCCTTTGACCTTTAGTCATTGTATAGGTTGGTGCTAGCAAGGACATTAGTTTCTTTTAAGAGAAGAGAGGGAATGTTGAACTAATCCCTCATAAGCCCTACTTACATAGATGATAAGCCATATATTGCTACAATGCTGCATATATCAATAAAAAAAATTCCAGAAACCCAGACTTACATGCTAATGTTATCTTGTGAATTGATGTTTTGATCCATGATTCACTGCACGCTGTAGTCTTATAATTGTTAACTTCATTTACTGTTATTTATATATCACCGTGATTCTTCGTAATTATTTTTGTCCTTGTAATCAGAAAATTACCAAGTTTATAAATCAGTGCAATGAGAAGAAAGCATTAACTTTGGCAAGCAAGGATGGTGGTCGGCTTCACATCCTAAAACCTTTGCCAGAGTCTCCAGCTGCTTCCGAAACTACAGTTGGCACAGAATGAGTTTGTTCACATGAAAATTAAAGAAGCTTTCTCTGTTTTGAAATCTTTGTGAGCGTCGCATCATTGTCTGGTCTTTACGACACCTGAAATCTTGATGTATAGCTAATTTAATTGTTTGACGGATTTAAGCAGATTTTTTTTGGAATTACTTTCCTTTTCTCTAGAGTGTTGGTTGTGGTAGGCTCGGCACTTCGGTGGGGGAATATGAATATCGGGATTTATGTTTGTCATTTCATTTGGCTTTGTAAGCCTGAATTGAAAAATTAATTTTCTATGATTGGGTGTGTGTGGATTTTCTAAAATCTACAAGTTTTTGGCTGAAAAACATGATGTAACATATAATATAAAAAATTGATTTGTTATCCAAAAAGAACTGAATTGCTAAACATCGCCCCAAAATTACTTAAATCGCCCCTTGAAATTACCATTTTGCCCTTCTCTCATTTCTACTGCTATAACGCGACATTTTACCCTCCTATCACACATCTCTCTTCATATTCCTCTTATAATCATAAAAAATAATGTTTTGGAGGTCAGTAATGAACCAACGGACGCCCCAGTGTACTCGAATCTGGTAAAACATCTAACATCTTTTTAATAAAAAAATAATAAAAAATAATAAAAAATTACGGGCGTCTGACGGAGCCGCCCCCACGTAGGAGGGGGCGTCTGGCTAAGACGCCTTCCCCATGGGGGCGGCGTTTTACCCAGACGCCTTACCCATCGGGGAGGCGTTTTACCCAGACGCTCCGCCCTTGGGACAGGCGTCTGTGTATGACGCCTCCTCCATGGGGGAGGCGTCTTAGCCAGACGCCCCCTCCTACGTGGGGGCGGCTCCGTCAGACGCCCGTAATTTTTTATTATTTTTTTTAAAAAATAATTGATTATAAATTTAGATAATTGTTAAATTAATTAATAAGTTAATAATTACTATATTCGGATGACCGATACCTCTTCGGTACCGATACCTCTTCGGTACCGATACCTCTTCGGTACCGATACCTCCAGGGGGCGCTGCCCCCTTGCCACCCCCGCCACCTCACCGGCGAGGTGGAATGCCGCTCGCTCACCGGGGAGCGAGACCCCCGAACGACCTGTCGAGGTGGTATTTGTAAGTCATGATGTTTTACCACCGGGGGATTTGGAACTTTAAAAATGTTGGATCTGGAATTTTTTTGAATCTTCATCACTTGCAAAAAAACTCATTGTAATCCGACCGGTTACCACCGAAAATTTGCAAAGAAACGTCAAATAATTTGAGATAACACACCGTATAATTTTAATTTGACAAAAAACATTAAAAAAAATGGAACGTCTGGCTAAGACGCCTGTACCATCGTGGAGGCGTCTGGCTAAGACGCCTCCACCATGGTCGAGGCGTCTTAACCAGACGCCTAGACAATGGTATAGGCGTCTGGCTAAGACGCCTGTACCATCGTGGAGGCGTCTGGCTAAGACGCCTCAACGATGGTGGAGGCGTCTTAGCCAGACGCCTCCACGATGGTACAGGCGTCTTAGCCAGACGCCCGTGTCGGAAAAAAAAATCCGTCTCCGTTACTTCGCCTGATCTAGGTGTTTCGCCAGACATTTTCGTGGTGTTGGTACTAGGAATGTTAGTAAAACTGAGTCAATAACCTTGTTTAAAGACACGGGACGATATGGGTATTAAATATATTGTTAAGGGTAATTTGGTAATTTCAAGGGGCGATTTAAGTAGTTTTGGGGCGACGTTTAGTAGTTCCCAAAAAGAAAGACAAGTCAAAAAATTGTCTCATCTAGTTTTTAGAATTTTTTGTGGGAGAAGTTTGTTTTACTTTTCTCAAAAACAATTTCAAATAGAAAAAGTCTTGTAAACGGGATAAAAATGTATTACATGGAAAAACTGTAAAAAAATACTTATTTTGAGTTTCTTGGAGAAATATGTTATGAGTTTAGGTCGTTAGAGTTCTTTCTAACTGGATTTTATAACTTCAGTTCTTACTAGAGAAAATCGCAATGGCGTAGGTCAGGCGCCTAGCAAACGATGAACATTTCTTTTGTCACTTACAGTTAAACATTCAATGCAATTTACATTTCAAGTTCCTTTTCAGTTGCATTGAGTTCGTTTTTGGTTTATCTGGTCCTTTGTGGATAGTGTTTTTGGTTTATCCTCTTGGGTAATTGGGATTACCTCTTAAACAGGGCTAGCTGAATTAGGAGGTACTTATTCCAAATTAATAAACCTCCTAAACTAATGGTCACATTCACTTTATCCATTAATTGATAACTATTCACAAAGAACCCATCCATTAAAGATTCTGTCGTTCACCGTTGTACAAATCTGAGATCTTAAATTGAACTGCTTAATTTTGTCAGAAAACTACTTAAATCGTCAGTAAGAATTACCATTTTGTCACTCTCATTTCTACTTATATAGTTTTTTATTTCACTCTCCTACCATCACTATGTTTTCATCTTCCTTTCATGATCATCAAAAACGTTGTCTCGAAGGCAGGAAATGAGCCAACGGACGTCCTGGTGTACTTCGAATTTGGTAAAATGTCATATTTATTTCAAATTTTTTACATTTTTTGGGGGGGAGGGTCTGCCGGAGACGTCGCCCCCATGGGGGTGGGGGGGCTCCAGCGGCAGGAGGAGGTTTCAGATGAGGTGGAGAGGGACGACGAGAGTGACGATGGGGTCAGTATGAGTTGGAGCGGCATGAGGAGAGGCAGGGGGAGTATGGTAGAGGACATGGGCGAGAGGAGCAGTACAGTATAGGACGGGGGCGACATGGTAGTTCTTCTATTTTGTGGGTAATTCAGAAGGGTAGAGGTGGTAGGTTTGTGACCGATGATTTGAGTTCGTGTACTATAGATGTCCGAGCTCAGAAGAAGAGGAGGGGTGAGGATGATTCTTGGATCGTGACTGCTATGATGCCCGGTGGTCCTTTAGATGACAACATCATTCCTAGTTTTGGGGGCCACATCGCCAGACGCATTTGGGAGAGCGATGATCGAAAGGTTCTGAAGTGCCATAATCGACACAGAGCATGTACTACATTGCAGGGTTGGCGTTCAGTTTTGAGTGATGATATCACGTGGGCCATTGCAGATAACGGATTAGGTCACTTGCCTTACAGCATGCTCCCCTTACTGACATGTTGTTGATATTGTGGAGCGGTGGCAGTTTGACACCAACTCTTTCCACCTGCATTTCGAAGAGATGACAATCATGTTGCATGACGTGTTCCAGATCTTTCGCATTCCTGTTGAGGGTCGTATGGTCGGTGCTAAGGGATTGACGACTGAGCTGAAAAGTTATATAGTCGAGCTACTCGGGGTGACCGTTGCTGGTCTTGGGAGGGATAACCCCTTTTGGAGTGGCGGTGGTGTTAGCATCAACGCTATTGACGACTTTTGCAGACCTCCGCTAGCCGAGGATACACAGTTGACTGCGTACTTGATCTTACTGCTCGGATGCGTCTTGTTTGTCGACAAGAGCGGTTGCAGGATCAGACCACGTGACATATTGGAGGCTAGGGACCCATATACCATTGGTCAGTACTCATGGGGGTCGGCGACGTTGGCATACCTGTATCCCCAGTTGGGGATAGCTAGCCGTGATGATTGTTCTGGTGTTGTGGGTTGTCTGACGCTGTTGTAGGCTTAGATATATGACTATTTTCCTCCTTTCCGCCCGCATGGGGTCAGTACTCATGCGGGTCATCGAGTCGGGTTATCCTCGTTCGCGTATGTGGGCTGTCCGGAGCGAGGATAAGAGCGAGGGGCGACTCCATTCCATATCTAGACGACTATATCAGATGACTGCATTGCAAGTATAAAACTCTATACCATTCACGTTTATTTAATTAATTAATTAATTAATTATTATTAACGTGTCAACGTTTAGGTGGAGTGATTGCTATATGGTCCTGAGCCTGCTGTGGCTGTGCCGAGGACTTTATTGATGTGCGTATTCTTTATTAGGATATCATGGAGCCTTATTTTCCTGACTGCGTCTTGCGTCAGTTAGGATACGTTGACATTCCGACACCAGAACATGCAGTGTGGTCTGCGATTGTGGTGACGTACGACGTCAGTTACAACGCTTCGATGGCGGAATCGATTTGGAGGACATTTCCCAGAGGAGGCCGAATTCACCTTGGCTATCTCACACGTAGCCGCGACCCTCCACTTGTCATGCAGATTATTTGGTTTGGTTCGGTAGGTACTCACATCCATCTTTTATGCGCGGTACCCCCTAAGACCTGAGAGACTACTTGATAGGAGATGTGGCGATGCGGCAAGTTTGACTAAGATATTTTTTATTTGTAATATACATTTTATTTTTATTGTTAATGTATACTAATTTTGATGTTATATACAGTGGATGAGTATGGCGATATGGCTTGCGCAATCGTTCTTGGAGAAGAGAGGCCTGATGCCGGACGACGACACGAGAGCTCCATGTGTAGATTGGGATAACTTCATATAGGCGTGGAACAGTCAGTTGGGTATTTCTGATCATGATTCGGAGGATGAGTTGTAGTCGGCTTGTACATTATTTACTTTATTATCTGTTGAACTCTGACTATTTGTATTGGTATTTGCTAATGTGTTGTACTCTTATTATTTATTTATGACGAACATATCTTCTCCCTATTTACTTATATGTTGTACTCTTATTATTTATTTCTGATGAACATATCTTCTCCGTATTTTCTGTATGAAATGCATTTTAAATTTAAAATCTGATAAAAAAAGCAACACGATATAATGTACGAACAGATTATATATTAAAAATACAGTAATTTAACCAGTACATTACAAATTACAATCAAAATCTACTATCTAACTGGTCCCAATATGCTCTCCTACTTTCGTACTCCACCCCCCATCCAAGAATACTCTCATCTCGCATTTGAAACCACAGGGTCGCTATACGAGGTACTGAGAATCCCTCAGCTAATTCTAAGCGAATGTAATGTCTGTAACTCCTTAAATGAGCAATGATGAACTTTCTGCATGGCTTTGTCATGATAGACATACTCTCCCAAGGTAGCACTGTAATACACGGGTACAACGAACCATTTGTTCCAAGTGAAAAACACATAATTGGCAATCGGGAACAAGTCGCCCCAAATCCCCATATAGTGATCCTCGCCACAATGTCCCCCGCCTCAATCAATTCGCCGACGAGCTTGTGCCACACCATCGTAATAAACATGCTCATAAATGGTATGCGCCCCTATCTCATTAGAAATCACACGACAAGCATAAAACCAATTGTCTTGACCACCATGGAAAACATCGGCAACACATCGAAATCTACAGTTGCCATCATCACGTACATCATTCCACCTCTCCAGATTTGGTAAGATGATTCCTTGAAGTCTATCAACATATGAGAAGTTATCGACGTCAATCCGTTTCGACACTACAAGATGAAAAAATAGTAAAATTATATATAATAACTAGAGGAACATGTTTACTAAAAAAACAAACAACGAAGTAATAATAATAACAGAAAACATGTCGTTATACCAGATCATGTACTCATGTTTACGGATGATCAAGACGAATTAGAAGATCGACCACGACCCTGCTCCGGCTACTAGAAGATCGACCACGACCTCACTCAACATACTCAAAGGCACTCGGGTCCCGACGTGTCGACTTTTCCATTGGTCGACCTCGTACCTTAATATTTTCTGCGGGCTCTAGATAGTTCGACTGATTGGGCTGTAACTGTGCCTATAAAATACGAGAGGCACTACGAATTACTGCAGGGTCGCTCCCCAAAATCTCATCAATGAGGTTTCGAAAATGCTCGACGTCTTGTGATGATTGATCCACAAACTCTGGCATGTCGACTCCTTCTCCAATGACAAGTATTTTCCAAAATGGATTAATCTGCTCAAAATAAATTCGTTCTCCTGACTTAATACAACCACGAATGGTACATGCACAAGGAATCCCATGTGACTTCAGAAAAGCGCACCCACAACGATATTCAACTTGATTGCTTAAGCCTTGCATTCTCTTCAACTCCTCACTCAATAATGACAAGCAATGATGCGAAATTCGACCATTTATATGTTGATATAAGGCATTTCCGTAGTTAGTCAAATTTTGACGTCTCGACTCTTCAAGAATGTTTCGAATATTCATCAGCTGCATTTCCATAACCGCGTTCACACGATCGAAAAGAGTGTCCAGAGCTGCAGTCGATGAAGTAATCCACTCTTTCCGAGCCGAATGAGCACTTTCGACCCTACAATTCGTAGTGTTGTCGAAATGAAGGACATTGTCCGTCCAATTCAACATAAACTTTTCTTTATGCACTAACTGTGTGTTGTCAAGATACCCTGTGATAGCTGGCCAAGACATATACGAATCTTTCAGAGCCCGCACAACTCTATTATAATCGGGTTCCGAAGTAGAAAGCATGATTTTCCTCCACTTTGCACGCTTCAAAGTATCTGCCAACTGCTTGTTCTTCCCGAATGCGTGGTATGCATAGTTGTATACGTCTTTGTTATATTCCAGGTGCAAAGTAAATGAGTAGAGTCAGGAAAAATGTCTCTCACCGATCGCATAAGCCCTAACTCCCGGTCCGTTATTATTGCAGTCGGGCTGACAATACCTAATAATAGATCTCGCAACTTCTCCAACACCCACTTGTAACTAGACTCGGTCTCATCCTTCATAATCGCATAGCCGACAAGGAAGTTCATGGTTGTTGGTGTCACCCCAACCATCTCGAACAAAAGCATCTTGTACTTGTTCGTTTTGTACGTCGAATCCATGCAGATTACGAAAGGGTATGTGGGCAACAACTGAACTAGCGTCGGATGTGCCAAAACTGTGTGACTGATGATATTAGTTTTATATACTCCATAATCCAATGCAAGTACTGACACTACACTGTCTGATGCAGAAACTGTTGAGCGGGATTCCTGTTTTCAGATTTCATCCTCCTCATGTATTCTCTGAAGTTATAAATGTGTCACTGATTGGGATTATCCTTTGGGAATTTCTCCTTTACCGCCAACAAGATGTTACGTGGTTTCACTTGTGCCTCAGTCATATCATGAACAATTTTCTTGGCCCCAGGACTAAGACCGATGATCTGTCGGTGACCCTCTGGATAAACTGCAAGTCTGTGGTTGTGCTGACAATGAGTACTATTAGAAACTACGACCCATCCATCACGCTCCCGTCGCTCAACCACCTTTATCAAAAAACGACAACCGCAACCCTTTTTTGTCATGTTTTTCCGTACTATAATATCAATATCCCGAGAACCCATTTTATTTCTGCGATCGCATCTCAGATAACAATTCATCCGATTATCTCTTTGTGATTTATAAGATGATATTACCAAAAAAACCCGACTCCGATGGAAACTTGTTTCGCTCATTTATTCGCGTCATCGATTGTTGGAAATACTTGCGGACATACAAAAATCTCACTGTAATCTACTCCATCACCATCGAAATCTTGCAACAGAACGTGAAATAATTTAAAATAAGACAACATAAAAAATAAAAAAATATTGGGCGTTTGGCTAGGACGCCCCCCTCGTCCTTGCTAGACGCCACTCCCATGAGGGAGGCTTCCTACCCAAGCGCCTTGGGGGGCGTCCTAGCCGGCACCTCCACCATGGGGGTGACGGTGTAGACAGACGCTGGGACGATTTGTTTTGCTAGGCTTACTTCACCAGATCCAGACGTTTCGCCAGACATTTTCATTTTGTTGATACTGGTAAATGATGAAAATTTAGACATAAGCTTTAGTTTAAGAGACAGGACGAAATGGGTATTTAATGGATTGTGAAGGGCAAAATGGTAATTAAACTGGCGATTTAAGTAAAAACCAGGCGATGAATAGTAATTCCCATCTTAAAAGCACCAAAATTTTATATTTCTTCTTTCCCTTCAAAACTTAATTTCCAAAGTCTCCCTGTGCATAGTTCATTGTCATTCTTTGGTGACTTTAGTTAAGTCAAATATTACGGACGAAATTCGACAAGAGTTTGACCCAAAGAAGGGTGTGCATCGTTCTCAACGCAGACCGAACCGAAACCGGACTGAAAGTTGGATCCAGGTTTGGTCCGATCTGGTCCAAACACTTAGATCTAACCGAACCCAGATCTGGGTTTGGATCAGATTGGACCAGACCAGATCGGTGCAGTCACGGCTGGACTAAAGATCGAACTGGATCGGAACTCTGAATTTCAAATCACCCGAACCGACTCCATGTTCGGTCCGAACCGACCTGGACTGATCGGTCTTGTCTGGTCCAAAAACTCAGACCGGACCAGACTTTGCTCTTCCCTAGTCCAAAGAGTGACAACCGAAATAAATTTAATTTTGGCGGCAATTTAACATGAAATTTAGTCTTCCAGTTTGACAACAGATGGAGTGAAATCAGATTAAACTAACAACTCAAGGACGTAGTAGATATCCACTTAAGTATAAGCATGTTGAAAGATTAGCTTGTGGGTATTCAATACCCCAGAGTGACCAACCTACATCAAAAGAGCAAATCTTGACCCTTAAGCCAGATCTAACTGGATCAGGTGCATATCTTTCACCATGTGATGTTAATTTACATTTGACAATATTATAAAATTAACCAAGTAATTAACATATTAAACATCATAGCTTCAAATCTATCAACAACAAGAATACTTGAATTCTAGTATAGAAATAAGAATCCTACCATCATCAATTCTAATCTACATTCTCCAAAGGGTAAATTGGTCTTGTGCACGTTCATCGAGTCATACTTAGCCGTATGCATCCATGTTTCTTGTATTTAACTTAGTGTACCCCAACTTGTCAATGTTTTACCTTTATGAACTTGGACTGTTAGTGGGCTTACTCTGCAAGCCTTTCGTTACACGATTATATGACGCCGTGAAATCCATACGAGTCCATTTGTACGGATAAACATTTGTTATTTTTAGTCTATGTTTAATGAGCTACTTAATGTTTAATGAGCTGCTTAGTACCTTAGACTAATCTCGCCAAATGTTAATCACTCCTACCACTTCCACAACCTTTATAAACCCGCCCCCTTCTCTTCCTCACTCGTCCCTAACTCCCCTTGCATGTTATGACTCCTGACCTCATGGCACATGGTGGTGATCAGACCACAAACGACAAAGGCAAGGAAGTTCATGCACATATGGATACAATTTCTCTGAGCTCGAAGACCTATAACGCAAAGATGTCGAACACTAACTGTAATATCCTAAACCCAAAGCATTAGTTGAATATATATATGTTGGATGTGGACTTACATGGAATATAGGAATGTTTTGGACTAAATCTTAATGGTGAGAAACTTGAGGTCTTGGCTACTTTTTCCCAACCAAATATCTCCCCACCAGCAGGCATAGCCGACCAAAGAGGGTTTGTTGTGGGTTCTAGGGGGAGAGAGGGAAGTAGAGATGGAGAAGGAGAATGGCATGGGAGACCACGTCTGCGCTGGCCATCCGGCTATCGATCTTCATCCGTTCGCACCTTTCATCCTCGTCTCCGGCCTCAGCTGCGTCCACTCCCCCCCTCTTCAGCATTAGACTGAAATCGCACCCTTCAAGCCTATCAAACTCGTCGGGACTCGTCCAAGGAGGAAGATCTAGAGCTCTTCGGGGGCTGTCACCATCGAAGATGCGAGGTAGTTCGAAGATGGGGCTCGATCGGTTAGAGGGAGTTGCAAACGCAGGTATGCCTTTGGATCCTCTTAAGCAACATTTTTTTTTGACATATGGCTCATCGAATTGACCTTGAAACGGTGATATTGAAGTAGAGTGAAACTCACACAAAAAAAGACTAATTGTTTCTATTTTCTGAAATTGATTTTCATGTTGAGATTAATAATGTGGTATGATATGAAATTAAAGAAAAATTGAATATTTTTATGTATGCGAGAACACTACTTTAGCTGAGAATAAACCCATCTAGTTTGAGTATTGAAGCCATTATATGAGTAAATAAGGTTCTGAATTGGCTGTAAATGAGTTGTAAGAATTGGTTTGCATTTTCTGCTAGCATTGAGTCATGGATAAATTTACTCTTAAGAGCTAAAAATGTTACAACTAGTAGTAAGGATTTAGTAAGGACCCCATGTGGGTTAAGAATCAACCACCTGATACCCTTCAACCTGGTAGAGGTTCACCTCTCGTTCATGCCTCCTCTTTTGTTAACTCTCAAGAGGCATCGAACGACCACAATGCGAATAAGGGTGTCAGGTGGTCAAGCAATTCTGTTTTATATGTTGCGAGCCCATACAGGTGCATTTCTGGCTCGAGAGATGGCGGGTTCCCATTTGATGTCCCTTGATATATGAAGATGGGAGCCCATTGTTGTACATAATTTGTTAAAAAAAAATCCTTCAGTGAGCATCGATTGTTGTGGGCCCCAACCCTTGAGTATTTGGGCCCCATTTCTTTCACGTATTTGTATCCCTTTCTTTAGCATCTCACAGGTTTTTAGGGAATTTGGGTTGTGCCCATCAACATAGCCATACATTTCCCTTTGTACTTCATGTTGGTTAGATCTCTCCTTTTTATGCATCAATCCATGTAGTATCTTGCTTGCATTCATTGAGGACAATGCATGAAGTAGGTGTGGGGGGGTGTTTTACGTGTGTACATAGTCGAGTCTTTTTCCTTTGATTTTGTTTTCTTTTGTTTGCATTGTTAGGGTCATGATAGTGTGCTGCATTTAATATCGATATATCTGCTTGCCATGATCCTTGGGTGACTTGTCTTCTTTTGCTTGCCTAGTGCTTCAAAATTTTCACATTTCTTTCAAAATCTTCATGTGTTTTCGAAAGAAAATGTTTTGTGGGTTTTGCGTGTGTTTAGCATGTGCAAAACCGTTGAGAGGCAAAGTAAAAAGAAAGCTCCCAAAATTGTCTTGAACTTGATGCATTAGGATATCTAGTACGTGGCTTTAGGATTTATCGAGTCGTTAGGATGCACCCCAGTTTTCCCTTGGGGGTGAGTAATCAGTGGGTTTCAGTGCTCAAACATTTAAAGAAGTCTACCCTGAACCTAGTGAGTCAAATAATTCGTGTTTGTTAATTTAGGAAGTTTGTTGTAGTCAAGGGCCCTTAATATCTTTTTGTGAAACTTAAGTGTAGGGGTTTTGGTTCCCATGTAGATAAATGAATGAATAAGTGGTGTTCTCTCTTCTCGCACGGCTCCTATCACTCGGGAAAGTAGGTCTGAGGGGACTTTGTGCCTGGTGCTTTCGAGTCATCTGACTTGGGATGCACCGACCGAACTCCCGTTACACGGGTGGTAGGGATCGCCCTATGTGGAGATTTGGGGGAAGGTGTACGTGATAGTGTAAGTCCTCATAGGCAATGATGCACGAAACCTGACCCTGGGAGAATCAAACACCAACCAATAAATGCTCCAAAGAAAAAAAAAAGAAAGAAAAAAGAAAAGAAAAGAAAAGAAGAGTCAAATAAGAACCAAAATGGACTTTACACGTTGTATCACATTCAGAAGTTAAGGTTGCCCATGTCTTTCACTTAATTCCTTAGTTAACTCTCACGAATAACTCATTAGGCTAAGTGTGTGGACTGATTACATATATAGAGTCGACCCGTAGTATTACCGCATTCCATGATCGACAAAATAAGTCCAACGAGTCGTGTAGCTAGATTGATTAATGCATCTTGTTCGGATTTTGTGTGTATATCCGCTGAAAACCCTCAGGAGACACCACTCCTCCTCCTTGGCAACAAGGAGGTTTAACGGCTTGTTGCACATGCTAAGTGCAACCGTGATTCCTACGAAAGTGAGTTAGGATTTCTTGTTTTTTTCGTATGCTTTTTCCTTTCTTTGTTTTGCTCGAGACTAGCAAAAACTTAGGTGTGGGGGTATTTGATTGACATCATTTCATGCTTATATTTGTACCTTATATCCATTATCTTACACCTAAGCAATGCTATGTGACGAGTTTTATGTTTAGTTTTCAGAAATAAAGAGGTTTGAAGAGAAGAGCCATGAAAGGACCTAAAAGCAGGAAAAAAGGACCTAATTGTGAGACCTGGGGACCAAGATGCAAGGGAGAAGGACCTGATCGTAAGACAGAAGGACCTAAGAGCAAAACAGGAAACTCCACACCATCATGAGGAGTATTTTGTCAATTCGATTCGGGTCGGAGCTCCACTAAACAAGTTAGATGCATCCAAGACCAAGAAACACACCAAGGCAAGCCCACCAGAAGACCCAGACGGATCTGGGCTTTATAGGCCGCCAATTGGCGGTCTGGATCATGCAGGATCCACCCCAACTTCTCCTGGACTTGTATTAGTGTTCGTTTAGGCTATTTTTGGTATTGGTTTAGTCCCACATCGGGGGATTGTCCCTGATTAGCTTTTTCCATGCTTATAAATAGAACTCTTCACCTCCCATTGTATCCATCTCTCTCTTGGTGGCCATCTTCCCTACTAAGAGTGAAGCCTTGAAGCAAAACTCTAGTGGAGGAAGAGCTACTTATAATTGAGTGAGTTAATAATAGAAGTTTTTTAATGATGTTGTTTCTCTCTTAGTTTAATTTCCTTTCATTTGCATGCTTGTTTGTTTGTTTAGTTTTATGCTTCTTTAATATTTCTTGCTTAAGTAGTATAAATTTCATTTCAGTATTATGCTTTCCTTTGCTAAATTAGTTAGTGTAATGAGTAGTGAGTAGTTCCATCCCCATTTGGGGGGGTGGAGAAATATGTGATATAATAATGTAGTGTATTAAGTGTGTGTTATTTTTATCCCTTGAGCTTTATATGATTTCCATAACCATCTAATGGGTCTCCACTCTTATCTTTGATATGCTAATGCTCTTGAATGAAGCTTAGCTTATGCTTTGATTAGTGGACCTATTTTATGGGGAATGATAAGGTTAGGATATGGATGAAGTTAATGTTGGAAACACAATTTGTAGTGTATGTACTCTTGTTGCCTTTTCCTTAGCTAATGTCTTGTATGTTTTAATGATGTAGTCATCTTAATTCATGTGGAGGCATAGTAGGGTCTAGTCTTTATACTTGAGTTCATGTAGCTTCATTCCAATCATTGTCTTGTATGTTTTAATGATGTAGTCTTATCTTAATTCATGTAGAGGCAAGATTGGATGTAGTTTTATGATTTCATGCACTACATGTTGTGAGGAGCTTAATTGAACACACACACACACACATCTTTATGTTCACATCAGTTCTCTACCCCCTTTGGGGTTTAGTTTTATTGCTTATCTTCATTTCCTCTTGCATTCTAGTTTAGCATTGTAGTGTAGTTTAGTGTAACCAATCCTTTTCTCCTTTCTTTATCCCTTGCCTTCGCACGAACCAAGTGTCGACACACCTCCCAGTGGACGACCCGTATTTGCCACCGCTTCAACGCGGCCGTGCACTTGCGGTAGAAATATAAAACGAGATCAATCAGATTGTGTTTTCCACTTGAGCCTACTTATGCATAGTCATCAATAAGTGAGTGTCTAATGTCCTTAACACCCAATAATGTAGATGACCAATTGATAGCAACAAGTGCATTGTTTTATCATTGATAAATGGATTTACCCTAGCTCTCAATGAAGTTGAGTTAGTATTCTATTAATCTTTTTGCACTCTTGGCAACTAATCTCAGGATGTATTGTGCATGTAGTCAATCCGTGATGTGTCACGGTTAAGTGGTATTTAAACTTTGAAACTCAATATATTGTTTTACGCTTGACGTTATGCCATCTTCGATTGGACAATGTTTTGGCTAGATCATTTAGGTATGTTCAATTGTTGTGCTTATTAAATATTTGATATTTTCGAACAAAGGGTTACATGATATGATTTAAATTGTATTTTGTCATGTATAGTATTGGTTTACATAGGTTGTGTTAACCTTAATTTTGTTTTATAATCTTCATAAAAATAGAAATGGTATTAGTCATGATAAATGAATTTGCTCATGGCCTCGCATGTTACCTAATATATGTTTATCTTTGCAAGTGACTATATGACTTACTAGTGTTCGAAGTGCATGACCATCTCATGAAATCGTCTCATGCTTTATGTAATTGTTTTGGAAGAAGTTGTATCGAATTGACTACCTTAATAATATCTGGTGGTCATCAATAGATTCTTATGTAATTTACTCTGTATAGTGAACGAATAATAATGATTAAGAAGGTTACTTATCCTGATATTGTGATCTTTCATCGTCAAGTTTGACTGATGATAAAAATGTGTTGTTGGTCCCAAGTTCTTGCAGAGGACTTGGGCAATCACATCTGGATTTTATTGCATTTGATTGTGTTTTACTGGCATTGATTTAATGTGATTTGAATCCATTAGCTAATGCATGCTAGCATCTTTGTTGCTTGTATAAACTAGTGAGTTCTAGTGAAATCACCATTTGGGGTGGGCAGTGAATATTGAAATTTATATCATTGGTCTAGTTGCTCATAGTTTGAGTAAATTGTGATTTATTTATTACCAGAGTCATTTGAACTAACCATGAGTTAGTGATTATTAATAGACCTGATTGTGAGTTATTCCCAAGGAATAACTAGTGATGAATTACACACTACTGACTTAACACTGAAAAATAAATTGTGGGTTTGGCACTATTGGCTCTTTAAGAGCATATTGGGCTCTACGGAGCATGACTCTTCGGAGTATTGGGCCCGACGGGGCACATCTCTTATGAGATTATCGGCGGCTGTAGGACCGCAGATACAGGTCTGTTATCTATCATATTGACACAGGTTGGTGTATGGGACCCCACAATGAACTGAATGAATCGAAACTAAAAGTGTTTAAAATGGTTATGATTACATAATGGGTGTGGGGATGGGCCATACAGTAACTGGAAGACCACACGTGCCAGCGGTGGGTTTCCTTCGGAATCCCTGATACATGTATGTATCATTAATGAAATGACTGACTGAATTAAACTTAGGAACTAAGATACATGCTTGTTCTTTAGTTCATCTTGATATTGATTGTTATCGAATTGAATTGGGAACTAAGACACATGTTTGTTCCTTAGTTTATACTGCTTATTGATTGTTATTGAATTGAAATGGGAACTAAGATACATGCTTGTTCTTTAGTTCATATTGATATTGATTGTTATTGAATTAAAATGAGAAATATGATGCAAGTTATGCTCTAACTCATCATGTCGTTGTGTCTATTGAAGTTACTATAGAGTTGTGAACTATGATTCACTTTTATGATCTAGCTCCTTAAATGGGTTGATATTGATCGTTTTGGGAATGACTTTTGTCAAGCGCTTATGCTCATATTTAAGGTAATATTAGGCATATGTTTACCAGGAATATGAACGTGAATGTTATCGTATGGTTTATTCTTTTGAATTGTATGTCTATTAGATTGATGTTTAAGTTGGATCCTTTGGCATACAGAGTTTTATAAACTCACAGTGTAGTGGTTTTATATTTTTGCAGGTTACCGTCAAGCTATGGCGGTACATGCATGACATTCATGACATATAGTTGCATATGTGATCTTTTTAGTTTTCTTTTATGTCTCTATACGCCTAGAATTTGATTGACAGTCATTATTGATTCTTTTTGATATCTCTCGAATGTATTGATTTTCGATTTGTACGTTGTGTATGTATCTTATTCTTGATTCCTCAAACATGTTTACATGTATTTAAACCAATTGGAGCTCCTATTATCTTTTATTGACTTCTTTTGTCTTCCAGTAACTATCTCCTTTCAAAAAAAATTAATTTCATCTTCCGCTTTAACCGTCCGGAAGGGGACGTTACACTAACGTACCACAAACACCCCCACCTCAAGTGCAAAGACCCCCACCACGTTCACCACCTCAAACACCCCCAGTCCCTTTGATCACCGACCTTCAACTCCATGCCCTATGATTGTGGTTTGGCTTGCAGGATCTACACTTCTAGGAAGGAGTGATCAGTCGGATGTATTTTTTTCCGCTGCCCCAACTACTAGAATGCACAATCTTTGTTTTGTTTGAAGCGTTAGATTTAGTTTTTTCTTGCACTCTAAGTGTTCGATAAATTTTTTGTGTTATTTTTGGAACCCGAACGAAGAAAGTGTGAGTTATTTTGATGATAAACGAGGATGAAGGGGCTTGCGTGGTTGTACGGTCTCATGTGAAGAGGTTTATCAGTTCGTGATGTCAAAGCCTTCATTACTAAGAGATTTTTTTATTCTGAAGATCAACATGGTGTTGAATGTATGCATGGTGATTGTGATCATGGCCACTCCTGAAGTGGTTGTTGTAGTGGTGAAAGTGGTGTGTGGCTGAGTTTCCCATGTGTCATATTTTGGGATGTTGGTTTGGATGTTTAAGTTGTCTTGATGGTCGTTTTTGGTTGTAATGGTTATTTTGGGTGTAGTTGGTTGGTATTTATGTTTGTAATAACACGATCAATATGGAAATTTGAGTTTATGTTTATCTTTATGTTTTTGTTTAGTAATAGCAACATAAAGTTTATGTTTTTATTAAATGAATATTGAATTATTACTTGGGTTTTAACATCTACTAAAATATCCACAAAGAAAATATCCCAACTTCCACAAATAGAAGCATAATTAATATTACCATCCACAAAACATTCGCAATTAAAACTACGTCCACAACATAACAAAACCAACATTTTGTTTCGACCTAATAACATGATTTCCACCACATCACATAGGCAACCTGCATAACAACAACACTCACAATAATTGAATTAATAACAAGAACATCCCCTACAACATCCACAACCGGTTGCATAAGATCAACATTCACAACAAAATCCACCTGGAGTCTATTTGTACTTCTTATCTCTTATTTGAATGTTCCCCCAACAACTTTTTTGGCTTCATATGCCTGATAACATGCACCTAGTAGAAATTCAGAGGTTTTTTTGTTGTGCTTCAAGTAGATCACCTAAGACCTTAGGATGGAACCAATCATAATGGTGAAGGGAATGTGTTCTAAAAGTATTCTTTTATATGTCAATTATTATGAATTGAATGTGCAAACATTTTGTTCCTTAATTAATGTATTCGTCTTTTGGAAATGTTCAGGAAGAGACTCTTGGTCCTTAACTGTAGGGTTCTAAAAAATATTGGTTTACATAAATCAAAAGTTGTTCACAATCATGGTAATTGATATGGAACATTAATTACCGAGATAAGATTGTTGTGTTTATTAAAGAGTATTGTAGCTCTCCAAATATTTAACAACACGAGTATGTAAAAGAGAAAAAAATGCTACTTTTATATATTGAATAGACCTAACAAGTGAAACATTAAGGAATTGTATTATGTGTCATTAATGTTTCACTGTGTCTTCAATCCTAAGATATGAGACTTATGTATTTTCACATGAGAAGTGTTTAATTTGATTATTGTCAAAAACTCAATGAGCATGGTGATAAAGACAATAGTTGGTTGAGCACAACTTGTGCTGGAAAAGATAGTTTGTCAAAAGATTATCGTTGTCCCTCTTTACTTGTGTAATGATATTAGTGCCCCCCTTGATAAAGCAAAATTATAATGTGCACAATGTGAATTGTATTAAGTTATATATTTATAATTAGCTTAAGAAATCAAGAAAGGAATATATAATACAAAGGTGACACATTTATACTTTGTATAATATTCTTAATAGCATGAGGTAAGGGATATACACAAGTAATGTTCATACATCACTAAATGGATCGTGTTTAGTTCGAGTGAACAAGACATCTTTGCTAATTAAGTAACTATAATGTGTAACTAGATACCACTTATAGGTTGTGATATTAAGTAATTAATATCACTACCAATATAACTAAGATCTCATATAGGTCACACCACAAAACTAGAAACACAAGAAGTGTGATTTTATGTTCATATGATGTATCGAGTTTCATGTGAAATAGTATACATGTGGTGAATCGATAAAATCAATATGTTGTGAAAACAAGTTGGAATCATAAATGAATTCATATGAGATATGTGTATTATGGGGTATAATGTTTTGACATTACATATGATAATATGTTACAAGATATATGAATTCGCTAAAACCCCCAAAGATCGAATTTTGTTGGATATAAATCAGAAATTTGATAAAGGCAAAAAATAGACAAAACAATCAAACATTTTCGCAAACGGTCGACCGGAAGGACACATGAGTCGATCGAAAATTTCTAGGACTTACTTTTAGGATTGATCGGTCGAACAGTAGAAGTCGGGGTTCGACCAAAAACTTCCAGGAGCTTCTGCAAATTCTTATTGGTAGTAATCGGTTGACCGACTTGTAGCTCAGTATGACCGAAAACTTCTAGAGCCGTTTCTCAAGTTGAATCGGTCAACCGTTTATACGTTCTGTTCGACCGAAAAATCACAGTAGCTTAGGTGGTGCGTGATCGGTCGACCACCTGGTTTCATGGTCCAACCGAAACCACAATTAACTGCCTATCGGTTGACCGGTAGGCAAGTTTCTGTTGACCGGTCAGCACGATTTTGCTAGAATTATTAAGACATTATTGTTGATCATGAGTTGGATTTATTCTAATTATAGTCAAACGTTTTTAATGATGATTAGGTGTCAATTTGTGATTGGTTTAAGAAAGTGAAAAGCAAGAGATCATGGGTTAGTAGATAACCCAGGATGTGGGTGTTGGGAGAGTCTATAAATAGGTCTCATTTCCGTACTTGTTTCATAGGAACGCAGAAATTCTCTCTCCCTAACCACCCCATTAATCCATCCAAAAATTCTCTTAATTATTCATGTTTTTGGAGATTAAATTCTCAGGAGCTTTACAAATTCTAACCTTGATTTAGAGATTGATTGACTAGTTCCTTTCTCTCTAATCTTGTTTAGAGTTTGGTGAACGCTTGGAGGCGAATCGACGGGCGATTCGACGAGCAACGCTACTCCGGATCTTCATAAAGGTTTTAGAGAACCTTTGGGTATGACCATCTTTTATTTATTTTAATATATATGTAAATTACTATGTATTAAAATAGTATATAGAATAATGTACATAAAATTATCGAAAATATGATAATCAGTCATGCATGCATGTATAACATTCGAAAAATACATACATACATAGGGGTACGAAATGCTACAGTGGTATCAGAGTCAGGTTCATATTTTCAATGATCAGTTTTAGTCTACCATCTCCAATCGAAACAATTCATGTTTGATGTCTCTTTCGATTTTTTTGACAATTTTGTTGATGTAATTCTAATTGATTGTTTTGATATTTTTAAATGTTTTAAAATATGTAATATGAATGTTAGAATGAATATTTAGACTTATGTCTAATTACGTAAAATTTTTGTTTAATTTGTTAAATGATTATTTTACAAGGAATCGACAAAAACGAAAGAGACAAATAAGTTTATTTTTCCTTAAAGTTTTTGTTTTGGAAATTTGGATAAACTTCGGTTCAAATGTTTTATATTTTGAACTATGGATGAATAGATCATTTTAATGGATTTCAAATGATTTTGGAATTGTTTGATTAAGAGATGAAGGATAAACTAAATCGTGTAATATATAATATATGTACATGCGTTGCACTACTTCTCTTTTGCAGGGACAAGTGAGTTTATATGTTCCATCGAAGCCATGTGTGAATGAATGATGTGTATGTTGTTATTATTATTATTCAATCACAGAGGCTTATGTATATGTAAAAGCCAATTATTTATGTATATGCATGCATATGAGAGGATTTTTACATAGGAATTGCATTAGACAATTTTTGAAATTGTGAGATGCATGTTTATATTTTGCAATATTTACATCCATGGTCAAAGAAAAAGTCACGGAGAAGGAGCAAAGGTTAAGGATGCGGGAACATATAAACTCACACCAATATGTGTGTGAATGGATATAATTTATGTTTGTGTGCTTGACATGTATGTGATTGTATGAATGAATATTAGGATGTGTATAGATATACATATGCATGATTACCTAAATTCTAAAATCACATATAAATGTTTAATTGTCCAACTAAAAATTAAGAAGGTTTTCTTTCTTATTACATCCATTAGCAGCCATCGATCGGGGGATATTACGCCCTTAGCGGGAGATATCTTCCTCCATCTTTGGGAATAATGGGAGATATATGGATATTCATTGTTGTGCCATGAATAACTACATGAAGTGAGATTCACCATTAGTGAAGCCTATGTGTATTTGTTTATGAATACAATGGACAATCGTATCTCGTATCTATTAGGCTGGAGCAGCAGAGAGCAAACCGTGGATGTAAGGGGGCTAGCTCCCCTTATCCGAAGCCATGATTGTCCTAGCATGGAGCGTGCGTGGAGCGAACCTCCCCTGCCGTGCACATATGATAAGGGGAAGGATAAAGGAGGCCAAAGCTGACATCGTTTGTCTCCTGGAACATAAGGTTAAGATAAAGAAGCTGGAACAATTTCGAAGAGCAATTTGGATGCATGATCGGGCTTCCAATGGTATGATAGTGGACTCGGGACATATCCTTGTGCTTTGGAATGAGCAAACCGTACACTATAGGGTCACTTTCGAAACCTCCCAATTGCTGCAATTACAAGGGGTGGACCGAGGAAATGGGAAGATAGTGGCTATCACGGCTGTCTATGGTGCAAATGGGCATGTAGAGAGGCGACAATTATGGGCAGACCTTGAGGTTGCAGCACCTTCGGACACCACACCTTGGCTGCTATGTGGGGATTTCAATTGTATTTGTAGATGCCATGAGAAGAATGGGTGCTCAGTGTAACGTCCCCGAAAACAGCGGAAAATTTAAACAATAATAAAGACCGTCAACGGTCAACACAGGGCACGTCACGAGACAACAAGATGAAATATATATATATATATATATATATATATATATATATATATATATATATATATATATATATATAAAGATATAGATCCACGTGGAAGTCAAAATATACATATGAGTCAACTGTGATTACAACAAAGATGGATATACATGTAATCACTACCTCAGCAAAAGATACAAAAAGAAGACAGGATCAGATCCCGGGGGCACCCTCCTCGGTCACCACCTCTACTCTAATGCTGCTCGCTACCTGAAATGCAAACATTTGAAACATGCCTGAGTTCCCTGCAGGAACCCCGTATACCAAACCTCCTAAAATACAAAATGGAATTAAAGACAATGCCACCACGAGGGTCAAGTCAGTCCACCGCTGCCTCACATGGGTCAGTCGGCACCACTGCTCCCCAAGAGCCGCAGAAAGGAACCCTGGCACTACGCCGCCACCCCAGGAGCGAGTCAGCCCGCCGAATGCACAACTCGGGCCAGACGACAGCCGCTGCTCCCCCAAGAGCCGCCAGACGCGCACCCTGCCGGAACATCCTCGGCCTACCGACAAACCCCAGCAAACAACCCAAGGTTTACGACAATCATCTCTCACACCCCGCTCGATATGAGAGGACCAACAATAATACGCCCTCGTCGAAGGTGAAATCCGTCGCTCTCAAGGCCGGTAGTCGACCGTCGCCTCGGAGCCGGTAGTCGACCTATACTCGACGGCTCGCGTGTGGATAAATCCACCAACCTGCGGCAGATCGGTCGACCGCTACAAGCACACCGGTCGACCGGTCCTCCGCAATACTGTAGAAACAAGTGTATCGGTCGAACCACGCCAACCGAATTACCGACCCATCGGTCGAATAAAAGTCATCTAGCGGTCGACCGTTTGGATGGTCTACGCTATACAATATTTATAATATTTATATATCCGACCGGTCGAACCAAGGGTCCGTTAAAGAGCGGTCGACCGTTTTGATGGTCAAAACTCCCAACCGACTTAGCATCGAATATATCGGTCGAACCAGGTTAAGGATGTTAGACCGTTTAATAAGTCAAAATCCCCAACCGAACTATTCTCATTGTTTCGGCCGACCGGCTAAGTGGACCCGTTCGACCGATAACAACATTAAACCCTTTTCCCCGCACGAATCTGGCATAACGGTCGACCGTCCTCAGACATCGTTCGACCGTTTGTGGGTGCAAATCAATATAATAATAACATCGGTCGACTGCCCACAGGCACCGGTCAACCGATCATCGTCTTCAACCTCTGAATAGGTTGCAATCCGACGGGGAATTCGATACCAACGTCGATCCCCAACACTCACAAAGCTTATGTGAGTTATAATGAAGACTTGGCATACCTTATTGACGGTTGTGGACGCCTCCCAAGCTTTGGCAAGCCTAACCCAACTCTTCTCCTTCACTTCCTCTCCTTCTCCTTCTTTCCTTCTTCTTCTTCTCCAAATTCGCTTCTCTCACTCTCTGATAAATTTGAGGATGAAGAAAATGTTATTCCTTGACCCAACACTTCTATTTATAGCAAAAATCCAATTCTTATCCAATACTTCCACCTCAAGCTTTACTGTAGCAAGCTTAATTAAGCTTAATTATGTTTCGTTTAGTTTAATTAAGGTGTTTAGATTAAGGTTATTACAATCTACCCTCCTTAAAGGAATTTCGTTCGCGAAATTCGAAACAACTGACTTACCGGAACAACTCTGGATACTGCCTCCTGACGTCCTCGATCTCCCACGTAGCCTCTCTGATACTGTGATGCTGCCACCTGACTTTCACCATCGGAATCGCTCTCCTCCTGAGCTGATGTACTATCTGATCCACAATCTCAACTGGTCTCTCATCTAACGACAAATCCTGCTGGATCTCTGGCATTGCTATCTCTATCACATGAGCTGGATCGGCCACGTACTTCCTCAGTATAGAAACATGGAAGACGTTCGAACTGTGGCGGTAAAGCAATCCCATATGCTACCTCTCCGACTCGATCCAATATCTCTAACGGTCCGACATACCTCGGACTCAGCTTCCCCTTCTTCCCGAATCTCATAACCCCTCTGAAAGGTGAGATCTTCAGGAAGACATGATCTCCTGCATCAAAAGTCAGCTCACGCCTCCGCGTATCAGCATAACTCTTCTGCCTACTCTGTGCTGTAGCTAGTCGTCTCCTGATCACGTCGACCTTCTCTGAATATAAATGTATAATGTCAGGTCCAACTAGCTGTCTCTCGCCCACATCACTCCAGCATACTGGCGATCTACACGGCCTCCCGTATAATGCCTCATATGGTGCCATCCCAATACTCGAGTGGTAGCTGTTGTTGTAGGCGAACTCTATTAGCGGCAAGTGCTCATCCCAATACCCAGCCCAGTCGAGTGCGCACGCCCTCGGCATGTCCTCCAATGTCTGTATCGTCCGCTCTGACTGGCCATCTGTCTGTGGGTGGAAAGTTGTGCTAAACTTCAAACGTGTCCCTAGTGCTCTGTGTAGACTCTCCCAAAATCGCGAAGTGAATCTGGGATCTCTATCTGAAATGATAATGACTGGTACACCATGAAGTCTGACAATCTCCTCAATATATAACTTAGCTAGACCATCTAGAGCAAGAGTGGTCTTAATAGCTAAGAAATGCGCCGACTTGGTCAGTCGATCGACTATAACCCAAATCGCATCGTGGAATCTCCGTGTCTTCGGTAGCCCCGTAACAAAATCCATCGTCACGTGCTCCCACTTCCACTCGGGCAACTCAATCCTCTACATCTGCCCAGCTGGTCTCTGGTGCTCAATCTTCACGTGCTGACAGACCAAACACCTCGACACAAAGTCTGCAACGTCCTTCTTCATCCCTCGCCACCAGAAGTTCCGCTGCAAATCTTTGTACATCTTGGTGCTTCCTGGATGAATGGAATATCGCGATCTATGTGCCTCCTCCATGATATCATGTCTCAGGTCCTCTGTCCTCGGCACCCAGATATGGTCTCTGAATCTCAGACCTCCATCCACTCCAACTCTGAAGTCTGACCCATCTCTAGCCGCTAACTGTAGTAAACTGCTCAACTCCTCATCTGTAGTCTGAGCATGAATCACTGTCGATACTGTCTGAGGCTCTACTCTCAATCCTGCAATCACTGCACCCTCAGAGCTATCTGTAAATGGTCTCCACTCTGCTAAAGACTCCAGTAGTCGCCACTCCTGAATACATAGACCTGCTACTGATACCTCTGCCTTCCGGCTCAAAGCGTCTGCAACCGTGTTCGCCCTCCCCGGATCGTAAGAGATAGTGAAATCGTAGTCCTTAATGAACTCAAGCCACCTGCGCTGCCTCATGTTCAGCTCCTTCTGCGAGAACAGGTACTTCAGACTCTCATGACCTGTAAACACCTCAAACTGCTCGCCATAAAGATAGTGTCTCCAGGTCTTCAATGCGTGAACCACTGCTGCTAACTCCAAATCATGAGTCGGGTAATTCCTCTCAGGGACCTTCAGCTGTCTGGATGCGTACGCGATCATCCTCCCGTGCTGCATAAGTACACATCCTAAGCCAATACCTGAAGCGTCGCTATAAATCACAAATCCACCTGTGCCACTCGGCAATGACAAAACTGGTGCCGTGGTCAACAGTCTCTTCAGCTCCCGAAAGCTATCCTCGCACTTTTGCGACCATACAAAAGTGACTCCCTTCTGCGTCAAAGCCATCAGTGGTGCTGCCAATCTCGAGAAGTCTTTGATGAAGCGACGGTAATAACCTGCCAGTCCAACAAAGCTCCTAATCTCCGTCACGCTCGTAGGGGTCCTCCACTGTGTCACTGCCTCTACCTTCGCCGGATCCACTGATATCCCCTCTGCCGATACAATGTGTCCGAGGAACGCCACTCTGTCCAACCAAAACTCGCACTTTGAGAACTTAGCATATAACTGCTGGGCTCTCAAGATGCTGAGTACAATCCTCAGATGCTCTCTATGCTGCTCCACATCTGGTGAATAGATCAAAATGTCATCCACAAAGACAATCACAAATCTGTCAATATACTGCCTGAATGTCTGGTGCATCAGATCCATGAACGCTGCTGGAGCATTCGTCAATCCAAATGGCATCACCAAGAACTCGTAGTGTCCATATCTCGTCCTGAAAGCTGTCTTCTGGATGTCCTCATCTCGGATCCTCAACTGGTGATATCCTGAACGCAGGTCAATCTTCGAGAAAACCTTCGCTGACTGCAGCTGGTCGAAAAGGTCCTCGATCCTAGGTAAGGGATACTTATTCTTCACCGTCACCTGATTCAGCATCCTGTAGTCTATGCACATCCTCAAGGATCTGTCCTTCTTCTTCACAAACAAAACTTGTGCACCCCAAGGTGAAACACTCGGTCTGATAAATCCAGAGTCCATCAACTCCTGCAACTGCTTCTTCAACTCTGTCAACTCAGCAGGTGCCATCCGGTATGGAGCCTTCGACTGCGGTGTAGTGCTAGCTGCCAACTCGATGCCGAACTCCAACTCTCGGTGCGGTGGTAAACCTGGAATCTCCGCTGGAAAAACATCTGGGAACTCCTGCACCACCTCAATGTCCTCCAATCTCTGAGACTCTGCCTCCGCAACCACAAGCGTCGCTAAAAATGTTGTACAACCCTGCTGTAATAGCCTCTGAGCCCTCACAGCAGATACAATAATGCGACTTCCTCTCTTTCTGACCCCTCTGATAAGAATATTAGGCAAACCCTTCCTCGGAATCAAAATCTTCTTCTCACGGCACAAGACTCGAACATCATATTGGGACAGCCAATCCATCCCAAGTATGACATAAAAGTCCTCCATCGGTAGCAAGGTCAGGTCTGCAGGAAACTCCTGATCTCTCGAAACAACCGTGGCGCCGAGGACAAATCTCCCCACAGTGCCCACCAGACCCAGGGATGTGCTGACCTCCAAAGTGGCAGTCAACATCGCAAGGGTACAACCCAACACTCCCGCAAATCGCTCTGAGATGAACGAGTGTGTCGCGCCACAATCAAAGAGCACCCTAGATACTGAACCAGCGACAAGAAGCGTACCTTCCACAATAGCACCTCCATCCCTAGCCTCCTCTGCCTGGATGGTGAAAACTCTGCCAGTGCGTTGCCCCTGCTGTGGTCTAAAAGGTGGTCTACCTCCGCCTCCACCTCTGCCTGGCGCTCGTAATCCCGGTGGTCTGCTCGGCCCAGCTCCTCGGCTCGGACAACTCCTAATAAAGTGGCCCAGCTGGCGACATCCATGACAAGCTCCAGTGGTGAAACACTGCCCAGAGTGAAATCTGCCACAACTACCACAAGGCTCAGGTCGTGGTGCTGCAGCTCCTGCTTCCTCGAACCGGGGCCTCTTGCCCGGATTTCCCCCAGTCTGACCTCCTGGCCGCCCAGGGAACCTACCCGATGGCCTCCTCTCATCCTGGTAGTTCTCTGTGTAGTCACGATCAAGAACAGTAGCACTCTTCACTGCATCGGCTAACGTGATCGGCATATGTGTCAGCACCTTCGTCCTCAACTGCTTCCGGAGCCCTCGGACGAACTTCCCAGCCCGCTGCTCCTGCGTGATGTACATCTCGGGACAGTAACGCTCAAGGGCGTTGAACTTCCCGATGTAGCCTGGCAAGGTCATGTGTCCCTGCTGAAGACTCAGAAACTCCTCCCTCTTCGGATCCTGCACATGCTGCGGAAAATACTGCTCGTTGAACTCGCCAACGAACTCCTCCCAGGCTATATCATCTCTATCCGCAAACACCACTGCAGATGTGGACCTTCACCAGTTGGACGCAGCACCGCGAAAAACATATGTGGCCAGACCCACCTTCGCCTCTGGAGGACAACCGATAACACTGAAGATCTTCTGCATCGTGAAGATCCACTCCTCCGCTGCCTCTGCATCATACTGCCCCAGAAAGGTAGGCGGATGCTGGCGCATAAACCGGTCATGCATAGCACCAGTCCCCGTTTGCCCAGTCTGTGCTGCCTGCTGCTGTAGTATCTCAGTTAGACGTCCGATCGTATCGAACAACGTCCGACGCTCCTCCTCCCAAGCCTCATCCCTCGCAGTCTCACTCTCACCGCGAGTATGAGCGACGACCTTCCCCCGTCTAGGAGGCATCTACCAAAGGAAACAAGACAATCATCAATATAAAATTATGCATGCATGATCCTCTAAGACCTAATTCCTAACTCAAAGGTGGTTTCTTTGGACAAGTACGCCAGAATCAACACTCTGATACCAAATTGTAACGTCCCCGAAAACAGCGGAAAATTTAAACAATAATAAAGACCGTCAACGGTCGACACAGGGCACGTCACGAGACGACAAGATGAAATATATATATATATATATATATGTATATACATATATATATACATATATATATATATATATGTATATACATATATATATACATATATATATACATATATATATATACATATATATATACATATATATATACATATATATATATACATATATATATATACATATATATATATATACATATACATATATATATATATATATATAAAGATATAGATCCACGTGGAAGTCAAAATATACATATGAGTCAACTGTGATTACAACAAAAATGGATATACATGTAATCACTACCTCAGCAAAAGATACAAAAAGAAGACAGGATCAGATCCCGGGGGCACCCTCCTCGGTCACCACCTCTACTCTAATGATGCTCGCTACCTGAAATGCAAACAATTGAAACATGCCTGAGTTCCCTGCAGGAACCCCGTATACCAAACCTCCTAAAATACAAAATGGAATTAAAGACAATGCAATGCAATGCACATGATCATCTGCCTCGGGTCCACAATAATACCCATCTCCGCCTCCGCGGTACTGAACCACTCCTGCCACCACGAGGGTCAAGTCAGTCCACCGCTGCCTCACATGGGTCAGTCGGCACCACTGCTCCCCAAGAGCCGCAGAAAGGAACCCTGGCACTACGCCGCCACCCCAGGAGCGAGTCAGCCCGCCGAATGCACAACTCGGGCCAGACGACAGCCCCTGCTCCCCCAAGAGCCGCCAGACGCGCACCCTGCCGGACAATCCTCGGCCTACCGACAAACCCCAGCAAACAACCCAAGGTTTACGGCAATCATCTCTCACACCCCGCTCGATATGAGAGGACCAACAATAATACGCCCTCGTCGAAGGTGAAATCCGTCGCTCTCAAGGCCGGTAATCGACCGTCGCCTCGGAGCCGGTAGTCGACCTATACTCGACGGCTCGCGTGTGGATAAATCCACCAACCTGCGGCAGATCGGTCTACCGCTACAAGCACACCGATCGACCGGTCCTCCGCACAGTACTCTGTACTATACAAACAAGTGTATCGGTCGAACCACGCCAACTGAATTACCGACCCATCGGTCGAACAAAAGTCATCTAGCGGTCGACCGTTTGGATGGTCTACGCTATACAATATTTATAATATTTATATATCCGACCGGTCGAACCAAGGGTCCGTTCAACCGATAACAGGAATTTCAGCATTTTGCTTAAGTAATATTCGGTCGACCGGAACTGAGATACAGTTCGACCGAAACATCACATGCACTCTACTGCTTAATTAAAATGCTCAGTCGGTCGACCGAAAGTTAAAGAGTGGTCGACCGTTTTGATGGTCAAAGCTCCCAACGGACAGCATCGAATAGATCGGTCGAACCAGGTTTAGGATCTTCGACCGTTTAATAAGTCAAAATCCCCAACCGACCTATTCTCATTGTTTCGGTCGACCGGCTAAGTGGACCCGTTCGACCGATAACAACATTAAACCCTTTTTCCCGCACGAATCTGGCATAACGGTCGACCGTCCTCAGACATCGTTCGACCGTTTGCGGGTGCAAATCAATATAATAATAGCATCGGTCGACTGCCCACAGGCACCGGTCGACCGATCGTCGTCTTCAACCTCTGAATAGGTTGCAATCCGACGGGGAATTCGACACCAACGTCGATCCCCAACACTCACAAAGCTTATGTGAGTTATAATGAAGACCTGACATACCTTATTGACGGTTGTGGACGCCTCCTAAGCTTTGGCAAGCCTAACCCAACTCTTCTCCTTCACTTCCTCTCCTTCTCCTTCTTTCCTTCTTCTTCTTCTCCAAATTCGCCTCTCTCACTCTCTGATAAACTTGAGGATGAAGAAAACGTTATTCCTTGACCCAACACTTCTATTTATAGCAAAAATCCAATTCTTATCCAATACTTCCACCTCAAGCTTTACTGTAGCAAGCTTAATTAAGGTTAATTAGGTTTTGTTTAGTTTAATTAAGGTGTTTAGATTAAGGTTATTACACTCAGGGTTTAATTGGGCTGCGATGGAGAAATTCAACAATTGTATCGACACGTTGCAATTATTGGAGGTGCCATCCCGAGGTGGTGACTTTACTTGGTCTAATTCGTCCCAAGGGGAGGCATGTGTTGAAACCCGAATTGACAGGATGCTTATGTCCATGGTGTGGCTTGACACCTATCCGGAGTCGATGTACGTTGTGGGTGTTAAGGACCTTAGTGATCATACTTCACTTACGTTGAGCACTACCAAGGAGAACACGCAAAAGAAATGAATGTTTAGATTTGTTAATTTCTGGGCTGAGCGTGAACATTTTTTGGAGGTGGTTAAACGTGCATGGGAAACTCGTATTGATTGAAATCCTTTGTACCAGGTGGAAGCAAAGTTGCATAAGGTCAAGGCGGCACTCAAAGGATGGAGCAAGGAGGCTTTTGGATGTGTAGAATCTGAGGGAGCTGCTGCTCAGGGTCGGTTGGAACAAGTGAGACGTCTTCGTCAAGGTGACCTGAGGGATCCGTCCCTCTCACAGTTGGAGGCAACGTATAAGCATGAGATTCAGCTGGCGTTGGCTAGAGAAGAGTCACTTTTGAGGCAAAAGTCGAGGGTGAGGTTGTTACGGGATGGTGATCAGAATTCTAGATTTTTCCATGCTTCCTTGAGAGTGAGGAGAGCCACCAATAACGTGAGATTAGTGAGTGAACGTGGAGAACTCGTGGAGGAAGAGAGAATTATTCGTGAGGCGTTTCGGTGCCGGTTTTCTAACTTGTTTGTTAATGACTTTTAGGTGGCCCCGATACCCTTAGCTCTCAGCTTCACCTCACTAAATTCTGATGAGGTGGCTGGCCTTGCTGGGCCACTCGAGATGAAGGAGCTCGAGATGGTGGTGATGCACTCAAATGTAGACAAGGCGCCTGGCCCCGATGGGTTTAACGTGAAAAATTTCAAGGCAGCTTGGGGTGTGATCAACAAAGATTTATTCAAGGCGGTTGATGATTTCATGCGTAATTGGAAGCTTCTTGCTGAGGTGAACTATACTTCGATCACGTTGATACCCAATAAGGCCTCACCTACCATAGTTGATGACTACCGACCCATTTCCCTTTGCAATATGACATACTGGTACATATCAAAGGTGCTTGCAAATAGATTGAAATGAGTTCTGCCCCGGCTGGTTGAAGACACACAAAGTGCCTTTATTCGTTGCAGACGGATAGGTGACAATATTTTGCTAGCTCATGAAATCTGTCACAACATGCACATAGAGCGCGGGTACACAAAGATGTGTCTAAAATTAGACCTCCGGAAAGCATATGATTCAATGTCTTGGAGCTTTCTTCACGATGTGCTGCAAAGATTTGGTTTCCCGGGCCAATGGCGAAGGCTCATTATGGCATGTGTGCGAGCCTCCTTTGTCATGACGGTAAATGGTGGAAACTCGAGACCACTCAAGGCAGCAAATGGGTTGAGGCAAGGAGATCCTCTGGCTCCCTATCTCTTTGTATTTTGTATGGAGGTTCTTAACCTTATGATAAAGGAAGTGGTTGCGAGAGGACTACTTGAACCAGTGAAGTGTGGGGGCATCATGGTATCACATTTGTTGTTTGCCGATGATGTTATGATATTTGCAGCGGCTACAAAGGCGAATGCTCGAGTGATAAAGGAAATTTTGGCTGAGTTCTCCGCGTGCTCCGGGCTGCAATTAAATACACAGAAGAGTCAAGTCTTTGTGGGGCGAAACGTGGTTCATGGCCGGTGGATTTGTGCGCATCTAGGGATGGAAAGGGAGGACTTTCCGGTCACGTATCTTGGCCTACCCCTCTTCATAGCCAGGCTGGGATAGCACCGTTGTGAGGGATTGATTCCTAAGATCAAATCTAAGTTAAGCTCATGGAAGCGGAGCCTCTTGTCTATGGCTGGTCGGGTGGAATTGGTGCAAAGTGTGCTTGTGTCTTTCAACTTTTGGACTTCCGCATTCCTTCTTCCTAAGACGGTTTTGAAGGAAATGGAAAGTATTATAACCCACTTCGTGTATGGGGTCCTAAGAAATGGGTGGCCATTGCATGGAAGGACATTTGCGTACCCAAGGGTGAGGGAGGCTTAGGCTTGCATAGATTGGTGGACTGGAATGATGCAGGGTTGTTATGACTGTTTTGGTTAGTTGTGGCAGATAATGACTCTCTTTGGGTGAAATGTATGAGGCGAAAATACCTAACTAACCGCACTATCTGGTTGGCACGCCCACCCTCTGTATGCTCATGGAATTGGAGGGGCATCTTGAGAGTGCGAGACACGGCACAGGAACACATCCGTTATCAAGTAGGTGATGGCAGCAATACCCGATTTTTCTTGGACCCATGGTGTTGTAAGCCTTTCTCATGTGAGGAATGGGGGGCACATTTACAATATGATATTGGTTTGCCAAAAGATACGTTGGTATCTCACTTTATCAGGAATGGAAGTTGGAATCTCCCTAGCCCATGCTCTTTGAAGATGATGGAGTTGTGGCCTAGCATATTGGGGACGCGTATACATGGTGGGCAAGACAAACCAACCAGGTTGGACGCAAGGAAGGATACTTTTACCATTAAGTAGGATTGGACTTGGGTGGTGACTCGGAGAACATCCGTGGGATGGAGTAAGCTTATTTGGTTCAAGCATCACATCCCCAAACATGCCATTACAGTTTGGCGTGGGCTGAGGGAAAGACTCGTGACGAAAATTGATGGCTGCACGATGTGCCCACCATGGGCTGGAATGTGCTTTGTGTGATGCAGCTGAGGGGGACACAGACCATCTCTATTGGGTGTGTCCTTTTACAAGGGAAGTGTGGACAAGGGTGCTGCAAACCCTTGGGTTGAGCATGGACATCAAGAACACACTTGGGGAGGAGGCGAGACGTATGCAACATATCACGGGAGGCTGAGTAATGATGACAACAATGAAGCTAGCCTTTAGTGCTGTCGTATGTGAGTGCTGGCAAGAAAGGAGTAGACGAATATTTGACCATGAGCAAAGGTGATCGGCCGGCATTGTGGGATTGGTTAAAGACACGGTTTAGGTGATGGCATCGAAGCTCAAAGATCTAGTAGATGACCCGGCTGCTGCAAATGCATTCGAAGAGACCTGGAAACTATAGCAACAAACATTAATACATGTAATTAGAACACTTTGTAGCATGGTGATCTTAGAGTCATGGTGTGGATGGGCATGTGCCTTAGTGAGGATGGGCATGTGAGAGTCATAAATGTTTGAAAATGCAAAAGTTTGCAAGATTTCGAAATTGTTGTGATTAGAAAATATTTCTTACTTTGATTTTATAATATATTCAATTGCCCTTAGCTAGTTTATAATATAATTTATAGTATCTTGAATTACTACATTTAAGGATATATTTATTTATTTGCGGTATGGATTTTCAAACATAAAATTGACATTAAATCCTATATAAATTTATTTTGTAGAAATGTCGAATATTCAACCTATTGTGCGATCTATGATTGAAAAACATCATTTGGCAAATGATAGCTCCAACTTCATAAGCTGGCAACTCAAGCTCAACATGGTGTTGAAGTTTGAGAAACTATCTCATATTTTGGATAGTGAAATCCCAAAATTGAATGAGAAGACAATCGATGTTGAGAAGGAGGCTAAAGTCAAGTGGGAAGACCAAGAGAATCAAGTTCACGATCTAATGTTGGCCTCCATGGGTGACTCACTTCAAGCAAAATACTTGGATTCAAACCCCAAGAAGAGCATGGAAGGTCTAACAAAGATGTTCATGGATATTGCTAGAAAAGAGCGCTATAAGACCACCGTAGCACTCACAAGGTGCCACATGACGGAGGGAACATCGGTATCCATGCATGTTCTCACTATGCAAGGATACTTTGAGAAGTTGGCGAAGCTCTCTTCCCTAATGCCCGATGACATTGCGGAAGATTTGATTATTGGCTCTCTAGCCCCGTCCTACAAGGACTTCGTTATGCACTATCATGTGTGTGACAAAGGGGTGAGTCTTGAGGAGCTCCACAATGCTCTCAAAACAACTGAAGTTGACATGGGCAAGGGTCCGGACAAGAACGTCCTAGCCATCCATGGTGGGAGCAGAAAAATCACCAAAGGTAAAGGCAATAACAAATTGGCCAAAAAGGGGTTGAAGGGAAGTGGAGTAGGAGGGGCTCATGCGAGTACCTCTAGGGGAAATTCTTCAAAATATCCAACTCTTAATATAGAGTGTTACCACTGCGGAGGAAAAGGACACATCTGCCCGAATTGCCCCAAGTACAAGGAGGATCTTGACAACGAGGTAATTGAGCGAAAAGGCCCCAAAAAGGGAAAGTTATATTTGTTATTGAGATAAATTTAGTCACCTCTGTCCATGATTGGGTAATTGATACCGGATCTTGTACTCACATAATTTCTAATGTGCAGTTACTAAAGGATAGGAAGAAAATCACGAAAAACAAGATGATTTTGAAGGTTGGAAATTGTGCATGCGTTGCTACGATTGCACAAGGTTTCGTGGAACTTCAATTATCTACTGGTTTAAATTTATGTTTAAAGAACATCTATTATGTTCCTTTGATTAGCAAGAATATTATTTCTGTATCATGTTTGGATATGGATAATTTTAATATAAATATTTTAAACTCTTGCTTTTCTGTATCGAAGAATGAGATTTTCTATGCAAATGCTTTCATAAGAAGCGAACTCTATTTGCTTGAATTAAATAATAGACAAATTTTAAACATCAATAACAAGAAGCTTATAACTACTCACATGAATGATACACTCTTGTGGCACTATCGTCTTGGTTACATAAATGAAAACGCATCAAGAAATTACAAGAAGCTAACCTTCTTGGTCAAATTGAATTTAAATCATTCGAGACATGCAAACCTTGCCCAATGGGCAAAATGACCAAGAGGCCTTTCAAGAAGAAATGTCCAAAAGCGAATAACTTGCTGGATTTGATACATTCCGATGTATGTGGTCCAATGAGTACAAGTGAAAGAGACGGTTTTAGGTACTTCATTACGTTCACGGATGAATATAGACATTCCGACTATATTTGAAACAAAAGTGAATCCTTCGACAAGTTCAAAGAATTGAAGAATGAAGTAGAGAACCAACTCAACAAGAAAATCAAGTCTCTACGAACCGATAGTGGAGGTGAGTACTTAAGTACCGAATTTGATTCTTTCCTAAAGGAGTGTGGTATTGTACCATAGCTCAATCCGCCCAGTACACCTCGATGGAATGGGGTATCCGAAAGGAGGAATGAGACATTGCTCGACATGGTTCTATCAATGATGAGTCAAGCCGAATTGCCACTTTACTTTTGGAGTTATACACTAGAAGCTGCGGCTTACACACTAAATAATGTTCCATCCAAATCCATAGAGAAAACCTTTTACGAGCTTTGGAGAGGTAAAACACCTAAGCTCAATTTTCTCAAGATTTGGGGTTGTGAGGCCTACGTCAAAATATTGATGTCGACCAAACTTTAACAAAAAGTGGATAAACACTTTTGCATAGGTTATCCTCGTGAGACAATAGGGTACTACTTTTGACATAAAACCTCCAATCGAGTGATTGTCGAGAGGGATGTCGTCTTCTTAGAGAAAGAACATCTCGAAAGAATAAAAAGTAGTGGGAGTAGAATTTTGTTTGAGGAAACTCAAGATATTCTACAAGATCATGATATGAATGGTAACATTCAAGATCATGAAGGCCCAACTGAGGTTCCTTTGGTTAGTGGGAGCATAGGTGAGAGACCCTCACAAGCAATTGTGAGTGAAACTCAATCATCCCCACCTAGTGTACGTTCAAGAATCAGACATGAACAAATTCCGCAATAAATTGTGGAAGAAGTTCAAGAAGTACATGTGGAACCAAAAGAACTTAGAAGGTCGACGAGGGAAAGGAAGAAACTCGATATGTATTTGAGACTTCATAAAATTATGGTACTTCATACCGATGATCCCTCGACCTTTCAAGAAGCAATGGAAAGAGAAGACTCCAAACTATGGTTTAAAGCCATGGAATCCAAAACAGAATCCATGTATGACAATCAAGTATCAAACTTGGTTGACCTTCCTCAAGGAAAGAGTCATTCAAAACAAATGGGTCTTTAAGAGGAAGATGGACATGGATGGGAACTTGACAACCTACAAAGAAAGACTTGTAGGAAAAGATTTCACCCAAGTTCAAGGAATTGACTATGATGAAACTTTTTCACTGGTTTCAATGTTTAAGTCTATTAGGATAATGCTCGCTATTGCCGCATTTCATGATCATGAAATATGGCAAATGGGTGTCAAAACAACGTTCCTTACACTACTGTAGAAATGGGAATATACGTCAGATATACGGGATATATACGTCGGATATACAGGATATATATGTCAGATATACATTGGATATATACGTCGGATATACGACTCCCTAGACCCGACGTATATGTATACGTCGTATATACATAGACGTCGGTCTCTTAATAGCCGACGTCTATTCTTTAGGTATAGACGCCGGGCGTCTCTAATAGCCGACGTTTATTCCTTTTCTCAAAACAATAGACGTCAGCTTATCGAAACATCTGACATATATTCCCATACCTTGACCAAAAAAAGCAATCATAGATACATCTGCATAGCAAATGCATTCATTCATCCTGCACCAAATTCATTCATTAATACATATACACTTTCATCCACAAATACACACAAGCATACATACACAAACACAATCATTCAACACACTTGGCATTCATTCCAAAAATGAGGCGATTATATTAAGGCATAACATTGTAATACAAGTAAACTTGTTAAATAAATTACAAAAAAATGTTAGTGATATGAGAACCTCCTAGTTGTTTAACATGTTTGTGATAAAATAGCAAGCCAATCAGTGGCGAGTATCATTGAGCTCCTGTTGCGAGTACGGATCGCTAATCTTTGGGAAAACCTATAAAAAGAGAAGTAAAAAATATTAATATCTAAATAATGAAACTACAATTATAGTATTATACAACTGAATGACAATCTATATTACTTCGGATAGGGCTACGTCTTGAGTTGGGAATTTGAGGATTTCCTCCATGTATCTCATCACATAGTAACCACATTCGTATTTTCAATCTACTTGCGGTACTATAAACATATAAATTCGCTAAATATACGTTCCATTACTTAACTTAATTAACAAAAATGGGAGAAAGAACTTACTCCCATTCCATGCCATGTTACTCCCGCCACCTAACACTTTGTAAACCTTCATTGTCCTGAGTAGCACAAGTTATTGAACATGAATTCGATAATACTAATAAAAAACACGGATTACAAATACGATGATAAAATCAAACTTACATTGAATCAAGTTTCTTAATGGGTTCTCTTTGTTTATTCGACCCTAACAGGATCAAACCCATATGCCGAATTAGTTTCGGGGCCTAGAACGACAAACATCCAATGAGCGATGTTTATGTACATAATTAGAAGTTTATTACGAAATAAAATTCCACTTACTTTGAATTAACAAATTTACCTCTCATGATAAGGGAGCAGATAATATATTTTGCCTTGATTTTTCATGACTCCCAAGCTCGCCCGATTTATCCTCATTCCCAGATATAAGCAGTTGGACTAACAAATCCAAATAGTTGATCACCAGGAAAGACTGACCTTCTGACGTCATAAAGGTGTCTACAATAGTAAAAATTACATTATGTTATAATTAGGATAAAATTACTCAAACATTTCAACTTATACATAAGAAAACACTTACTTTCCTTGCACGTCGATAATCATTATGCACACTTGATCCATCGCCAAGAACTGCATAACATCCTTTTTGACGACGTATAAAGCCAGAGGCCACCCTTCAACCTCCTCCAACTCCCATGTAGTTAAGGATTGTGATTCCCTACCTACCAGGCAATGATACAACATTTTGCAGAAACTTGGTAGCAAGTTAATGTTGATCGGAGGTTGGTTATTTGACCCTTTGCTCTAGGGTCTTGACAGCTTACATATATATATATATATATATATATATACAACTGTTATAAATACAATTATTAACAAAATTGAAATTTACAGTCTTTCGAAATTAAAGTATACCTCGTGTGTGTCATTTAGCTCTACTAAATGACTAGGCCACCTCACGAACCTACCGAGAGCATCGCCGAGGGTAACAACCTCTTCTTCAGGAATTGTCACCAGAACACCAGCATCTAAGCACATCCCCACTGCAACCTTCACTTCTCCCTCTTCCACCTCTGTGAAGTTGTGTCTGGAGATGTTATAAACGTTACCGTATCCCACCAATATTTGGTCAGGGTCTTGTACAAAAAGCGCACATGTACACCCATCCTCAAACTTTCGAGGACTGCCTACGATGGCCAACTCTCGGGAATGAGCCACGAAATCAGATTGTCGTTGTACCGGAGGAGTGGTCGGGGAAGAAGTGGTCCTACGGTGGGTAGGAGAAGTAGGTAAATCACGATCCAATGTCTCCATAACAAGTTTCAATTTATTTTGCAAATCTACAATTTGTTGCTCGCATTTGGTATGAGTTGTCGATGAAGTTGACCGTTGAGTCTTTCCATAATATTGTCGCAGTCCAACCCTACTCCCTAGCCCCCCCCCGTACACGACAGAGATGTTCATCATTTCCCAAGGCTTCGCGAAGAATGTCATTCCGGCCATCAGAAGCAAATTCGCCTAATGTTTCACGAAAAATGTTACCAACAATTGAAAAATATAAAATTACTGAATGTGAATTAATAACATATAAAATTTAGTATCTTCGAGCTGATTGCTTGTGAGTCGTCTGTGATGTATTCCCCTCTGGAGTTTACCCTCGCTCTCTTCCAATAATCACAACGAGCTACAGGAGAAGGAGGAGACAAGTTGCTTGCTTGCTCCTCACTTATACCGAAGTCAATTGCCTCTTGTTTCTTCTAGGCAATGTTTTCGCCATCATTTCTGCTTCTAACTTTTGGTGCCCCGCTCGAGACATACGATGCGTATACTTGTTAGAATATCTAATCTTTAGGTTTTTTGCTCGGACGACCTAAAATTAGTTTTTTAGATTCTCATTTAAAACAATAACTTAATAAGTTCATATTCCAAATTAAACTCAGTTACCTCAAACTCTGGGCTATCTCTTGATTTTCTGAATTGCTCCCATTGATTCAGAGTGATAAAGTTATAAATATCGCATGAATTTCTATCTTGGTAGTCTCCGAATATGTACTTGCTGGTTAAATTTATTTTGAACTTCCTCCAACGAACCGAAATGTATGTCATCCACTTTTTCTTCAACGTGTCAGTGGATTAGAACTCAAAGGTTGCCTACAACATGTCAACAACTTTATATATCTCAAAAGTTTGACTAAAACTAAAGAATTTTTATAATTGACTCATTACCTACACGTCATCCCATATTGTGCCCTTCAACTTCTCATCATCGGCCCAACTCGACAAACAAAGTCAACTTTTGCCCTCGCTAGGCTACCCAGATAACTTTTCCAATTATCAGACAACATGCCTATCAGCTCAAGATGGTCATCAAACTGGATTGGAACTCTACCGTATCTATTTCTTCTCCACACGAATTCTTTCATGAGGCAAGGACCACGTGAACTGTAAGTTTTCGAGCCTTCAGACTCTGATGGAGTGAGTTTTTTTTTCTGGAGCCGTGATACTATAACAAGTAAGCTCAAGACGTTAACAAGTAAAATCAAGACATTAAATTGTTATTATAAAGTATTACAAAAAAAATTGCACCACCTTCACCGGGGTCATCTCTAAACATACAAGTCTCAACATTTATTTCCTCGTCTACTAAGTTCAACTCAGGAGTTTGCTTAGAGAAAGGTGGTGTCTCTTCATACTCAATAATACTACTGATTGACATCATATCATGCATACATTTGGATCTTATATCCATTATCTTTCACCTAAACAATGCTACGTAACGAGTTTTATGTTTAAGTTTCATGAAGAAACAAGTTTGAGAAGAAGAGGCACAAAAAGAATCTAAAAGCACGAAAAAAGAATGAATTGTGAGACTCGTGGACTGATATGCAAGAGGGAATGACCCATATGTAAACCAAAAGGACCAATAAGCAAATCAAGAAACTCCACACCGTGATGAGGAGTTTTTTGGCAATTAGATCCGAACCTAAACTACAATAACCGATCCGCGTGCACCACATGTAAAGAATTGAAGAACTGAAGAAGATATCCAAAAATGGGTCGGATCTGGGAAAAAGTTACTGCCAATTGACTGTCCATTTTTCTCAGAATCTGACCCGGTTTCACTGGGATATGGGTTGTATGTTTATGTCTATTTTGAGCATGTTTATTAGTCCCACGTCGGGGGATTGTCCCCGGTTAACTTTTTCTATGACTATAAATAGAACTCTTCCTCCTCCCTTGTAATCTACTACATGCTTGGTGGCTAATCCCTTTACGTAGAGTCAAGCCTTGGAGCAAAAACTCAAGTGGAGAGATGCTACTTGTATTGTGAGTCTGAAATTAAATAAATTTTTGTTTGTTATGTTGTTTCTTTTGTGTTTATTGCATGCTTAGCTTAATTTCCTTTCATTAAATTTAGTAGGCTTAGTTACTATGTTTTCTCTCTCTTAATATAATAGTTAGCTTAATGATTAGAGAGTAGTTCCATCCCCCTTTGGGGGTGTAGATGACGTCCATACATGCATTGAAGAACGAAAATGAATGCTTTATTTTGAAATGTGTTGATAAATGTGAATGTATGCTTTCCTGGTTAGAGTAGAACACTTCACTTGATGAGTTTTTCCACAACTATTAGACACCTCCAATGCTTGTTTAGGTTCTGAAATAACCAACTTGTGTATGTGAATGTTAATCAACTAGGTAGTGATTGGATTGACAAGTTTTGCCATAACCATTAGACACCTCCTATACATGAAAACACTACCTACATTTGTACCTTTTTAGTGCATTTTTCACCATCTTATTGCATGTGTGCATTTGTCACCATCTTAGTTTAGTTTGAATCATTCGTTGTTGCTTTCTTTTGTATTGCTTCTTATTTGTTTAGCGTAGCTTAGATTAACATAATCAATGCTCTTTACCTCTTTTTCTGCCACTTGATTTTGTTCAAACATAATCGACACGTATTTTCCACGTCTTCACCGACGCCATGCACTTGCGGTATTTTAAACGATTAAACAAGTTTTGGCGTCGTTGCCGGGGAGGTGCTCAGTCCAGACTTTGGTTTAGACAATTCGAGTGGATTTAATTTTTGGTTGTAGTTTTGTTTGTTTCAGGAGACTTTGAGGATCAAGGGAAGCCACCAGTAGAACTTAGGAGGAGAACAAAGCCACTTGGACCGCCAACTGGCGGTCTGGTGAGCTCCATTTTCCGTCTGCTTTCTTTGCTTTATTTCTACATTTGATATAGTTGTTTGGGGCTCAATTTGGCATGATTTGACTGGTAGTTTGCTCCCAAATCAATAATCAATCCCCTTTTAATCAACTTGGCCGCTAAAATCCAAAGCAAAAGATTAGGCATTTTTACTTGTTTAGGTCATGCATCATATACTTGACGTAGGCACGTAGTTTGCCTTTTATTTTAGCTTTACTTTTAGTTGTTCAGCGTTGGCGTGAGGTACGCATTTCCTACTCTCATTCATGCATTTCGTATGACCATGCATTAGTTAGTAGGAATTGCATTGCAACAAGAGGGAGATGAGTGTTTGATTGGTGAGTTACTTGATAGATTAAGTAATCAAAACATCTTTAAGGGGGTATCACCTCTAGTTTTCAAGATAAGGTGGGGATTTCATCACCCCTTCAATCAACCACACAAAACACCTCTCAAAAAGCCTAATTTTAAAATCAAGTGACATTGGCCCCTAAGGATCTCTGACCCATTAGGAGAGTGATCCGGTTGCGACCGTCGTGGCCTGATTGGCGTCGTCCACTCCGTTGATAGTAGGAGAGACGAGATCTCCAGATCTTGGCTCACTTGCTGGGCTTTATGGTCTTCGTTGTAGGGAGGTGAGGCATGTTGAGGTCGCTTAACCTCGCAGTTAGGCTTCATCTAGTGATTGAACGTTTTAATTATAACCGCAAGTGCACGACCGCTTGAAGCGGTGGCAAATACGGGTCAATCCACAGGGAGGTGTGACGACTTCAGTTTGTTCAAAGGCGAGTGGGAAAGAAAGGAGAGAAAGGAGTTATGATCAAACTACCCTAAAATGCAAAAGGAAATGGAAAATTCAGCAATAAAACTAAGCCCCATAGGGGGTAGAGAAAGAATGTGAATACAAAGATATGTGTATGTGTTCGATTATGCTCATTACAACATGTAGTGCATGAAAATCATAAAACTAAATCCAACTTTGCCTCCACATGAAATAATATAACACAATATCATTAAAACATACAAGACAATTAATTGGAATGAAGCTAAATGAACTCATGTATAAAGACCAAACCCCACTATGCCTCCACATGAAATAAGATAACACAATATCATTAAAACATACAAGACATCAACCAAGGTAAGGACAACAAGAGTACATGCAACTACAAGTCATGTTTCCTTTATTAATTCCATCAATATCCTCACCTCATCATTCCCCATAAAATAGGTTCACTAGTCTAAGCATATGCTAAGCTTCATTCAAGAGCATTAACATATCAAAGAAAAGAGTGAAATCACATTAGATGGTTATGGAAATCATGTAAGGCTCAAAGAATTAAGATAACACACACCTAATACATCACATAATCACATCACATTTTTCTCCACCCCCAAATAGGGATGAAACTACTCACTAATCATTAACTACAACCTACATTAACAAAATGAAACATTCTACTGAAAGGAAATTAAACTAAGCAAGCAAAAAATATTAAAGAAGCTAATTGAAAGGAAATAAAACTAAAGAAGCATGCAAGACATATGAAAGGAAATTACACTAAGAAAGAAGCAACATAACTAAAGGAAAACTTTATTAATTTCAAACTCACAATACAAGTAGCCTCTCCCTACTTGAGATTTTGCTCCAAGGATCACTTCAAGAAGAGAGAATGTCCACCAAGTATGTGTAGAATATAAGGGAGGAGTTCTATTTTTAGTCAAAGAAAAAGGCAATCGGGGGCAATCCCCCGGTATGAGACTAATACAATACCAAAAATAGACATAACACACAATTATACATGACCCGACCAAACCACATCGGATCCGGAGCAACGCAAACCACCAATTGACGGTCTAAAGGGTTTGGATCCGGTCTGGATTTTGTGTGGGCTTTCCTGGATGGCTTTCTTCGTGTGCGATGCACCCTAATCGGTTGTGTAGGCTGCGACCCGAATCCAATTGCCAAAACACTCCTCATGATGGTGTGGAGTTTCTTCATTTGCTCATTGGTCTTTTGGTTTTGCATTCAGGTCCCTCTCTCTTGCATCTTAGTCCATAAGTCTTGCAGCTTAGTCCATTTTCTTGCTTTTAAGTCCTTTTATAGTCTCTCCTTCTCAAACTTACTTATTCCTGAAACTTAAACATTAAACTCATTACGTAGCATTGTTTAGGTGAAAGATAATGGATATAAGACACAAATATATGCATGATACGATGCCAATCATCTAGCTGTCAGGACCTATAGCGACCTTAGGTTGTTTGAGCCATGCTTGCTTGTGTAATTCTACCGGTCCTACTCGCCATAGGGTAAGGAATTCTTCCATTCTCTCATGAGTTAGACCCTCTCATCTGAGTCTTCCAATCTTCTCCTCTTTGCACCTTATGTTTTAATTATTTTGAAAAAAAGTTTTCTTTATTTCTAGTCTGACTCGTGTGGGTGAGCAACTTTGTGCATGTCGGTGTGGTCACAAGACGATGCGGGTCGTTTGACGAGATACAACAACGATTTGTATTCGATTGTTAACTTTTCAAAGACATCCCCATCCTATGTCCTACACAATCCTGGGACCATGACGAGTCGTCGACCACACGGGGATGACTCAGGTTTTGGAGATCCACTGTCCTCTGATCTAGAAGGTGGGGGTCCACAACCTCATCAATTGATGCCCCAGGTTCCCATTCCCCTCCACAATCGATGCTACCCGAGTTGTACTGCTCTACCTTCTTGCATCGTATTCACCGAGGAGAACAAGAACCACTTTGAGGTTAAGCCTCAGTTTATCCCCTATATATTCAAGATGCAACAACTTAGCATAAACTCCATCCATCTTAGGCTTGTCCCCTTTACACTAAAGGATGATGCCAAGAGGTGGTTGTATAACAATTAGGTGAATGCCTTTAGGACTTCGGATGAATTTCTATATGCATTCCTCAACAAATTTCCAAATCATCGGACTCGAAAATTGAGGAACAAAATCAATTCGTTTTATCAGCACGAGACCAAATCATTTCATTCATACTTAGAGACGTTCAAGGAGATACTATCCTCATGCCCTCACCATGGCATCGAGTTGTGGCACCTTTGTCAGATTGTCTACGAGGGTCTTCACATCCCGTTCCGAACGCTCCTTGAGTCTATGTGTGAAGGAGAGTTCTAAGGAAAGGATGAAAGGGAGGCATGCGCTTTCCTACAAGACCTCGCTGAGAAAACCATGCAGTGGGAGAGTGTGAGGGAACCAACACCAACATCTAGCATAGGAGCGAGGATCGCAAATGAAAACTCGACTAGATCGGTTGCCGCATTTGTTGTCGATACCACTATGGACACCGAGGCACGCATGTCGGGCTTAATGCGCCGCATGTTTTCTGTTGAGCTCCAAAACAAGCATGGTGTGTCTCATGTGTCTGCATCTGGTCCGGTTCCTTGTTATTTGTGTGGTAGGATAGGTCATGTAGGAGGGGAGTGTGCATCAATTCCTCCTGAGATGGAATAAATCAATGCCATTGATTGATATGTTTTAATTATAACCACAAGTGCACGGCCGCGTTGAAGCGGTGACAAATACAGGTCGATCCACAGGGAGGTGTGGCAACTTTAGTTTGTTCGAAGGCGAGTGGGAAAAATGAGAGAAATATTGATTACACTAAACTACACTGAAATGCAAAAGGAAATGGAAGATAAGCAATAAAACTAAACCCCAAAGGGGGTATGGAAAAGAGTGTCAATACAAAGATATGTGTATGTGTGTGTGTTCAATTAAGCTCATCAAAACATGTAGTGCATGAAAACATAAAACTACATCCAACTTTGCCTCCACATGAAATAAGATAACACAATATCATTAAAACATACAAGACAATAATTGGAATGAAGCTCAATGAACTCATGTATAAAGACTAGACCCTACTATGCCTCCACATGAAATAAGATAACCCAATATCATTAAAACATACAAGGCATTAACAAAGGTAAAGGCGACAAGAGCACATACACTACAAGTCATGTTTCCTTTATCAATTCCATCCATATCCTCACCTCATCATTCCCCATAAAATAGGTCCACTAGTCTAAGCATAAGCTAAGTTTCATTCAAGAGCATTAGCATATCAAAGACAAGAGTGAAATCCCATTAGATGGTTATGGAAATCATATAAGGTTCAAATGATTAAGATAACACACACCTTATACATCACATAATCACATCACATATTTCTCCACCCCCAAATGGGGATGGAACTACTCACTAATCATTACACTACAACCTATATTAAAATGAAACATTGTATAGAAATGAAATTAAACTAAGCAAGCAAGAAATATTAAAGAAGCTAACAAGAAAGGAATGTAAAACTAAAGAAGCATGCAAGAATTAAAAGACAAGATTAAAAGAAACTAAGAACAATTATTTTATTAAAATGACTCACATTGAAGGTAGCACTCTTCTCCACCTTGAGTTTGGCTTCAAGGCTTACTCCAAGTAGAGAGAATGCCACCAAGCAATGAGTGAATACAAATGGAGTAGGAGTTCTATTTATAGCCATAGGAAAAGGTAATCCGGGACAATCCCCCGGTATGCGACTAAACATATACCAAAAACAGCCTAAACAAACACTACTACATGTGCACGCGAAATTTTAGCGGATCTGGAGAGATCCGGACCGCCAATTGGAGGTCCATAAACTCTGGATTCGGCTGGAATTTGTTGTGAGCTTTTCTGGATTTCTTTGTTGGTCTTTGATGCATATACTTTGTTTATTGGAGCTCCGACCTGAATCGAATTGCCAAAATACTCCCCATGATGGTGTGGAGTTTTCTGTTTTGCTCTTTGGTCCTTCGGTCTTATGTTTATGTCCTTCTCCCTTGCATCTTAGTCCTTGAGTCTCTCAACTCAGTCCTTTTTCCCAGCTTTTGGGTTCTTTTATGCTTCATCTCTTCAAACCTATTTATTTCTGAAATTTAAACATAAAACCCGTCATGTAGGATTGCTTAGGTGTAATATAATGGATATAAGATACAAATATAAGCATGAAATGATGTCAATCAAATACCCCCACACCAAAGTTTTTGCTAGTCCCGAGCAAAATAAAGAAAGAGAAAAGCAAACGAGAAACAAGAAATCCTAACTCACTTTCGTAGGAATCACGGTTGCACTTAGCACGTGCAACAAGCCGTTAAACCTCCTTGTTGCCAAGGAGGAGGAGTGTTGTCTTAAGAGGGTTTTCAGCGGATATACCCACAACATCCGAACAAGATGCATTATTCAATCTAGATACTCGACTTGTTGGACAAATTTTTTCGATCATAGGACGCGGTAATCCTATGGGCCGACTCTATAAAGGTAATCAGTCCACACACCTAGCCTAATGAACTATTCGTGCAAGTTAAATAAGGAATTAAGTGAAAGACATGGACAACCTCAACATCCTCAAGTGATACAAAGTGTAAAATCCATTAAGGTTCTTATTTGCATTACCTTTTTTCTTTTTGTTTCTTTTTCTGTTTTTTATATATATATTTTTTCTTTTCTTTTTATTAGTTGGAGCTTCATTCTCCCAGGGTCAGGTTTCGTGCATCATTGCCCATGAGGACTTACACTATCACGTACACCTTTCCCCAAATCTCCACATAGGGCAATCCCTACCACCCGTGTAACGAGAGTTCGGTCGGCGCATCCTAAGTCGGATGACTCGAAAGAACCAGGCACAAAGTCCTCTCAGACCTACTTTCCCGAGTGATAGGAGCCGTGCGAGAAGAGAGAACACCTACTCACTTATTTATTATCTACACATGAACCAAAACCCCTACACTTAATGTCTCACAACAAGATTAAAAGGGTCCTTGACTACAACAAACTCCCTCAATTTAACAGTCACGAATTATTGACTCACTAGGTTCAGGGTGGACTTCTTTAAATGTTTAAGAACTGAAACCCTATGATTACTCACCCCCGAGGGAAAACTGGGGTGCATCCTAACGACTTGATAAGTCCTAAAGCCACTGTACTAGATATCCTAATGCATCAAGTTCAAGACAATTTTGGGAGCTTTCTTTTTACTTTGCCTCTCAACGGTTTTGCACATGCTAAACACACACAAAACCCACAAAACATTTTCTTTCGCAAACACATGAAGATTTTGAAAGAAATGTGAAAATTTTAAATCACTAGGCAAGCAAACGAAGACAAGTCACCCAAGGATCATGGCAAACAGATACATCGATATTAAATGCAACACACTAACATGACCCTATCAATGCACACAAAAGAAAACAAAAATCAATGGAAAAGACTCGACTATGTACACACGTAAAACCCCCTACACCTACGTCATGCATTGTCCTCAATGATTGTGAGCAAGATACTACATGAATTTATGCATGAAAAAGAAAATATCTCACCAACATGAAGCGCAAAAGGAAGTTCAAGGTTATGTTGATGTACAAAAACCCGAATTCCCTCAAAACCTGTGAGATTCAAAAGAAGGGAGACAAATACGTGAAAGAAATGGGCCCAAAAACACAAGTGGTGGGGCGCACAATAATCAGTGCTCGCTCATGGAGTCTTTTATTGTACCTTTTTTAATATAACTATATACAAACATAAGTTCCCATCATCATTTGTCAAAAGACATCAAATGGGAACCTCAAAAGTGGGTCAATGCACTTGGAAAGGGAACATGACACCACGCGGGGCCAGAATACTCATGTTTGGGCCCCCTCACAAATAGCACAAGATGAAAAGAGAGGTTCATGAATTAGATGCAAATGCATCTCATTCAAAGGATCAAACTGAAAGAGCTTGAACCTCCCAAGAGTTTGGGAAATAAGGGGCAACCGAAGAAGAGTTTCTCCCGTTGCAGTGCTGAAGTTATGATCGTCAATCCAAACACTCCGACCAACAGGCTGGTGCATCGGAACGCGGTCAAGAACCTCGTTAGGCATGTTCGACTCACCAGGCGAACAAAAAGTGGGTCTCTTACCCAAGGTATCCTCCAAGGAACTCCTCATATCGTCATTAGCAATGTAGTTGTTTGATGTTCCATCATTTCCAAGATGATCAGGAACAATAGTGAGAGGCAAACTCTCATCAGGTTGTTTGAAATTGAGGGTACTAGGAAGCTCTTGCTCCACCAGAGGTGAGTCCTTAATAGGCACAACATGAAGATCATGTGGCTCAAGGGCCACGGGACAAAAAGATATGGCACAATCCTGTGCCGACTCATAAAGAAGTTGGTCCATGTTATTCTCAATTTGAATCGAATCCTCCACTAAGTGGTCGTGAATTGAAACCCCAAGTCCCTCAGACTGACTAAGAGTTTGACTTTGAAAGATTGTGCTTTGAGTTTGTGGATGTGGTGGTGGCAGTTCGATATCAAAAGATGAATCCTCATGTTGACAAGAAAAGTTACTCTCCTCACGTTCACGTAATTTCTGCGTCATTTGTCTAACTTGCAGTGCCATATTTTGTATGGACTGTTGAGTGGTTTCCATGAACGTAAGGAAAGTTTATTTCAAGGAATCAGGTATGCGGTCAACTATGAGGTCCAAGTCAGAGCTTGGGAAATTTTGGGGTTGGGTGTTGATGGGCTGAGAATGAGTCCAATGATTTGAAGTGGGGTGTTGGTAGAATTCTGGGTATTCGGGAGGAGGATATTGGGGAGAAAATGATGTATAAGAATTTGAATAGGAATTGTCTCCCCACGAATCCATCCCTCTCAGGTTGTACGCGGATGTATAATGGTCATATTGAGCATTTTGGGAAAAGGTATGCTCATAGTCAGGCTCTGGGGGAACATAAGGACATTCCCCGAAAACATGACCACTCAACCCACAACAGTAACACGGTACGGCTACTGGAGCCACCAGTGCACTCATGTCTTCTACCACATGCACGAAAGAGGCCAAAGGTTCTTGCAATGTCCCAGTTTGATGACCAACATATGATCTGACGTAACTATAGGGTGATCTAGCAGTCGGTGCCTCTCTGATATTACCCCAATATGAAGATTGCTCAGTCACACAATTAAGATTGTCCCAACCATACAGGGTGTTAGTCTGAGACACCCCAGGTTGCATGGGTCCAGAATACCAGGAAGAATTGTCCTGGTCCCAACAATGATATGGATGGTCGCCCATGTAACCATCCATCTCAACAAATAAAAACTCTCGAGTCGACCACTCTCACCACCACGAGGCTAAGCTCGCAAAAAGTGCTCGACTCGACCGTAAAACGCTACCAGAGAGTGTGAAAGGGAAGAGACTAAAACGTAGAAGTAGGTGAGAAGAATATGACTTAGAGGAGAAGGGAAGAATCCCTAAAGCTAGCGTGGGTAATGGGATAAGGTAGAAGCCTAACTAGCAAGCACGACTCAAACAATGTAAGGCAATGGGTCCTTAGGCTAGACGATGCCTAACTTCGAGGTCACTAGCCTTGACACGCCTCACCTCCCTACAACGAGGACCACAATGCCCAGCAACTGATACCAGATACGGAGATCCAGTACCTCCTACTATCGACAACGTAGGCAACGCCGATCAGGTCATGACGGTCTCAACTAGATTACTCTCCTAGTGCGTCCAAAATCCTTAGGGCCAATGTCTACTTGCTTTTAGAATGAAGGCTTTCTTAAGAGTGATTTTTGGGGCCAAGGAAAGGGTAATGAAATCCCCACCTTATCTTTTATGGGACAACCCCTCGTTAGTAGCGTTTTGATATTAAATCTAGCAATCAACACTCCAATCAAACGCTCAACTCACTCTTGTCCTCATGCAATTCCTACTAACTAATGCATGGTCATACAATATGCATGAATGAGTGTAGGAAATGCGTACCTCACACCAGCACTCAACAACTGAAAATAAAGCTAAAATAAAAGACAACTACGTGCCTACGTCAAGTAGATGATGCGTGATCTAAACAAGTAAGAATGTTGATTGACATCATTTCATGCTTATATTTGTATCTTATATCCATTATCTTACACCTAATCAATGCTACGTGACGAGTTTTATGTTTGAATTTCAGAAATAAAGTGGTTTGAAGAGAAGAGCCATGAAAGGAGAAGGACCTGAACGTAAGACTGAAGGACCTAAGAGCAAAACAAAAAACTCCACACCATCATGGGGAGTATTTTGACAATTCGATTCGGGTCGGAGCCCAATAAACGAAGTAGATGCATTCAAGACCGACAAATACATGAACACAAGCCCACAACAAAAATGAGCCAGATCCAGAACTAATAGCCGCCAATTGGCAGTCTTGGACCGCCAATTGGCCGTCTGTTTGGCTCCGGATCCGCTCATCTTTGGCAGGCACGTGTATTAGTGTATTATTAGTCTATTTTTGGTATTTGTTTAGTCCCACATCGGGGGATTGTCCCGGATTAGCTTTTTCCATGCTTATAAATAGAACTCTTCACCTTCCATTGTACACATCTCTCTCTTGGTGGCCTTCTTCCCTACTAAGAGTGAAGCCTTGAAGTAAAACTCTGGTGGAGGAAGGGCTGCTTGTAATTTGGAGTGAGTAATAATAGAAGTTTGTAGTTAATTGTTGTTTGCTTTAGTTTTTACATTGCTTAGTTAATTTCAATTTACAAGTCTTGCATGTTTCTTTAGTCTCATGTTCTTTTAGTCTCTTTAATGTTTCTTGCTTGCTTAGATTAATTTCATTTCAGTTTAATGCTTCATTTTGTTAGAGTAGTTAGTTTAAATATGTGTGAGTAGTTTCATCCCCATTTGGGGGGTGGAGAAATATGTGATATGATCATGTAGTGTATTAAGTGTGTGTTATCTTAATCCCTTGCACTTTATATGATTTCCATAGCCATCTAATTTGTTTTCACTCTTATCTTTGATATGCTAATGCCCTTGAATGAAGCTTAGCTTATGCTTTGATTAGTGGACCTATTTTATGAGGAATGATAAGGTTAGGATATGGATGGAATTAATATTGGAAACACAATTTGTAGTGTATGTACTCTTGTTGCCTTTACCTTACTTAATGTCTTGTATGTTTTAATGATGTAGTCTTATCTTAATTCATGTGGAGGCATAGTAGGGTCTAGTCTGTATACATGAGTTCATTTAGCTTCATTCCAATTACTGTCTTGTAGGTTTTAATGATGTAGTCTTATCTTGATTCATGTGGAGGCAAAGTTGGATGTAGTTTTATGATTTCATGCACTATATATTGTGAGGAGCTTAATTGAACATACACACGCACACACATCTTTCTATTCACATTATTTCTCTACCCCTTCAACGCGGCCGTGCACTTGCGGTTTAAATAAAACGATCAATCAAGTTTTTTTGGCGCCGTTGCCGGGGAGGTGCTCTGTCCAGACCTTGGTTTGGACGATTCGAGTTGTTTTTAATTTTTTGTTTTCAGTTTTTCTTAGTTTCAGGGATCCTAGAGCTCACGGGGAGGCTACTGGAGGAGTTGGAGCACCCAAGCTTCAACAAGAACCGCCAATCAGCGGTCTAAGACCGCCAATTGGCGGCCTGGTGACGGTTTCTGACTCTCAGTTTTCTTCTGGTAGTTGATTAGTTCATTTTTGTTATCTGGGAGCCCTATATTGCATGGTATGACCTCTAGTTTGCTCCCAGATCATTAAACCAATCCCCATTATTCAACTTGGCCTTAAAATCCAAAGCAAAAGATTAGACATTCTTATTTGTTTAGGTCATGCATCATGAACTTGACTTAGGCATATAGTTGTCTTTTCTTTTATCTTTATTTTCAGTTGTTGAGCGCTGGCGTGAGGTACGCATTTCCTACACTCATTCATGCATCTTGTATGCCCATGCATTAGTTAGTAGGAATTGCATCAGGACAAGAGTGAGTTGAGCGTTTGATTAGAGCGATTGATTGCTAGATCTAGGATCAAAACGCTACTAAGGAGGGGATGTCCCATAAAAGATAAGGTGAGGGATTTCATCACCCTTTCCTTCGCCCCAAAAATCACTCTTAATCAAGCCTTAACTAAAAGCAAGTAGACATTGGCCCTAGGATTTCGGACGCACTAGGAGAGTAATCTAGTTGAGACCGTCATGGCCTTATCGGCGTTGCCTACCTTGTCGATAGTAGGAGGTACTGCATCTCCGGATATGGTATCACTTGCTGGGCATTGTGGTCTTCGTTGTAGGGAGGTGAGGCGTGTCAAGGCTAGTAACCTCGAAGATAGGCGGCGTCTAGCCTAAGGACCCATAGCCTTAAGTTGTTTGAGTTGTGCTTGCTAGTTAGGCTTCTACCTTATCCCACTACCCACGTTAGATCTAAGGATTCTTCCCTCCTCATCTGAGTCCTCTCCTCATCTATTCTCTACGTGTAGTCTCCTCCTCTGAGTACACCTTCTGTTGCGTGTTGTTTAGAGTCAAGTCGAGCATTTTTATGCGAGGTTGGGCTCGTTCTGGTGAGAGCGCTCGACTTGAGAGAGTGCATTTTTCTGAGATGGACGGTCTTGGTGATCGACCATCTCCGCCTCGTGCTCCTTTGGAGCAAGAGGCCGAGTCGTCTCGTGGTGGCGAGGGATACCGGGTTCCATACATGGATTACCTCGGTCCGCTCCCACCACCACGTAGACCTCCTTCTCCTCCTCTGACTCGAGAGGAACGGAGATTCGGTCATGATCGGGTTCTTGGTGCACCACCACCTTTAGCTTGACATGATATCCGATAACTTTGTGGGAGCGAACCCATCCTGTTCAGGCCGCGCAACCTTCTTGCATAGTTCTTCCCCCTGCTCGCGGGAACAACTATGAGCTGAAACCTCAATATGTGAGCATGCTTTCAACCTTTACTGCCAATAAGGAGGATCCGTATATTTTTATACGCGAATTCGAGGAAGTATGCTCCATGTTCAAGCTTCAACAGCTTGACGAGGATTCAGTCCGGTTGAGGATGATTTCTTTCCCGTTGAAGGATAACGCGAAGAAATGGATGTACAACCTCCCGGCGAGCTCCATTCGGTCTTGGGATGACTTTGTGACCGTATTTCTGAAGAGATTTTTCCCTCAAAGGAAGACTCAATAGATACAGCACCAGATACATCAAATGTATCAGACTGAGACCAAATCTTTTCATGCTTTCTTTGAGAGGTTCAAGGACCTTCTCCAGCAGTGCCCTCATCATGGACTTGAGTTGTGGCAGCTGTGCCAAATTGTTTATGAGGGCATCAACTACAACACCCGCACATTGTTGGAGTCGATGTGTCAGTGTGACTTCCAAATGAAACCCATCGAGGAGGCATGGGACACTTTTGAGTCCATGGCTGAACGTACCTTCGAGTGGGACACCATGAGAGAGCCACCAGCCGCCAGGTCTTCTGGTCGGGCTGGATCATATCATGTCGAGTCAACTAACGCGTCTGAGGCGAAATTGGCTGCTCTCATGCATAGGATTGAGAGTTTAGAGTTGGACCGAGCTCCTGTAGCTCAGGTCGCTACTCCTGGGTGTAGTAGGTGTGGACTTACGGGCCATGATGACTTGGAGTGCGTCTACGCTCCAAGGGATACTGAGCATGCGAATGCGATGTATCAACAGAGGCCCCGTAACGATCCGTACAGTCACTCCTACAACCCGGGATGGCGTAACCATCCTAACTTCTCTTGGGGGCCTAGTGGGGGTCACGGTCAGAGCTCGCAGCTCAACCTCAACCTCCACCTTATGAACCTCCACGCCCATCGGCGACCTACAAACCCCCACATCAGAGGTCTCAGCACCATAATTACCAACCTGCTCATGCCTCATTGTGGAGTATTCTGTTTTGCTATTAGGTCCTTCTGTGTTACATTCAGGTCCTTCTCCCTTGCATCTTGGTCCCTAGATCTCACAATTCAGTCCTTTTTCCCAACTTTTGGGTTCTTTTATGCTTCATCTCTTCAAACCTATTTATTCCTGAAAACTAAACATAAAACTCGTAACATAGCATTGTTTAGGTGAAAGATAATGGATATAAGATACAAATATAAGCATGAAATGATGTCAATCAAATACCCCCACACCTAACTTTTGCTAGTCCCGAGCAAAACAAAGAAAGAGAAGAGCATACGAAAACAAGAAATCCTAACTCACCTTCGTAGGAATCACGGTTGCACTTAGCACGTGCAACAAGCCGTTAAACCTCCTTGTCACCAAGGAGGAGGAGTGTTGTCTCCTCAGGGTTTTCAGCGGATATACCCACAAAATCCGAACAAGATGCATTAATCAATATAGCTACACGACTCGTTGGACTTATTTTTGTCGATCATGGGACGCGGTAATACTACGGGTCAACTCTATATGGGTAATCAGTCCACACACCTAGCCTAATGAGTTATTCATGAGAGTTAGTTAAGGACTTAAGTGAAAGACATGGGCAACCTTAACTTCTGAATGTGATACAATGTGTAAAGTCCATTTGATTCTTATTTGACTCTCTTTTTTCTCTTCTTTTTCTTTTCTTTTTTGTTTTTCTTTAGAGCATTTTATTGGTTGGTGTTTGATTCTCCAAGGGTCAGGTTTCGTGCATCATTGCCTATGAGGACTTACACTATCACCTACACCTTCCCCCAAATCTCCACATAGGGCGATCCCTACCACCCGTGTAACGGGAGTTCGGTCGGTGCATCCCAAGTCAGATGACTCGAAAGCATCAGGCACAAAGGCCCCTCAGACCTACTTTCCCGAGCGATAGGAGCCGTGTGAGAAGAGAGAACACCACTTATTCATTTATCTACATGGGAACCAAAACCCCTACACTTCAGTTTCACAAAAAGAGATTAAGGGCCCTTGACTACGACAAACTTCCTTATACTAACAGACACGAATTATTTGACTCACTAGGTTCAGGGTGGACTTCTTTAAATGTTTGAGTGCTGAAACCCTATGATTACACGCCCCCCGAGGGAAACCGGGGTGCATCCTAACGACTCGATAAGACCTAAAGCCAGTAAACTAGAAATCCTAATGCATCAAGTTCAAGACAATTTTGGGAGCTTTCTTTTTACTTTGCCTCTCAACAGTTTTGCACACGCTAAACACACGCAAAACCTACAAAAATATTTTCTTTCGCAAACACATGAAGATTTTTAAAGAAATGTGACAATTTTAAAGCACTAGGCAAGCAAAAGAAGACAAGTCACCCAAGGATCATGGCAAACATATATATCGATATTAAATGCGGCACACTAACATGACTCTAACAATGCACACAAAAGAAAACAAAAAATCAATAGAAAAGACTCAACTATTTACACACGTAAAACACCCCCCACACCTACTTCATGCATTGTCCTCAATGAATGTGAACAAGATACTACATGGATATATGCATGCAAAAGGAAAGATCTCACCAACATGAAGTACAAAGGGACGTTCATGGTGATGTTGATGGACACAAACCCAAATTCCCTCAAAACCTGTGAGAAGCTGAAGAAGGGAGATAAATACGTGAAGAGATTGGGCCCAAGTACACAAGGGTTGGGGCCCACAATAATCGATGCTCACTGAAGGAGTCTTTTATTACACACTTCTTCTTCTTTTTTGTTTTTTTACAAGATATATACATCAACCAAGATATTCTCATAATCATTTGGCAAGGAACATCAAATGAGAACATCAAATTTTGAGGACCAGAGACTTGCCGAGATGGGCAAACCTCACTAGTACTCTGAGGTGTCATGAGGGGTGAAAGGTCAAAGCTGAAAGGTTCGAACCCCTCATGATATTGGTTGGGTGTGGGCAACAAAGAATGAAGTTGTGTTGCCTCACGAGGGTTTATTTGCTCATCGAAGAAAACCCTCCAACCAATAGGCGAGTGCATCGGAATGAGTTCCTCAGGCTCATTCGATGGATGCAGCAGACTTGCATCACTAAGAATGGGGCTTCTCCCCAAGTCATCCAACAAGGACCTCCCACCATCATTTAGATCCTCAAGCATAAGCTCGGTCATAGGTGGGTCCTTTTTGGAGTCAATACGAAACTCAAATGGCTCAATGGCCATGAGACATGAGGTAGAGACACCTTCTGGTATAGGCATATGATGAGGTGTCTCACTCTCACTAGTACTCTCAACTGAATCATGCAACGAACACTCCCTTTGGGCATTCATGTTCGAGGCCAACTCACTCTGTTGCATTGCGAACGGGTTGCATTGGGGTTAGGGGTGTTCGTTGATTTTGTGGTGCTTTCTCCAATTGGCGGATGAGATTTAGATTTAAAGGTTCATCCATGGGTTCCTGTTGCCTACCAGAGTTGAACACATGAAACTCGGCACTCATGTTACCGAATCAGAGCTTCATGAGACCATTTCTACAATTAATCAAGGCATTGGAGGTGGCCAGAAATGGTCTACCCAAAATCAAAGGTATTTGAGAGTGGGTGTTCACAATAGGATTGGTATCGAGGACAACAAAATCGACTGGAAATATAAAATCTCCAACTTTGATAAGCACGTCCTCGATAATCCCCATGGGAATACGAATGGATCTATCCGCGAATTGAAGGGTGATCTTAGTTGGTTTCAATTCTCCCAAGTTCAACTGTTGATAAACAGAGAATCGGAGCAGGTTGACCGCTGATCCTAAATCAAGCAAAACATTGCTCATTCTAGTGTCCCCTATCGTACACTGAATAGTAGGACACCTAGGGTCATTGTATTTTGTGTAGGTGAGATTGGACAAAAGTGAGCTGATATTTGCAGCCAAGAATGCTTTCTTAGGAACATTGGTCTACCTCTTGGTTGTGCAGAGATCCTTCAACACTTTGGCATATTGAGGTATTTGTTGGATAACATCCAACAAGGGGATGTTAACCTTTACTTGCTTAAACACCTCTAATATCTTGTCCATGTTGTCACTCTGCTTGTTTGTTAACCTACTTGGATAGGGAGCTTTTGGCAGGTAGGTTTTCTGCAGTGCATGAGAAGGAAGCCTTGGTGTATTACCCTCACCCTCAGCTTCTTCTTCACCACCATTCCCACTAAGGGGCTGCATAGATGGTGGTTTTTGTGACAAGGAAATGTGATTGTCAACCTGTTTTCCATTCCTTAAGGTCAAGTGGAATTGACATGGTGAACAGGTTCCTCCACATGGTTCACTTGCCTCCCCCGAGGTACCACATTCTCATTTTGCATGTGTTGTTGTTGGTACAGACGGGGGTTAGCCTCAGGCTGGCTAGGAAAAGACCCTCTCTCTCTTTCATGTACAGACTGAGCCAGTTGGCCCATCTGAGCTCTAGAGATTTGATGGTCTGCTGATTCGAAGTGAGAACTTGACTCGTAGTTGACATAAAAAATTTCATTGAGTTTTCAAGTCCACGAGTCAAGGTCTCAAGCGAATTGAATCGGGTTTCCATATTATTGGAATTTGGGAAACCCGATTGATTGGTGGTTTGCGCTTGGGGTGGCTGATAGGAATGTGCATGCATGGGAGGTTGGTGTGATTAGCAATGTGGTCTAGAGGAGTTTGAAGGACCACCCGGGGCATTAGTTTGGTTCCATGAAAAATTGGGGTGGTTCCTCCATCCAGGATTATAAAATGATGAGTATGGGTCATTCCTGGCTCTATCATAGATGGCGTTGACACGCTCCATCTCAGGAGTAATGGACTCACACTCGCTTTCTACATGACCTATCCTACCACATGAATGACAGGGAACTGGACCAGATGTGGACATGTGAGGTGCACCTTGTTGGTTTTGGAGCTCAATCGAATCCATACGGCGCATTAAGGCCGCCATGCGCGCCTCGGTGGCCGTAGTGGTATCGACAACAAATGCGGCACCCGATCTAGTCGAGTTTGCTTTCGCAATCCTCTCTCCTATGCTAGACGATGAAGGTGGTTCCTTCACACTCTCCCATTGAATGGTTTTCTCAGCAAGGTTTTCTAGGAAAGCCCATGCCTCCCTTTCATCCTTTCCCAAGCACTCTCCTTGACACATGGACTCAAGGAGCGTTCTTGACGGGATGTGAAGACCTTCGTAAACAATCTGACAAAGGCGCCACAACTCGATGCCATGGTGAGGGCATGAGGATAGTAGCTCCTTGAACCTCTCTAAGTATGCATGGAATGGTTCGGTGTCATGTTGATAGAACGAATTGATTTCGTTCCTCAATTTTTGAGTCCGATGATTTGGGAAGTACTTCTTGAGGAATGCAGATTGAAACTCATCCCAAGTCCTAAAGGCATTCGCCTGGTTGCTGTACAACCACTTCTTGGCGTCATCCTTCAGCGCAAAGGGGACAAGCCTAAGATGGATGGAGTCCGTGCTAAGTTCTTGGGGCTTGAAGATAGAACAGACGTCCTCAAGTTCCCTGAGAAAGATATAGGGGTCACCTTTCCCAGTGAAGTGAGGGAGCTTTGAAATAAACTGAGGCTTAACCTCAAAATGGTTCCCATTAGCCTCTGGTAATACGATGCATGAGGGTAGAGCTGTACGGCTCGGGTAGCATCAATCGCGTAGAGGTATGGGAGCGACAACTGGAAGCACAGGTCGAACAGGTGGGTCCAGCAACTGCTCCTCACGGAAATTAGCAGCCATTGAACCCGGACTGCGTGCGACACGAGAGGAGGAAGGTGTCGAGAAATCTATGACCGAAGCCGGATTGACAACGCTCATCGTCAAATGACCCCTCTCGTCTTGTGTCCACGAAAGCATACACAAAGGTGCACGCACACAAACCAAAACCCTTTTTTTCTCAAAGAATGTGCGTAGAGGAGAAGACGGGGGAACACAGGAGAGAAAGAATGACTCAGGAGAGAAGGGAAGAAGTCCTTATGCTACGGCGGATGGGTACCGGTAGAAGCACACAAGCAAACAAGGCTCAAGCAATCCTAAGGTCGCTATAGGTCCTTACAGCTAGACGACGCTTAACTGCGAGGTCACACGGCCTCAACACGCCTCACCTCCCTACGACGAGGACCACAAAGCCCAGCAAGTGAGCCAAGATCCGGGGCTCTCGTCTCTCCTACTATCGACAAAGTGGGCAACGCCGATCAGGTCATGATGGTCGGGACCGGATCACTCTCCTAATGCGTTCGAATTCCTTAAGGCCAATGTCTACTTGATTTTAAAATTAGGCTCTTGATTAGTGTGGTTTTTGGGGCGAAGGAAAGGGTGATGAAATCCCCCACCTTTTCTTTTATGGGACAACCCCTCCTTAGTAGCGTTTTGGAGTCCTAATCTAGCAATCAACTCTCCAAACAAACGCTCAACTCACACTTGTTTCAATGCACTTCCTACTAACTAATGCATGTTCATACGAAATGCATGAGTGAGAGTAGAAGGTGCGTACCTCATGCCAGCTCTCAGCAACAAAAAATAAAGCTAAGATAAAAGACAATCTAAATGCCTAAGTCACATACATGATGCATGACCTAAACAACAAGAATGCCTAATCTTTTGCTTTGAGTTTTAGGGTCCAAGTTGCTTAAAGAAGGTTTGATTATTGGTCTGGGAATAAACTATAAGTCAAAACATGCCAAATCAAGTCCCAGATCACTACATCAATTATGTAAACACGCCACAGAAATAAGAGAGTAAAATGAGCTCACCAGACCGCCAATTGGCGGTCTCAGGCCGCTGATTGGCGGTCTAAAGTGCCCAGAATGCCTCCAAATTTCTCCAGGTGTTCCTCCTGGCGACTCCAAGTATCCTGAAACAAAGAAAAACTACAAAACACAAATTAAATCCACTCGAATCATCCAAACAAGAGTCTGGACTGACACCTCCCCGGCAACGGCGCCAAAAACTTATTGAACGTTTTAATTTAAACCGCAAGTGCACGACTGCGATGAAGCGGTGGAAAGTACGGGTCGTCCTCAGGGAGGTGAGCAACCTCTTGTTTATCAGAAATCAAGTGGCAAAAATTGGGGGAGAAAGATTGATTATGCTACTCTACACTAAACTACGCTAAGAAGTATGAAATGCGAACGAAAGAAACAAACGATTAACTAAAACATAACTAAGAACAAAAGAAGAATGCTGGAATACAGAAATGGGAAAACCCCTAAAGGGTGGAGTGAGTGCACACAAGCAAAGAGGTGGGTGTTGAACACATTCTTTAAGCACAAATTAAGGTGGTGTTATCATTCATCGGAAGTGTCTAGATGTTGTGGCAAAACCTATCAATCTATTCACCAACTTAGTTGATTAACATTTACATATGCAAGATGTTTATTTCAGAACCTAAACAAGCATGAGAGGCGTCTAATCATTTTGGCAAAACTCATCAAGTTATAAATTCTATCCTAAACAAGCAAGCATACATTCATGTTTTATCAACACATTGGAAATAAAGCATTCAATCCATTCTCATTTGTATGTATGTACATCTACTCCACCCCCAAAGGGGATGGAACTACTCACTAAACATTACACTAATTATTAAACTAAACAAAGAAAGCATATTAATTAAGCTAATAAAACTAATGAAATGAGATTAAGCAAAGCAAAACAAGAAATATAAAACAAACAACATAATAAAGAAAACTTGTATTAAAATGACTCACATTAAAAGTAGCATCCTCCTACTTTAGTGTGTGCTTCAAGGCCTCACTTCTAGTAGGAAGAATATCCACTTAAAATATGGAGTGATTACAATGGAAGGTGAAGAGTTCTATTTATAACCATGAAAAAAGGCAAACCGGGATAATCCCCCGATGTGGGACTAAACAGATACCAAAAATAGCCTAACCATCCTCTAATACATGTGCTGGAGAAATTTTAGCGGATTTGGGCCAAAATGGACCGCCAATTAGCGGTCTTGGACCGCCCATTGGCGGTCTATATGGTTTAGATCCTGCTCATTTTTGTTGTGGGCTTTTCTTGGTATATTTTCTGGTCTTGGCTGCATTCACTTGGTTTGTTGGAGCTCCGACCCGAATCGAATTGCTAAAATACTCCCCATGATGGTGTGGAGTATTCTGTTTTGCTATTAGGTCCTTCTGTCTTACATTCAGGTCCTTCTCCCTTGCATCTTGGTCCCTAGATCTCACAATTCAGTCCTTTCTCCCAGCTTTTGGGTTCTTTTATGCTTCATCTCTTCAAACCTATTTATTCCTGAAAACTAAACATAAAACTCGTAACATATCTTTATTTAGGTGAAAGATAATGGATATAAGATACAAATATAAGTATGAAATGATGTCAATCACTCATCGTCGGGTTATTCCAACCAGACTTCACCACCCCAGCCGGTTGACCCCAAGGACCCTTCTTGTGATCCGACCTTTTCAGGCGTTGCAAAGTACAGTCAAGGCTTTGGAAATGCAAGTTAGCCAGTTGGCTCACCAATTCCATAAATGCGAGAAGGGTCAGTTCCCGAGTCAACCTGTGGTAAATCCCAGGGGTCAACCTGCTCATGCTAGGCATACTGTACACAATGTTGAAAGTGACCCTTCCCATCATGCTAATGTTATCCATACCTTGATATCGGGAAGGGTTGTCGACAACAATGTGGAAATGCCTGAAGCCAACCCGGTTGGCGAGACATCCGAGGAGAGTCTTGAGCCTGTCAAGGAAGCTAATTCTGAGACTCCTCCTCGTGATTCTTATGTCCCCAAGGCACCATTCCCTCATAGGTTGACTAAAAAACGTGATGAGCATTGGGACAAGATCGTTGAGGTACTTAGGCAAGTCAAGGTGAACATCCCGTTGTTGGACGTTGTTTAACAAATGGCACCATATGCCAAGTTCCTCGAGGACCTTTGCACCACTACGAGAAAAACAAATGTTCCCAAAAAGGCATTTTTGGCCGCCAATGTGAGCTCAATATTGACACAACCCATGAATGTCAAGTACAAGGACCTAGGTTGTCCAACTGTCTCTTGCATGATTGGGAATGTAACAATCTCTCAAGCTCTATTGGATTTGGGGGTATACGTGAATCTCCTGCCTTACTCTGTCTTTGTCAACCTTGGAATAGGCAATCTTAAACCAACGAGGACAACCCTCCAGTTGGCTGACATATCCGTCAAAATTCCACGAGGGAGTGTGGAGGATGTCCTTATCAAAATGGGTGAGTTTGTATTTCCAGGTTATTTCATCATCTTGGATACTGAACCCGTGTCCAACCCAGGAGGACAAATTCCTGTCATCCTTAGGAGGCCATTTCTTGCGACATCTAATGCTTTGATCAATTGTCGCAATGGCTTGATGAGGTTGTCGTTTGGAAACCTCACAAAGGATTTCAACATCTTCACTCTTGGTATGCAACCCGGGCTCTTCGACGACAGTGTCGGAGCCAATTTCATCTAGGACACGGATGAGCCCGAGTCATTAGGCATGTTATTGAGGTGCCTAATGACCAGGTTGCGAGTGAAGAGAATCTTGAGGAATCCTCCAGCATTTCTTGGGACGAGGAGGCACATCTGGGTGCTTGCTCCTCTTACCCCGTGGCCCTTGAGCCACTTGAAAGTAACTCTGAATCCGACAAGGACCCACCTCTGGTCGAGCTTAAACCGCTCCCCGATAGCCTAAAGTACATCTTTTTAGGGGATAATGAGACCTTGCCACTCATTATTGCTTCTGATCTTGCACAAGACCAAGAGGTTTCCCTCAAAAGAGTACTCTTTGAAAACAAAGAGGCGATCGGGTGGTCCTTGAAGGATATCAAGGGAATTAGCCCTGGTATAGTTCAGCATCAGATCCACATGGAAGAGGATTCTAGGCCCCGCAGGGACCCACAACGGAGATTGAATCCTGTACTGAAAGAAGCCGTCCGAAAGGAGGTTCTTAAGTGCTTTGATCACGGCATAATCTATCCTATCTCTGATAGTTCGTGGGTGAGTCCTGTCCATGTGATTCCCAAGAAGTCAGGCGTGACGGTTGTGGAGAATGTGCATAACGAGCATATCCCGACATGCCTGCAAACTGGCTGGCGAGTTTGTGTTAATTATCGCAAGCTCAATGCGGCAACGCGGAAAGATCATTTCCCATTGCCATTCATTGATCAGATGTTGGAAAGGTTGGCCGCACATGAGTATTATTGTTTTCTTGGTGGATACTCCGGTTATAACCAAATTCCCATCGCCCCCGAGGATCAAGAGAAAACCACATTTACTTGTCCCTTTCGCACGTTTACCTACCGTCGCATGCCCTTTGGGTTATGTAATGCGCCGACAACGATTCAAAGGTGTATGATCAGCATCTTCTCCGATATGGTTGAGCGTTTCCTTGAGATCTTCATGGACAACTTTTCCATATTTGGCGCTTCCTTTGATGAGTGCCTTCATCACTTGAGCCTTGTCCTCAAGCGATGCCGTGAGAAATGTCACTTCATGGTGAAGCGAGGGATTTTACTTGGACATGTGGTCTCAAGTAGGGGAATTGAGGTCGATCCCGCCAAAGTGGGTCTTATTGCTAATCTCCCACCGCCATGTAATGTGAAGGATATCCGCGCCTTTTTGGGGCATGCTGGATTCTATCGACGGTTCATTCGGGATTTTAGCAAAATTGCTCGACCTCTCACCGCCTTGTTGGCTACGGATGCCATTTTTGAGTTCACACCGGATTGCCACCATGCCTTTTTGACCTTGAAGAAAGAGTTGACTTCAGCTCCCATTATTAAGGCACCGGTGTGGACTGAACCCTTTGAGTTAATGTGTGATGCATCTGACTTCGCTGTGGGAGCAGTGCTTGGGCAATGATTGGACAAATTGCCTCATGTGATCTACTATGCCAGTAGAACACTCAATGATGCCCAATTGAACTACACTGTGACCGAGAAGGAATTCTTAGCAATCATATTTGCTTTGGAAAAATTCCGGTCGTACTTGATTGGCTCCCACGTGATTATCTATTCTGATCACACCGCCATCAAGCACCTCATTGCGAAGAAAGATGCAAAATCCCGACTCTTGAGATGGATCTTGTTGTTACAAGAATTCGATCTCGAGATTCGGGACAAAAAAAAGGTGTGAGAATGTTGTAGCTCACCACCTGTCTCGTCTAGAGACAACCGACCCACATGACCAAATTATTGATGACACATTTCCTAACGAGCGGTTGTTCACGATCGAAGATAACCCTTGGTTTGCTGACATCGTGAACTACCTCGTGACCGAGCACCTTTCTGTGGGTTGGTCAAAATCTGACCAAACCAAATTAGATCTTATGTCAGATTCTTCCATTGGGACGACCCCTACCTATTCAAATACTGCTCTGACCAAATTTAGATCTTATGTCAGATTCTTCCATTGGTGCATCCCAGATACCGAGTTCCAAAGTGTGCTCCATTTCTGCCACTCCAACGTATGTGGAGGACACTTTGGAGCAAAGAAAACTGCTGCCAAGGTGCTCCAATCTGGATTCTACTGGCCCTCTCTTTTCAAGGATGCTTACGACTTCTGTAAGCAATGTGATAGGTGCCAGCGCCTTGGCAGGATTGGTCGACGTGACATGATGCCTTTGCAAAGTGTCCTTGTTGTCGACATCTAAGATGTATGGGGCATCAATTTCATCGGTCCCTTCCCGAACTCATTCGGGAATGTTTACATTCTGGTGGCCATTGACTATGTGTCTAAATGGGTTGAGGCTATACCCACAAAGACCAATGACAACAAGGTGGTCACCAAATTCTTGAGGGACATTTTTGCGCGATTTGGTACTCCTCGTACCATAATCAGCGATAGGGGTACCCACTTCTGGAATCGCTCCTTTGAAGTGCTTATGAGGAATTATTCGATCACCCACAAGCTTGCGACCCCATACCATCCGCAAACTAGTGTGCAGGTCAAAATCTCTAACTGTCAATTAAAGCAAATTTTTGAGAAGACGATTAGTTCCTCCAGGAAGGATTGGTCTACTAAGTTGAATGATGCGTTGTGGGCCTTCCGCACCGTGTACAAGACCAATTTGGGTATGTCCCCATATCGGGTAGTGTACGGCAAGGCTTGCCACCTACCCATCGAGCTTGAGCATCGTGCTTTTTGGGCGATCAAGAACCTGAATATGGATATTGATCAAGCAGGAGTACAACGTAAGCTCGACATTGTGGAATTGGAAGAGCTACGCAATGATGCGTACGAGAATGCTAAAATTCATAAGTCCCGAGCCAAGATGTTTCACGATCGCATGATTTTGCGGAATGTGTTTACGGCCGGGCAGAAGGTGTTGCTCTACAATTCCCGGCTTCATCTGTTTGCGTGTAAGCTCCGTAGTCGCTGGTCTGGTCCTTTTATTGTCCAAACCGTCTATCCTCATGGAGAGGTTGACATCTTGAACCCTGGGAATGGGGACGTGTTCAAAGTTAATGGACAACGCCTCAAACCCTACTTGGAGGGGGCACCAGCCGAAGTCGAGGAGGTCATGTTCCTTCTTGAACCTCTCTCGCGCTCAACCATTCATGCTCCTGCATGAGTGGTTCAGCTTTCATGTTTGTATAGAAAAAAAAGAAAAAAAGAAAAGAAAAGAAAAAAGAAAAGACTCGTTCAGTGAGCATCGTTTGTTGTGGGCCCCAACCCTTGAGTATTTGGGCTCCATTTCTTTCACGTATTTGTATCCTTTCTTTCGCATCTCACAGATTTTGAGGGAATTCGGGTTTGTGTCCATCAACATGACCTTGAACTTCCCTTTGTATTTCATGTTGGTGAGATCTCTCATTTTCATGCATAAATCCATGTAGTATCTTGCTCACATTCATTGAGGACAATGCATGAAGTAGGTGTGGGGGGGGGGGGTGTTTTACGTGTGTACGTAGTTGAGTCTTTTTCTTTTGGTTTTATTTTCTTTTGTGTGCATTATTAGGGTCATGTTAGTGTGTTGCATTTAATATCGATATATCTGCTTGCCATGATCCTTGGGTGACTTGTCTTCTTTTGCTTGCCTAGTACTTCAAAATTTTCACATTTCTATCAAAATCTTCATGTGTTTGCGAAAGAAAATGTCTTGTAGGTTTTGTGTGTGTTTAGCATGTGCAAAACCGTTGAGAGGCAAAGTAAAAAGAAAGCTCCCAAAATTGTCTTGAACTTGATGCATTAGGATATCTAGTACAATGGCTTTAGGATTTATCGAGTCGTTAGGATGCACCCCAGTTTTCCCTTGGGGATGAGTAATCATTGGGTTTCAGTGCTCAAACATTTAAAGAAGTCCACCCTGAACCTATTGAATCAATAATTCGTGTCTGTTAACTTAAGGAAGTTTGTTGTTGTCAAGGACCCTTTAAATCTTGTTGTGAGACATTAAGTGTAGGGGTTTTGGTTCATGTGTAGATAAGAAATAAGTGAGTAGCTGTTCTCTCTTCTGGCACGACTCCTATCACTTAGGAAAGTAGGTCTGAGGGGACTTTGTGCCTGGTGCTTTCGAGTCATCTGACTTGGGATGCGCCGACCGAACTCTCGTTACACGGGTGGTAGGGATTGCCCTTTGTGGAGATTTGGGGAAAGGTGTACGTGATAGTCTAAGTCCTCATGGGCAATGATGCACGAAACCTGACCCTGGGAGAATGAAGCTCCAACTAATAAAAAGAAAAGAAAAAAAATTTAAAAATGAAACAAAAAGAAAAAAAATGCAAATAAGAACCTTAATGGACTTTACACTTTGTATCACTTGAGGATGTTGAGGTTGTCCATGTCTTTCACTTAATTCCTTATTTAACTTGCACGAATGGTTCATTAGATTAGGTGTGTGGACTGATTACCTATATAAAGTCGGCTCGTAGGATTACCGCGTCCAATGATCGACAAAATTTGTCCAACGAGTCTAGTGTCTACATTGAATAATGCATCTTGTTCGTATTTTGTGGGTATATCCGTTGAAAACCCTCAAGAGACAACACTCCTCCTCATTGGCAACAAGGGGGTTTAACGGCTTGTTGCACGTGCTAAGTGCAACCGTGATTCCTACGAAAGTGAGTTAGGATTTCTTGTTTCTCGTTTGCTTTTCTCTTTCTTTGTTTTGCTCGGGACTAGCAAAAACTTAGGTGTGGGCGTATTTGATTGACATCATTTCATGCTTATATTTGTATCTTATATCCATTATGTTACGCCTAAGCAATGCTACGTGACGAGTTTTTTGTTTGAATTTCAGAAATAAAGAGGTTTGAAGAGAAGAGCCATGAAAGAACCCAAAAGCAGGAAAAAGTACTTAATTATGAGACCTAGGGACTGAAATGCAAGGGAGAAGGACCTGAACGTAAGACCGAATGACCTAAGAGCAAAACAGAAAACTCCACACCATCATGGGTAGTATTTTGACAATTCCATCCGGGTCGGAGCTCCAATAAACGAAGTAGATGCATCCAAGACCAACAAATACATCAACACAAGCCCACAACAAAAATGAGCCCGATCCAGAACTAATAGACCGCCAAGTGGCAGTCTGTTGTCTCCGGATCTGCTCATCTTTGGCAGGCACGTGTATTAGTGTATTATTAGTCTATTTTTGGTATTTGTTTAGTCCCACATCGGGGGATTGTCCCGGATTAGCTTTTTCCATGCTTATAAATAGAACTCTTCACCTTCCATTGTACACATCTCTCTCTTGGTGGCCTTCTCCCCTACTAAGAGTGAAGCCTTGAAGCAAAACTCTGGTGGAGGAAGGGCTGCTTGTAATTTGGAGTGAGTAATAATAGAAGTTTTGTAGTTAATTGTTGGTTGCTTTAGTTTTTATATTGCTTAGTTAATTTCAATTTACATGTCTTGCATGTTTCTTTAGTCTCATGTTCTTTTAGTCTCTTTAATGTTTCTTGCTTGCTTAGATTAATTTCATTACAGTTTAATGCTTCATTTTGTTAGAGTAGTTAGTTTAAATATGTGTGAGTAGTTTCATCCCCATTTGGGGGGTGGAGAAATATGTGATATGATCATGTAGTGTATTAAGTGTGTGTTATCTTAATCCCTTAAGCTTTATATGATTTCCATAACCATCTAATGGGTTTTCACTCTTATCTTTGATATGCTAATGCTCTTGAATGAAGCTTAGCTTATGCTTTGATTAGTGGACCTATTTTATGGGGAATGATAAGGTTAGGATATGGATGGAATTAATATTGGAAACACAATTTGTAGTGTATGTACTCTTGTTGCCTTTACCTTAGTTAATGTCTTGTATGTTTTGATGATGTAGTCTTATCTTAATTCATGTGGAGGCATAGTAGGGTCTAGTCTTTATACATGAGTTCATTTAGTTTCATTCCAATTATTGTCTTGTATGTTTTAATGATGTAGTCTTATCTTAATTCATGTGGAGGCAAAGTTGGATGTAGTTTTATGATTTCATGCACTACATGTTGTGAGGAGCTTAATTGAACACACACACACACACACGTCTTTCTATTCACATTATTTCTCTACCCCCTTTGGGATTTAGTTTTTATTGCTTATCTTTCATTTCTTTTTGCATTCTAGTGTAGTTAGTGTAATCAATCTTTCTCTCCATTTTATACCACTCGCCTTCGCACAAACCAAACGTCGACACACCTCCCAGTGGACGGCCCGTATTTGCCACCGCTTCAACACGGCCGTGCACTTGCGGTTTAAATAAAACGATCAATCACAATATGGATAAACCCAGGGATCAATCTTTTGCTTTGGATTTTAAGGCCAAGTTGATTAATGGGGATTGATTTAATGATCTGGGAGCAAACTACAAGTCACAGCAGGCAAAATAGTGCTCCCAGATAACTACAATGAACAAAACAACAGAACAAAATTGAGAGATTTTGAGGCTCACCAGGCCGCCAATTGGCGGTCACTGTTGGGTCTTTCGCTCTCCAATTCCTCCAGTCGCTTCCCCTTGAGCTCTAGGATCCCTGAAACACACAAAAACTAAAAACAAAAAATTAAAACCACTCGAATCGTCCAAACCAAAATCTGGATAGAGCACCTCCCCAGCAATGGCGCCAAAAACTTGATTGATATGTTTGAATTATAACCGCAAGTGCACGGCCACGTTGAAGCGGTGGCAAATACGGGTCGATCCACAGGGAGGTGTGTCAACTTTAGTTTGTTCGAAGGCGAGTGGGAAAGAAAGGAGAGAAAGATTGATTACACTAAACTACACTAAAATGCAAAAGGAAACGGAAGATAAGCAATAAAACTAAACCCCAAAGGGGGTAGAGAAAAGAGTGTGAATACAAAGATATGTGTATGTGTGTGTGTTCAATTAAGCTCATCAAAACATGTAGTGCATGAAAACATAAAACTACATCCAACTTTGCCTCCACATGAAATATGATAACACAATATCATTAAAACATACAAGACAATAATTGGAATGAAGCTCAATAAACTCATGTATAAAGACTAGACCCTACTATGCCTCCACATGAAATAAGATAACCCAATATCATTAAAACATACAAGGCATTAACCAAGGTAAAGGCAACAAGAGCACATACAGTACAAGTCATGTTTCCTTTATCAATTCCATCCATATACTCACATCATCATTCCCCATAAAATAGGTCCACTAGTGTAAGCATAAGCTAAGCTTTATTCAAGAGCATCAGCATATCAAAGACAAGAGTGAAATCCCATTTTATGGTTATGGAAATCATATAAGGTTTAAAGGATTAAGATAACACACACCTAATACATCACATAATCACATCACATATTTCTCCACCCCCCAAATGGGGATGGAACTACTCACTAATCATTACACTACAACCTACAGTAAAATGAAACATTGTACTGAAATGAAATTAAACTAAGCAAGCAAGAAATATTAAAGAAGCTAAAAGGAAAGGAATGTAAAACTAAAGAAGCATACAAGAATTAAAAGACAAGATTAAAAGAAACTAAGAATAATTATTTTATTAAAATGACGCACATTGAAGGTAGCACTCTTCTCCACCTTGAGTTTTGCTTCAAGGCTTACTCCAAGTAGAGAGAATGCCACAAAGCAATGGGTGTATACAAAAGGAGGAGTTCTATTTATAGCGATAGAAAAAGGTAATCCGGGACAATCCCCCAGTATGGGACTAAACATATACCAAAAATAGCCTAAACAAACACTAATACATGTGCACGCAAAATCGTAGTGGATCCGGAGAGATCCGGACCACCAATTAGAGGTCCCAGACCGCCAATTGGCGGTCCATAAACTCTGGATCCGGCTGGAATTTGTTGTGGGCTTTTCTGGATTTCTTTGTCGGTCTTTGATGCATATACTTTGTTTATTGGAGCTCCGACCCTAATTGAATTGCCAAAATACTCGTCATGATGGTGTGGAGTTTTCTGTTTTGCTCTTTGGTCCTTCAGTCTTACGTTCAGGTCCTTCTCCCTTGCATCTTAGTCCTCGAGTCTCTCAACTTAGTCATTTTTCCTATCTTTTAGGTCCTTTCATGCCTCTTCTCTTCAAACCTGTTTATTTCTCAAATTCAAACATAAAACTTGTCACGTAGCATTGCTTAGGTGTAAGATAATGGATATAAGATACAAATATAAGCATGAAATGATGTCAATCAGCCATCTATGATAGACCAAGGAATGACCCATATTGATCATCATATAACCCCATATGGAAGAACCACCATAACTTTTCATGAATCCAAAACAATGCCCAAGGTGGTCGTTCAAACTTCTCTAGACCACCTAATAGACCACACCAACCTCCCATGCATTCACAATCTTTTCAGCCACCCCAAACCCATATCACTAACCCACCAAGTTTCGCAAATTCCAACATTCTAGAAATCCGATTCAATTTGCTTCACACCTTGACTCGTGGACTTGAGAACTCAATTAAGATTTTATGTCATCCACAAGTCAAGTTCTCACTTCAAATCAGCAGATCATCAAATCTCTTGAGCTTTAGATTGGTCAATTGGCTCAGTCTGTACATGAGAGAGAGCGAGGGACTCTCCCTATCCAGCCTGAGTCTAATCCCCGCACCTACCGACAACCACACTTGCAAAATGAGAGTTTGGTACCTCGGGGGCGGCAAGTAAACCATGTGGAGGAACCAGTTTACCATGTTAAAGTCATTGTAACATTAAGGAATGGAAAGCAGGTTGACTATCACATTTCCTTGCCGCCACCACCATCTGTGCAACCGCTCGTTGGGAATGATGGTGAGAAAGAGGCTGAGGGTGAGGGTAATACACCAACGCCTCCTTCTCTGGCACCGCAGAAAACCTACCTGCCAAAAGCTCCATATCCTAGTAGGTTAACCAAAAAGCAGAGGGACACAATGGATAAGATATTAGAGGTCTTCAGACAAGTGAAGGTTAACATCCCCTTGTTGGATGTCATCCAACAAATACCTCAATATGCTAAAGTGTTGAAGGATATCTGTATAACAAAGAGGAAGACCAATGTTCTTAAGAAAGCATTCTTAGCTATGAGTGTGAGCTCACTTTTGTCCAATCATACATACACAAAGTATAAAGACCCTGGTTCTCCTACTATTCAGTGTATGATAGGGGACACTAGCATGAGTAATGTATTGCTTGATTTAGGATCAGTGGTCAACCTCCACCCATTTTCTATTTATCAACAGTTGAACTTGGGAGAATTGAAACAAACTAAGATCACCGTCCAATTGGTGGATAGATCCATTAGTGTCCCAAAGGGGATTATTGAGGACGTGCTCATCAAAGTTGGAGGTTTTATATTTCCAGTAGATTTTGTCAACCTCAATACCAACCCTGTTGCAAACGCCCACTCTCAAATACCTTTGATTTTTGGTAGACCATTCTGGCAACCTCCTACGCCTTAATTAATTGTAGAAATGGTCTCATGAAGCTCTCATTCGGTAACATGAGTGCCGAGTTTCATGTGTTCAACTCTGGTAGGCAACAATAGCCATTGAACCAACATTTAAATCTCAACCTCATCCGCCAATTAAAGAAAACACCGTAAAATCAACAAACACCCCTAACACCAATGCAACCTGTTGAGAGTGTTTGTGTGCCCAGTGAAAACTCATTTCCTATCTTGCAATGCAACAGAGTGAGCCGACATTAATCATGAATATACAAAGGGAGTATTTGTTGGATGATTCAGTTGAGACTATAAGCGGGGGGACACATCTCATCATATGCCCATACCAGAATGTGTCTTTACCCCGTGTCCCATGGCCATTGAGCCCCTTGATCTTCATCTTGATTCCAACAAGGACCCGCCTGCGACCGAGCTTATGCCTCATAATATAAAAGAGGTTGGGTGGTCCTTGTTGCATGACTTGGGGAAGCCCCATTCTTAGTGAGATTGGTGTGTCACATTCCTCGAATCAACTTGAGGAACTTATTCCGATGCACCCACCTATTGGTTGGAAGGTTTTGTTCGACGAGCAACTAAACCCTAATGAGGCAACACAACTCCAATCATTCATGTTGCCTACGCCCAACCAATAACATGAGGGGTTCGAGCCTTTCAGTTCTGACCTTACACCCGTCATGAGACCTCAGACTACCAATGAAGCATGACTCGGTGTTCTCATTGGATGTTCCTTGACCAAATGATTATGAGAATATCTTTGTTGATGTATATATCTTGTTTAGAAGAAGAAAAAAGAAAAAAAACATAAAAGACTACACAACTGAGCAATGGTTGTTCTGGCCCCAACCCTTGAGTATTTGGGCAACATTTGTTTGACATATTTGTCTCCCTTCTTAAGTATCTCACAGATTTTCGGGAATTCGGGTTTATGTCCATCAACTTATCTAACTGCATGGGATCGACCACTTTACTGCAAATTTAGTTGAAAAAGGAACACATCTTTATTATTGCATGTCTAACATCTTTCGGTAATATGGATATCAGTGCTACAAGTAACAACTGTTGCATTAGAGTGTAACAATCGTGTGACTTCATCCCCACAAGTTTTAAATCCTTCATAACAACAAGACTACTAATATTTGAAGAATAATCTTGTGGAAACCTTAGATCTTGCAAACACTGACAAAAAATCTTTTCTCCTTTCTACACAATGTATAACTAGCTGGTGGTAAGTAATTCATGTCTCCTTTCTTCTCAGGTGCCAACATTGCTCGTATACCAAGGTCAACAAGATCAAATCTAGCAGTATATCCATCTTTGGTTTTACCAGGTATGTTCAACAGAGTGCCAACAAGACTATCACAAACGTTTTTCTCTACGTGCATCACATCAATACAATGTCTAACTTCTAAAATTTTCCAGATAGGGAGATAAAAAAATATGGATTTTTTTCCAAAGACTTTTGTCTTTTGCTCGGCTGTATGGTTTTCCAAATTCACATTCAACATTCATTACATGTTAATACACCTTTCCGACGCTAATTTCAACTGGCGAATTCTGAAACTCCTATTTTCCATTAAATACCTTCTTCAACTTACGATAAGGATTGGAGTTCGGAAAAAATCTCCGATGCCCATGATAGACGGTCTTAGAACCATTAAACAGTTGCAAGGAGCATGTATTCTCTTCGAAAATTGAACAAGCTTTATGACCTTTGACCGAATATCCAGACAGATTACCATAAGCTGGAAAGTCATTAATCGTGCAAAATATCATTGCCCACATTACAAATGACTGTTGATGAGAAGCATAAAAAACTGGCTCTCCGACATCCCACAATCTCATTAGGTCATCAATTAAGGGTCTTAAATACAAATCTATGTCATTTTCAGGTTGTTTCGACCAGAAATCATTAAAGACAACATAATATATTTGCATTTCATACATAACCACGAGAGCAAATTGTAAATTACAAGCAGAACATGCCAAGTGTAGAATCGTAAGGGTCTCTAATTCTAATCACTTTTAGACTAATTACCTACTTGTTTAAGCAATCAAGTATATGCAGTGAAATTTTAACAAATAAACAAGCAAGTAAAGAATACAACGCAAACCGCAAAATGGCCCAGTGATTTTTATAGAGGTTCGGCCTCCCACCTACTTCCTCTCTTGCAAGTTCCGCTCGCGTCTTCGCTATCAACCTCGTTCCGGGCCGAGATTAAGCCTTTTACTAAACAAGCTCCACGAACGCCCTCGTGAGCTTGACTTTCTTCTATCACAATCCGAGAGGAACACTTTGGGCTTTCACCGAAGTCCTTTCCTCTTTATAACATATATGTTGAGTTGAACACACTCTCTAACTTGAGCACTCTTAGCTTAGGATGTGAAATTGATTCTAAAGTGTGGAAGTGTAAGCTTGGAGAGTAGATTTGGGGATTGGGAGACTTAGAGTTTTCTCTTAAGTGTATATCACAAATGGAAGTGTAAGAGTTGTGTGATTGTATCATAGGAACACCAACTTATAAGCTCTAAGTGAGTTATAGCCGTTGGGACAAGTTTGGTAAGTGTTTGTGGAAGAAACACAAAACAACAAATTACAGGACCACAAACTAAATGAGTTTGGTCGACCGGATCGGGCATAACAGTCGACTGATAGGCAAATTTGAACTCGGTTCGGTCGACCGATAAAGGTGCGGTCGACCGGATCAGGCTATAACGTAGGTAAACATAAGTTATCGGTCAAACACCGAATATGGTTCGATTGACCGAATACTAACAAGCTCTATGGGGTTGACAAACATGATCAAATTCGGTCGACCAAAACAAGGACCACGGTCGACCGAAAACAAACATGCAGCTTGGGTTTGTCGAGACATCTTAAGTTCGGTCGACCGATAGGAAAAAGTATTTTTTGGGGTATATGTAAATAATACGAATACGATCGTTGGAATAAAATGACAATTCAAACGGTCGGAAATTTGTGTTGACTCAGTCGACCGAAAAGGTTTGGACTGTCGACCCAAACCGAGCAGTAAAACACTAACAGGATAATTTATCACTCGATCCACCGAACGGTCTGTTTCGGTCGACCTAACGTGGGCAGACAATTCTGGTTTTGGTTTGGTGTTTTCCGGTCTCAGTTTTGGTGATCTATTGAAGTTCAAATGATATGAAATTTTGTGTGTGACTTCTATAAGGAACCTAGTGTGTGTTTGAGTAGTTTTTACCTCAAGTATGCTCAATTACACAAAGTTCCTAAGCGCAAAGAAATGCAAATTACATGTCTTCAAATGAGCTTGATTGTATGTGTTGACTTGATTTCCTTTCTTCTTGAGTCTTGATCACCTGTAGAAGTTAGCACAAAGTAATATATATGCAATGAAATATGTGTGCTACTCTACATTGATTATAATTAAGATTATGTTGATTAAATCATCAAAACACAGATTACGGCCAAAAAGCCAACACCAAGAACTGTGAATGCTACTCAAACTACCGAAAGGATTCATTCCGTATGTTAAGTGTCCAAGTCGTACATTCTTGGATTCTTCACCAAACACAGGATAGTCGTAATCTATTTTTTCCATTGAGGTGAATCAGGAGGATGACGTAGCAACTGATCATTTGGTTTCTCACGATCAACATATCATGTCATGTTTTTGGAATCCTCCTTACCCGCAAAAAAATGTTTAAGCCTTGGTATAATTATCGAATGATACCACAAAATCTTAGCAGGAGGTCCATTGATTTTTAGGTCATCAGCCTCTATATTGTGGTTCAGTCTGCTGCGTTTCATATTTTATCGTGAAATATTACACCTGGGACAAGAATGTAAGTTTTCAAACTCACCCCTATACAATATACAATCGTTCGGGAATGCATGTATCTTCCTATATTCCATTCCCATAGGACACAAAACTTTCTTAGCATCATAAGTTGTATATGGCATCTCATTATCATCTGGAAGCATATCTTTCAATAGCTTCAACAATGATGTGAAACTGACATCGGTCCAACCATTTCCTGCTTTTAAATTGTACAACTTCAACACCGCTGACAATCTTGTGAATTTGATATAACCCTATACAATGGCTTCTCATTGTCACTCAACAATCTACCAAGTAAACTGGGGTTGGATGAAAACGTTTCAGCCATATCCTGAACCATTTCGTCTAAGTGATCTCCCACACTAACATTGTCTCCTTCATTCTTGGAACAACTAAATGATTCATTTTCGTCGTGTCATATCCATCGTCTGTAACTTGGGTCGAAACGTTTCTCAAACAAATGATCATTTATTTTCCAAAAAGTTAGCAGTGACATATTATGACACTTATTGCATGGACAATACGCCATGTCGTTGTCATTCTTGTTTTAAAATGTTTTTGGCAACCTCTAAGAGCATATTCACTTCGTTCTCATACTCATCACTCAATCAATTTGAAAGAATCCACTCTCGATCCATTTCAATCTAAACATTAAGAAAAATGATAGTTATTATTGAAGAAAATAAATAAAACTTCAATTTAAAAGGTGTTCGTAGATGAGAAGATCCGAGGACAAGAAGATGAGAAAAGAATGATTCAGGAGAGACGAGATGAGGTCCTTAATCTAGTGTGGGAATAAGGAATGTTAGAAAGCTAACTAAGCAATCAAGTCCAAAGCAAGCTTAAAGTCCAATATAGGTCGTTAGTACTAGACGACACCTAACTTCGAGGTCCCACCGAGGACCACTAGTCTGTAGGAAATTAAGAACCCGGAGGTCCCTAAAATCTTAGGGAGACTAGACGGGCAACGACGTTCAGGCCGAAATGGTCTTAAACATCGAGGACCACTAGTCTGTAGGAAATCAAGAACCCAGAGGTTCCTACAATCGCAGGGAGACTAGATGGGCAACGACGTTCAGACCATAACGGTCTTAAACAGGTCCATCTCCTTAATACGTCCGAAAATCCTAGGGTCCAATGTCTAATTGATTTTATTAAGACTCTTTTATTAATTGGTTTTTGGGCCAAGGAAAGGGTGAAAAAATTGCCCACGTCATCTCCTATACGTGACTGCCCCCAAGTGTTTTTCATACCTTAATCTAACAAACAACACACCAAACAAACAATCACCTCACCCTTGTTCCAATGAAGGTCCTACTAACCAATGCGTGTTTTTGATGAATGATGAGTGAAAGAGATTACATACCTTACGCCAGCAATCTACGATAGAAATCGTAAAATAAATAATAAATACATTGAATGGAAATCCTATATGATGAATGACTTAGCAAATATTGTCTAATCTTTTCCTTTAGGTTATTAAAGGCCAAGTTGCTTAAGGGGGTCAATGAGTTATTATCAGCATATTGAAAATTCAATAAAGCAAGGCAATAAACATTTTAAATATTAAAAGGAAGTATTAAAACAATTACTTGGATTGACAGAAAAACATTTTAAACAAAAAATATCATGTTATTAATAACAATTGGGAATAAAATTTTATTGAAATTTTGGAAGAACCTCCCATTAAAAATTTATATGTAAAATTACTCAAATCCTGGAATTAACAAGAAAAATGTATATCTACTCACATTCACATCATGTATTTCTACACTACATCACATTCACATTACAAATCTAGTCATGTTGAAATACACATGTACGAGATCCTTGAAGAATGTTAGATTATTTACATTCAAATTTACTCAATAATGCATCCCAAACAACATAACATCATTACTTAATGAAACATCCCAATCAGCAAACATTCCAAAACCTTTCTATTTCAACTAATCTTTACTGTTAATTACATGAGAAAATCATTTCATTTTTCTGATCAAATTAAATAAAATCAAGTTACCAAGTTATTAATTTACGTGTAAAAAAATTTAAGGCTACAAAATTTTCTGATCACACAAGATGAGTAAGTTGGTGAAGCATGTAAATCTAACAAGGCATATACCGAACAGAGGCTGTGGTGGCTACGGGGACGGTGGTTGTCGTGGAGGCTACGGCGATGGACTAAGTGGAGGTTGTAGAGGCTACAATAAAGGTCAAGAAGGTAGCAGAGGCTATAATGGAAGTCAAGGTTGAAATGTAGGTCGCAGAAGCTGCGGTGAAGGGGGCTAGGGTTCGGTCGGGGTCAATGCGATAGCTGCAGTGGATTTGGTCGGAGTCAAGGCGGTGGCCGGCTGTTTGGTCGTGGTTCAGTCACAAGGAGGTTAGGGTTCGGTTGCAGTTTGGTCGCAATGGGGTTAGGGTTTGGTCGAGGAGGAGAGGTCGGGGTTTTTCTTGCTGTTAAAAGATTAAAAACTGTAGAACGGTTCAAGTATAAAGACCTATAGACGTCGGCTGTACAAATAGCCGACATTTATACTCTGACCTCACGCCCAATAGACGTCGAATGTAAAAAGAGTCGACGTCTATACTCCGACATCTCAACAAATAGACATCAACCTATCATACAACCGACGTCTATACCCAACCTCTCAACAAATAGACGTCGTTCTATTATACAGCCGACGTCTATACCTCGAGCTCTCACCCAATAGATGTCAGTCGTATCAATATCCGATGTTTATAGCTATAGACATCGACTGTTAATACGACTGACGTCTATTAGGCGAGGAGTATGCCCTGTTCTGCTTTAGTGTTAATGGGAACATGGAGGAGGATGTGTACATAGTACAACCTCAAGGTTTTGAAGATCCAAAGAATAACGAGAAAGTATGCAAGCTTCAATGATCCATTTATGGATTGAAGCAAGCATCAAGGAGTTGGAACAAACACTTTAACGAGGAAGTCATAAAGATTCACTTCGTCCAAAGTAAGGAAGAGCGATGTATATACAAGAAGGTTAGTGGAAGCCACATAGTGTTTTTGATCTTATACGTCGATGACATACTCCTCATGGGAAATCATATACCTTTGTTGGAGCAAACGAGAAGTTCATTGAAATCTGCATTTTCAATGAAAAACATGGGTGAGGCTCAATACATCTTGGGAATCAAGATATATAGAGATAGATCTCATAGACTCATTATCCTAAGTCAATGTGCATACATTGACAAGGTCTTGGAAAGGTTCAGCATGAACAATTCCAAAAAGGGCAATGTGCCAATGAGTATGGGTGTGCAACTCAAGAAGTCTCAACGTGTTGAATCACGTAAAGACCGACTACAAGAAAGATATTCCTTATGCTTCGGCAATATGATCAATCATGTACGTGATGACTTGCACAAGACATGTCTCGTGTGCTTTAAGCGTGACAAGTCGTCACAAATCCAACCTAGGTCTTGATCATTGGACTGCGGTCAAGAATGTTCTAAGGTACCTTAACCGGACCAAAGATAAGTTTCTTGTTTACGAAGGACAAAGGGAGCTAATAGTCGAGGGCTATTCAGATGTGAGTTTCATGGGTGATCTGGACGATAGGATGTCACAATGAGGATATATCTTCCTTTTAAATGGTGGAGCCGTGAGTTGGCGTAGTTGGAAGCAAACCACTACGGCCGACTCAACCACAGCTTCTGAAGTAATGGATATCGCTGAAGCGAGAAAGGAATGAGTGTGTTTTAAGAAGTTCGTTAAGGAGGTTGGAATAGTTCCCACGAGCGAGGGATGAGAAAAGCTATTTTGCAACAATAATGCATCTATCTTGCAAATCAAGGATCCCAAATCCCATCACAAGGTGGAATACATGGATTATAAGTATTTTATCACACGTGACTTCATCAACGAAGAGAAATAGATTTATTACGGGTGGACACGAACATCAACACAATTGATCCATTCACGAAACCCTTATCCCAAGCCAAAGGCAAAATGCATTTCGAGCCCATGGGTCTGAGAAACCCTGTGGAGTTGCTTGATGAGTCATTTGAGAGGGTTACCCTAGTTATTATTATTTTATACATTGAGAATGTATGTGAAAGAAAACTTTTATAACAAGTGGGAGATTGAAGGGAATGTGTTCTAAAAGTATTCTTTTATATGTCAATTATTATGAATTGAATGTGCAAACATTTTATTCCTTGATTAAAAGTATTCGTCTTTTGGAAGTGTTAAGGAAGATGTTCTTGGTCCTGAACTGTAGCGCTCTAAAAGATAATTGTTTACATAAATCAAAAGTTGTTCACGATCATGGTAATTGACATGGAACAATAATTACCGAGATAACATTGTCGTGTTGGTTAAAGAGTATTGTAGCTCTCCAAATATTTAACAACACGAGTATATAAAAGAGGAAAATTGTTACTTTTATATATTGAATAGACCTAGCAAGTGAAACATTATGGAATTGTGTTATGTGTCATTAATATTTCACTATGTCTTGAATCCTAAGATATGAGACTTATGTCTTTAAAAATGAGTGTTTAATTTGATTATTGTCAAAAGTTATCAATGAGCATGGTGATAAAGACAATAGTTTGTTGAGCACGACTTGTGCTAGAAAAATAATTTATCAAAAGATTATCATTGTCCATCTTTACTTGAGTAATGATATTAGTGGGCCCCTTGATAAAGCAAAATTATAATGTGCACAATATGACTTGTGTTAAGTTACATATTTATAATTAGCTTAAGAGATCAGGAAATGAATATATATTACAAAGGTGACACATTTCTACTTTGTATAATATTCTTAATATCATGAGGCAAATGATAGACACAAGTGATGTTCATACATCACTAAATGGATCGTGTTTAGTTCGAGTGAACAAGACATCTTTGCTAATTGGGTAACTATAATGTGTAGCTAGATACCACTAATAGTTTGTGAAATTAAGTGTTTAATATCACTGTCAATATAACTAAGATCCTCCTATATGTCACACTACAAAACTGGGAAACAAGAAGTTTGATTTTATGTTCATATGATGTATCGAGTTTCATGTGAAATAGTATACATGTGGTGAATTGATAAAATCAATATGTTGTGAAAACAACATAGTTAGAATCATCAATGAATTCATATGAGATGTGTGTATTATGGGGTGTAATGTTTTCACATTACATATGATAATGTGTTACATGATATATGAATTCGCTAAAAACCCCAAAGACCAAATTTTGTTGAATATAAATCCAAAATTTGATAAAGGCAAAAAACGGACAAAACAGTCGAATGTTTTCAGAGACCGGTCGACCGGAAATTCGGCTCTGGTGGAGAGATGCTACTTGTAATGTGGGTGAGAAATAAAGAATGTTTTGTTAAGTTTCTTATTGTTTCTTTTAATTCTTGCATGCTTAATTAATTTTGTTGGTCTTAATCTTAGTAGAATTAATTAACATGTTTCCTTTTCCTAGCTTCATTAGGTTAATTTCATTTTATCTCGTTTTCTTGATGAGTAGTGAGTAGTCCGTCCCCCTTTGGGGGGTGGAGATGATGTACATTTATGTTTTGAGGTTTTGAATGTTTGACAAATTTAGATTGTGTAGACTTGAATGTTTTTATATTAATCGGGTTTGTTTTATTCATCTACATGTTGGGGGATTTTTGATGGGTTTTGTCATAAGATTTAGACACTTCCTATGCCTGGTTTCCTCATGTTTATTGACAGAAATTTTTTGTTGGATATGCTACATTTTAGTCGTGAGTTTGTATTAGCGTTTAATTACTTGATTGATTGAAGAAACTTTGTTTTGATGGGTTTTGCCATAACATTTACACACTTCCCATGCTTAGCTTTGTTCTTCACATGAGTTCCTGGTTTTTTATGAGTCTTGTCATAACTTTTAAACACTTCTCATGCTAAGCCTCGTGATTGACATCATTTCATGCATTCATTTATGTCTTATATCCATTATTCTGAATATAATAATGCTACGTAACGAGTTTTATGTTTAAGTTTAAGGAATAAACATGTTTGAAGAGAAGAGGCATAAAAGGACCTAAAAGAAGGAAAAAAGACTGAGTTGTGAGACTTGAGGACTAGGATGCAAGGGAGAAGGACCAGATTGAAAGCCCAAAGGACCAATGAGTAAATGAAGAAACTCCATACCATCATGACGAGTATTTTGGCAATTTTGGTCGGGCCTAAACTCCAACAATTGACTTGGGTGCATCAAACATTAAGACAACAACCCAGCAAAGCCCAACCAAAATCTAGAGCGGATCCGGACTCTTTAGACCAACAATTGGTGGTCGGGTTGCCTTCGGATCCGACACTCTTCGAGCAGATCATGTATTACGGAGGATTATATCTATTTTTGGTGTTGTATTAGTCTCACATCGGGGGATTGTCTATGATTACCTTTTTCTATGACTATAAATAGAAGTCTTCACCTTCCATTGTAATGACTACATACTTGGTGGCTATTCTTCCTACTTGAAGTGGAGTCTTGGAGCAAATACTAAAGTAGGAAGATGCTACTTGTATTGTGAGTCTAAATTTAATAAAAGTTTCTTTGTTATGTTGCTTGTTTCATGTTGCTTGCATACTTAGTTTAATTTCATTTCATTAATCTTAGTAACTTAGTTAATATGTTTTCATTTCTTAGGATAATAATTAGTTTAATGGATAATGAGTAGTTCCATCCCCTTTGGGGGTGGAGTTGATGTTTTATACATGCAAAAGAGAATGGAAATGAATGCTTTGTATGAAATGTGTTGATAAACATAAATATATGCTTGCTTGTTTAGGATAGAACTTGTAACTTGATGAGTTTTGCCACAAATATTAGAAACCTCTCATGCTTGTTTAAGTTCTGAAATAACCAACTTTTGTATGTGAATATTAATCAACTAGGTTAGTAAGGGGATTGATAGGTTTTGCCATAATCATTAGACATTTCCTATACATGAAAATACAACCTTCATTTGTGCTTAATGAATGTATTCTTCACCATCTCTTTGCATGTATGCCTCACTCCACCCCTTAGGGGTTTTCATCTCTGATTTCTAGCTTACTTATCAAGTTTCTTAGTTTAGTTTTAGTCCATTGTTTGTTCTTTTCTTTTGCATGTGTTACTTACTAGTCTTGAGTAGTGTAGCTTAGCGTAATCTACAACTCTTCTCCCCTTTTTCACCTTCTGATTTTGGTCATACCAGAGGCTGCTCACCTCCCTACGGACGACCCGTACTTGCAGTCTAAATCTAAAACGAACAAACAAGTTTTTGGTGCCATTGCCCGGGAGGTGCCAGTCCAGACTCTGGTTTGGACGATTCAGGTGGATTTAATTTTTTGTTGGTAGTTTTTCTTTGTTTCAGGAGACTTGGAGACACAATGGCAGGCAGTTGGAGAAGTTTGGAGGCAAACTTAGCTTGTTGGACCGCCAATCAGCGGCCTAAGACCGCCAACTGGCGTTCTGGTACGCTTCTCTCCACTTCTTCTTTCTGTGTCTTGTTTCTTTATCGAGGTCTGGGGATTAATTTGGCATGTTTTGACTTTTAGTTTGTCTCCAGATCAATAATCAATCTCCCTTTATGCAACTTGGACCCTAAAACCCAAAGCAATAGATTAGGCATTCTTTCTTGTTTAGGTCATGCATAATGTACTTGACTTAGGCACGTAGATTGTCTTTTATTTTAGCTTTACTATCAATTGCTGAGTGCTGGTGTGAGGTACGCATTTCCTACTCTCATTCGTGCATTTCATATGAACATACATTAGTTAGTAGGAATTGCATTGCAACAAGTGTGAGTTGAGCGTTTGTTTGGAGAGTTGATTGCTAGATTAAGACTCCAAAACGTTACTAAGGAGGGGTTGTCCTATATAAGATAAGGTGGGTTATTTCATCACCCTTTCCTTCTCCCCCAAAACCACACTAATTAAGAGCCTAATTTTAAAATCAAGTAGACGTTGGCCCTAAGGATCTCGGGCACATTTGGAGAGTGATCTAGTCATGGCCTGATAGGCGTCGCCCGCTCTGTCGATAGTAGTAGAGACGATATCTTCGGATCTTGGCTCGCTTGGTGGGCTTTGTGGTCCTCTCGTAGGGAGGTGAGGCGTGTTGAGGCTGTGTGACCTCGCAATTAGGCGTCGTCTAGCTGTAAGGACCTATAGCGACCTTAGGATTGTTTGAGCATTGTTTGCTTCTGTGTTTCTACCTGTACCCACCCGCCGTAGCATAAGGACTTCTTCCCTCCTCTCCTGAGTTATTCTCTCTCTTCTGTGTCCTCCCGTTTTCTCCTCTACGCACATTCTATTTTAGTTGTCGAAAAAAAAAGGTTTTAGTTTGTGTGTCTGCAATTTTGTGCATGCTTGTTTGGGCACGTGATGAGAGTTACCATTTGACGAGGCGGGTAGTCAATCCTGCCTCGGTAGTCGATTTCTCGATGTCTTCATCTTCTCATGTCGCATACGGTCCGGGTTCCATGGTTGCTCAGTACCATGAGGAGGAGCAGTTGTTGGACCCACCTGTCCCACATGTTCTTCCTATTCTTGCTCCCATACCTCTCCGTGATCAATGCAACCCCAGCCGTACTGTTCCACCCTCATGCATCGTATTCCCAGAGGTGAATGGGAACCACTTTAAGGTTAAGCCTTAGTTTATATCCATGCTCCCTCTTTTAACTGGGAAGGGTTACCCTATATCTTTCTTAGGGAATTTGAGGAGGTCTATGCTATGTTCAAGCTGCAACAACTTAGCACAGACTCCATCCATATTAGGCTTGTCCCCTTTGCACTGAAGGATGATGCCAAGAAGTGGTTGTACAGCAACAAGGCGAATGCCTTTAGGACTTGGGATGAGTTTCAATCTGCATTCCTCAAGAAGTACTTTCCAAATCATCGGACTCAAAAACTGAGGAATTAAATCAATTCATTTTATCAGCATGAGACTGAATCATTCCATACATACTTAGAGAGGTTCAAGGAGCTACTATCCTCATGCCCTCACCATGACATCGAGTTGTGGTGCTTGTGTCAGATTGTGGATGAAGGTCTTCACATCCCGTCTCGAACGCTCCTTGAGTCCATGTGTCAAGGAGAGTTCTTAGGAAAGGATGAAAGGGAGGCATGAGCCTTCCTAGAAGACCTCGGTGAGAAAACCATGCAGTGGGAGAGTGTGAGGGAACCACCAGCATCATCTAGCATTGGAGCAAGTCTCGCAAATCCAACTCGACTAGATCGGGTGCCGCATTTGGTGTCGATACCATTACGGCCACCGAGGCACGCATGGCGGCCCTAATGCACCATATGGATTTGATTGAGCTCCAAAACCAGCACGATGTGTCACATATGTCTGCATCTGGTCCATTTCCTTGTCATCTATGTGGTAGGATAGGTCATATAGGAGGTGAGTGTGCATTTATTCCTCCTGAGATGGAACATGTCAATGCCATCTATGATAGATCCAGGAATGACCCATATTCATCTTCATATAACCCTGGATGGAGGAACAACCCTAATTTTTCATGGAACCATAACAATGCCCCAAGTGGTCCTTCAAACATCTCTCGACCACCTAACCGACTACACCAACCTCCCATGCATTTACAGTCTCATCACCAACCCGAAGCTCAAAGTACCAACCCACCAGGTTTCCCAAATTCTAACTTGAAAACCCGGTTTAATTCGCTTGAGAACTTAACTCGTGGACTTGAGAACTCTGTAAAAAAACTTTATGTCATCCACGAGTCAAGTACTCACTTTGAATCAGCAGACCATCAAATCTATCGAGCTTCAGATGGGCCAACTCGCTCAATCTGTGCATGAGAGAGAGAGGGAGTCTTCCTAGCCAACCTGTGGCTAACCCCCGTGCTCAACATCACTCGAACATGCAAAATGCAAGTTCAAGACGGCAGGGGGGTAAGTGAACTACGTGGTAGAACCTGTGGACCACGTCGATGCCATTGTGACCCTGAGAAATGGGAAGCAGGTCAACAAGCACGTTTCCTTGCCAGTAAATCCTTCTGTGCAACCCATTTGTGGGAATGATGGTGAGAAAGAGGCCGAGGGTGAGAGTAATACACCAATGCCTCCTTCTCTGGCATCGCAGAACACATCCCTGCCAAAAGCTCCTTATCCTAGTAGGTTGTCTAAGAAACAGAGTGAGTGTGGATAAAATGCTGGAGATATTCAAGAAACTGAATGTCAACATTCCTTTGTTAGACATGATTCAACAAATACCTCCCTATGCAAAATTCCCGAAGCATCTTTGTACGACTAAGACGAGACAGCTAAATTCAAGTTGTTAGTCAAGAACTTCTATTTGGATGATCCTTACTTATTTAAGTATTGTGCCGATCAAATCATAAGGAGGTGAATTCCTGACGACGAGATTCAGAGCGTCTTGTCCTTTTGCCATAAAGAGGCATGTGGTGGGCACTTCGGTGCCAAGAAAACCGTTGCCAAAGTACTCCAATGCGGTTTTTACTGGCCTACGTTGTTCCAAGACGCTTTTGCATTTTGCAAAGCATGGGATAGATGCCAACGTGTGGGCCGCAATGGAAGACGTGATATGTTGCCACTCAATACTATCTTAGTGGTCAACATCTTTGATGTTTGGGGAATTGACTTCATGGGTCCTTTCCCCATGTCCCATGGTCACACCTACATTCTTGTGGCGGTCGATTATGTGTCAAAGTGGGTTGAAGCAATCCCCACTCGCACTAACGATCACAAGGTTGTGATCAAATTTCTTAAAGAACACATCTTTGCGAGGTTTGGGACACCTGGTTGTATCATAAGTGATCGGGGGACACACTTTGTGAACCGATCCCTCGAGGCAGTGTTGAGGAAATATTCCGTCACGCACAAGTTGTCCACACCTTATCATCCTCAAACCAGTGGGCAGGTGTAAATTTCCAACCGTCAACTCAAGCAAAATCTTGAGAAAATGGTTAATGCTTCAAGGAAAGATTGGTCGGTCAAGCTTACTGATGCATTTTGGGCTTTCCGCACTGCATTTAAAACCGACCTTGGTATGTGCCCTACCAGCTAGTATATGGCAAAGCTTGCCATCTTTTGGTAGAGCTTGAGCACCGGGCATTGTGGGCAATCAAACATCTGAACATGAGTCTTGATGTTTCCGGTGTCAATCGCAAGCTAGACCTCAACGAGCTGGAGGAGTTGAGATATGAAGCGTATGAAAATGCCAAGATCTGCAAGCCCCGCACTAAAAAAATTACGACTGCTTGGTCCGAATCAAAACCTTCACGGTGGGACAAAAGGTCTTGTTGTATGACTCTCGCCCCACTTGTTTCCGGGGAAACTTCGGAGTCGTTGGTCAAGGCTCTTTATTGTTTTAACCATCTTCCCTCGTGGGACGATTGAGATTTAGAATCCAAGGAATGGGGACGTGTTCAAAGTTAATGGACAACGCCTCAAACTGTACTTGGAATGGACCACGACAGAGGTCAAGGAGGAAGTCGTGTCTTTACACGAACTCCCCGAGGTTGTGGTCACTTGACGTGACCCATCGCTTCATTTGGTTGTAGATATCTTTGTTAAAACAAAAAACAAAAAAAGTGAAAAAATGAAGAAAAGAAAAATACAAGTGCCTTTTGGATATTTTCCCTTTTCGTTTGTTAAAAACGTGTTTTCGTTGCCCTAGTCATCATCCACCCAACGAAAATGCATTTTTCTTCTCCTGGCCGCACCCTCCCCAAAATTCCATCTCCAAATCTTGCAACCAGACCACTAATCAACAGTTCTAGACCGCCAATCAACGGTTTGTTGTGCAGATCGGCTCTTCCAATTTTGGTGGTTCGTTTGCTTTTGTGTTTCCCGTCATTTCCAGTGGGTTGAGAGGTTGTTGACTGCTTGCGTAGACGTGTTGTGGTCTCCTACCCTCTTGCGTTGTGTTCGTCTTCACTGTCGTGTGTTCCGTCGTTAAAGCTCGTCAAGGTAGGTGCAGGTATGGCCAGCCCACATTTAATTCCAGAACTTAATTTTGCCTCCCTGATTCGCGAATTCGGAGAACCCATCTACGATAGAATCGTAGCCAAAGGGTGGCATCATTTGTTGTATGAGGATGATGAAGCCATGTATGAAGAGCCTCTCGTACATGAGTTCTTTTCTAAACTCAAGGGTGACCAGACCGGACAACCCAAGTTTAGCATCACCCTTAAAGGGGTGAAGCACACTGTGACACCACAATTCATCTCCAACGCGACCGGGATTCCCTATGTTGATGATCTCGTGCCCACCTGCGACATTAATTTTAACCGATCTATGCTTGGGCGCGGGCAACCCATTTCATCGCATGGGGGAATACCTAATGAGCACATCTACTCCAATGTGCACATTGTAGCCAGGTGGTTGTGTAGGAATGTGTTGGGCCAAGGGCGGACCTCCACATTCTTCACACCTAGTTTGCGAATAATGTATAGTCTCATGGATGGTTCACCTCACTGCATTTTTCGAACGTTGTTCGACGTTTTGGTGAACGCTAAGCTTAAAGAAATACACAGTTTGCCTACTCTGGTGATCAAGTTGTGTGGCATGTTGGACATCCCACGATTTGAGTGCTTGCTGCGGTGCCAAGGCACCAACCTCGAGGTAGCGAAGATGATCCCGTCATTACGTCATTGCCTTCCGGAGGCGTGGGTGCCTGATTACATGGAGGCGGATGTTAGAGCCTATTCCTCAAGCTCATCTGTGAGCTCCGGAACGCTCTTTAACACCGACATTTCTGAGATGGCTGATTGATCGTTTTATATTTAACCGCAAGTGCACGGCCGCATTGAAGCGGTGGCAAATACGGGTCGTCCACTGGGAGGTGTGTCGACACTTGGTTTGTGCGAAGGCGAGAGGTAAAGAAAGGGAAGAAAGGTTGGTTACACTAAACTACACTACAATGCTAAACTAGAATGCAAAAGGAAATGAAGATAAGCAATAAAACTAAACCCCAAAGGGGGTAGAGAAATAATGTGAACATAAAGAAGTGTGTGTGTGTTCATTAAGCTCCTCACAACATGTAGTGCATGAAATCATAAAACTACATCCAACTTTGCCTCTACATGAATTAAGATAAGACTACATCATTAAAACATACAAGACAATAATTGGAATGAAGCTACATGAACTCAAGTATAAAGACTATACCCTACTATGCCTCTACATGAATTAAGATTTCACTACATCATTAAAACATACAAGACATTAGCTAAGGTAAAGGCAACAAGAGCACATACATTACAAATTGTGTTTCCAATATTAACTTCATCCATATCCTAACCTTATCATTCCCCATAAAATAGGTCCACTAATCAAAGCATAAGCTAAGCTTCATTCAAGAGCATTAGCATATCAAAGATAAGAGTGGAGACCCATTAGATGGTTATGGAAATCATATAAAGCTCAAGGGATAAAAATAACACACACTTAATACACTACATTATTATATCACATATTTCTCCACCCCCCAAATGGGGATGAAACTACTCACTACTCATTACACTACTGATTAGACTAAGTAAAGAAAACATTTAACTAAGATACTAAAATTACTAAACAAGAAATTAAACAAAGTAAAACAACCCACACAAAACAAACAACATAACAAAACAAGATTTAAAAGAAAATAAACTTTTATTAACAATGACTCACATTGAAGGTAGCATCCTTCTCCACCTTGAGTTATTGCTTCAAGGCTCACTCCTTAGTAGAGAGAATGCCACCAAACAATGGGTGATTACAATGGAAGGTGAAGAGTTCTATTTATAGGCATGGAAAAAGCTAATCCGGGACAATCCCCCGATGTGGGACTAAACCAATACCAAAAATAGCCTAAACGAACATTAATACAAGTCCAGGAGAAATTTCGACGGATCCTGAGCAATATGGACCGCCAATTAGCGGTCCAAGACCGCCAATTGGCGGTCCAAAATTGTCGGATCGTGTTGGAATTTGTTGTGGGCTTTGCTTTCTGGTATTGTTGGTCTTTGATGCGGTTACTCGACTTGTTGGAGCTCCGACCCGAATAGAATTGGTAAAATACTCCCCATGATGGTGTGGAGTATTCTGTTTTGCTCTTAGGTCCTTCTGTCTTACATTCAGGTCCTTCTCCCTTGCATCTTGGTCCCTAGATCTCACCATTCAGTCCTTTTTCCCAGCTTTTGGGTCCTTTCATGGCTCTTCTCTTCAAACCTCTTTATTCCTGAAAACTAAACATAAAACTCGTCACATAGCATTGCTTAGGTGTAAGATAATGGATATAAGATACAAATATGAGCATGAAATGATGTCAATCAAATACCCCCACACCTAAGTTTTTGCTAGTCTCGAGCAAAACAAAGAAAGAGAAAAACAAACGAGAAACAAGAAATCCTAACTCACTTTCGTAGGAATCACGGTTGCACTTAGCACGTGCAACAAGCCGTTAAACCTCTTTGTTGCCAAGGAGGAGGAGTGTTGTCTCCTGAGGGTTTTCAGCGGATATACCCACAAAATCCGAACAAGATGCATTATTCAATCTAGACCTCGACTCGTTGGAAATATTTTGTCGATCAATGGACGCGGTAATCCTACGGGCCGACTCTATATAGGTAATCAGTCCACACCTAGCCTAATAAACCATTCGTGCAAGTTAAATAAGGAATTAAGTGAAAGACATGGACAACCTCAAGATCCTCAAGTGATACAAAGTGTAAGGTCCATTAAGGTTCTTATTTGCATTAACATTTTTTTTTCTTTTTGTTTCTTTTCACACATTTTTTTTCTTTTTTTTCTTTTTATTAGTTGGAGCTTCATTCTCCGAGGGTCAGGTTTCGTGCATCATTGCCCATGAGGACTTACACTATCACGTACACCTTTCCCCAAATCTCCACATAGGGCAATCCCTACCACCCGTGTAACGGGAGTTCGGTCGGCGCATCCCAAGTCAGATGACTCGAAAGCACCAGGCACAAAGTCCCTTCAGACCTACTTTCCCGAGTGATAGGAGCCGTGCGAGAAGAGAGAACATCTACTCACTTATTTCTTATCTACACATGAACCAAAACCCCTACACTAATGTCTCACAACAAGATTAAGAGGGTCCTTGACTACAACAAACTTCCTAAATTAACAGACACGAATTATTGACTCACTAGGTTCAGGGTGGACTTCATTAAATGTTTGAGCACTGAAACCCTATGATTACTCACCCCCAAGGGAAACTGGGGTGCATCCTAACGGCTCGATAAATCCTAAAGCCACGTACTAGATATCCTAATGCATCAAGTTCAAGACAATTTTGGGAGCTTTCTTTTTACTTTGCCTCTCAACGGTTTTGCACATGCTAAACACACGCAAAACCCACAAAACATTTTCTTTCAAAAACACATGAAGATTTTGAAAGAAATGTGAAAATTTTGAAGCACTAGGCAAGCAAAAGAAGACAAGTCACCCAAGGATCATGGCAAGCAGATATATCGATATTAAATGCAGCACACTAACATGACCCTAACAATGCAAACAAAAGAAAACAAAATCAAAGGAAAAAGGCTCAACTATGTACACACGTAAAACACCCCCCCACACCTACTTCATGCATTGTCCTCAATGAATGCAAGCAAGATACTACATGGATTGATGCATAAAAAGGAGAGATCTCACAAACATGAAGTACAAAGGGAAGTGCAAGGTCATGTTGATGGACATAACCCGAATTCCCTCAAAACCTGTGAGATGCTAAAGAAGGGATACAAATGCGTGAAAGAAATGGAGCCCAAATACACAAGGGTTGGGGCTCACAACAATCAATGCTCACTGAAGGAGTCTTTTATTGTACTTCTTTTTTTTCTTTTTCTTTTTTTTTCTTTTTTTTCTTTTTTTTCATATAACTATGTACAAACATAAGTTCCCATCTTCATTTGTCAAAAGACATCAAATGGGAACCTCAAGAGTGGGTCAATGCACTTGGAAAGGGAACATGACACCACGCGGGGCCAGAATACGCATGCGTGGGCCCCCTTCACAAAGAGCACCAGATGAAATGAGAGGTTCATGAATTGGACGCAAAGGCGTCTCATTCAAAGGATCAAACTGAAAGAGCTTGAACCTCTCCAGAGTTTGGGAAATAAGGGGCAACGGAAGAAAAATATCTCCCGTTGCGGAACTGAAGTTATGATCATCAATCCAAACTCTCCAACCAACAGGCTGGTGGGTCGGAGCGAGGTCAAGCACCTCGTTATGCATGTCCAACTCACCAGGAGAACAGGAAGTGGGTCTCATACCCAAAGTATCCTCCAAGGAACTCCTAATACCCTCATGAGCAATGTAGTTGTTTGATGTTCCATCATTTCCAAGATGATCAGGAACAATAGTGAGAGGCAAACTCTCATCAGGTTGTTTGAAATTGAGGGTACTAGGGAGCTCTTGCTCCACCAGAGGTGAGTCCTTAAGAGGCACAACATGAAGATCATGTGGCTGAAGGGCCACGGGACAAAAAGATAAGGCACAATCATGTGCCGACTCATAATGAAACTGGTCCAAGTTATTCTCAATTTGAATCGAATACTCCACTAAGTGATCGTGAATTGAAACCCCAAGTCCCTCAGACTGACTAGGAGTTTGACTTTGAAAGATTGTGCTTTGAATTTGTGGATGTGGTGGTGGTTCGATATCTAAAGATGAATCCTCATGTTGACAAGAAAAGTTACCCTCCTCACGTTCATGGAGTTGCTGTGTCATCTGGCTCACTTGCATTTCCATGGTTTGCAAGGAATTCAAGTTGGACTTCAATAAATTTTGTGTGGTTTCCATGAATGTTTGGAGAGTTTGTTTCAAGGAATCAGGTATGCGGTCAACGATGGGGTCCAAGTCAGAGCTTGGGAAATTTTGGGGTTGGGTGTTGATGGGCTGAGAATGAGTCCAATGATTTGGAGTGGGGTGCTGGTAGAATTCTGGGTATTCGGGAGGAGGATACTGGGGTGAATATGAAGTATAAGAATTTGAATAAGAATTGTTTCCCCATGAATCCATCACTCTCGGGATGTACGCGGATGCGTAATGGTCATATTGAGCATTTTGGGAAAATGTATGCTCATACTCAGGCTCTGGGGGAACATAAGGACATTCCCCGATAACATGACCACTCAACCCACAACAGTCGCACGGTACGGCTACTGGATCCACCGGGGCACTCATGTCGTCTGCCATACGCAGGAAAGAGGCCAAAGTTTGTTGTAATGTCTCAGTTTGTTGACCAGCATATGATCCGGCATAACTAGATTGTGGTCTAGCAGTCGGTGCCTCTCTCATGTTACCCCAATATGAAGACTGCTCAGTCACAAAATTGCGATCATCCCAACCATACGGGGTGTTAGTCTGAGCCACCCCAGGTTGCATGGGTCCGGAGTACCAGGGAGAATCGTCCTGGTCCCAACAATGATATGGATGGTCGCCCATGTCACCATCCATCTCAAAAAACTCTCGAGTCGATCACTCTCACCACCACGAGGCTAAGCTCGCAAAAAGTGCTCGACTCGACCCTAAAACGCTAACAGAGAGTGTAAAGGGGAGGAGACTATAACGTAGAAGAAGGTGAGAAGAAGATGACTCAGAGGAGAAGGGAAGAATCCCTAGAGCTAGCGAGGGTACAGGGTGAAGGTAGAAGCCTAACTAGCAAGCATGGCTCAAACAATGTAAGGCAATGGGTCCTTAGGCTAGACGACGCCTAACTTCGAGGTCACTAGCCTCGACACGCCTCACCTCCCTACAACGAGGACCACAATGCCCAGCAAGTGATACCAGATCCGGAGATCCAGTACCTCCTACTATCGACAAGGTAGGCAACGCCGATCAGGTCATGGCGGTCTCAACTAGATTACTCTCCTAGTGCGTCCGAATTCCTAGGGCAAATGTCTACTTGCTTTTAGTTAAGGCCTTACTTGAGTGTGCTTTTTAGGGCTAAGGGAGGGGTGATGAAATCCCCCACCTTATCTTTGAAGTCTATAGGTGATGCCCCTTAAAGATGTTTTGAAATCTTAGGCTAGCAAGCAACTCACCAAACAAGCACTCACCTCACTCTTGTTTCGATGCAAACCTTACTCACTAATGAATGTCCTAATGCGTGAATGAGTGATAAGGAATGCGTACCTCGCTCCAGCAATCAACGACAAAATGTAAAGCAAAGAAAAGAAAGATGCATGCAAGGTCTACATATGATGCATGACCTAGATGGCAAGAAGTCTAATCTTTTGCTTTGAGTTTTATGGTCCAAGTTGATTAAAGGGGATTGAAATTAAATCTGGGAGCAAACTAAAGATCACAACATGCAAAATTGGGCTCCCAGATAACTAAAGTGAACAACATAACAACTGGAACAAATTTGAGAGCAATTGAGGCTCACCAGGCCGCCAATTGGCGGTCCCAGACCACTGATTGGCGGTCTTTTTGTAGCTTCTGGTCCTCAAACTTCTCCAGTAGCCTCCCCTTGATCCTTAGGTTCCCTGAAACTAAACAATACTGGAAACAAAAAATTAAAAACCCCTCGAATCGCCCAAACCAACGTCTGGACAGAGCACCTCCCCGGCAACGGCGCCAAAAACTTGATTGATCGTTTTATATTTAACCGCAAGTGCACGGCCGCGTTGAAGCGGTGGCAAATACGGGTCGTCCACTGGGAGGTGTGTCGACACTTGGTTTGTGCGAAGGCGAGAGGTAAAGAAAGGGAAGAAAGGTTGGTTACACTAAACTACACTACAATGCTAAACTAGAATGCAAAAGGAAATGAAGATAAGCAATAAAACTAAACCCCAAAGGGGGTAGAGAAATAATGTGAACATAAAGAAGTGTGTGTGTGTTCATTAAGCTCCTCACAACATGTAGTGCATGAAATCATAAAACTACATCCAACTTTGCCTCTACATGAATTAAGATAAGACTACATCATTAAAACATACAAGACAATAATTGGAATGAAGCTACATGAACTCAAGTATAAAGACTATACCCTACTATGCCTCTACATGAATTAAGATTTCACTACATCATTAAAACATACAAGACATTAGCTAAGGTAAAGGCAACAAGAGCACATACATTACAAATTGTGTTTCCAATATTAACTTCATCCATATCCTAACCTTATCATTCCCCATAAAATAGGTCCACTAATCAAAGCATAAGCTAAGCTTCATTCAAGAGCATTAGCATATCAAAGATAAGAGTGGAGACCCATTAGATGGTTATGGAAATCATATAAAGCTCAAGGGATAAAAATAACACACACTTAATACACTACATTATTATATCACATATTTCTCCACCCCCCAAATGGGGATGAAACTACTCACTATTCATTACACTACTGATTAGACTAAGTAAAGAAAACATTTAACTAAGATACTAAAATTACTAAACAAGAAATTAAACAAAGTAAAACAACCCACACAAAACAAACAACATAACAAAACAAGATTTAAAAGAAAATAAACTTTTATTAACAATGACTCACATTGAAGGTAGCATCCTTCTCCACCTTGAGTTATTGCTTCAAGGCTCACTCCTTAGTAGAGAGAATGCCACCAAACAATGGGTGATTACAATGGAAGGTGAAGAGTTCTATTTATAGGCATGGAAAAAGCTAATCCGGGACAATCCCCCGATGTGGGACTAAACCAATACCAAAAATAGCCTAAACGAACATTAATACAAGTCCAGGAGAAATTTCGACGGATCCTGAGCAATATGGACCGCCAATTAGCGGTCCAAGACCGCCAATTGGCGGTCCAAAATTGTCGGATCGTGTTGGAATTTGTGTGGGCTTTGCTTTCTGGTATTGTTGGTCTTTGATGCGGTTACTCGACTTGTTGGAGCTCCGACCCGAATAGAATTGGTAAAATACTCCCCATGATGGTGTGGAGTATTCTGTTTTGCTCTTAGGTCCTTCTGTCTTACATTCAGGTCCTTCTCCCTTGCATCTTGGTCCCTAGATCTCACCATTCAGTCCTTTTTCCCAGCTTTTGGGTCCTTTCATGGCTCTTCTCTTCAAACCTCTTTATTCCTGAAAACTAAACATAAAAGTCGTCACGTAGCATTGCTTAGGTGTAAGATAATGGATATAAGATACAAATATGAGCATGAAATGATGTCAATCAATGGCGGTTGAGCAGCAAAGCGTCATTTTAGCCAAGCAAAACTGGAAAATTTATACGAATTTGTCAGCTCCTGAGCGAGGCGTCTCTTCGGGCACCTCTGGCCACCATCATTAGTCTGGTACACCATATCCATGCATTGGCGTCATTTTGCCATACATTGAGGACAATGCATGGATTAGGTGTGGGGGGTGTGTTTTCACGTTTGTACATAGTTTGTGTGTCTTGTTTTTATTTCGTTTTCTTTTGTTTGTATTGCTAGGGTCATGTTAGTGTTCTGCATTTTATATTGATATATCTGCTTGCCATGATCTTTGGGTGACTTGTCTTCTTTTGTTTGCCTAGTGCTTTAAAATTTTCACATTTCTTTCAAAATCTTCATGTCTATGCGAAAGAAAATGTTTTGTGGGTTTTGCGTGCGTTTAGCATGTGCAAAACCGTTGAGAGGCAAAGTAAAAAGAAACTCCCAAAATTGTCTTGAACATGATGCATTAGGATATCGAGTATACTGGCTTTAGGTCTTATCGAGGCAAAGTAAAAAGAAACTCCCAAAACCGTCGTAAGGATGCACCCCGATCTTCCCTCAGAGGGCGTGTAATCATAGGATTTCAGTACTCAAACAAATAAAGAAGTCCACCCTGAACCAAGTGAGTCAAATAATTCGTGTCTGTTAGTATAAGGAAGTTTGTCGTAGTCAATGGCCCTTAAACTCTTTTTGTGAAACTATAAGTATAAGGGTTTTGGTTCCCATGTAGATAAATGAATAAGTGGTGTTCTCTCTTCTCACATGGCTCCTATCACTCGGGAAATTAGGTCTGAGGGACTTAGTGCCTGGTGCTCTCGAGTGATCTGACTTTGGATGAACCGACCAAACTCCCGTTACAAGGCTGGTAGGGATCACCTTATGTGGAGATTTGGGGAAGGTGTACGTGATAGTGTAAGTCCTCATAGGCAATGATGAACGAAACCTGACCTTGGGAGAATCAAACACCAACCAATGTAATGTTCCAAAAAAAAGATTTTTTTTTGAAATAAGAACCTTAATGGACATTACACAATGTATCACTTTAAGAAGTTAAGGTTGCCCCTGTCTTTCACTTAAGTCCTTAATTAACTTTCACAAATGATTCACTAGCCTAGTTGTGTGGATTGATTACATATATAGATGTCGGCCCGTAGCATTACCGCGTCCAATGATCGACAAAAATAATTCATCTAGTCGTGTTGCTAGGTTGAATAATGCATCTTTGTACAAATTTTGTGGGTGTATTCGCTGAAAACCCTCAGGAGAAAACACTCATCCTCCTTGGGAAAAGGATGTTTAACAGCTTGTTGCACGTGCTAAGTGCAACCGTGATTCCTACGAAAGTGAGTCAGGATTTTCCTGTTTTACGTATGCTTTTCCTTTCTTTCATTTTTCTCTTTCTTTGTTTTGCTCGGGACTCGCAAAAGTTAGGTATGGGGGTATTTGATTGACATCATTTCATGCATTCATTTATGTCTTATATCCATTATCTTGAACCTAAACAATGCTACGTAACCAGTTTTATGTTTAAGTTTCAGGAATAAACATGTTTGAAGAGAAGAGGCATAAAAGGACCTCAAAGTTGGAAGAACGACTAACTTGTGAGACTTGAGGATTAAGATGCAAGGGAGAAGGACCTGATTTAAAGCTCAAAGGACCAATGAGCAAATGAAGAAACTCCATACCAGCATGAGGAGTATTTTGGCAATTTGGGTCGGGCCTAAACTCAAACAACTGACTTGGGTGCATCAAACATGAGGACAACAACCCAGCAAAGCCTAACCAAAATCCAGAGCGGATCCGGACTCTTTAGACCGCCAATCGCGGTCTGGGACCGCTGATCCGACACTTTTCGGGCAGATCATGTATTAGGAAGGATTATATCTATTTCTGGTGTTGTATTAGTCCCACATCAGGGGATTGTCCCTGATTACCTTTTTATATGACTATAAATAGAACTCTTCACCTTCCATTGTAATGACTACATACTTGGTGGCTATTCTTCCTACTCGAAGTGAAGCCTTGGAGCAAATACTAAAGTAGGAAGATGCTACTTGTATTGTGAGTCTGAATTTAATAAAAGTTTCTTTGTTATGTTGCTTGTTTCATGTTGCTTGCATACTTAGTTTAATTTCATTTCATTAATCTTAGTAACTTAGTTAATATGTTTTCATTTATTTGGATAATAATTAGTTTAATGGATAGTGATTGATCGTTTTATTTAAACTGCAAGTGCACGGCCGCGTTGAAGCGGTGGCAAATACGGGTCGTCCACTGGGAGGTGTGTCGACTATTGGTTTGTGCGAAGGCGAGTGGTAAAGAAAGGAGAGAGAGGTTGATTACACTAAACTACACTACAATGCAAAAAGGAAGGGAAGAGAAGCAATAAAACTAAACCCCATAGGGGGTAGAGAAATAATGTGAATAGAAAGATGTGTGTGTGTGTGTTCAATTAAACTCCTCACAACATGTAGTGCATGAAATCATAAAACTACATCCAACTTTGCCTCCACATGAATTAAGATAAGACTACAGCATTAAAACATACAAGACAATAATTGGAATGAAGCTAAATGAACTCATGTATAAAGACTAGACCCTACTATGCCTCCACATGAATTAAGATAAGACTACATCATTAAAACATACAAGACATTAACTAAGGTAAAGGCAACAAGAGTACATACACTACAACTTGTGTTTCCAATATTAATTCCATCTATATCCTAACCTTATCATTCCCCATAAAATAGGTCCACTAATCAAAGCATAGGCTAACCTTCATTCAAGAGCATTAGCATATCAAAGATAAGAGTGAAAACCCATTAGATGGTTATGGAAATCATATAAAGCTCAAGGGATTAAGATAACACACACTTAATACACTACATGATCATATCACATATTTCTCCACCCCCCAAATGGGGATGGAACTAGTCACACATATTTAAACTAACTACTCTAACAAAATGAAGCATTATACTGAGTATGAGTACGAGCATTATACTGAGTAGTTAGTCTAAATATGTCAAGTTCATACTCATACTCAGTATAATGCTTCTCAATCATATTTGATTGACATCATTTGATGCTCTATATTTGTATCTTATATCCATTATCTTACACCTAAGCAATGCTACGTGATGAGTTTTATGTTTAGTTTTCAGGAATAAAGAGGTTTGAAGAGAAAAGTCATGAAAGGACCCAAAAGCAGGAAAAAGGACTTAATTGTGAGACCTAGGGACTGAGATGCAAGGGAGAAGGACTTGATCGTAAGACCGAAGGACCTAAGAGCAAAACAGGAAACTCCACACCATCATGGGGAGTATTTTGGCAATTCGATTCGGGTCGGAGCTCCAATAAACAAAGTAGATGCATCAAAGACCAACAAAGACCACCAGCAAAGCCCACAACAAATCCCAGATGAATCCAGATCCAATAGACCGCCAATTGGCGGTCCAAATCATTCAAGATCCTCTCAGATTTGTGGGGCACGTCTATTAGTGTATTCTTAGTCCATTTTTGGTATTGGTTTAGTCCCACATCGGGGGATTGTCCTGGATTAGCTTTTTCCATGCCTATAAATAGAACTCTTCACCTTCCATTGTAATCACCCATTGCTTGGTGGCATTCTCTCTACTAAGGAGTGAGCCTTGAAGCAAAAACTCAAGGTGGAGAAGAATGCTACCTTCAATGTGAGTCATTTGTTAATAATATAATTCTTCTAGTTTCTTTTAATCTTGTCTTTTAATTTGTGCATGTTTGTTTAGTCTTTCCTTTCCTTTTATGCTTCTTTAATATTTCTTGCTTGATTAGTGTAGTTTTATTTCAGTATAATGCTTCATTTTGTTAGAGTACTTAGTTTAAATATGTGTGAGTAGTTCCATCCCCATTTGGGGGGTGGAGAAATATGTGATATAATCATGTAGTGTATTAAGTGTGTGTTATCTTAATCCCTTGAGCTTTATATGATTTCCATAACCATCTAATGTGTCTCCACTCTTATCTTTGATATGCTAATGCTCTTGAATTAAGCTTAGCCTATGCTGTGATTAGTGGACCTATTTTATGGGGAATGATAAGGTTAGGATATGGATGGAATTAATATTGGAAACACAAGTTGTAGTGTATGTACTCTTGTTGCCTTTACCTTAGTTAATGTCTTGTATGTTTTAATGATGTAGTCTTATCTTAATTCATGTGGAGGCATAGTAGGGTCTAGTCTTTATACATGAGTTCATTTAGCTTCATTCCAATTATTGTCTTGTATGTTTTAATGATGTAGTCTTATCTTAATTCATGTGGAGGCAAAGTTGGATGTAGTTTTATGATTTCATGCACTACATGTTGTGAGGAGCTTAATTGAACACACACACATCTTTATATTCACATTATTTCTCTACCCCCTATGGGGTTTAGTTTTATTGCTTATCTTTCATTTCCTTTTACATAGTAGTGTAGTTTAGTGTAATCAACCTCTCTCTCATTTCTTTACCACTCGCCTTCGAACAAACCAAAACGTCGACACACCTCCCAGTGGACGACCCGTTTTTTCCACCGCTGCAACGTGGTCGTGCACTTGCGGTTAATATAAAACGATCAATCAAGAAACAACACAATTAAAGGAATACTTCTATTATTAACTCACTCAATACAAGCAGCCCTTCCTCCACTAGAGTTTTGCTTCAAGGCTTCACTCTTAGTAGGGAAGAAGGCAACGAAAGAGGGAGATATCTTCAATGGAAGGTGAAGAGTTCTATTTATAGCCAAAGAAAAAGGCTATCCGGGACAATCCCCCGATGTGGGACTAAACAGATACCAAAAATAGCCTAAACATCCTCTAATACTTGTGCTGGAGAAATTTGGGCGGACCCAGAGTGATCTAGACTGCCAATTCACGGTCCCAGACCGCCAATTGGCGGTCCATAAACTTTGGATCGAGTTGGAATTTGTTGTAGGCTTTTCTTCGTATATTTTCTGGTCTTGGATGCATTTACTTGGTTTGTTGGAGCTCCGACCCGAATCGAATTGCTAAATACTCCCCATGATGGTGTGGAGTATTCTGTTTTGCTCTTAGGTCCTTCTGTCTTATATTTAGGTCCTTCTCCCTTGCATCTTAGTCCCCAGATCTCACAATTCAGTCTTTTTTCCCAGCTTTTGGGTCCTTTTATGCTTCATGTCTTCAAACCTATTTATTCCTGAAAACTAAACATAAAACTCGTCACGTAGCATTGCTTAGGTGTAAGATAATGGATATAAGATACAAATATAAGCATGAAATGATGTCAATCAAATACCCCCACACCTAAGTCTTTGCTAATCCCGAGTAAAACAAAGAAAGAGAAAAACAAACGAGAAACAAGAAATCCTAACTCACTTTCGTAGGAATCACGGTTGCACTTAGCACGTGCAACAACATGTTAAACCTCCTTGTTGCCAAGGAGGAAGAGTGTTGTCTCCTGAGGGTTTTCAGCGGATATACTCGCAAAATCCGAACAAGATGCATTATTCAATCTAGACTCTCGACTCGTTGGAATTATTTTTGTCGATCATTGGACGCGGTAATCCTACGGCCGACTCTATATAGGTAATCAGTCCACGCACCTAAGCTAATGAACCATTCGTGCAAGTTAAATAAGGAATTAAGTGAAAGACATGGACAACCTCAACATCCTCAAGTGATACAAAGTGTAAAGTCCATTAAGGTTCTTATTTGCATTGTTTTCTTTTTTTTTCTTTTCTCATTTTTTTTTCTTTTCTTTTTATTAGTTTGAGCTTCATTCTCCCAGGGTCAGGTTTCGTGCATCATTGCCCATGAGGACTTATACTATCACGTACACCTTTCCCCAAATCTCCACATAGGGCAATCCCTACCACCCGTGTAACGAGAGTTCGGTCAGCGCATCCCAAGTCAGATGACTCGAAAGCACTAGGCACAAAGTCCCCTCAGACCTACTTTCCCGAGTGATAGGAGCCGTACGAGAAGAGAGAACACCTACTCACTTATTTCTTATCTACACATGAACCAAAACCCCTACACTTAATGTCTCACAACAAGATTTAAAGGGTCCTTGACAACAATAGACTTCCCTAAGTTAACAGACATGAATTATTGACTCATTAGGTTCAGGGTGGACTTCTTTGAATGTTTGAGCACCGAAACCCTATGATTACTCACCCCTAAGGGAAAACTGGGGTGCATCCGAACGACTCGATAAATCCTAAAGACATTGTACTACATATCCTAATGCATCAACTTCAAGACAATTTTGGGAGCTTTCTTTTTACTTTGCCTCTCAACGGTTTTGCACATGCTAAACACACGCTTTCTTTCGCAAATACATGAAGATTTTGAAACAAATGTGAAAATTTTAAAGCACTAGGCAAGCAAAAGAAGACAAGTCACCCAAGGATCATGTCAAGCAGATATATCGATATTAAATGCAGCACACTAACATGACCGTATCAATACACACAAAAGAAAACATAGTCCAAATAAAAGACTCGACTATGTACACACGTAAAACACCCCCCCACACCTACTTCATGCATTGTCCTCAATGAATGTGAGCAAGATACTACATGGATGTATGCATGAAAAAGGAGAGATCTCACCAACATGAAGTACAAAGGGAAGTTCAAGGTCAATTTGATGGACACAACCCAAATTCCCCTCAAAACCTGGGAGATATTTAAAAAGGGAGACCAAATACGTGAAAGAAAGGGGGCCCAAATACTCAAGGGTTGGAGCCCACAATAATCAATGCTCGTTCATGGAGTCTTTTTTTTTAAAACTATGTACAACAATAGGCTTCCATCTTCATATGTCAAGGGACATCAAATGGGAACCCACCATCTCTCGAGCCAGAAATGCACATGCACGGGCTCGCAACATACAAAACAGAATTGCTTGACCACCTGACACCCTTATATACATTGTGGTCGTTCGATGACTCTTGAGAGTTAGCAAAAGAGGAGGCATGAATGAGAGGATGTTGAAATTAGCGCATTGACTACCATAAGTCAAGCGCATCAGACCATTGCGACAATTGATCAATGCATTGGAAGTCGCAAGGAATGGTCGCTCCAGAATGACAGGAATTTGTCCAAGTAGGTTTGGCACAGGTTCAGTATCCCAGACAAAGAAGTCGACTGGATAAATGAACTCTCCCACTCTGATCAGCACATCTTCCACCACACCCCTTGGTTTCTTCATAGACCTATCAGCCAATTGAAGAGTGGTTTTTGTTTGTTTGAGGTCTCCAAGACCGAGGTGGACGTAGACAGAATATGGCAGAAGATTAACAGATGCACCAAGGTCCAATAAGGCTCGATGTATGGACACATCACCACTCACACAAGAGATGGTAGGACAGCCAGGGTCCTTGTACTTGACATGCATGGGTTGTGCCAACAAAGAACTCTTGTTAGCCGCAAGAAAAGCTTTCTTTGGAACATGAGCTTTTCTCTTCTTGGTGCATAAGTCCTTGAGAACCTTGGCATAAGGTGGCATTTGCTGAACCACCTCCAATACAGGGATGTTCACCTTAAAATGCCGAAACATCTCAAGCATCTTGTCATGCTGATCAGAGGCTTTCTTTTTAAGGCGCTCAGGGAATGACGCCTTCGGGGCATAAGGGTGCGAAGGAACATCAGAATTCTGGTCCAAAGAAGCATGAGTGGGGACCTCAGAATCTGATTCCTTTGACACAAAAGGAGATAAGGGGACCTCAGGGTTCGGCCCCATTGTCGAAGGAAATGTAGAAGGAACCTCAGGATTAGGCTCCTTCCTGGAAGTATTGGTGAGGGAACCTCAGGATCCGGCTCCCTCAGAGATGCAGGTATCACCGCAGGTTTGGTGACACCAAGAGATGGTGATCACAAGGAAGGCACCCCAATGTGGTTATCGACCTCCTTACCATACCTCAAAGTATGAATCACATTAATGTGATGGGGTCGGTTCAGATGTAGCATGAGGTACAGGTGGCCTTCCTTCAGAATGGGTACCCCGAGGATTCCCCTCAGGTTGACTCAGGAACTGACCCTTCTCGCGTTCATGGAATTGATGAGCCAACTGGCTAACTTGCATTTCCAAAGCCCTGACTGTACTTTGCAACGCTTGAAGGGTCGGATCACAAGAAGGGTCCTTGGGGTCAACCCGCTGGGGTGGTGGAGTCTGGTTGGAATAACCTGACGATGAGGCATGAGCAGGTTGGTAATTATGGTGCTGAGACCTTTCATGTGGGGGTTGGTAGGTCGCCGATGGGCGTGGAGGTTGATAAGGTGGAGGTTGAGGTTGAGCGTGCGAGCTCTGACCGTTACCCCCACTAGTCCCCCAAGAGAAGTTAGGATGTTTACGCCATCCCGGGTTGTAGGAGTGACTGTACGGGTCGTTACGGGGCCTCTGTTGATACATCGCCTCAGTATCCCTTGGAGCATAAGCGCATTCTACGTCATCATGGCCCGTAAGTCCACACCTACCACACCCGGGAGTAGCGACCTGAGCTACAGGAGCTCGGCCCAACTCTAAACTCTCAATCCTATGCATCAGAGTAGCCATTTTTGCCTCAGACGCGATCGATGCCTCAACTTGATATGATCCAGCTCGACCAGAAGACCTGGCGGCTGGTGGCTCTGTCATGGTGTCCCACTCAAAGGTGCGTTCAGCCATTAACTCAAAAGTGTCCCATACCTCATCGATGGGTTTCATTTGGAAGTCACCTTGACACATCGACTCCAACAATGTGCGGGTGTTGTAGTTGAGGCCCTCATAAACAATTTGGCACAGCTGCCATAGCTCAAGTCCGTGATCAGGGCACTGTTGGAGAAGGTCCTTGAACCTCTCAAAGAAACTATGAAAAGATTCGGTCTCACTCTGATACATTTGATGTATCTGGTGCCGTATCTGTTGAGTTTTCCTTTGAGGGAAAAATCTGTTCAGAAATACGGTCACAAAGTCATCCCAAGACCGAATAGAGCTCGTCGGGAGGCTGTACATCCATTTCTTCGTATTATCCTTCAACGCAAAAGAAATCATCCTTAACCGGACTGAATCCTCGTCAAACTGTTGAAGCTTGAACATGGAGCATACTTCCTCGAATCCGCGTATAAAAATATACGGATCCTCCTTATTGGCAGTAAAGGTTGGAAGCATGCTCACATACTGAGGTTTCAGCTCATAGTTGTTCCCGCGAGCAGGGGCAAGAACTATGCAAGAAGGCTGCACGGCCCAAAATGGATGGGTCCGCTCCCACAAAGTCATCGGTCTATACTGTCGAGCTAAAGGCAGTGGTGCACCAAGAACTCGATCCTGACCGAATCTCCCTTCCTCTCGAATCAGAGGAGGAGGAGAAGGAGGTCTACGTGGTGGTGGGAGCGGACCGAGGTAATCCATGAATGGACCCCGGTCTCCCCCGTCACCACGAGACGACTCGACCTCATGCTCCAAAGGAGCACGAGGTGCAGATGGTCGATCACCAAGACCGTCCAACTCAGAAAAATGCACTCTCTCAAGTCGAGCGCTCTCACCAGAACGAGCCCAACCTCGCATAAAAATGCTCGACTCGACTCTAAAATAACACACAACAGAAGGTGTACTAGAGGAGTAGACTACCCGTAGAAAATAGATGAGGAGAGGACTCAGATGAGGAGGGAAAAATCCCTAGAGCTAGCGTGGGTAAAGGGTGAGGATAGAAGCGTAGTCTTGCAAACACGACTCAAACAAGCTTAGGCTGGCTATGGGTCCTTACAGCTAGACGACGCCTAACTACGAGGTCACACGGCCTCAACACGCCTCACCTCCCTACGACGAAGACCACAATGCCCAGCAAGTGAGCCAAGATCCGGAGATCTCGTCTCTCCTACTATCGACAAAGTGGGCGACGCCGATCAGGCTATGACGGTCGTGACCGGATCACTCTCCTAATGCGCCCAAGTCCTAATGGCCAATGTCTACTTGCTTTTAGATTAAGGCTTTACTTGAGTGTGCTTTTTGGGGCTATAGGAGGGGTGATGAAATCCCCCACCTTATCTTTGAAGACTATAGGTGGTGCCCCTTAAAGATGTTTTGAACTCTTAGGCTAGCAAGCAACTCACCAAACAAGCACTCACCTCACCCTTGTTTCGATGCAAACCTTACTCACTAATTGATGTCTTAATGCGTGAATGAGTGTTAAGGAATACGTACCTCACTCCAGCAATCAACGGAAAAAATTAAAACTAAGAGAAGACAATTAACATGCTCAAGTCATTACTAGATGATGCATGACCTAAACATAGCAATTTGCCAAGTTGATTAAAGGGAATTGAAATTAAATATGGGAGCAAACTAGAAGTCACAACATGCAAAATAGGACTCCCAGATAACGAAAATGAAGAACACAACTTCCAGAAGAAAAATGGAAGCAAGAAGACCTCACCAGGCCGCCAATTGGCGGTCTCAGACCGCTGATTGGCGGTCCGTTTTGATTTTCAGGTGCTCCAACTCCTCCAGTATCCTCCCCGTGATCTCTAGGATCCCTGAAACTAAGAAAAACTAGAAGATAAAAAATTAAAAATCACTCGAATCGTCCAAACCAAGGTCTGGACAGAGCAGCTCCTCGGCAACGGCGCCAAAAACTTGATTGATCATTTTATTTAAACCGCAAGTGCACGGGTGCGTTGAAGCGGTGGCAAATACGGGTCGTCCACTGGGAGGTGTGTCGACTATTGGTTTGTGCGAAGGCGAGTGGTAAAGAAAGGAGAGAGAGGTTGATTACACTAAACTACACTACAATGCAAAAAGGAAAGGAAGAGAAGCAATAAAACTAAACCACATAGGGGGTAGAGAAATAATGTGAATAGAAAGATGTGTGTGTGTGTGTGTGTTCAATTAAGCTCCTCACAACATGTAGTGCATGAAATCATAAAACTATATCCAACTTTGCCTCCACATGAATTAAGATAAGACTACATCATTAAAACATACAAGACAATAATTGGAATGAAGCTAAATGAACTCATGTATAAAGACTAGACCCTACTATGCCTCCACATGAATTAAGATAACCCAATATCATTAAAACATACAAGACATTAACTAAGGTAAAGGAAACAAGAGTACATACACTACAAATTGTGTTTCCAATATTAATTCCATCCATATCCTAACCTTATCATTCCCCATAAAATAGGTCCACTAATCAAAGCATAAGCTAAGCTTCATTCAAGAACATTAGCATATCAAAGATAAGAGTGAAAACCCATTAGATGGTTATGGAAATCATATAAAGCTCAAGGATTAAGTTAACACACACTTAATACACTACATGATAATATCACATATTTCTCCACCCCCAAATGGGGATGAAACTACTCACACATATTTAAACTAACTACTCTAACAAAATGAAGCAGTATACTGAAATGAAACTACACTAATCAAGCAATAAATATTAAAGAAGCATAAAACAAAACAAACAAGCAAGCATGCATATGAAAGGAAATTAAACTAAGAGAGAAACAACGCAATTAATGGAAAACATCTATTATTAACTCACTCAACACAAGCAGCCCTTCCTCCACTAGAGTTTTGCTTTAAGGCTTCACTCTTAGTAGGGAAGAGGGCCACCAAAGAGGGAGATATCTACAATGGAGGTGTAGAGTTCTATTTATAGCCAAAGAAAAAGGCAATCCGGGACAATCCCGCGATGTGGGACTAAACAGATACCAAAAATAGCCTAAACATCCTCTAATACATGTGCTGGAGAAATTTGGGCGGATCCAGAGTGATCTGGACTGCCAGTTCGCGGTCCCAGACCGCCAATTGGCGGTCCATAAACTTTGGATGGAGTTGGTATTTGTTGTCGGCTTTTCTTGGTATATTTTATGGTCTTGGATGCATTTACTTGGTTTGTTGGAGCTCCGACCCGAATCAAATTGCTAAAACACTCCCCATGATGGTGTGGAGTATTATGTTTTGCTCTTAGGTCCTTCTGTCTTACATTCAGGTCATTCTCCCTTGCATCTTAGTCCCCAGATCTCACAATTCAGTCTTTTTCCCAGCTTTTGGGTCCTTTTATGCTTCATCTCTTCAAACCTATTTATTCCTGAAAACTAAACATAAAACTCGTCACGTAGCATTGCTTAGGTGTAAGATAATGGATATAAGATACAAATATAAGCATGAAATTATGTCAATCAGATAGTGAGTAGTTCCATCCCCTTTGGGGGTGGAGTTGATGTTTTATACATGCAAAAGGGAATGGAAATGAATGCTTTGTATGAAATGTGTTGATAAACATAAATGTATGTTTGCTTGTTTAGGATAGAACTTGTAACTTGATGAGTTTTGCCACAAATATTAGACACCTCTCATGCTTGTTTAGGTTCTGAAATAACCAACTTGTGTATGTGAATGTTAATCAACTAGGTTACTAATGGGATTGATAGGTTTTGCCATAATCATTAGACACTTCCTATACATGAAAATACAACCTTCATTTGTGCTTAATGAATGTATTCTTCACCATCTCTTTGCATGTGTGCACTCACTCCACTCCTTAGGGGTTTTCATCTTTAATTTCCATCTTACTTATCAATTTTCTTAGTTTAGTTTTAGTCCATTGTTTGTTGTTTTCTTTTGCATGTGTTACTTACTAGTCTAGAGTAGTGTAGCTTAGCGTAATCTACCACTCTTCTCCCTTTTTTTGCCATCTGATTTCGGTCATACCAGAGGCTGCTCACGTCCCTGTGGACGACCCGTACTTGCCCCGTCTTCACCGACGGTTGTGCACTTGCGGTCTAAATCTAAAACGAACAAACACCTCGTGTTATGATAATCAAGTAGTAATTGTTGATATGTTGTGTGAATGGATTGATAGGTTTTCCCAAATCTTTAGACACTTCCTATGCATGAAGACACACACATGACACATATACATGCTTACATGCGTCATTTATCACTTCTCTCACCTCATATGTGTAGACACTCGACCCTTGGGGTTTTCTTACTGAATTTAATCTTGTTTAGCTAGTTTCTTAGTTTTCCTTCTTACGTTTTCATCTTTCTTGTTTGTAGTTTGCTTGTTTAGTTTAGCGTAGTTTAGTTAGTGTAATCACAACTCTTCTCCCCTCTTTTCCCACTTACCTTCGAATGAACCAGAGTCGACACACCTCCCTGTCGATTGACTCGTACTTGCCTCGTCTTCACCGTCGATCGTGCATTTGCGGTTAAACTTAAAATATCAATCATGATGAGTATTTTGGCATTTAGATTCATAAGAAAAAGGACTGAATTGTGAGACTTATGGACAAATATGCAAGAGGAAATGACCCGAATGTAATCCAAAAGGACCAATAAGCAAATCGAGAAACTCCACACCATCATGAGTAGTATTTTGGCAATTAGATTCGGGCCCAGAATCCAGTAACCGATCCAAGTGCACCCCACGTGAAGAATTTAAGCACTAAAGAAGCTATCCAAAATGGGTCTGATCCGACAAAAACTGACCGCCAATTGGCAACCCAAGACTACAAATTAGCGGTCCATTTTTCTCAGAATTCGACCCGGTTTCGCGTGGATATGGGTTATATATTTATATATATTCTGGGAATATTTCATTAGAACTATTCTACCTCCTTTGTAATTAACCATTGGTTGGTGACCATTCACTCTACTTGGAGTAAAGCCTTGGAGCAAAACTCAAGTGAGAAGAATGCTACTTGTAATGTGAGTCATGTTAATAAAATAATTCTTCCTAGTTTTGTTTTAATGTTATCTTTTTTTAGTGCTTGCATGTTTAGCTTAGTTTTCATATCTTTATCTAAGTATAATTAGTTGTAATGACTTTCTTTCTTAATATAGTTTGTAGCTTAATGTATAGTGAGTAGTTTCATCCCCCATTGGGTTGGACATGACGGTTATACATCTAATGAAGAATGACAATGAATGTTATCTTATTAAATGTGTTGATGAATGTGAATGTATGCTTGTTTGTTTAGATTAGAACACTTGCCATGATGGGTTTTGCCACAACTATTACACACCTCTCATGCTTTTTAAGTTCTTAATAACTAACTTGTGTATGCTAATGTTAATCAACATGGTTAGTGATTTGATTGATAGGGTTTTCCACAATCATTAGATATTTCCTGTGTATGAAAACACAACCTACACTTGTGCCTTACTGAATACATTCTTAACCACCTTATTAAATGTCTACACACACTCAACCCCTAAGGGGTTTTCCTTACTGAATTACATCTTTCTTTGTTAGTTGTTTAGTTTGGTTTTAGTTAGTCTTGTGCTTTCATCTTTCTCATTTGTTAGTTTCTAGGTTAGTGTAGTCTAGTTTAGTGTAATCAAAACTCTTCTCTCCTTATTTGCCACTTGATCTGAAGTATCAGAGTCAACACACCTCTTTGTTGATTCGACCCGTACTTACCACCGATTCATTGTGGTCGTGCACTTGCGGTTTAAACTTTATAATCAAACAAGTTTTTGGCAATATCAGTCCATAAGTCGACACCGACGACCATTTACTTGTTCTCTTGCAAGCTCCGCTCGATTCCATGAGCTCCGCCTACGTCTTCACTAACCCTTCTCGTTCTGGGCTGAGATTAAGCTTTTACACCTCAAGCTCGCGAACAATCCTCGCATAGCCTGAATACTCCTCTCACGACCTAAGAGGGACGCTTTGGGCTCTCATCGAAACCTTTACAAATTGTTTCGGGCTAACACCGAAGTCTTTGCTTTTTTGACAACAATTGTGAGTACATAAAACACTCTATCTTGAGAACACTTTAAGTATGATTAAGAATTTATCAAATGTGTGGAAGTTTTCGCTTTTGAGTGTAGCATTGGGGATTCAGGAGTTGAATGATTACTCTCTAGTGTATATGAAAGTTTGGTATAGCAAAGTTGTATAAATAAGGTTTATAGACCTCTATTTATAAGTTCCTAAAGGTTTCTAGCCATTGAGGAAGAATTTGGTGAATTGTGTGTAAGATATAAGAATCAAAAACTGAAGTTCAACAACTCTGTCCGACAATGGTCAACCTATATGGGATAAGCAATCGATTATTTCCTTAAGCATAAGGAAACGTTCGACAACTTAATCTACGGTCGAACCACTTGGGTTACACCTTAAGTCATCAGTCGAACCAGGAAATGGGTCGCTCGACCGATGTAAGGGTTTAGGCCAGAATAAAAGTAATCAGTCGAACACAAAATTTGAATATTTTTGTTTAAATGTTTGATTAATTACTGCAAGTGCACGGCCGCAATGAAGCGGTGGCAATTACGGGTCGATCCACGGGGAGGTGAGTAGGCTCTGGTTTATCGGAAATCAAGTGGCGAATAAAGGGAGTAAAGATGTGATTATGCTAAGTTAAACTACACTAAACTTGTAAGTAAGAAATGCAAACGAAAGAAACGAAAGATTGGAAATCAAGAAGAGAAACCCCTAAGGGTTGGAGTGTGTGTACATATGAAGTGAAATTAGTGATGAATGATGCATGTAAGCATGTATATGTGTGTGTCGTCTATGTGTTTTCATGCATAGGAAGTGTCTAAAGATCTGGCAAAACCTATCAATCCATTCACACAATGTATTGACAATTACTACTTGATTATCATAAGATTTGGCTCAGCATGAGAATTGTCTAAAGATATGGCAAGACTCATCAAAAACCATAAAATCATGTGAAGAACAAAGCTAAGCATGGGAGGTACCGAAATTTTATGGCAAAACCCATCAAAACAAAGTTTCTTCAAACAACCAAGCAAGCAACGACAAATACAAACACTTAACTAACATGAAGCATATTCAACAAGAAATTTCAGTCAATTAACATGAGGAAACTAAGAATGAGAGGTGTCTAAATCTTACGGCAAAACTCATTAAAATCCCCAAACATATAGATGATTAAAACACCCCCGATTAACATATAAATATGAAAGTCTACACAATCAAAAATTCATCAAACATCAAAAGTTCACAACATATATCTTCATCACTCTCCACCCCCAAAGGGGGATGGAACTACTCACTACACATTAAGCACTCATTCATATAAAGAAAAGGAGGCATTCTAACTAATTTAGACTAAGATTAAAGAAACAAGACTAAGCTAAGCATGCAAGAAAAAAGGACAACATGAGAACAAAACTATGAAAAATTATTTTATTAAATGAGTCACATTACAAGTAGCTTTCTTCTCCACTTGAGTTTTGCTTCAAGGCTTTACTCCAAGCAGAGAGAATGTCACCAAGCAATGGGGTCAACACAAATGAGGAGGAAGAGTTCTATTTATAGGCATGAAAAAGGTAACCGGGGATAATCCCCCGGTATGGGACTAACACATACTATAAATGGACATAAAACAACATAATACACAACCCAACTCAACCATTATACTTTTGGACCAATTTGGACTGCTAATTAGCGGTCCAGATAGCTTTGATTGAGTCTGGAATTTGGTGCTTCATTTCTGGCTTGATTTCTTGATGTTTGATGAACCAGATTTGGTTGTTGATGTTTGGGCCCGGATCTAATTGCCAAAATACTCCTCATAATGGTGTGGAGCATCTTGATTTCCTCATTAGTCCTTTTGGTTTTACATCCGGATCCTTCTCTCTTGCACCTCAGTCCATAAGTCTGGCAACTTAGTCCATTTTCTTGTTTTTATGTCCTTTTTTGTCTCTTTTTCTCAAACTTGTTTATTCCTAAAACTGAAACATAAAACTCGTTATGTAGCATTGCTTAGGCTAAAAATAAAGGATATAAAACACAAATATATGCATGATATGATGTCAATCAAATACCCCCACACCTAACTTTTGCTAGTCCCGAGCAAAACAAAGAAAGAGAAAAATGAAAGAAAAGAAAAATCATTCGTAAAACAGGGAAATCCTAACTCACTTTTGTAGGAATCACGATTGCACTTAGCATGTTCAAGAAGCCGTTAAACCTCCCTATCGCCAAGGAGGAGGAGCGTTGTCTCTTGAGGGGTTTTAGCGGATACACCCACAAAATCCGAACAAAGATGCATTATTCAACCTAGTAACACGACTCGATGGACTTATTTTTGTCGATCATCGGACACGGTAATGCTACGGACCGACTCTATCTATATAATCAGTCCATACAACTAGCCTAATGAACCATTCATGCAAGTTAATTAAGAACATAAGTGAAAGACACGGGCAACCTTAACATCCTCAAGTGACACAAAGTGTAAAGTCCATTAAGGTTCTTATTTGACTCCTTTTTTTCTTTTCTTCATTCATCAATTTTTTTCTTTTCCTTGGAGCATTACGTTTGTTGGTGTTTGATTCTCTTAGGGTCGGGTTTCATGCATCATTGCCTGTGACGACTTACACTATCACGTACACCTTCCCCCCAAATCTCCACATAGGGCGATCCCTACCACCCATGTAATGGGAGTTTGGTCGGTGCATCCCAAGTATGATGACTCGGAAGCACCTGGCACTAAGTCCCCTCGGACCAAATTTCCCGAGTGAAAGGAGTTGTGCTAGAAGAGAGAGCACCACTTATTTATTTCTTATCTACATGGGAACCAAAACCCCTACACTTAAAGTTTCACAACAAGATTTTAAGGATCCCTGACTACGACAAACTTCCTTATATTAACAGACACGAATTATTTGACTCACTAGGTTCAGGGTGAACTTCTTTATTTGTTTAAGTACTGAAACACTATGATTACTCGCCCCCCGAGGGAAGACCGAGGTGCATCCTTACGACTAGATAAGACCTTAAGCCGATATACTAAATATCCTAATGCATCATTTTCAAGACAATTTTGGGAGCTTTCTTTTTACTTTGCCTCAACGGTTTTGCACATGCTAAACACACGCAAAACCCACAAAACATTTTTTTTCGCAAAGACATGAAGATTTTTGAAAGAAATGTGAAAATTTTAAAGCACCAGGGAAGCAAAAGAAGACAAGTTATCCAAGGATCATGGCAGACAGATATATCAATATTAAATGCAGCACACTATCATGGCCCTAACAATACAAACAAACAAAAAAATAAAAAATAAAAATTGAAAAAGACTCGACTCCACATATATACAAACGTAAAACACCCCCCACACACACACACACACTTACTTCATGCATTGTCCTCAATGAATGTGAGTATGAAACTACATGGATTTATGTTTGAAAAAAAAGATCTCACCAACGTGAAGCACAAGGAATGTTTCGTGGTCAAATCCTGAATTTTTTGAAAATCTCCCAGACCAAAACCCAGACCGAGCAAACCCACAACTTTCGGACCGAACCCGGACCGACCGGTCTGATCCGGTCCAAAAATGGGCCCCAAATACACAAGAGTTGGCGCCCACAACAATCATTGCTCACTGGTGTTATCTTTTCTTTTTTTTCTTTTTTGTTCCTAAACAATATATATACATCAACAAAGATATTATCATAATCATTTGGTTAGGGAACATCAAATGAGAACATCGAGTCATGCAAACCGGAGATTTGCTAAGAAGGACCCGCTTCATTGGTACTCTGAGGTATCACGATGGGGGAAAGTTAAAAACTGAAAGGCTCGAACCCCACATGATATTGGTTGGGCGTAGGCAACATAAATGTGTGGAGTTGTGTTGCCTCACTAGGGTTTAGTTGATCAACGAACAAAACCCTCCAACCAATAGATGGGTGCATCGGAATGAGTTCCTCAGTCTCATTCGAGGGATGCAACACACCTGCTTCACTAAGAATGGAGCTTCTCCCCCAAGTCATCCAACAGGGACCACCCACCCTCCTTTATATTATCATGCATAAGTTCAGCCGCAGGTGGGTTATTGTTTAAGTCAAGATGATGGTCAAATGGCTCCATAGCCATGGGACATGGGGTAGAGACACCTTATGGTATGGGCATATGATGAGGTGTGTCCCCCTCACTAATAGTCCCAACTGAATCATCCAACAAACACTCCCTTTGTATATTCATGTTTGATGCCAGCTCACTCTATTGCATTGCAAAAACATGCAATGAGTTTTCGCTGGGAAAACAAATATTTTCAATGGGTTGCGATAGTGTTAGGGGTGTTTGTTGATTTTGCGGTGCTTTCTCTAATTTGCAGATGAGGTTGAGATTTAAAGGTTGGTTCATGTGCTTATGTTGCCTACCAGAGTTGAACACACGAAACTCGACACTCATGTTACCGAATGAGATCTTCATGAGATCATTTCTACAATTAATTAAGGCGTTGGAGGTTGCCAAAAATGGTCTACCCAAACTCAAAGGTATTTGAGAGTGGGTGTTCAACAGGGTTGGTATCGAGGACGACAAAATCTACCGAAAATATAAAATCTCCAACTTTGATGAGCACATCCTCAATAATCCCTTTTGTGACACGAATGGATCTATCCGCCAATTGGATGGTGATCTTAGTTGGTTTCAGTTCTCCCAAGTTCAATTGTTGATAAATAGAAAATGGGAGGAGGTTGACCGTTGATCATAAATCAAGCAATACGTTACTCATGCTAGTGTCCCCTATCGTATACTGAATAGTAGGACACTCAGGGTCCTTGTACTTTGTGTATGTGGGATTGGACAAAAGTGAGCTTACATTTGCAGCTAAGATTGCTTTCTTAGGAACATTGGTCTTCCTCGTGGTTGTGCAAAGATCTTTTAACACTTTGGCATATTAAGGTATTTGTTGCATGACATCCAACAAGGGGATGTTAACCTTCACTTGCTTAAACACCTCTAATATGTTATCCATTGTGTCACTCTGCTTTTTGGTTAACCTACTAGGATAGGGAGCTTTTGGAAGGTAGGTTTTCTACGGTGCCTGAGAATGAGGCGTTGGTGTATTACCCTCACCCTCGTCCTCTTCTTCACCATCATCATTCACACTGAGGGGCTGCACAAATGATGGTGGTTGCAAGGAAATGTAATTGTCAACCTGTTTTCCATTCCTTAAGGTTATAATGGCATTGATATGGTGAACAGGTTCCTCCACATGGTTCACTTGCGGCCCCCGAGGTACCAAACTCTCATTTTGCATGTGTTGTTGTTGGTACCTGCGGGGGTTAGCCTAAGGCTGGCTTGGCAGAGTGGGTCAATCGGCCCATCTGAAACTCTAGAGATTTGCTGGTCTGCTGATTTGAAGTAGGAAATTGAATTGTATATGACATAAAGTTTTTTATTGAGTTCTCGAGTCCACGAGTCAAGGTCTCAAGCGAATTTAATCGGGTTTCCACATTGTTAGAATTTGGCAAATCCGATTGATTGGTGATTTGAGCTTGGGGTGACTGATAAGATGGTGCATGGATGAGAGGTTGGTGTGGTTGGTTAGATGGTCGAGAGACGTTTGAGGGACCACCCAGGGCATTATTTTGGTTCCATGAAAAGTTAAGGTGGTTCCTCCTTCCAGGATTATATGATGATGAGTATGGGTCATTCCTGGATCTATCATAGATGACATTGACATGTTCCATCTCAGGAGGAATGGATGAACACTAACCTCCTATATGACCTATCCTACCACATAGATGATAGGTAACTGGACCAGATGCAGACACATGTGACACACCTTGCTTGTTTTGGAGCTCAATCGAATCCATGAGGCGCATTAACACCGCCATGAGTGGTAGTGGTATCGACAACAAATGTGGCACCCGATCTAGTCGAGTTTGCGTTTGCGATCCTCGCTTTTATGCTAGATGATGGTGATGGTTCCCTCACACTCTCCCACTGCATGGTCTTCTTAGCGAGGTCTTCTAGGAAAGTGCATGCCTCCCTTTCATCCTTTCGTTAGAACTCTCCTTGACACATCAATGAGCGTTCGGGACAGGATGCGAAGACCGTAGACAATCTGACAAATGTGCCACAACTCGATGCCATGGTGAGGGCTTGAGGATAGTAGCTCCTTGAACCTCTCTAAGTATGCATGGAATGATTCGGTCTCCTGTTGATAGAACGAAATGATTTCGTTCCTTAGTTTTTGAATCTGATGATTTGGAAAGTACTTCTTGAGGAATGCAGATTGAAACTTGTCCCAAGTCCTAAAGGCATTTGCCTGGTTGTTGTACAACCACTTCTTGGCATCATCCTTTAGTGCAAAGGGGAAAAACCTAAGATGGATGAAGTCTGTGCTAAGTTGTTGCAGCTTGAACATAGCACAGACCTCCTCAAAGTCCTTGAGAAAGATATCGGGGTCACCCTTTCCAGTGAATGGAGGGAGCATGGAGATAAACTGAGGCTTAACCACAAAGCTATTCTCATTCGCCTCTGGCAATACGATTCACGAAGTTAGAGAAGTATGGCTCGGGTATCATCGATCACATAGAGAAATGGGAAGAAGAACAGGTGGTACAGGTGGGTCTAGCAACTGCTTCTCCTCACAATAATGAGCAGCCATGGAACCCGGACTGTGTGTGACACGAGCTGGGGAAGGCGTCGAGAAATTGACTACCACGGCAGGATTGATGACACGAGAAGAGGAAGGCATCGAGAAATCAACTACCACGGCAGGATTGACGACATGCCTCGTCAAATGGCCACTCTCGTCTCGTACCCACACAAGCATGCACAAAGGTGTGCACACACATGAACCAATTTTTTACAACTAAAGCAGAATGTGCGTAGAGGAGAAGACATGAGGACATAGAAGAGATAGAATGACGCAGGAGAGAAGGGAAGAAGTCATTTTGCTACGGTGGGTAGGTACTAGTAGAAGCAAACAAGGCTCAAACAATGTTTGACATCATTTCATGCTTATATTTGTATCTTATATCCATTATCTTTCACCTAAACAATGCTACATGACGAGTTTTATGTTTGAATTTCAGAAATAAATAGGTTTGACGAGATGAAGCATAAAAGGACCCGAAAGCAGTGAAAAAGGACTGAATTGTGAGACCAGGGGACTAAGATGCAAGGGAGAAGGACCTGAACGTAAGACCGAAGGACCAAAGAGCAAAACAGAAAACTCCACACTATCTTGGGGAGTATTTTGGCAATTAGATTCGGGTCGGAGCTCCAATAAACAAAGTAGATGCATCAAAGACCGATAAAGAAATCCAGAAAAGCCCAGAATAAATTCCAGCCGGATCCAGACTTTATGGACCGCCAATTGGCAGTCGGGATCCTTCTGGATCCGCTCAAACTTCGCTAGCACATGTATTAAAGGATGTTTATTCTATTTCTTGTATTTGTTTAGTCCCACATCGGGGGATTGTCCCGGATTGCCTTTTTCTTTGGCTATAAATAGAACTCTTCACCTTCTATTGTAAGCACTTCACATTTTGAGTGGTTATTCTTCCTACTAGAAGTGAGGCCTTGAAGCACACACTAAAGTAGGAGGATGCTACTTGAATTGTGAGTCATTTTAATAAAAGTTTCTTTATTATGTTGTTTGTTTCATGTTGCTTGTTTTACTTTGTTTAATTTCATTTCATTAGTTTTAGTATCTTAGTTAATCATTAGTCTAATGTGTAGTGAGTAGTTTCATCCCCTTTGGGGGTGGACTAGATGTTCATACATGCAAATGAGAATGAAATGAATGTTTTACTTACAATGTGTTGATAAAACATGAATGTATGCTTGCTTGTTTAGGATAGAACTTATAACTTAATGAGTTTTGCCAAAATGATTAGACACCTCTCATGCTTGTTTAAGGTTCTGAAATAACTAGCTTGTGTATGTAAATGTTAATCATCTAGGATAGTTAATGGATTGATAGGTTTTGCCATAACATTTAGACACTTCCTATGCATGATAACACTACCTTTACTTGTGCTTAAAGAATATGTTCAACACCCACCTCTTTGCATGTGTGCACTCACTTCACCCCTTAGGGGCTTTCTATTTCTGAATTCCAGCACTTATTTAGTTATTAGTTTCGTTTGGTAGTTCATCGTTTGTTGCTTTCGTTCGCATTTCGTACTTCGTAGTGTAGTGTAGCGTAGAGTAGGATAATCAAACTCTCTTCTCCATTTTTCGCCACTTGATTTCTAATAAACAAGAGGCTGCTCACCTCCCTTTGGACGACCCGTATTTTCCACGTCTTCACCAACGCCGTGCACTTGCGGTCATAATATAAAACGTTCAATCAAGTTTTTGGTGCCGTTGCCGGGGAGGTGTCAGTCCAGACTCTTGTTTGGACGATTCGAGTGGATTTAATTTGTGTTTTGTAGTTTTGCTTTGTATCAGGAGACTTGGAGTGGCAAGAGGAAGCAGTTGGAGAAATTGGGAGGCAACCTGGGCACTTTGGACCGCCAATCAGCGGTCTGGTGAGTTCCGTTTGCCTTGTCCTTTCTTTATGTTGTTACTATACTTGATTTAGGAATCTGGGACTCGATTTGGCATGTTCTGACTCTTAGATTGCTCCCAGATTAGTAATCAAATCCCTTTAAGCAACTTGGACCCTAAAACCCAAAGCAAAAGATTAGGCATTCTTTCTTGTTTAGGTCATGCATCATGTATGCTACTTAGGCACGTAGATTGTCTTTTATTTTAGCTTTATTTTCAGTTGTTGAGTGTTGGCGTGAGGTACGCACCTTCTACTCTCCTTCATGCATTTCATATGAACATGCATTAGTTAGTAGGAAGTGCATTGAAACAAGTGTGAGTTGAGCGTTTGTTTGGAGAGTTGATTGTTAGATTAAGACTCCAAAACGCTACTAAGGAGGGGTTGTCCCATATAAGATAAGGTGGGGGATTTCATCACCCTTTCCTTCGCCCCACAAACCACACTAATCAAGAGACTAATTTTTAAAATCAAGTTGACATTGGCCCTAAGGATCTCGGACGCATTAGGAGAGTGATCCGGTCACGACCGTCATGGCCTGATCGGCGTTGCCCACTTTGTCGATAGTAGGAGAGACGAGATCTCCGGATCTTGGCTCAGTTGCTGGACTTTGTGGTCCTCGTCATAGGGAGGTGAGCCGTGTTGAGGCCGTGTGACCTCGCAGTTAGACGTCGTCTAGCTGTAAGGACCTATAGCGACCTTAGGATTGTTTGAGTCTTGTTTGCTTGTGTGCTTCTACCTGTACCCATCCGCCGTAGCATAAGGACTTCTTCCCTTCTATCCTGAGTCATTCTTTCTCTCCTATGTTCCCCTGTCTTCTTCTCTAGGCACATTCTTTGTTAAAAAAAGTTTTGGTTTGTGTGTGTGCACCTTTATGCATGCTTTCGTGGGCACGAGACAAGAGTGGCCATTTGACGAGGTGTGTCATCAACCCTGCTTTGGTAGTCGATTTCTCGACGCCTCCCTCCTCTCATGTTGCACACAGTCCAGGTTCAATGGCTGCTAATTTCCGCGAGGAGGAGCAGTTGCTGGACCACCTATTCCGCTTGTTCTTCATGTTGTCGCTCCCCTACATCTACGTGATCGATGCTACCCGAGTCGTACTGCTCTACCCTCATGCATCGTATTCCCAGAAGCAAATGGGAACCATTTTGAGGTTAAGCCTCAATTTGTTTCCATGCTCCCTCATTTCACTGGGAAAGGTGACCCTTATATCTTTCTCAGGGAATTGGAGGAGGTCTGTGCTATGTTCAAGCTGCAAAAACTTAGCACAGACTCCATCTGTCTTAGGCTTGTTCCTTTTTCACTAAAGGATGATTCCAAGAAGTGGTTGTACAACAACTAGGCGAATGCCTTTAGGACAAGGGATGAGTTTCAATCTGCATTTCTCAAGAAGTACTTTCCAAATCATCAGACTCAAAAATTGAGGAATGAAATCAATTCGTTCTATCAACTTGAGACCGAAACATTTCATGCATATCTAGAGAGGTTCAAGGAGCTACTATCCTCATGCCCTCACCATGGCATGGAGTTGTGGCGTCTTTGTCAGATTGTTTACGAGGGTCTTCACATCCCGTCCCGAACGCTCCTTGAGTCCATGTGTCAAGGAGAGTTCTTAGGAAAGGATGAAAGGGAGGCATGTGCCTTCCTAGAAGACCACGCTGAGAAAACCATGCAATGGGAGAGTGTAGGGGAACAACTTGCACCATCCAGTATAGGAGCGAGGATCGCGAATGCAAACTCGACTAGATCGGGTGCCGTATTTGTTGTCGATACCACTACGACCACCGAGGCACGCATGGCATCCTTAATGCGCCGTATCGATTCGATTGAGCTCCAAAACCAACAAGCTGCACCTCACATGTCCACATCTGGTCGAGTTCCCTATCATTCATGTGGTAGGATAGGTCATGTAGAAAGAGAGTGTGCGTCCATTCCTCCTGAGATGGAACATGTCAACGCCATCTATGACAGAGCTACGAATGACCCATACTCGTCATCTTATAATCTTGGATGGAAGAACCACTCCAATTTTTCATGGAACCAAAATAATGGCCCGGGTGGTCCTTCAAACTCCTCTAGACCACCTAACCAACCACACTAACCTCCCATGCATGCACAATCTTATCAGCCACCACAAGCTCAAATCACCAATCAATCAGGTTTCCCAAATTCCAATAATATGGAAACCTGATTCCATTCGCTTGAGACCTTGACTCGTGGACTTGAAAACTCAATGAATTTTTTTACGTCAACCACAAGTCAAGTTCTCACTTCAAATCAGCAGACCATCAAATCTCTAGAGCTTCAGATGGGCCAATTGGCTCAGTCTGTACATGAAAGAGAGAGAGGGTCTCTGCCTAGCTAGCCTGATGCTAACCCCCACATGTACCAGCAACAACACATGCAAAATGAGAATGTGGTACCTCGGGGGCGGCAAGTGAACCATGTGGAGGAACTTGTTCACCATGTCAATTCCATTGTGACCTTAAGGAATGGAAAGCAGGTTGACAATCACATTTCATTTCCACCACCACCATCTATGCAGCCTCTCAGTGGGAATAGTGGTGAAGAAGAGGCTGAGGGTGAGGGTAATACACCAACACCTCCTTCTCAGGCACCGTAAAAAATCTACCTGCGAAAGGCTCCCTATCCAAGTAGGTTAACCAAAAAGCAGAGTGATACAATGGATAAGATATTAGAGGTGTTTAAGCAAGTGAAGGTTAACATCCCCTTGTTGTATGTCATCCAACAAATACCTCAATATGCCAAAGTGTTGAAGGATCTCTACACAACCAAGAGAAAGACCAATATTCCTAAGAAGGCATTCTTGGCTGCAAATGTAAGCTCACTTTTGTCCAATCCCGCCTACACAAAATACAAGGACCCTGGGTGTCCTACTATTCAGTGTACGATAGGGGACACTAGCATGAGTAATGTATTGCTTGATTTAGGATCTGCGGTCAACCTCCTCCCATTTTCTGTTTTATCAACAGTTGAATTTGGGAGAATTGAAACCAACTAAGATCACCCTCCTATTGGCGGATATATCCATCTGTTTTCCAAAGGGGATTATCGAGGACATGCTTATCAAAGTTTGAGATTTTATATTTCCAGTCAATTTTGTTGTCCTCAATACCAATCCTGTTGCGAACAACCACTCTCAAATACCTTTGATTTTAGGTAGACCATTTCTGGCAACTTCAAATGCCTTAATTAATTGTAGAAATGGTCTCATGAAGCTCTCATTCGGTAACATGAGTGTCGAGTGTTGAACGTTTTAATTAAACCGCAAGTGCACGGCCGCGATGAAGCGGTGGAAAGTACGGGTCGTCCTCAGGGAGGTGAGCAACCTCTTGTTTATCAGAAATCAAGTGGCGAAAATTGGCGGAGAAAGATTGATTATGCTACTATACACTAAACTACGCTAAGAAGTATGAAATGCAAACGAAAGAAACAAACAATGAAATGACAACTAAGCTAAGAACAAAAGAAGAATGCTGGAATACAGATATGGGAAAACCCCTAAGGGGTGGAGTGAGTGCACACATGCAAAGAGGTGGGTGTAGAATACATTCTTGAAGCACATGAAGGTGGTGTTTATCAAGCATAGGAAGTGTCTAAATGCTATGGCAAAACCTATCAATCTATTCACCAACTTAGTTGATTAACATTTACATGTGCAGGTTGTTTATTTCAGAACCTAATCAAGCATGAGAGGTGTCTAATCATTTTGGCAAAACTCATCAAGTTATAAATTCTATCCTAAACAAGCAAGCATACATTCATGTTTTATCAACACATCAAAAATAAAGCATTCATCCCATTCACTAATGCATGTATGTACATCTACTCCACCCACAAAAGGGATGGAACTACTCACTAAAAATTACACTAATTATTAAACTAAGCAAAGAAAGCATATTAAAACTAAGCTAGAAATAAAAGACGATTAAACTAAAACATGCACAAACAATAAAAGAAGCATAAACAAACAATGAAAGAAACACAAAACTTTATTGACAAAATGACTCACATTTCAAGTAGCATCCTCCTACTTTAGTGTGTGCTTCAAGGCCTCACTTCTAGTAGGAAGAATAACCACTTAAAATATGGAGTGATTACAATGGAAGGTGAACAGTTCTATTTATAGCCATGGAAAAAGGCAAACCGGGACAATCCCCCGATGTGGGACTAAACCAATACCACAAATAGCCTAAACAAACATTAATACACGTCCAGGAGAAAACGTGGCAGATTTGGGCCAAAACAGACCGCCAATTAGCGGTCTTGGACCGCCAATTGGCGGTCAAAAAGGTCCGGATCCATCTGGAATTTGTGCTGGGCTTTTCTTTGTGTATTTGGTGGTCTTGGATGCATCTACTTTGTTTATTGGAGCTCTGACCCGAATCCAATTGCTAAAATACTCCCCATGATGGTGTGGAGTATTTTGTTTTGCTCTTAGGTCCTTCTGTCTTGCGCTCAGGTCCTTCTCCCTTGCATTTTGGTCCCCAGATCTCACAATCCAGTCCTTTTTCCCAGCTTTTGGGTCCTTTTATGTTTCATCTCTTCAAACCTATTTATTCCTGAAAACTAAACATAAAACTCGTAACATAGCATTGTTTAGGTGAAAGTTAATGGATATAAGATACAAATATAAGCATGAAATGATGTCAATCATCGAGTTTCATGTGTTCAACTCTGGTAGGCAACAGGAGCCCGTGGATCAACCTTTAAATCTCAATCTCATCCGCCAATTAGAGAAAGCACCACAAAATCAACAAACACCCCTAACACCAATGCAACCCATTCAGAATGTATGTGGGCCCAATGAAAACTCATTGCCTGTCTTTGCAATGAAACATAGTGAGCTGGTGATGCATTGCATACATTGCATCATATGTCTTTAATTTAGATTACTTTTACATCAATAAATGCTACTAAGGTATGTGTTTAGTCTTATTTACAGAATACAGGGACCTGAATGCAATTTACCCACATCCCGAGCATAAACGCGTGCAAAAGACTCATTTCTATCATAAAGACCAAGTTCAAGATTATCGGGTTACGAATGGAAATGTATCCAAGCATAAAAAGCATTCAAGTCCTAATTGCAAAAAGAACAAGGACTTAAGCACAAAAGTAACCGGGGACTTAACTGCAAAAAGTCAAGGACCTAATTGCAAATCACGAGTAGCTTTTATTCTCTTGGAGAAAATATATAGAAAAATCAATGTATATCTCCAAATATGTGAAGGAATTAATCCGGAGTTCAAAAGAATGGAAAGAATCAATCCAGACGCGCAAAGAAGGATCAAATCATACCATAAACATTCAACCAAAATCCGGACAAAATTAGGGCAGATTGTGCGGCGTTTCCGCCGCACCACACATACAATATGCGGCGTTTCCGCCGCCCAAGCATCGATCCGTGTGCTCCAATTTCGTCCAGTCGTGTCTGGACACGTGTACTTTCCAATATTATACCTAGATCCCTTGTAGCAACTATAAATAGACCCGAGAACGATGTTAGAAGGGTCCTTAGTCTTTGGTGTTAGTTTTTATTCTTAATCTTAGTTTTGTAATCTTCTTTTCATTAATAAAATTTTGTCTTTTATTTCTTACTTTTAGTTTTCTTTTGTAATGTCTCTAGGACCCCTTCTTCTTCCTCCCTCTATGAGTTTCTAACTCTTTCCAAAGGGTGGAGGTGACGGATTTAGGGTTAGAGAAGATGAATGAATGTTATTATTTTAAGTTCGTGATTAGTATATTTTGATTACTTGAGTTTATGTTAAATCATTTATCATGTAATGCTTCATAACTAACATGATTTATTATAAGTTTCTGAATTCTCTAATCTAAACCCTAAATCTAAACCTCCACCCAACGGAATTCACTTCTTTGTTCTTGTTTTAGTTTTAATTGTTCTTGTTTCTTGCTTTAGATAATTAAAACCAAAAAGCTCAAAACCCAATTTATTTCTTCTCTCCTTCTTTCCCCCAATCGAAAATCACACTAATAACAGAATCTCTCCCTCCTTCTGTTCGACCCGTATTTGCCACGTCTTCATTGACACCGTGCACTTGCGGTATAAATTTAATTCTCATCAAGTTTTTGGCGCCGTTGCCTGGGAGGCGACGAGACAACAGAGCGCGCGGTGAAATCTGAGCGCAATCTGAGCCATCTAGGCGGCGGAATCGCCGCACCACCAAGAGTATTTGCGGCGGAATCGCCGCACAACCTAGGGATCCGGTCTTCAAATTTTGAGGGCGTCGTCTACATCTTCGGGTGGTCGTATTGAGCTACTGGAATCTCTGAGAGCAGGCGGCGAACCTGTCTGAGCATTGCGGAGGTAACTTTTCTTGCCTTTCTCGTAAAATCTGAATTGTTGAAAAGTTTCCTTTCGTAGAATTGCACGTGTTAGGGTTTAAAATTCCATAATTGGCAATATTTCAACTCTGACCTAAAATTCGCAAAATTAGGAAGACCTTAGTGCATGCATCATATAATGTTTTGTTTGCCTTATTCTTGCTAAATTCTTGCAAATTAATTCTTGTTGAAGAGTGCTGGAGGCAAGGTACGTATAGCGGTTTTTAACGATTGCATTTAAGCATATAATTTAATTTGCATACAACCTTGAAATTGCCCCCATTAAAAAGACCATTGTTTGACTATCTTTGTTAGATCTAAGTTAAACTATCTTAAGGGCAACTCCGTAGGAAAAGATACGGTGGGGATTTCATCACCCTTCCGTGGCCCACAAATCACAATCCTAAACTGTCACCCAAGCCTTAAATTTAAAATCAATTAGACATTGGCCCCTAAGGACGCGGACTCAATTAAGGAGGAGATTGGTTTGACTTGCTATGACCTGAAGCTAATTGAATTCAATTTGGTGTCTACAAAGTGTTTTTGTGTTGACGAAAGTCTTCCAAGCGACGTGGTTGTCTAATTGGCACCGACTCTGTCGGAAGCGCCCCCACTAGCTATACACTGACTGGCCAACTTGGTTTGATTGGTGAGGGAGGTGAATCAAGCGAATCAATTCGACTCAACCAGTTAGGAGTCGTCTAGATTTAAGTGACACTAGGTCTAGGATTGTTTGAACCGTGCTTGTTCAGGAAATTTCTGGCCAATCCTTGAATTTACCTTTTAGAGTTAAGTTTCCCTTCTAGTCTGAGTCTTCTTTCCCTTCTCATCTTTACATTTCTATTGTTTGTTTCCATTTTTATTATATAAAAAAAAACGAAAAAAAATTGTAATTAATTCTTGAAATTAAATTTGGAATTTAAAATTCGAATTTGAATTCAAAAATTGATTCAACCCGGTGCACTCAGATTTGGATTCGGGACTTGAGTAATCGACTCTCACGAGTTCATCTAGATTCCAGTCTGGAACTTAACCCCAATCCACCTGTTGCACCACCTCACCCGGATCCAATGGGTGAGAACGTAGTGGACCCGCCTGTTGCACAACCTATAACTCTGAGGGATCGATGCTATCCAGCGATGGCTGCTCAGCCATCGTGCATTGTTATGCCCACCATACCGGGTCGCGACTTCGAACTTAAGGCACAATACATGAGTATGTTGCCTAAGTTCACCTCTAGGGAAGATCCATATCTCTTCCTTAGAGAATTTGAGGAAATCTGCTCTCTTATGCAATACCAGCATATCCCTGAAGAGGCAGTGCGTCTGAAATTTGTGCCTCTAGCACTAAAGGATGACGCTAAGAAATGGCTATATAGTCTGGCCGAAAGATCTATTAGGAGTTGGGCTGAGTTTGTTCAAGTATTTCTAAAAAAATATTTCCCCAACCATAAGACTATGAGGATTAGGAATGAAATTGTTGCATTCGTTCAGTCTGAGAGCGAGCCGTTCTATTCCTATCTAGAAAGATTTAAGAGTGTTCTGACCCAATGCCCTCATCATGGAATTCCGAGATGGCAATTATGCCGAATTATTTATGAGGGATTGACACCCACATCTAGGGTTATGGTAGAATCCGTAAGCCAAGGGAACTTCATGTCGAAAAATGAAAATGATGCCTGGACTTTTCTTGAGGATTTAGCTGAAAATAGTATGCAATGGGACAATGCTAGAACACCTCTTAACCCGAGTATTGGATCTAGAATAGCAAGTCAACCCAGACCAGGTGTCTTAGCTGTAGATGCCAATATAGCGGCTGAAGCAAAACTAGCTACCCTTATGCGCAGAATGGAAAGTCTAGAGCTACAAGCCCAAACCCGAGTGAATCAAGCATCGTCTATCCCCTGCTCTAGATGTGGTCAGACTGGTCATGTAATGGAGGATTGTGCGGACTGGGAACAAGTTAATGCCATGTATAACCATGCTAGAAATGACCCCTACGCATCAACCTATAACTCTGGTTGGCGTAATAATTCCAATTTCTCATCAAACCAACAAGGTCAACCTCCTAGACAACAACCAAACCCGTATGTCCAAAATAATACATCTTCTGGATTTAGTAACAATAACGATCATGAGGTTAGGTTGACAAGCTTGGAAAATTTGATGAAAACCTTTATACAAACAACCAACCAGACCTTCCAAAGGCTAGAGACACAAGTCAGCCAACTAGCACAAATAGTAGGCGAAAGAGAAAAGGGTCGGTTTCCAAGTCAACCTGAGGTGAACCCAAGATCTAATAATCAATATCAACCACCTTCAGGAAATAACAACCCTAGACCGGTTCAAATGGTTAATGAAGAAGGATCGTTCCAACAAATAAATGCAGTAGTGTCAGTACGGTCCGGAAGACAGATTGATAATAATGTGGTAAATCCTAGAACATCTAATCAATCGAGCCATCAAGCTACCACATATGACCTAACCATTGAACCCGACGTCCAATCTTAAACGCCCAACCCACCTACTCAACCTGAACCCATAGCTCAACCTGAACCTGAGCGAGTCTATGTTCCTAAAGCCCCATTCCCCAATAGACTCAAAAAGAACTCAAGTGCACAAATAGAGAAAATCTTGGAAGTATTTAAGCAAGTTAAGGTGAACATTCCACTCTTAGATATGATTCAACAAATACCTGCTTATGCTAAATTCTTAAAAGATTTGTGCACTAAAAAGAGAAAAACGAACGTACCAAAGAAGGCATTCTTAACTGCAAACATAAGTTCTATATTGTCCAACACATCTCCTATAAAATATAAGGATCCTGGGTGTCCCACAATTTCATGTTCAATAGGAGATACTTTTATCAACAAAGCCCTTCTAGACCTTGGTGCTAGTGTTAACCTACTCCCGTACTCTGTCTACGAGCAACTCAACCTTGGTCCATTAAAACCCTCTAAGACAACCCTTCAATTTGCTGATTGCTCTACTAAGAAACCAAGAGGTATAGTCGAGGACGTTTTGATCAAGGTGGGTGACTTCATTTACCCAGTGGATTTTGTCGTACTAGATACCGCACCTGTTGTAGATCCTAAGAGACAAATCCCTGTAATACTAGGCAGACCCTTTTTAGCCACTTCTGAAGCATTGATAAACTGTCGAAATGGGCTCATGCAGTTATCTTTTGGGAACTTAAAAGCTGAATTTAATATCTTTCATATTGATAGTGAGCCAGAAATAACATGCAATCAAAGTGATGTTGTGATGAAATCACGTATCTATAATATTTCTGAATCGTCACAAAATCAAAAAGGAAGTAAGAGAAAAGGGAGGAATTCATCTACACACCCACCGTCACTCGAGCAAATAAGAGAACCAATTTATGTGAGGGGTGTGGAACCTGTAACTCAGGACGCTCATTGCAACATGAGGAACAATTCAACTGGATACATGCACCAATATGGTGTCATTCAATCCAGTTCTGACTATGGTTGACTTTCAGCAAATTTCATCCGTCCACCGCAGTTCATCAAGGTAATAAGTGCATTTGCTTTATATTTGCATACATTGAGGACAATGCATGATTTAGGTGTGGGGGGTGTTTATGTATATATTTATCTATATATTCTGTCTTTTATTTTTTAAAAATAAAATTAATGTTTCATGACATAGCTTAAGATTGAACTGCTAAAACCCGTGTACAAATTGCATTGAGTTTTTGTTCCTTATTATATAGTTCTGCTGTAGAAATTGTGACATAAATCTAAGTTCCAAAGAAATAACCCATTGCCCTTTAAGACATGTATGCACTTAAATTGGATGAATCAAATCTTTGAAGTGGTTGATAAAAAGCAGAGGTTGAGGAAAATATACCGGGAAGTGTGGACTTCTAATAGCAATTAAGCCTTGAGGAAAATAAAAAAAAATAAAGGAATAAAGTGAAGAAAACACATTTTGCAAAATGATTACAAAAGTACAAGCCTTTGAGTCACTGGTCCGCAGGGGTATCTTGAAACCCGGTAACTTGAGTCTACCAGCTCGGGATTATCAACCAAACTCGCTACACGAATGCAAAAGGGTAAAAGTGTCAAAAAGCAAATGTGTTGAATCACGAAAGAAAAGAAAAGAAAAAAATAATAATACTCAATGCCCAAAGCTAAAAGAATGATCCATGTCATGGTTGATCCGAATGATACTTCACCACCAGAGGAGGCGTGCAAAATAATTCAAGTGATAAACATGTGTAGAAGGGTTAGTGGTGTGAATGTTGGCGGAATAAAGACCAAGTCATATTTTTAATGAGTTAGATTCATATAATGAGCATACAAGAATTCTAAGTAAGATGTATAAGGTTAAGGTGGAGATATTGAGAACTATTAATGAAATGTTTATTCAGGATTTTGTGGGTATATCCGCTGAAAACCCTCAGGAGACAACACTCCTCCCCCTTGGCAACAAGGAGGTTTAACGGCTTGTTGCACATGCTAAGTGCAACCGTGATTCCTACGAAAGTGAGTTAGGATTTCCCTGTTTTCATTTTTCTTATATTCTGTTTTGCTAGGGACTAGCAAAATCTAGGTGTGGGGGTATTTGATGCATTGCATACATTGCATCATATGCCTTTCATTTAGATTACTTTTACATCAGTAAATGCTACTAAGGTATGTGTTTAGTCTTATTTACAGAATACAGGGACTTGAATGCAATTTACCCACATCCCGAGCATAAACGCGTGCAAAAGACTCATTTCTATCATAAAGACCAAGTTCAAGATTATCGGTTTACGAATGGAAATGTATCCAAGCATAAAAAGCATTCAAGTCCTAATTGCAAAAAGAACAAGGACTTAAGCACAAAAGTAACCGGGGACTTAACTGCAAAAAGTCAAGGACCTAATTGCAAATCACGAGTAGCTTTTATTCTCTTGGAGAAATAATATAGAAAAATCAATGTATATCTCCAAATATGTGAAGGAATTAATCCGGAGTTCAAAAGAATGGAAAGAATCAATCCAGACGCGCAAAGAAGGATCAAATCATACCATAAACATTCAACCAAAATCCGGACAAAATCAGGGCAGATTGTGCGGCGTTTCCGCCGCACCACACATACAATATGCGGCGTTTCCGCCGCCCAAGCATCGATCCGTGTGTTCCAATTTCGTCCAGTCGTGTCTGGACACGTGTACTTTCCAATATTATACCTAGATCCCTTGTAGCAACTATAAATAGACCCGAGAACGATGTTAGAAGGGTCCTTAGTCTTTGGTGTTAGTTTTTATTCTTAATCTTAGTTTTGTAATCTTCTTTTCATTAATAAAATTCTGTCTTTTATTTCTTACTTTTAGTTTTCTTTTGTAATGTCTCTAGGACCCCTTCTTCTTCCTCCCTCTATGAGTTTCTAACTCTTTCCAAAGGGTGGAGGTGACGGATTTAGGGTTAGAGAAGATGAATGAATGTTATTATTTTAAGTTCGTGATTAGTATATTTTGATTACTTGAGTTTATGTTAAATCATTTATCATGTAATGCTTCATAACTAACATGATTTATTATAAGTTTCTGAATTCTCTAATCTAAACCCTAAATCTAAACCTCCACCCAACGGAATTCACTTCTTTGTTCTTTTTTTAGTTTTAATTGTTCTTGTTTCTTGCTTTAGATAATTAAAAACCAAAAAGCTCAAAACCCAATTTATTTCTTCTCTCCTTCTTTCCCCCAATCGAAAATCACACTAATAACAGAATCTCTCCCTCCTTGTGTTCGACCCGTATTTGCCACGTCTTCATTGACACCGTGCACTTGCGGTATAAATTTAATTCTCATCAGCTGGCATCCAACATGAATGTCCAAAAGGAGTGTTCGTTGCATGATTCAGTTGAGATTATTAGTGAGAGTGAGACACCTCATCGTATGCCTATACCAGAAGGTGTCTCTGTCTCATGTCCATTGGCCATTGAGCCATTTGAGCTTCATCTTGACTCCAACAAGGACCCACCTACGACCGAGTTTATGCTTGATGATAAAAATGATGGTGGGAGTGAAAGGAATGTGTTCTAAAAGTTTTACTTTTATATGTCTATTATTATGAATTGAATGTGCAAACATTTTGTTCCTTGATTATGGTATTCGTCTTTTGGAAGTGTTAAGGAAGAGGCGCTTGGTCCTTAACCGTAGAGCTCTAAAAGATAATGGTTTACATAAAACGAAAGTTATTCACAATCATGGTAATTAACATCGAGCATTAATTACCGAGATAAGATTGTCGTGTTGGTCATCGATTATTGTAGACACGAGTATATAAAAGAGGAAAAGATTACTTTTATATATTGAATAGACCTAACAAGTAAAACATTATGGAATTGTGTTTCGTGTCATTAATGTTTTTACAGTGTCTTGGATCCTAAGATATGAGACTTATATCTTTTCACTTAAGAAATGCTTAATTTGATTATTGTCAAAGGCTATCAATAAGTGTAGTGATAAAGGCAATAGTTGGTTGAGCATGACTTGTGCTGGAAAAGATAGCTAGTCAAACGATTATCGTTGCCCCTCTTAATTGAGTGATGATATTAGTGTGCCTCTTGATAAAGCAAAGTTATAATGTGCACAATGTAACTTGAATTAAGTTACATAGTTATATTAGCTTAGAGAGATCAAGAAATGAATATAATACAAAGATGTCACACTTCTACTTTGTATATATTCTTAATATCATGAGGCAAGAGACAGACACAAGTGGTGCACTTACATCACTAAATGGATCGTGTTTTGGTTCGGGTGGAACAAAGACATCTATGCTAATTGGGTAACTATATTGTGTAGCTAGATACCGCTTATAGTTTAAGATATTAAGTATTTAATATCGCTGCCAATTTAGCTTAGATCCTCTTATAGGTGACACCACAAAACTGGGAATCAAGAGGCTTGATGTTAAGTTCATATGATGTGTCGGGTTTCATGTGAAAATATGACACATGTGGTGCATGAATAAAATCAATATGTCATGAGAATTGACATAATTAGAATCGTAATAAATTTATATGAGGTGTATATATTATGGGGTGTAATAATTTAATATTACATAGGATAATATATTACACAAGATATGAATTTGCTAAAAACCCCAAAAGATCAAATTTTGTTGGAAATAAATCCAAAATTTGACAAAGGCAAAATCGGGGTCAAACACGGTGAACCGTTCATGGTTCGGTCGACCGAGTTATCTTCGGATCGGTTAACCGAATAGGGAACGAGTAAGCACACTTGGTTGACCGAAATTGTCTGGAGTGCCTGGACAATCGGGTTCGGTTAACCGAGTGTGCACGGTCAACCGAGAAGTAGTATTTTCGGTAGACCGAAGGTGACACGGTCATCCGATGACTATGTCCCAGGAGCGATTCTGGTGGGTCAACGATAGACCGAGTAAAAGACGTGATTTGTCTGAATTCTCCAGGGAATTTTTCTCATACGGATTCGGTCGACCGTCTAGCTCACGGTGCACCGAACACGTGTTATAGCCGAACGGTTCGGTTGACCGAATAATTCTCGGTCCACCGAACAAGAATAATTATTAAGAGATTAATTAAATCATGGGTGGATTAATTCCAGATTTAATTAAAATGTTTTTTGTGGGTGCTTATGTGGAAATTAGAGATTAGTTTTAGGAGAGAATAAGCAAGAGATCATGGCTAAAGAATAGCTCTTGATAAGGATGTTTTGGGAGACTATAAAAGGACCCCTACTCCTACTTGTTTAATACAAATGTAAAAATTCTTTCTCTCATTAATCTCTCCCTAATCACCACGAAAATCTCTTAGTAAATTTAAGTTTTACAGATAAGAATCTCACGAGCTTAAAGAGGCGTTATTAGCTAGATTCTAAATCTTGTTAGAGATTGATTGGCTAGCTCATTTCTCTATAATCTTTCTCAGAAGCAAATCCGTGAACGATTCAACGGGCAACGCGACTCCGGATCTTCAAAAAGATTTTAGAGAACCTTTAGGTATGATTCTACCTTTGTGGTTTATTTTTATAAATGTAGGGTTGCATGTTATTAGAATAAACACAAAGTAATGTACATAGAAAATGTTGAAAATATGAAAATCGATCTTGCATGTTGTATTATTTTTTTTAAAATATATACATACATAGGGACATGAAATCCTACAGGGAGGTCCTTGTTGGATGACTTGGGGAGAAGCCCCATTCTTAGTGATGCATGTCTGCTACATCCATCAAATGGGCATGAGAAACTCATTCTGATGCACCCTCCTATTGGTTGGAGGGTTTTGTTCGATGAGCAACTAATCCCTAGTGAGGCAACACAACTCCACTCATTCATGTTGCCTACACCCAACCAATATCATGAGGGGTTCGAGCCTTTTAGCTTTGACCTTTCACCCCTCATGACACCTCAGAGTACCAGTTATCTCGGCAAGTCTCTGGTCCTCATAACTCAATATTCTCATTTGATGTTCCTTGACCAAATGATTATTAGAATATCTTTGTTGATGTATATACCTTGTAAAAAAGTGTGTAATAAAAGACTCCATGAGCGAGCATTGATTGTTGTGGGCCCCAACCCTTGTGTACTTGGGCCCCATTTCTTCACGTATTTGTCTCCCTTCTTCAGTATCTCACAAGTTTTGAGGGAATTCGGGTTTGTGTCCATCAACATAACCACGAACTTCCTTTTGCGCTTTCTCTTGGTGAGTTCTTTCATTTTTCATGCATAAATCCATATAGTGTCTTGCTCACACTCATTGAGGACAATGCATGAAGTAGGTGTGGGGGGTGTTTAAGGTGTGTACACAGTCGAGTCTTTTTCCTTTGATTTTGTTTTCTTTTGTGTGTATTGATAGGGTCATGTTAGTGTGTTGCATTTAATATCGATATATCTGGTTACCATGATCCTTGGGTGACTTGTCTTCTTTTGCTTGTCAAGTACTTTAAAAGTTTCACATTTCTTTCAAAATCTTCATGTGTTTGCGAAAGAAAATGTTTTTGTGGGTTTTGCGTGTGTTTAGCATGTGCAAAACCGTTGAGAGGCAATGTAAAAAGAAAGCTCCCAAAAGTGTCTTGAACTTGATGCATTACTCACTTATTTCTTATCTACACATGAACCAAAACCCCTACACTTAATGTCTCACAACAAGATTTAAAGGGTCCTTGACTACAACAAACTTCCTTAAATTAACAGACACGAATTATTAACTCACTAGGTTTGGGATGGACTTCTTTAATTATTTGAGCACTGAAACCCTATGATTACTCACCCCCGAGGGAAAACTGGGGTGCATCCTAACAACTAGATAAGTCCTAAAACCACTGTACTAGATATCCTAATGCATGAAGTTCAAGACAATTTTTGGAGCTTTCTTTTTACTTTGCCTCTCAACGGTTTTGCTCATGCTAAACACACACAAAACCCACAAAAACATTTTCTTTCACAAACACATGAAGATTTTTGAAAGAAATGTGAAAATTTTAAAGCACTAGGCAAGCAAAAGAAGACAAGTCACCCATGGATCATAGCAAGCAGATAAATCGATATTAAATGTAGCACACTAACATGACCCTATCAATGCACACCAAAGAAAACAATATCAAAGGAAAAGACTCGACTATGTAGACACGTAAAACACCCCCCCCTACACCTACTTCATGCATTGTCCTCAATGAATGTGAGCAAGATACTACATGGATTTATGCATGAAAAAGGAAGATCTCACAAATATGAAGCGCAACAGGAAGTTCATGATTATAGTGATGGACACAAACCTGAATTCCTTCAAAACCTGTGAGATGCTGAAGAAGGGATACAAATACATGAAAGAAATGGGGCCTAAATACTCAAGGGTTGGAGCCCACAACAATCGTTGCTCACTGAATGAGTCTTTTTCTTCTTGATTTCTTTTTCTTTTTTATAACTATGTACAACAATGGGCTCCCATCTTCATATGTCATAGGACATCAAATGAGAACCCGCCATCTCTCGAGCTCGAAATGCACATGCATGGGCTCGCAACATACAAAACAGAATTGCTTAACAACGTGACACCCTTATAAGCATTGTGGTCATTTGATGCCTCTTGAGAGTGAGCAAGACAGGAGGCATGACTGAGAGGTGAACCTCTATCTGGTTGTTTGAAATGAAGGGTATCAGGTGGTTGATTCTTAAACCACATGGTGTCATCAGCAGATACAGAATGAATAGCAAGTGGCCCAGAGGTCATAAAAATTGTATCTTGTGGCTCAAGAGCCTCATGATCGAAAGGATGTGGCTCAACGGCCACGTGATCAAAAGGATGTGGCTCAAAGGGCACGAGTTCAAAAGGATGTGGCTCAAAGGTCACAGGATCACAATGATGTGGCTTAAAGGCCACGGGATCACAAGGATGTGGCTCAAAGGCCACGGGATCAAAAGATAAGGCACCATCTTGTGCCAGCCCAGGTGAAACATCTTCACCACCTTCAGGATCTCCATCGAACAATTCTCTGAAGTACTTGAAAGTGCCCTCAACTTCAATCTCATCCATGCCCTGGATAAGGTTAACCCCAACAGGGTCATTAAAGGCACTTAGCTTCTTGCCGATGGTGAAGATGTTGAAATCAGCGCAATGACTACCATAAGTCAAGCGCATCAGACCATTGCGACAATTGATCAAGGCATTGGAAGTCGCTAGAAATGGTCACCCCAGAATAACAGGAATTTGTCCAAGTGGATTTGGCACAGGTTCAGTATCCAAAATAAAGAAGTCGACGGGATAAATGAACTCTCCCACTTTGATGAGCACATCTTCCACCACACCCCTCAGTTTCGTCATACACTTATCAGCCAATTGAAGAGTGGTTTTTGTTTGTTAGAGGTCTCAAAACATAGGTGAACGTAGACTGAATATGACAGAAGATTAACAAATGCACCAAGATCCAATAAAGCCCGACGTATCGACACATCACCAATCACACAAAAGATAGTAGGACAACCAGTGTAAGAACCGCTCTCCTGCTATAATATTAATAAGCCCACTCTCCTCGGTTATGCATAATTTAGTTCTTAGAATGTCAATATTTGTTATGGTATGTTTGTTTAGGTATATTTGATCGGATTTCTCATTGGTCGATCGGGTGCGACAAATCGAGCTAGTGCGCGGTGGGTTGGCTCGATCACCCCATTTTGGGCCCTGGTGAGTGTAGAGCCGGCTTTGGGATGACCTTGCTTAGGAGTGGCGTGGAATGGGAAGAGAGCTTGGGAGTTACACGAAATTTTCAAGGGAGACTTTTGGATGTCCAAGCTGGACCATTCTTGGCAAGTCTTGAAGTGGCTTGATAGCTAGGAAGTTGGAGGGTTGTGTGCACAAATATAAGGCCCTCCCAGCCATCCTCTTCCTCCCTTTCCATCTTCTCACGCACCACTTCAGACCACTCATTCCTCCCTCTCCAGCTGATTGGTGGGCTGATCTCCGTAGAGTTGGGAGCTACGTCAAGTGCAGTCTGGAGCAGCTAGAAGAAGAGATTGTGGGCAGAATCTCCGGAAAAGCTGGGGCAATCTTTCTTGCCGATCAGGTATGCTCCTGGACCCTTAGTGTAATAGGAACCATGGAGTGTTGGATGGAGATTAGTCCAGCACAAATAGAGTGGTCGGTCTGACGTTTGGAGTTGCACAAATGGAGATCTACCCGGTAGGGTGGACTGTGGTGCACTCTCCAAATTTTCAGAGGTTGGCTGAGCACCTCTCTCTCTACCATGACTTGTGACTCATGATTCCTTGGGGGTTGGTTGGAAAAACCAGAGGTGGTGAGGCTGGGCCGTGGAGATCTAGAGGGGAGGGGTTTTGCGTGCATGTTGTGCTTCTTGCTATTCATCTTGTGATGTTGTTTTGTGAGCTTCGAATATTATACTTGTGTGTGATATTGTGATCATGTCCAGATGTGTTTGCATGAGATATTTTCAGATATTAGAGTCACATATTTATGTGTTATTTCACGAGTAGGGTCAGACAGCATATGTAGGGCTCGTTACTGAATTCTGCTCTTACGTCCATGCATGATCTAACTAGTAAGTATAAATAATATTGCATGAATCGCTCTGATTTTAGTCCAGAAATCATTAACACCCATACACACTCTGATTTGTTGATCCCTTATGATATATTAATGACATTCCATCAGTGAATAAATCGAATACTTTCATCAAGATTGTAATGTAACAAGTATAGTTGCCCGTCTCGACTTGAACATGCGTTGAGTTAATCGAATCTGATTTTATTCGAACCATGTCTAGTTCAGGTGTACAATCAGATTTGTGTATGATTTATCTGACATATCTCGTTTTGCTCTCACACGAGACTAAACCAGGACTCATCTATGATCTATGCTATTCATACTATGACATCTAGTATGGTGCAAATCAACCAACATGCATGTCAATATATCTGTTTGGACTATGAAGGAACGTAGACTCCTGATTTCAGAGGCATGTTTTATATATATAGTACTACTGATACATGTATGAATTAATTTCCGTCCACCTATTCTCTGACCATGTTCGGGATCACAAGTTCTAATGCATGCGTCTTCTCAAATTTATAGTTTATGCTATCGATTACATGCAGTGGTTGATCATCATGTATTCTGTTATTATACATGCTTTTTGTTATTCGTTTACTACCAATATATGACTGATATGAGGTGTTGTGTGGTGATTTTAGTTGACCCTTACGATATCAGACCTTATGACATCTTTATCATGACCCGTAGATAACTCAATGTGTTGTTACATTGAATTGCCATCGGGGTTGTTTGCTTGCTGATTTGTGTTTGGTTATTGTTGGGATGTTCTGATTTTGTTTTGTTTGGGGCTGTTAGGAGGGTATCCGGATGCCTTTCCTTGAGCTCACTCCATCCACTATAGATGCATTAGATTTTAGACGATTAAGTAGCTTGCATCGCATTTAATCTGATTAATAATTCTAGGCACATTCTGTTATTTGGCCGACGGGCCACGAGTGGGTCCTCTAGCTAGAGAGGCCATTCGCATAAGACATTCACGTTGGGAGGCCAGGCGTAAGATAAGTCCTAGGCAGGCGCGTTGCCATTCTGTCTCAGGGTAAGTATTCCCAAGTTCGCGATGGCACCATGTAGGTCACTTGCCGCGAATTGGGACACTTATCCGGCGCACCGCTTTGTGCCGAGCGGTGGGTCACTGTCGAGTGACCGCCTTTGACCAGCGAGGCTGGTGTCTGGTTCCTATTGAGGAATGATTTGGGTACGCCCGACCGGCACGGCTTATGGAGTCGTGGCCTTCTGTTGCATTACGTGTTTTTCTGTTTCTGTTTCGGATGCTTTTGTTTTACATAGATTGCATGCATTCTTCCATATAACTCCGATTGGGCCAGGGGCATACTAGGTTTTCTTTATAGAAAACTCACGCATATGTTGATGCGGTGCTTGCAGGTACTTAGATTCCTACAGGGTAGACTGGACGAGTAGTCGAAGATTCTGTACACGAGGGACACGTCGACCAGATTCTTCAGTTTGTCTTTTGCTTCTGCATTATTTATGATGTATTTCCCTTTTGAACTCGATGTAATGTATTTGACCTTGTTACCATATATCGATAATCTCTCACTTTTCAGTCATGTTTTATGTTAGTCTATCAATGTATGACCTCTCTACGTATTGTCGAGTCGTTGTTGGTCTGCCTTTTGTAACTCCTTTGGTCGTCGCGGAGGTCTCTGATCGCGACACTTGTAGTCTTTCCCAGTGTGCGTACCCGCGAGATCAGGGGCGTTACAACTTTGTATCAGAGTAGGTCGGTCCCTAAAGTGTACAGAATCCAGAGACTCACCAGTGGGGGCATCTTGCCCAAACCCTGTCGGTAATTTCCCATCTTTTAGAATTGCATTCTAATTGTGATAGATCATATTTGCATTGGTTAAATTGCTTTCTTGTGGATTGCCTTGTGTGCTTGGAGACCAAAACCACCCAGCCCTATCTACCTTTGTTAGTTCCCTTGCCTTCTCCGCCGTTTTGGTGTCGAGATCATTAACAAGTCCAGCCGATCAAGCAAGCAAGAAGTGCAAGTGC